>CM060684.1:186658030-187898863 GCA_030686995.1 Artemisia argyi
ATCCAATCTAGCAGAGCCTCTGCACTCATAATCATCATCACCTCAGAACCGTCATAAATTGAACCACTGGAGCTTGGCTGATCTTCTTTCTTGACGAAACCATTTGACTTCTTGCGATTATTCTTTGGGCAGTTTCTCTTCAAGTGCTCCTTAGACTGGAAAATATAGCACTTGAGTCTTCCACCTCGAGACTTAGATCTTGACTTTCCCCTAGACTGATGTGAATTCCTGCGATCAGTTCTTCCCCTCACATATAACCCTTCACCACCATCCCCCTTCGCCTTAGATCTTTCTTTGATTTCCTTTGAATTCAGTGTGGCCATCACATCCTCCAAAGTCAAAGCTTCCCGTACATAAAGCAAGGTATCCACAAAGTGTTCGTATGATGCTAATAATAAAGCAAGATCTTCATCCTCGAATTTTACCTCAATATTTGCTAAATCAAGAACGATTTTGTTGAACTCATCTATATGCTCGGAAATCGTACGTCCAGCCGGCATGTAGAATGTATACAACTTCTTCTTTAGGTACAACTTATTGGCCAAAGACTTTGTCATGTACAAAGTCTCAAGCTTGGTCCAAACCCCAGCTGCAGTCGTCTCCCCGGTAACCTCTCTCAGAACCTTGTTACCTAAACACAAAATCATGGCACTGTGAGCTTTCTTGTTTAGCTCAGCTTTCGCTGTAGCATCCATATTTGCGGGTAAAACCTCCAGAGCTGCTTTACATCCATGTTGGATTAATAAAGCATGCATCTTGACTCTCCATACCTCGAAATCACCAGTTCCATCGAATTTCTCGATCTCAAACTTGGCTCCCGTCATTCTTTAATCCCTTTATTAATTTGCTAAACCTTGTGAAAAACCTCACAATCACAAACCAACAAAGTCCCCTTTGCAATGCCCTTAAATTAAATAACTAATTAGGCCCTAAAGTAATAATTAAATTTTAAACAATTTGGCCCAATATTAAAAGAAACTAATTAAAAGGTTTTTACTAAACCTGGCCCAACTTTATAACAAAAAAAAACCTATCGTAGTACACTAGTACTATTCTTCCCCAGTTGACTTTTTTTTAGCCGCCTTCTTCTCCAATACAACGACTGAGAAAAAGAAAAACTAAAACAACAGAGTAACCTACTCTGATCTTCAATAACCTATGTTGATAACCTCGACAACTTTGAAAAACTTCAAGAAGAAACCCTTTACTATCAACCCTAGCTGCTCCTTCTTTGTTTTCGTTGAATCTAGTAGCCCAAACCGAACCACAAATCTACTCCTTCTAGAAAAACGAACACCAAAGAAACCTTCTTGATCGATCCTAGATAACCAGAGAACTCGCAAACCTAAGCTCTTGATACCACTTGTTGGTATTCGACAACCAACAACCCCTGGTTTACTAGAGCGGAACTTCGACCTTGAAGAAGACACGCCTGCAGCATACTTTAATGTTGACCAAAAGTATAAAGAAGAAAAGCACAAGTAAGTAATCCTTAATCGAACCTTGATTAAGAATGAAAGAATGTGTACATAACTCGTCCCCCTCACCTCCTTTTATAGAGATGAGGGGGAGGGAAAACCGACTTTAACAAGGAGTCCTATATCGGCTGTTACAAAGGCACGGGTTGGGCTTGGGATACAAGCCAACCAAACTGACCCTTTAAGCTATTCCGATTTGACGATTAAACATTAACACTAAGACCCTTGGACTTAACAATAAGCTAATATAGAGACTAAACTTGTAACAATTAATAAAGGCCTATCGATTTTTCAAGTTATTGTATAAAGTAATATTGTTTATAGTGTAAAAACAATAATAAACCAAGAAAGACACGAGTTTGGTGAAGCATCGCGCATAAGAAAGACAACCCGATAATATCCCAATTGGGTACGCGGCGGGTTTGGAGGAGCATCTCGCCCCAATAGGGCGCCCCGATAAAATCCCCAATGGGGATTTGGGCGGATTTGAGGATGATTTTTGTAAACGGGTTTGGGGATGAGGATGGCCGCCCCGCCCCAAACCCGCCTCATTGCCATTCCTACTTTGGAGGTTAACTTGATATAAACAAATTTTAATACTACTAAACTTTGATAATATTAGAATAGGGTTAATTGCTTGAAAATGTGTCATATTTGTCACTTTTGTTATCGATATTTGTCTCCTCTTATTATCCAGGTATTAAAACGAATGTACTGTTTTGTAAAGTAAATTGGTTAAAAGGTAACAATATATGATATGTCATAAGGCTATCATTAACATTCCAACTTATCTGTTCTATTTCGGTATATACTCTTTGGTTTATTGCATACGTCTTTATCATACAAATCTATCAAAGAAAACTGTGCGTTTAACAAGTGGAAGTCAGAGGTTTACAAAGATTTTTCACAAACATCGCATCATATATCATCAAGAAACGATCTAACTTGATTTCTTCATACAATACTTTTCCATCTTCACAAACTTCACCCTTTGACTACCTCTAGCCTACTCAATCTGACTCAGTCACTTCACATGTACACAATTGTGAATTTGCTTATAACGGTTAATAAGCTTCTCGTTATTAAAAAACTTCATTTAACACACACAACTTATATACGGATCAACCGGCTTAATAACGCCCTTATTTTCCAACTGATCCAACGCTTTCCTATCTCTCTTGCAGGGGCGGTGCTGAGAACGTCAAAAAAAAAAAAAAAAAAAAAAAAAAAAATTAAGTCCGGCACAAAAAATGAGGCGCCCCCTATATTATAATATCCATAAACCATAATCAAGTACGAAAAGCCAAAAATACGAACAAAAATCATTCTTGCAACAAAAGTATTACTTCTACAAAATAAAATGTATATAAGTATTTTTTTTTTTTTTTGAACGGCTGATATTTATTAGATACTAGCAAAAGCTAGGAAACAAAATTACAAGTGAGTTATAGAATCTATAGGACTTCTTAACCAATCTACCCATACAATACTAGACTTCTGATTTCTAGAAGAAATCCACAAGTACGATTGAGAAACAATAGAATCCCAGATGACCGCCTTTTTAAGAGGAGTATTAGAAAAGATCAACCGGTTCCTGAAGCTCCAAATAAACCACATGAGAGTTCCTCCAACACTTTCAAGAATGGATTTCACCATATTCGAGAAATGAAGCGAGCTAACCCAATCAAACCACTCCGAAATATTGGCACATAAGGGAATGTCAAGATCCCACCACCTAGCCAACTTAGCCCACAAGTCCAACGCCATGTCACAAGAGAAAAAAAAAACATGGTTGATAGTTTCGACATCCTCCTGGCAAATAGAGCATAGAGTAGAGCCAACATCAATGCCTCTCCTATCTAGGTTGACCCTAGAAGGAAGTTTATTAAGCCCCAATCTCCAAATGAAAACGTTAACTTTGTTAGGAATGCTATGAATCCAATGAGTAGCATTTGGAGATGTATCAAGGGTTTTTGAATCAATCAACGTATGAACGGAAGCAACACAGAAACCCGAGGATCCAAACGCCCAAATCCAAGAATCATGTTGGTCAGAAAGCACCACATTCTCCAACAAATTTTGTAGATCAGTGAATTGAGCCATCTCAACTCCACCACGAGGAGGACGTCTAAGCATTTTATTTATAGCCCCTTTTTGAGACTTTATAAGCGCTACTTGTTTTGCTTTTCTTTTTTTGTTTTAAACTACCGGATGCTTGTTTAAGAGTCATAATTTTTTTTAAGCAACTACATATGAAAAATAAAATTAACTTTATTTAACAATTTGTAATTTATCAAATATCAATTACTCAATTTGAGTATATACTTTATATCAGTATATGTATACAATTATGCAAAATAAAAAAAAAATAAAAAAAAAAATAAAAAATTGATAACTAGGCAAAATTGATAACTAAAAAAAATTAAATTGATAACTAGTTGAGAGTTCTAAGTTGTAACCTTAGTTATGATTTGAAGATGGAGATGGATTATTGAAAGCAAAGCTTCAGTGCTTCACGCCTTCAGCCCTTCACCCTTTTGTCCCTTCACAATCGTTTTTGACTTTTTGGAGTAAATAATTAATAGGGTTTATTTTTATTGCCCCTTAGTGAGTTGGGATTAGTACATATAATGGGTATAAAAAAATTTAGTGCCCCTTAGTGGGTTGGGCCCGGCTCGGTTGCTGACGGTGCGCCGGCCCAAAACCGCCCATGCTCCTATGTTCCTTAATCTTAGTGGGGGAAATAATGAATCGGACTTTCATTAGCATAAGCTATCTAGTACCAAACATCCCCAAACGACTCAGGAGCTTTTCTAAGCCTAATAGATGCGTCAAATGGTGACACCGCTTTCGGAGTCTTGTTGTCGATGTCCCAAAAAAAAAAGCCACAATGTTTCGGCCCGCGTTGAAATGACAATGTTTAATCATACTAAAAGTGTCGGTATAGTCGTTGGTGTTTGAAAACGCATCCGTCTATCATTAGTACATAGTTTGATGAAACTAACCATTGGTCAACGTGCTAAACATATGATAGTCTGATTTTAGTCATTTACATAACTAACTTAACTACTTTTTAAACACTATCACAATGCAAAAGCAAGAATGGCATTTTAACAAACAGGTTGTGGGCATATCACTGATAAACAGATATCCAAACACACCCTTTATTCTATTAGCAACAAACAATAAACAATTTGAAATGTGAACTGTTGAAAAAAAAAATGAATTTAAGCAATTAAACAAACACCCCATTGGCCCACTGTTCTATAGTTTATTGGGTTTAGTTGATATAGGCCCATGAGATTGTATGATCCAATATGAATGAGATGGGCTCAATTTGCGTGGATCAGGCCCATTACATAAACGGTTTCATTTTTTATAAGTTTGACTTTTAGTTAAGTTGACTTTCTTCACTCTTTAGGTATTTTGAGGTGAGAAATTAGGGGTGTTTACTAGTTCGGTTTTCGTGTTTTGAATGTTGTTACGTAATGGAAACCAAAGTATATAATATTAACTGATTTCAAGTCAAACTGTGATAAAGAAATTACATGTCAAAACTACAAACTTACAAGGCCTTTATGTGTGTATCATTTGAGTTACTCCATGTTAGAAAAAAGAAAAAGCGTAAAGTAGTAGTATGATACATTTTATTTTTGAAGGAAATGTCAGTTTCTTTTCATGTAAAGTTTATTATTTGACTCTGTTAATACAAATATCGCCTAAAAACGTTATTTATATTTTACGATCTTTGCTAAGTTTTGTTAATGACAAAGTATGAACTTTAGCTAAGAGTAAATCATCACTTTAAGTGTTTAAGTCTTGTTTAACTAAGGTTCACATTTCCTTTTAAACTAAACATTGTTTTTATTTCTTAAATTAGAAAGTGTCTTGTCATATCATATTTATTTCTTTAAATAGAATTGTCACATCACACTTATGGCAAGTTTTGTCAATATGCATTTGTGTGTTTGACTAACTTTGTAGTGACTTGCAAGTTTGGTGTTTGACTAGTGTAATGTGATGTGACATTATTTGGTTGCTAGGATTTATGAGACAAGACCTTGTTTGGTTTGAAGAGTTATTGCATAAACCTACTGCAGACCCGGCGGTACCCTGGGGGTACACGGGCGGAACCCATCTGAGGGTTCCGCCTGATCCGCCAAGCATGCAGTATGGTGTGCTATAAATACCAAGCCATAACTTGATTTTTGTCCAACCCTTTAGGACTAATTCTCACATATTCTCTCAACTAACTCAGTAACCCTTGACTTGTGTGATTCTCTTATGTAGCAAGGAACTCCACAAGATCATTCAAGAAGTTGCAAGCTTCAACTCTAAAGTTGCAAGTCTTGGTAGCTTGATCATGTATAAGCTTTGGTAGTTTATACTTCATGTGTGTCATGTATATAGAAGTTATAGGTTAGTATTTAAGCCTCAAAATACGTAGTGTGTTGGGAGTTGTTGTACCCTAGTAAAAGAACTAACGGGAGTGGTTGTACCCTTGGTAAAGAACTCGACATCTAGCTTTGTGTCGGTAAAAGTGTAAGCGACGAATGGGAGTGGTTGTACCCTTGTAAAAGAACTCGACATCTAGCTTTGTGTCGGTAAAAGTATAAGCGACGTGTAAGGTTTTCTCCGCCGGTGAAAGGAGCTTGTTGATTAGTGTTTATAACTCTCGAGTTGGAAACTCGGGGCGTGGATGTAGGGCAAGGAAAAAGAGTCCTTGTAGCCGAACCACGATAAACTATCGTGTTGTGGTTTGATTGTTTCTTTCTCTACCTTTGCTTATTATATGTTGTTGTTTAGTTAGAATTGTTGATCACATATAAAGCTTTTCAAAGAACCAAAACAAGTAATGTTGTTCTTACATCTTTAAACATAAGTAAAGCTTTTCAAAGAACTAAACAAGCAAAGTTAGGATCATTACAAGTAAAGCTTTTCAAAGTATGAAACAAGTTAAGTTGGAATTGTTATTCACATGTAAAGTCTATTCAAAGAATCAAACATATTAAGTTGTGCTTATATCTTTAACCAAACGTCAAGTTCTCAAAGGTTATTTAAGCTAAAGAAGAATCGAAAAAGCGGTAAACTATTCAACCCCCCTTCTAGTTTTCCACAATTGGCATCAGGAGCTACGTTACTCAAGATCTTTAAAATAGAATGTATTTTAAAACTTGGATCGATCCATGGATTTTGAAAATCTCAAAGAAGGGCAACCTATTTAAAACCAACCGCTATTTGAAAAAGAAAACTTACTTGAATGGAAAAGTAATTTTGAAAACTATGTAAAATCAATTGATCAAGATCTTTGGCATATTATTTCTTTTGGTAATTTCAAACCAAAGAAAACAAGTTTTTGAAAACCAAGATAACTATCTTAAACTTGATAAAAATACTAAAGCTAAAACAATGCTTTACAAAGCTTTAGTACCAAATATGAAAGAATGTATTTTTGTCAAAAGGCTAATGATGTTTGAAAAATATGGTAAACTTTCATCAAGGAATATGTCAAGTCAAAGATGATCAATTTAATCTTACATATGAATTAGAAGTTTTAGAAAAACTAATTGATAGACACTTAGTAGAAGTTAATACATGTGCTACTAGTTTAAATGTTTTAAATGAAGGTACAAGTGAAGATGAGTACGTGTGTTTTGTTGAACCTGCTTGCGTATCTTGGAATGTAATGGAAGTTGACGAAGACAATGATCCGGTAGTTTATTGTCAACTTATTGATACAACAAGCAAGGTGTAAGTAAAGGTGATTACTCGTGTCAAGCTCGTTGTTGTCTTGCTTGCGATTCATGGATTAACTCGGATGAAGATGAAGTCAATCATCCGGTTTGTGATTCCATACTAGATAAAACATCAAGCAAGGTACACTTTGAAACCAAACTATTTTGCTTTGATTAATTTATCCTAAAGTTTTCTAAACTATAAAATGAGTCTAAACATTTGTGCAACATGGACCTAAAAGCTATCTTCAAGAATGAGTCTTTAAAATCTCTTAAGAATATCTTTAAAAAGGAAATCTTATTGGAAGATAAAATGTCTAGAATTAAGAGTAATGTTGAAATTAATCTAGAATGTAAATTATGTCTAGATTACAAACATGAGATTAAAATGCAAAATGAGAAAAGAAAAATTATTAGTTAAATTTGATGAAAGCTCAAAATCTCTTGAAAGATTGTTGGGGAGTCAAAGGTTGTTTAAAGATAAAACCGGATTAGGATTTAACTCAAAAGCACCATTAACTAATAAAACAAAGCAAGTAAAATTTGTCTAACCTAGAAGAAAGACTTAGAGATAATTCTATCTCTAATAGTAACTCATGATAAAAGAATTAAGATTATCATGCTCTATGCCTTTATATGATTGTCTAACCTTCTTGGATACATGAGTTATTGAGTTTCAAAGCATGTCGTCAAACCAAGTCTTTACGCTTAATGCTTATTCGATTGATAGCATCTCTATGCAATTTAAAAGGTACACATTACTTAAACTTGACTTTGGTTATATCTTGTCTCTAGCATTATGTGCTCAAATATGTGTTATTTGTAATACTCTAGAGTGTCTACCTGCTATTTGTAAATAACTAAGATTAGATTCTATGCAACAAGGAATTTAGTCTTTAGTACTAGTAAGGAGATATAAGGTGTTTTGGTTATTTAACCATCAAAAGATAAACACGAAAAACTCTTGAGTTTGTCTCACTCAACTCTTGTTTACAAGTGAGCTAACTAAGAATCTCCTAAGTGTTAAAATGTCTAACACTTTTGTGATGCTTGCAAAACAAACCTTTGTTAAACAATTTCCTCAAACACCATACTTTGAGTCTTTAATTGTGTCTTTCTTCAATCACTCCTTTATAATCTCACATAAAACACACAAGGTAAAATAAATCACGATTAGCATATATTAGGATGTGTGAAAGAAAATAAGTTTTCAACATCTAGGATTTACACATCAAATGTGACACATAGTCTAATGATGTTGTACCTCTTGGACTTTATAAAAATAAATAGAGTTCATAGTGTCTTAAGTAAGAAAACCTAAAGAGTCGAGGAGTCGTTGAATATGACATTTAACGAGTGATCTCCTACTTCTATGATATCATCTTTGGTAGATGATAACTTAGTCGAAAGTCAAATGATGGCAAGACAAACATGAAGTTAAAGTACAAAACAACATCTTCTCACCTTGAGTTAAACATTAAATCAAGTAAAATTGACATAAGTTATAAAACTTGATTTATAGGTTATTAGTTGTGTCTAAACAAATTCAACAAAAACAATTTTTGGAATTTAGAATAAAACAAATAGTGAAACGAAGTTGATATTTCAAAGTAATCAAGTGAGTATAGTGTCAATATTTGAAAGACTTTTTGATAATAAAAGCAAGCCACAAAAGCAAAGGATTTTAACTTAAAGACATTCCTAGTTTCTCTCTTGTTCTCAATGGTTAAGTTATTGATGACTTATCAAGAATGAGATTAGTAAATCCGTAGGTAAAATTAAACGTAGAGAAATGTTTGGAAGACTACTTGTTCTCATAACAATTAGATTCAACATTATGTTTAGTTTTTGTCTATGTGATCGTGTTAAAGAAGATCCTAGAACAACTCTTTAATTAAGCCTATTTGGATACATCATAAGGTACTACACAACTAGGATTATGGTCTCCCAAAAGAACGGGAATAGAAACCATAGTGTATGCCAAATGGAATTATGTCGGTAATAAGTTGATAAGAAAAGCACAAGTGGTACTTGCACTTTTATACTTACTTACCCAATGATTCTCCAAAACGCGTAAGATTCTCAAATTAGTATCGAATGGAGAAGCACATCAACAAGCTCTGCTTGAACAAGCAAATTCGCGTCAACAACGGAATTCATCTTATCAACGTTGTTATCCCTTCAACAAAGGAAGCATCGACTTCAGCGACAATTCAATTCATTATGTTCTTTATAGACATATTTGTGATCCATCATCATCGCCTTGGTAAGATTGTTCATTGAGGAACGTCTTATCTAAGAAAGTCTTCTACGTTAACTATTTCATCCACGTGTTAACAAAATCTCTTGAAAGTGAAGCATTCATAATTCCTAGGCTTAGTCAAAGACTCATAAGACCTAAAACCTTAAGGTTTGAACGTTAGGATAAAACCATAAAAATCAAGACAAATTATTTTTTGAGTTTCTCCCTGCAGAACCCACGGTACCTTCAGACCATACGGGCGGAACCCATTTTTTGGTTCCGCCTGGTCCGCCAAACCTCAGAATGTTTAAACTTTTTATTTCAAAGCCAAACACCCTCTTTAATCTTAACAAAAACTAACAAACAGCATCACCCTCTCTAAAACACATATCCTCACGAATTTTAGGGCTTCTAATCCAATCTCTTCTAATCCAATTAACTTTGTAAGTATTCTAATCACAATTGCACTTTTAATTTAATTAAAACATTTGCGCTTACAATCATTAACTAGAATCTTAGGGCTTTTGCATAAAACTTCATGATTCATGAAAAACTTGGTGCCAAGTCAATTATGTATTTCATTAGTCAAGAAATGTATCTTTTCATTGTTACTTTGATTTACCAAACACACCAAGAGCATTATTTTTCTAATTGCAACATGATTCATCACCACATTGTTAAAACAAATGAAAAACATCATTTAAACATCACTTGCATACTATCTCTTGAATGCTAAAGGGGATACATAACTAATATGTATTTTCGGGTACATTCAATTGAAGATACATTCAATTTGGAGAGTGTTGGTTATCTTTTGTTTTCACAACAAAATTTGCATAACAAAACTATTTAGGAATCAAAATGAGTCAAGATAACCATGTCTTCACATTGTCTTGCATATAGGAATATATCAGAACATCCTCGTTGTTAAAAGTCATTAACATACAATCTTATGTTTTCTAGGAATCAACATGCCTCCCGCAAACAAATCCGATCACAAAGAAACCCTTAAATACATGCCCAAACACCATATGACCAAAGGTCTCAACTCGGTTCAAGTAGAAACCTTTAAGGCATTAGAAAAACGCTATGTTCACGAAGGTAGAACCATTGATCCATCCTTTCTAGAAGGAACATCTATTCGCCAAAACTTTGCCGCAATTCACTTTGATTGTCTCCTTGATTTAGATGAGCCAATTTGTCCTAGGTTCATCTTGGAATTTTATGCAACCGTAAACCTTTCCTCATGTGCCGATGGTAGGATTTCATTAAACTTCACAACCAATCAAATATCACATGACATAGATTTAAAAGACTTAGCTATAATTCTTGGTGTACCAAATGAGGGAACTTGCCTCTACACGGATAAGTGGCCCATTTCAACTCTTGATTCTATTGATCGTTTTTATCCATACGATACACCTCTTGCTAGTAAAGAAACCATTAAGGAACACCTCTTTGTTAGAACCTCTACCACTAGGGTGAATCGTTCGGGGAACATTGTAGACAAGGATCCTTTTGGCATGGAGCTCAATGAGCTTAAACCACAATTTAAGAAGT
The DNA here is from genome assembly GCA_030686995.1 of Artemisia argyi. Lineage (NCBI taxonomy): Eukaryota > Viridiplantae > Streptophyta > Magnoliopsida > Asterales > Asteraceae > Artemisia > Artemisia argyi. Next base: position 186,669,046 of record CM060684.1, read on the forward strand.
GGGAAGAAATTCTTAGGGCTAACGTCATAAGTACCATAGGAAATAGAGATCACATCAATGCATGCCTATGCTACATGCTATATAGCATTTCCACCGGTCAACCCTTCAACTTAGCCTACTACCTTGCCAAAAGAATGGCCGACATATCCTTAGTTGGAACAACCGCTCTTCCCTATGGCATGTTTCTTACCCGCCTCTTTAGAGCAATCTCACCCATTTCTCCTAACGAAGATGGAATACGTCTTGACTATTTTCTTGTTCCTCACACCTTCGTTCCCCTAAGTGATAAACGTGTTTACAAAAATAAGGGCAAATGTACTCGATCACCTACACCATCACCATCATCGTCATCCGGAATGAGCGAGGATGATAAACTTCCCAACTCTAAGTTACCTCCTTTAGAATACCTTCAAGCTCTCCCAATCATTGACAATGCTTCCGAAGAATTCAAGCAAACCAAAGGAATGTTCAAGTGTTTTGGAAGGTACCTAAACAAGCTCAAAAAGAAGATAGACCGGTTGTGAGAAGATTAAGGAGCGTTTGGCATAAGAATGCTTTAGAATCGTCTTTGTGTTAAAACTATGTGAATTATGTGTTTTTCACTTTCATGGTTTATTATGTTTGTTGGATTATGTTTGTATGAAATTTTATGCATAATGACAATGTTTAAGGTGTTTGTCATCTTTTCTATGCTTATGGGAATTCTTACTAAGTATAGTAAAATCCTCGACCTCAAGGTCAAAGTCCCATGATTGGTATGTTTACATGTCTAATTTTTGCATTGCCCAACCAGTAATACCTTATCTTTTTGATTTTAGGAGTTTTCGAAAATTTTGAAAATCGTCTCGCGGGTCAAAAACGCGGACTGCCTAATTTTTTACCCCTGGCGGATCTGGCGGTACCCAAAATTGGGGTCCGCCAGTGTGTTTTCTGGGAATTCCAGAAATGGCCCAACGGACCAGGCGGTACCCTCAAATGGGTTCCACCAGTGTCTTCTGAGGGATCCGCCAGACACCTGCAGAAAATTTTTCCATTTTTCTTAAGTCCAAAACTTGTAATGTGTCAAAATCATTATCCTAAGTGAGAAACATCTTTCATTTACAACAACAACCATATTGGAACAAACCTCACTCACTAAAACAATTAGGAAGACACTTCCCGCCAAAAATTCAAATTCAAAACATAACTAACCAAAGGACCCCTTTTAAAGGATCCTTCAAGCCTTTGATACATTTTCAACCAAACCACTTCCCATGATCACAAAGTATTGAGTGCTTAGGTTGGTCTTTCACTCCATCCTATTCATTGGATTGACCTCAAATGATGTGACATGGTCATGAAAATCATTTGACACCTCAATCTTAGAATAGTAAAACATCAAATCCAAACACTATTTCAACACTTTTCTCATCCTATAAAATTGAAAGCTTCACAACAATTCAAATCACACCTTTCAAATCACAACAATTCAAGACTTCTCCCCTCAAACATCAAAACCAAAACCTTTGAAATGACCAAATCCAACACCTCATCCGAGTCATCAAAATCATGTGCTAAAACCACTAGGATTAGTGTGAAACCTTGTTGCTTCAACAAAACCACAAAGTCAAGCTCATCATCATCAAGTGATGCTTCACTCAACATCTCCTCACCTATCCAAGATTACCTAAATCTTACTACCTCAACTACACCCTCAACACATTGTAATACCAATGTGATCACCTTTCAAGATTTGCTTAATCTTGCTACTCCACCACCTTCTCCACCACGTTGCAACTCAAACCTAGCAATTAACCCATCATCAACTAAACCTTTGAGTGAGTCAACTCCATCTTCTCAACAAACTTTTAAATCAAAAACTCCTTCACCTCAATCACCAACACCTACACCAATGGAACTTTTCCATACACCACCAACATCACCAACATCCAATTTGGAAACTTTTGATGATCTATCATCAACACCACCATCCTTCTCACTTTTTGATACCATTGCTCAAATGGAAACCCAACAACAACCTAGTGAGCAACTTAATGATGAACCCCATTACCCATCTACGGTAGAACGGTTGGCTTACCGTTATGCTAGACCATCCATTTTTCCAAATGATCAAGGTCATACCCACTCACATTCATTTGTGTTTCATCCAATTTACAAAGACCTTCATGGCAATTCTATCGGCGAACCAAGTTTCCGCCATTTTGTTCAAAACCAACAACCACCACTACAACAACAACCATCACCACAAGAACCTTCCCAACATCTTGAGTTTCTACTTTCTTCTTATAAGAAAATAGAAGCATCCATGTGGGAAAAACCTCCAAACATCAATGAGGAAATAAACACTCATTTAAACCACCTCAATGCCTTCAAACGAATGGTTGATTCTCAAATCAATCATGTTATGGAATTCAATACGGCATTAAATTCAACAAATGAAGGAAGCAAATACACCTCACAACTATCCACATTTGCTCCTTCAAGTTCAACCCATCCACCACCAACAAATCAAACCTCTCTTCCACCAAACTTCCCCCGCCATGATTGCGGACATTGCGAAAGAACTGCTCGCATTAGTGAAAGGTGTCGAACGGAACTTCGCGAGTTAACCGAAGAAATGAGGTTTATTCTAAACCACATTTTGGACCGTCTCCAATCCTTGTCTCATCCACCACAACCTTAGAGTCTCCAAAATGAAACAAAATTGTTTCTCTTGGAAAATGTCTCCCATTTTAACCAACAAACCAAAACCAAGTCACCTCCTCACCTTTCAAAATAAAACCCGCTACAACCCTCAACTCACATTTTCATCCTTAAACAACCCTACCCTTGTTTTTGGAAAATGTTTCTCACAAAGGAAAATGATGATTTCCTTATAGCTTTTTATGGTCGTAGCTTATTTGTAGCTTTTTCTTTATTTCTAGAGGTAGGATAGTGTAACCAAAATTTCTTGTCTTTGACTTTTTAAGAAGTCTAAATTTTACATGAAATGAAGTTCATTACACTACAAGGTTTTCTTTGTTTGTTGACCATTTTAGGTATGACATGTGAACTACACCTTTATATGGTACCATACATAAATCTTGTGTTTTAGAAACTAACCTCTCTTTTTGTAGGTTCATTATCCATGTTTTCCTTCCTTGAAACTCCATTTAGGGGAGTAATATTCAAGGGGGAGCATGAGTATTGCATTATTCCGCTTCACAACTCTAAGTTGTGTTTTAGACATGAAATACCTTCATGACTTATCTTGTGCGGAAACTAACGTTTCTTTTGTAGGTTCAAAATCCATGTCTCCTCTCTTGGCACTCCATTTAGGGGGAGTATCAACCAAGGGGGAGCATGGCCATTATTCTGCTTCACTACTCTACTTTTTGTTTCGACAAAAAGGGGGATAATTTATATTAAACTTGTTCTACTTTTAATATTTCCGCTTCGCTAACTCTTTGCAAAAACAAGTTTTAATACTAACTTTATAAGACTTAACACTAAATCTTATGGCTTACTTTTGAATAAAGTTTATGTTTTGTCATCAACAAAAAGGGGGAGATTGTTAATACAAATATCGCCTAAAAACGTTATTTATATTTTACGATCTTTGCTAAGTTTTGTTAATGACAAGGTATGAACTTTAGCTAAGAGTAAATCATCACTTTAAGTGTTTAAGTCTTGTTTAACTAAGGTTCACATTTCCTTTTAAACTAAACATTGTTTTTATTTCTTAAATTAGAAAGTGTCTTGTCATATCATATTTATTTCTTTAAATAGAATTGTCACATCACACTTATGGCAAGTTTTGTCAATATGCATTTGTGTGTTTGACTAACTTTGTAGTGACTTGCAAGTTTGGTGTTTGACTAGTGTAATGTGATGTGACATTGTTTGGTTGCTAGAATTTATGAGACAAGACCTTGTTTGGTTTGAAGAGTTATTGCATAAACCTACTGCAGACCCGGCGGTACCCTGGGGGTACACGGGCGGAACCAATCTGAGGGTTCCGCCTGATCCGCCAAGCATGAAGTATGGTGTGCTATAAATACCAAGCCATAACTTGATTTTTGGCCAACCTTTTAGGACTAATTCTCACATATTCTCTGAACTAACTCAGTAACCCTTGACTTGTGTGATTCTCTTATGTAGCAAGGAACTCCACAAGATCATTCAAGAAGTTGCAAGCTTCAACTCTAAAGTTGCAAGTCTTGGTAGCTTGATCATGTATAAGCTTTGGTAGTTTATACTTCATGTGTGTCATGTATGTAGAAGTTATAGGTTAGTATTTTAGGCCTCAAAATACGTAGTGTGTTGGGAGTTGTTGTACCCTAGTAAAAGAACTAACGGGAGTGGTTGTACCCTTGGTAAAGAACTCGACATCTAGCTTTGTGTCGGTAAAAGTGTAAGCGACGAATGGGAGTGGTTGTACCCTTGTAAAAGAACTCGACATCTAGCTTTGTGTCGGTAAAAGTATAAGCGACGTGTAAGGTTTTCTCCGCCGGTGAAAGGAGCTTGTTGATTAGTGTTTATAACTCTCGAGTTGGAAACTCGGGGCGTGGATGTAGGGCAAGGAAAAAGAGTCCTTGTAGCCGAACCACGATAAACTATCGTGTTGTGGTTTGATTGTTTCTTTCTCTACCTTTGCTTATTATATGTTGTTGTTTAGTTAGAATTGTTGATCACATATAAAGCTTTTCAAAGAACCAAAACAAGTAATGTTGTTCTTACATCTTTAAACATAAGTAAAGCTTTTCAAAGAACTAAACAAGCAAAGTTAGGATCATTACAAGTAAAGCTTTTCAAAGTATGAAACAAGTTAAGTTGGAATTGTTATTCACATGTAAAGTCTATTCAAAGAATCAAACATATTAAGTTGTGCTTATATCTTTAACCAAACGTCAAGTTCTCAAAGGTTATTTAAGCTAAAGAAGAATCGAAAAAGCGGTAAACTATTCAACCCCCCTTCTAGTTTTCCACAGACTCATTGCATTCTATACCATGCTTGTAAACACTGAACGTACACATTTATATCAATTTGGGTTTTAGTAGATAGTTATACTCCAAAAAGGGCCAACTAGAAAGGAGATTCAAGGTGGTAAAAAAATCTCTTATTTATACAAATCTGTTATTCATTCTCAAAACGGGGTAAAAAAATTGATTATGTTTGTTAACTTTACCCAAACACACGGAGCTAGGTAATTTTCGGATGCGTTAAAACCGAATAAGGCATGGATTTAATTTATAGTGAAAAGATGTATTGGTCACTAAGAGAGAATAACTGCTAAATTAAACTGATTTTCAAATATGCTATGAATTAAACACAAAAACCGAGTCTGTATAAACTTGTTGAGGAAGTTTATATCAATTCGCAAAATAAATTGATACATATTTATGGAAAGGAAATCAAAATCCGCAGCAAAAAGATTCGCACACAAGTTCGAATTTGGGAGCTACATTCGTGTCCGCAGTTCGCATAGGCTCGCATGAGTTTACAAACTTGGAACCCACTTTTGCCCACAAGACTCCAAAGCTGTAGATATCAGACTTGATGGAGAAAGTTCCTTCATTGCCTACTCGGGAGCCATATATAACCACTAAACACAAATTCTCAATATAATATTTCAAGCAAGGATGCGTGTTAATTAAGAGTTTAATCACAATTTTGATAATAATATATATATATATATATATATATATGGAAAATATTAGCTACATTACAAATGTAGCGAATTGGCTACATTTCCTTTGAAAAAAGTTTTAATAATGTACAGTTCAGTCCCTGCGGTATGTCCCTGACACACATTTTCCCCCTGTCCCCACCCTTTTTTTCAAAGGAAATGTAGCCAATTGGCTACATTGTAATGTAGCTATGTTTTCCCCATATATATATATATATATATATATATATATATATATATATATATATATATATATATATATATATATAAACAAAAATACAATTTTTCTTTAACAAACCCACAGTAACGCGCAAAAAGTATAAAGCTTGTTTTGGAAGTCTTTACATTCCTATCATTTTTTCCAAAAAAGAAACTACAACAAATGATGGATTCCTTTTTATTGAAGGTGACTGGAGTTCAAATCGAAGTGAGTCTTAATTGTAACGAATTCATAAGATTATGTAACATACAATAATATTTCACATTGAAATGAATAATGATGATGCTAATTTTTATATAAATGACTTATTTCAAACCTATCGACCCTCCATAGTAGTGATGGTCATGTTTGCAGAGTAGTGTTTCATTGTACTTCCTTCTGAAGTTGACCTTGACTCGACCCTATCAATGAAGAATGCTGGTTTGTTTGGAGCAGGTAACGGTAGAGTTTCATTGAGAAGCATAGAGATTATATCAGAAGTTGTTGGTCTATCCATTGCACTTTCTTGCAACACATAGAAGTGCCACATGTACGGTCCTCAAGAATTGGTGTACGTCACACGTAATTCCTAAGTGTCATGTCTTCCAACTCTAGTGCATTTCCTTGCTGCCATAGCTCCCATGACTAAATCATAAGAAATGAATTGCAAATCATATGCTCATTATATCATCTTGTATGCACCAAAAGTCAAAGTTTGCTTCGCTCTATACTAACGCATGTTTTGTAAAGCTATGCGCATATGTAAAAGAGGTTAAAAAGTGATTTCCACTAGACTCACGTATCCAATAAGATTAATTGTCCGGTCAAGATGAACGAACGGACTATTTTTTCTTCCACTGAAAATTTCTAGGATCAAGACTCCAAAGCTAAAGATATCAGATTTGATGAGAAAGTCCCCTCCAGTACGTACTCAGGAGGCATATAACCACTGTACATGTCAACATAATACTAAATGTGAACAATAAAAATTTTATCTATAAGATACCCAAGTTCTAATTTTGATTTGGAAACAAAAAGAGCTAACCACATTGTTCCAACCACTCTGTTTGTCATTGCCTCGGTCTCGTTCTGCTTGAACATTCTTGCCATACCCAAAATCAGCTATCTTGGGGTTCATACTCTCATCTAAGAGAATGTTATTAGCTTTTAGATCCCTATGAATAACTCGCATTCTTGAGGTATTTATGCAGGTATAGCAACCCCTGAGTAATTCCTTCTATGATGTTTAAACCGTTTAGGCCAATCTAGCTCTAACCGTTTTGTTTTCGTCTGAAATGTGAAATGCCAGTCTATTAATTTAAAATTTAATGAACAAAATACAAAACTGTATGTACTCGTTATATATATATATATATATATATACTATATATATATATATATATATATATATATATATATAGGGGTCCCTTTCTTACGAAAACCAAATTATCTGCAAGAACTGCGAAAACCACCTTTTTACAACTAATAATACATAATGTACATCATTTAATGCTCCATAACATTTTGTTATTTTTATTAAATTAAAAAGGGTATAATAGTAAAAGACATTTTCATATTATTTTTATTTTATTTTATAATTCCCATTTTTTTATATATCTTAAAATTCGGTTTTTTTTTTATGTATGTATATAATATATATATATACTATATATATAATTTATATATATTATATATATATATATATATAGGTATGGGTTAAAATAAAAAGGGTCTTATAATAAAAAGTGTAGGAAGGATTGTGAGGGCGACATGTGTCACCCCTATGCCACATCATATGACACATGTCACCCCCCCCCCCCCCCCCCCCCGCAAAAAAAATTTTCCCGCCAAAAAAAAAATTTTTTTGGGCAAAAATTTTTTTTTTCCCGCCAAAATTTTTAGTGCATCACAGTTATAAAGTTACTGCATCACAATTATAAAAGTTACTTGCATCACAGTTTTAAATTTTAGTGCATAAGGTTATAAGTTACTGCAACATAGCTGATGCACTAAACTATTAACTATGATGCAGTAACTTATAATAAAGACGCACCAAAACTTAAAAAAGAATCGTATTTTAATTGTGATGCAGTTACATACATATATGATGCATAAAACTTATGATAATTCAGTTTCTTTATAACCATGATGCAGTAACTTTATAACCATGATGCAGTAACATTAAAACCATGAATGCAGTAATCGTGATGCAGTAACTTTATAACCTGTGATGCACTAAAAAATTTTGGCGGGAAAAAAAAATTTTTGCCCCAAAAAAAAAATTTTTTTTTGGCGGGAAAAAAAAAATTTTCGGCGGGGGGGGGGGGGGGTGACACGTGTCATATGATGTGGCAAGGGGGGTGACACATGTCACTCCCACAATCTTTCCTACACTTTTTATTATAAGGCCCTTTTTAGAATAACCCACCCTATATATATATATATATATATATATATATATATATATATATATATATATATATATATATATATATATATATATATATATATATATATATATATATATATATATTAAGCAAAGGTGCATACATGTTTTCAATTAGTTAAAGTGCATACATGTTTTTTTTCTCCAAATAGTCAAGTGCATATGTATTTTTAGTTAACATTTTTTTATCAACCTACCAATACTTTTATAAACACAAATTAAGAACATAAATCATTATAAAAAGAAAAACAATATTGATATACTTAAATGTTAAATTTCGCTTTATTACAAGTACAAAAAAAATGAAATAATCATATATCTCCAAAGGTCGCAAATCTTCATGTATAATCGCGTTCATCCACTTCCTGATCTTGAATGATATCATCATCTTCATCAATCAATCTGAAACAAGTATGCACGAAAATAATTAAACCACAAATAAATAAGAAACGAAAATTAATCACAACAACTAGCATAACGCATATGCACAATCTTGTGTATATTAAACTAATGATGTAAACATGCTTTTTAATCATAAACAGTTAAACACAAAACATATATGTTTTATACACAAAACATACATGTTTTATAATCCAAAACACAAAACATATATGTTTTATATGTAAACATATATGTATCTTTCCAAAACATATATGTTTTTCATTAGTTAGATCCCCCTAATTAAAAAACAAAACATGTGTATCGACGGCAACCAAATCGTAATTCAAAACATGGTTCTCAAACAAACGTAATTCAAAAAACAAAACATGTCTTCCTTTTTCACATATTGCAAATCTATGAAACTGCCAACTAAATCTATTAAATTATTATAATATAAATAACTACATTTAAAAAACATCCAACTTCAAATTGCCAACCAACCAAATCAATTAAACAATTAAAAATAGATGAATGTGTATCGAAGGCAGAAAAAAATGTTGCAAACAAGCATCTAGAGTGCAAATAAAAAAATAAATAATAACAACAAGATTAAACCAATACTGAACATGTGACCTAAGTCCTAACAATTAAACCAAAATTAATCATACCAAACATAAACAATAACGATAAGCCCACAGTAGTGGTGTTGTTTAGATATCTACTCACCATAAAAAAGATCACAGATTTCATATGTGCAACGACCTTCATGAATTAAGTTAAAGAAGCGACAAGATGTTGTTGCGACAGGACGAACGGATCTGGAAGAAATGAGTTTAGGCAGTGAGCAAGACATCAATCATCAATCACAGATCAAAGGACAAAACCAACTTAGAAAAGAGGATGATGGGTGATTTTTTTTTACTGGAAAGCAGATCTAGAGGGAGGCGGATCAGAGGGTTTGTGGGGGGCGGTTTTTAGGTTTTGAGAGAGAGTAAATGTGTTAATTAGATAATGGTTCCTTCCATATTTTTAGGGGTAAATTAGAAATGTCTACATTACCCTTTTAGATTTACAAAATTTTCCTAATCTTTTTTTTAATGACACTAATGGCACAATCAATCATATCCATTGATCAAACAATCTAAGGGTTCAAAAGTGGTTCTCGCAGTTCTTGCAGATAAGAGTGGTTTTCGTAAGAAAGTTACACTATATATATATATATATATATATATATATATATATATATATATATATATATATATATATATATATATATATATAGTGTAGTGTTCAATGCAGAACCAATTCTATGTACAGAACTTTACAGAACCATATAAAGCAATCTCAGCCATTGGATGAGTTTGATCAAGGGTTAATATTAAAAGTGCCAAAATTACAATTAAACAAAAGATGAGGGTTCCTTTTTCAATTAAATAAAAAGCTGAAAGGGTATTATTGGTAGTACACTTTAATTCATCTGTAACCTCCCAACTTAAAACCATCTCTCTTTTCTTATCTCAGAAACCCTAGCCCCCATCAATCACAACCTCTTATTTTCAGTTTCTTAGTCCCAACACCATCGTCATTTACACCTTCCCTACATCGGCGCATCCTTAATCTGGACGAAGAATCATAATTAATCATCGCATTAAACTCATGTCATCAACATGACAAAGGATCTAATCTTCGAGTTTTTCTCAACAAATTGAGAAGTAAATCACTCTCTGATTCATTTTTATTTTGATGTTTTCTACATAGACTTATCATTTTCGGCTTAAGAAGGTAAGTTTTGAATAAAGAGGTATGTTTTAAAGATCTATGATTATTTAGAAAACCAAACCGATCTTTTGTTCGAAACTCTTTTGTAACCGTATTAAATGTTTGACAAAAATGGGGTTGCTTTGGTGGTTTTGTTGTATTCAATTTTTGTATAAAATCTTAATGGAAACCCGTGAATTCTTTGATTGTGAATTGATATGATTAATTTATTACATAACTTTAAAAATTTTAGAATGTGAGTGGACCAGTTTTAAATCTTGATTATAATTTGTATAATTCTAGCCGTAACTATAGCTAAGGTTTATGTTAATAGTGTTTGTTGTGTAAGATTCTTTAAACATGTTAAAGATAACCATGAAATAGGAATAGAACACGTGATGACAATTGTTTAGATAGACCAGTGATAAACAAGATTGTAACTGGTATATGATTAATGAATGGTTGTGTTATTAGAATATATGTATTATCTAGTTGTTATGCTTAAAAACTTAGTTGACTATACTAATCATGTATGTTCTCCTTGATACAGTTGAAGCAAGACCAGACCAGGTACTTTACAATAAATGTGCAGCGTGCACAAATGTTTTTGGAAAGCGTGCACATATATACTAATGAATTTTACGAGAAAGCGCAACGTGCACATATGTTATTGGAAGTATACTCGTATGTTCGTATGAAATTGATGAGAAAGTAAAGCGTGCACATATGTTACGGGAAGATTGCACATATGTTACGGGAAGAGTGCACATATGTTTTTGAATGACGTGCACATCTATATTTAACAAGATTCATTTGTATTGTAATTGTATTTCATTGTGTATCAAATTTTGTATATACCATTTATGTTTAGGTTTGTTATAAATTTAAATGTTACATGTATATGTTTATATTTTTTGTTATAAATTCCAAAGATTATTGAATGTACATAGAAACATATATGCATTTATCATTTTAGGCCAAACAAGTTTGATGCTTAAATAATTTTACGCAAGAAACCTATGTAAAATTACAACATTAAAACAAGGGAAAAAAAACATTGATGCACCTGCTTGAAAACATGCATGCAAAAAAGAGAGAAAAAAAATTCCAAAACTTAAAGGCTTAAAAAACGCTTTTTTTTTTTTGATAAAAAATCAAATAGAAATATAAAAATGTGTTTTACTATTTTGCCCTTATGAATTAAGTAAAAAGATTAAAAAAATACTAAATTCTCATTGGTCCAAAGTGGTTCTGTAAGGTTCTGTACAAAAAATTGGTTCTGCATTGAACGTGACCATATATATATATATATATATATATATATATATATATATATATATATATATATATATATATATATATTGTATACCAAAGAGAAAGAAATCCAAACTCTTGTTAGGCATATACTCGTAAATTAACATCTTTTCCTCCCTATGAATGCAACAACCAAGAATCCGGACAAGATTTGTATGTTGGAGTTTTGCTATGAGTATTAATTCATTTTTGAATTCCACAAGCCCTTGCCCAGATGTTTTTGAAAGCCTTTTGATTGCAATTTCTTTTCCATCACTCAGTGTTCCCTGTGCTTATATATTAAGGTACGAATATAAGTATGAATATTCTGATCTGGAAAGCATGAGAATGAAAAATTATATAATATGGGTTTAACATGAATTATGTATTACCTAGTAAACAGGTCCAAAACCACCTTGTCCGAGTTTGTTTTCAAGTGAGAAATCACCTGTGGCAGCCATGATAGAGGCAAAGCTAAATATTAACAAATCATTTCCTTTTCCACCATCCGTATCAAGATGATGTACATCCTCGAAACTTTCAGAAGCTGCTAACTCAATGAAGAATTCGTCTCTCTTCATCTAAGATCAGCATTGGTGAGTTACAAAAAAAAAGTAAAAAGCAACTATAGTCAATAGATAGAATATCAATTTTAAAATTTGTACCTTCTCGTCTATGCTTTCTGTGCTTGAAATACCACAGAAACCCGAAAGTGAAGAAAGCCACAAGGATGACCAAGCCAACGAGTATCCATATACGGTTGTTTTGGTTTTTAAGCTTCTCTCCTGCAGTATGACTTGTTTAGATGTGAACAAAAAAAAAATGCTAAAACCTAAGGAAAGACCGGAAGACCATCAAAATGAAGCATTCATACTTGTAATCGGACTAGTAAGATGTTTAGAACTGATCACATACTTTGAAGTAGAATTGTCATTAGTTTCAACAGAATAGCTATTGCTTCCCATCCAAAAAACACAACCAGTTTCAAGGGTGGTATTTGTATTAAACCCCACACAGTTGCAATCATACCAGCACATGTAAAAACAATCACCAATGCTTAGGTTTGAGTTATCATCGGTGACACGTCTTGTAATATCAGGAGCAAAATCACCAATAGATTCAGTAAAAATGTCACTCAGATTTCTGCACTGAGACAAAGTAGACTCCACACAACCATTACTCGAATTATACCCGTAGCAAAACTCTGGGGTCCAAACATCCGAATTATCACTATCCGTAATTTGCCCTTTTGGTGTTAAAACCCACATGGGAAAATCTTTGTGACTACTATAATGTTTGTTGTAGCTAAAGTATTGTTCCTCATTGTTGTATTCGGACGTGAGTTGATAGTCAAATGGACTATTCAATGCTAATAGATGTGGAAATCTTTGATTATCAAGATTCCCGCTAGTCCAGTAGGTTTGGCCTCGTCTTCGAATCATTAATCTTTGAGATGCTTCATCAGTGGGTTCCCAACTCAAGGTAAAAGCTCCTGACTGAGGGATTTCATTGCTCAACCAGGAAGTCAGGTTCAACTTCCGCCCTGTTGTCTTGACATACCCCAACTTCATACCCGGTAAAAGTACGTTGACCGGGTTATCAAAGCTCTGCCACAAAACCTTCTCGTCGAAATTGTTGATTAACTGGAAGTTACCGGTTTCTTGGAGGTCTGCAGACACGTTTGGGTTTGGGCCCACATTAATATGGGTAATATTCATCACAATCCTGCCTTCAACAGTGATTATCAAGTCGCCTGTGTTGGGGTTGATTGATAGGGCAGGGGCACCTAAGGGGGAGATGATTGGATTATTTGGATTGGCTACCCAAACTTTCCTGGATTGATAATCGCCAGTGTACCAAATTCCCAAGTACTCGTAATTTGAACCAAAGAAGCCTAACGTAAATAACCCACCTTTGGAGACAAGCTGGTTGGTGGATTCAAGTTTTCTACCTAGTTTCATTACTGAAAAATCATATGTGAGGGGACAAAATGTGACAGCGTAATTAGCATGCTGACACCAATTTGACGCAGAAGATTTTACGCATGAATCAAACACGTAGCTAGCACTGGCATCACAACCCTTACTTAGGCATGGACCTGACCCGCCACTCGGATCCACAGTCATCCCAATATTACTAAAGTCATTCCGGATGACGTCATAGACTGAACGATTTTTGCCCTCGTCATTGAGTTCATTCAGACTAAAAGACGCCACCATAATAGATTGGCCTGAAATTCTTCCATAGCACTCCATTTCACCAGATCCGCAGTCACCGGTGGAGCACGAACCCTGACCAAACTGGTTGAAGCTGCAATTAGTTCTTCCCCATATAACACCGTTCCAGCTATTTGTAACTTGGAAAGAAAGTGAACTATTCTCCATGAGCTTGAACCCGGTGCTGTTGAAACCAGGAGTGCCTGAGATTCCAGGCCAAACAGTGAAGTTACACTTATTGACCAAAGTAAACGTAGCCCCTGAAGCTCCTGCAAATGTGGATGAAATTGCATTCAGTACACAATTTGTGTGTGTTTGTGTGTGTTATGCAGATAGACTCATATATTACCATTAGCAAACAATAAGAAAAGAATAATCATAATGTCAGGAAGCATTAGCAAATTAGCTAGAAGGCAACAGCATTTCTTTAGACTACTTTTAAATTTCCCAATTTGTGACAAGCTTATTAGTGAAAAGGTAACAATATATTTTGAAGCTATTATTAACATTCCAACTTCTCTATTTTACTTGGGAAAATTATTTTAAAAGGTAATATACTTGCCACGGGTTTATCTTCTGGGTATCAAACTAAAAATTTTCAGATTTAACACCTTTTACTTGTTTTTTTTTTCATCTTATGGGTAATATGTGACTTGCTCAACCGGTACCAAGTTCCACCACCACCCAGAAGATGAATATGTGGCAAGTATAATATTTTTTTTTATAATTTGCCCTATCTATCACCACCCACTCCGACGACCACCGCCGCTCCGGCCACCTCAACCCACCACCCACCTTCTCCTTCCTCTCTCTTCCTCCTTCCTCATCACACAAACCCTAAAAAAAAAAAAAAAAAAAAAAAAAAAAAAAAAAAAAAAAAAAAGAACCTCCACCATTATTCGCCGCTATTATTTCTACTGGAAACCACCACCACCATCACAACAGCCGCCGATATTTCTACATGAAACCACCACCACTAAACTAAGGATTTACCAATAGGGCAAATTATAAAATATATATATATATATATATATATATATATATTTTTACCATAATAGCAATTCAATAATTTTTACCTTAATAGCAATTCAATAATTTTTGTTAGTAAAGCAGCACATTAGATGTTTGGGTAGTGAACTAGAAACATCTCTACATTATTTCCATCTCTCTCTCTCTCTCTCTCTCTCTCTCTCTCTCTCTCTCTCTCTCTCTTGTTGATACCGAAGATTCAAGGTAGATAATCTGTGTACTTTCGAGGGTATTGGAGTTTAATAACGAATAAAAACTGATAAAAATGTAATAAATAATGGTTTGGTTTGGTATTATGTTGGTGTCGAGAGGAATGATTCGGTATGTATGCGAATGTTTTGGGTTGCAATTAAGGTGTTTGATAAAATGCCTGAGAGAGATGTGGGGTGTTGGAATACGGTTATTTCGTGTTATTTACATGATGGGAAGTAAATAACGGCGGCTGTTGTGGCAGTGGTGGTGGTTTCATGTAGAAAGAACGGCGGCTATTGTGATGGTGGTGGTGGTTTCAAGTAGAAATAACAGCGGCGAATAATGGTGGAGGTTTTTTTTTTTTTTTTTTTTTTTTTTTTTTTTTTTTTTTTTTTAGGGTTTGTGTTATACGGAAGGAGGAAGAGAGAGGAAGGAGAAGGTGGGTGGTGGGTTGAGGTGGCCGGAGCGGCGGTGGTCGTCGGAGTGGGTGGTGATGGGTAGGGCAAATTATAAAAAAAAAAAAAAAAAAAAAAAAAAATATTATACTTGCCACATATTCATCTTCTGGGTGGTGGTGGAACCTGGTACCGGTTGAGCAAGTCACATATTACCCATAAGATGGAAAAAAAAAACAAGTAAAAGGTGTTAAATCTGAAAATTTTTAGTTTGATACCCAGAAGATAAACCCGTGGCAAGTATATTACCTTTTAAAATAGTTTTCCCATTTTACTTCCGTATATACTCACCGTGTTGGACGGGGCAGACTTTATGTCCCTTTTATCAAGCCAACTACTGTAGTCTTTGTTTTCTTCCTACAAACGAACCAAGGATAATGCATTTGAGGTGATAAAACGGGCAGCAAGGCAAGGGAAGGCAAGTTGGTTTTATAGCATATTAACGTGTTCAACTTTTTGTTTAGGTAACAAACAAGAAGAAGTGGGATGAACAATTAGACCAGTGACTAGGTTGAACAAAAAAATGGAACAACGAAGGCAGCACTGATTATAAAATTAAGCTTCAAAAACTCTTAAAGAGCATACCTGATTAATTCTCATGATTATTCAATATACCTAGTTCTGATAAAACGAGTTTAACTTATCTCCCAATCCATACCCAGCTTTTGGAGTTGAGATACCTCCAGCGTTACTATGAGGTATTGCCTGTGACTTCCACAAAACATCCACAAAGTGATGTGTCAAAAGGTCATTAGTTTAATCATAAAGAGGAGAGAGAAACTATCACAACATACACCAATGACCTTTTGACACATCAATTTGTGGATGTTTTGTGGAAATTTTCTTTGTGGCTATAGCATTCCTCTATTAGAGGAATGCTATAGCTACAAAGAAAATTTCCACAAAACATCCACAAAGTGATGTGTCAAAAGGTCATTGGTTTAATCATAAAGAGGAGAGAGAAACTATCACAACATACACCAATGACCTTTTGACACATCACTTTGTGGATGTTTTGTGGAAATTTTCTTTGTGGCTATAGCATTCCTTTATGGAATGCTATAGCCACAAAGAAAATTTCCACAAAACATCCACAAATTGATGTGTCAAAAGGTCATTGGTTTAATCATAAAGAGGAGAGAGAAACTATCACAACATACACCAATGACCTTTTGACACATCAATTTGTGGATGTTTTGTGGAAATTTTCTTTGTGGCTATAGCATTCCTCATTTTATTAAAGAAAACTGTGCATATAACAAGTGGAAGTCAAAGTTTTACAAAGATTTTTTCACAAATATCACATCATATATTATTAAGAAAATGAAATAATTTGTTTTCTTCCTACAAACGGAACCAAGGATAATGCATTTGAGGTGATAAAGCGGGCAGCAAGGCAAGGGAAGGCAAGTTGATTTTATAGCATATTAACGTGTTCAAGTTTTTGTTTAGGTAACAAACAAGAAGAAGTGGGATGAACAATTAAATCAATGACTGGCTTGAACAAAAAAAAAAATAGAACAATGAAGGCAGCACCAATTATAAAATTAAGCTTCAAAAACTCTTAAAGAGCATACCTGATTAATTCTCATGATTATTCAATATCCCTAGTTCTGATAAAACGAGTTTAACTTATCTCCCAAGCCATACCCAGCTTTTGGAGTTGAGATACCTCCAGCGTTACTATACCTTTCCATCTTCATTGAATATTTTCCTGCCAAATTCACCCTTTGACTACCTCTAGCCGACTCAAACACGACTCGTGAATTTGCTTTAAATGATTAATAAGCTTATTGTTATTAAAAATCTTTCTTCCACAAACACGACTTAAATACGTGTCAACCGGTTTAACAACGCCCTTATTTTCCGACCGATTCAACACTTTCTATCTCTCCTATGTTCCTTAATCTTAGTGGAGGACATAATGAATCGGACTTTCATTCGCATAAGCTATCTAGTACCAAACATCCCCAAACGACTCAGGAGCTTTTCTAAGCCTAATAGAAGCGTCAAATGGTGACACTGATTTTGGAAGTTGCTGTCCAAGTCCCAAAAAAAAAACAGCCATGATGTTTCGTCCCGCGTTGAAATGACAATGTCTAATCATACTAAAAGTTTCGATATAGTCGTTGGTGTTTAAAAACGCATCCGTCTATCATTAGCACAAAGTTTAATGAAACTAACTAAACTACTTTTTAAACACTATCACAATGCAAAAGTTAGAATGGCATTTTAACAAACAGGTTGTGGGAATATAACTGATAAAAAGATATCCAAACACACCCTTTATTCTATTAGCAACAAACAATAAGCAATTTGACATGTGAACATTTGAAAAAAAAATGATTTTAAGCGATTAAACAAACACCCCAATGCTCTATAGTTTATTGGGTTTAGTCAATATAGGCCCATGAGATTGTCTGATCCAATATGAATGAGATGGGCTCAATTTGCGTGGATCACGCCCATTACATAAACCATTTAGAGTTCTTTAACTATTTCATTTTTTATAAGTTTGACTTTTAGTTAAGCATTTGGTATGCATAAGAATGTTTGATTTAAAGAAAAACTACAGATGATGTATGTACTTACCGAAATGATTCATTATGAACAACCAAGTTGCAAACATATTATGATGAACTAAAAGCTATTAAAAAAGGTTAATTTCATTTGCCATTTATATAAGTTAGTTTTCTATAAATTTACACAGTTGGCATCCAGTTTGCTCGTCTAGGTGACCGTTATCACTTATCATTGGAAAAACACATATTTTATTTGGACATAATTTTGCAAAACACCGTCGCTATAACCTCCGCCACCACCATCACAGTCATCCTCTCCATCTTCTTGGTTTGGCATGGTTGGGTTTAGTTTTGTGGGTCTGCATTCTGATGTTGGGTTTCATCTTAGTTAGTAAGTTTGTGCAATAGATTGAAAAACTATAATTGACCCATAAAATCAATTAACCATGGAGTAAAACTTCTTGTTAAAGTTTTCGTGTTTTCACAGATAGATAGACAAGAAACAAACAATTCATTTATATATTCCGGTCCGTTCAAATTAACAAACAGTCCGGTCATTAAATGGAAGCGATCAGAAAACAAGCAACGAATCTTCGCGAAAAAGTTGCTAGACAACAACAGGTATATAATTCATTCATCTCATTTCAAACCCTAGCTTAGATCAATTATATATCGTTATTAGTTTTGTATACAACAGTTCACTTTATAGATTGAAAAAAGTCAAAGTTAGCGGGTCAAACCAATTCAAACGAAGCAGGTCATCACTTTCTGAAAATATTGTACTGTAGTTTTTTATCAAGTAGTAATTGCTTTCATAAAATACATATTTACTATTGTATGGCATGTTTAGAAATATTTACTATTGTATAGTGTCTCTTTTAATATTCTTTTAGCCATTTATTTTAATCCATTTCTTCTAATTAACCAAACATGTTACGATCGAGCAATGATGGTGAGTGATTTTGACTTTCTTTTGTTGTTACAAAACACTCTATCTGCTTTTGAAGTTGAGAGCATGCACGAAAGTAATAACTTCAAATAAATGAGAAAGCAAATAGTATAAAAGCAGCCACCTCCACTCCTTATCGACCCTCGGCAACAGTGATGGTCATATTGTTTACAGAGCAATCACTCGGATAGATTTCATTTGAAGTTGATCTCAATTCGGCTCTGCCAAGGACGAATGCTGGTTTGTTTGGAGCAGGTAAGGATATGGTGTCATTGAGAAGCATGGATATCATATCTGAAGTTGTTGGTCTATCCATTGCATCTTCTTGTACACATAGAAGAGCCACATGAATGGTTCTCAAGACCTGTTGTATATCAGAAGTACTTCCAACTGATGGATCCTCCAAATCCAATGCATTCCCTTGTTGCCATAGATCCCATGCCTAGATCATAAGACAGAATGGCCATTTATGTTCACGAAGATAAATTATTAGTCATTCTATGTGATGTTATGATAAGTCGACCTAAAGCCCAGGGAAAATGATTTAACTAGTTTATGCTTCCTTTCTATTCAATAAAATGCCCTTAGTAATGGGGAAACCCTCAATGACTAAATTCCAAAACTCGTAAGGAAATGATCAACAATAGGTAGGAGAAGGCATAACAATATTTTATTCAATGGTAAACATGCAAAATGATATTGCTAGGGGTGTTAATCCAGTCGGGTTATGCGGGGTCATGTCAATTCGGGTCGGGTCAAAGACGGGCCAAGGCTAAAAATACCATACCCGAACTCGACCCTATTTGAATTCGGATTAGTCGGTTCAGATCGGGTTTGTTCGGGCTCAGGTCAACCGAATATGAGTAAAAGTAATAAAATTGCCTATTTATATTCGTTTAAATAGATAATGTATACCAAAAAAAATAATAATAAAAAATAAAAAATAAATAATAATAATAATAATAATAATAATAATAATAATAAAACTTTATTCGGGTCAATCGGGTTGATCCGAAGAGTTAGCTAAACTTTTTCAACCCGACACCTGATCCGACCCGAATCCAACCCTAGCTACCATGAATGTGTGACTATTAGCTGCATGCTTTACCTTGACTTTGAGGTCAAGACAAATTATACACAACTTTTAAGGAAGGAGTAAGATGTTATTATCTTCAACAAAGTTACTCTATAGCATGTGAAAGATGCAGAAAATTGATATTAATGATACAACTTACATATCCAAGAAGATTGAATGTGCGACCAAGATGATTGAAACTACTATTTCTTCTTCCACTGACAATTTCGAGGATCAAGACTCCAAAGCTGTAGATATCAGACTTGATAGAGAAAGTTCCTTCCATTGCATACTCAGGAGCCATATAACCACTGAAAACAAAATGCTTGACTTAATATTACAAGATACATATAGTATTAAACCAGTGACAAACAACAAATTTATGTAGAAAGTACTCAAATATCGGTTGAAGTTGCAGAGGAAAAGAGCGTTCTTACTATGTCCCGACTACCCTATTGGTCATTGCCTGAGTTTCATTTGGATTGAATATTCTTGCCATACCAAAATCAGATATTTTAGGATTCATATTCACGTCTAAGAGAATGTTATTAGCTTTTAGGTCTCTATGGATAACTCGCATTCTTGAGTACTTGTGCAGGTATAACAACCCCTGCGCAATTCCTTCAATGATGCTAAATCGTTTAGGCCAATCCAACTCGGACTTTTTGTTTGAATCTAAATACAAGACAATGTGTATATATATTAGGAACAAAAATCAACACAGTTATCATAAACACTTTCTTTACTATAGCTGCATACCGAAAAGGAAGTAATCTAAGCTTTTGTTAGGCATATACTCATATATCAACATCTTTTCTTCCCCATGAATGCAACAACCAAGAACCCGAACAAGATTTGTATGTTGGAGTTTGGCTATAAGTATGAGTTCATTCTTAAACTCCACAAGACCTTGCCCTGACGCTCTTGAAAGCCTTTTAACTGCAATTTCTCGTCCATCGCTTAGTATTCCCTGCTTTTACAATTTCATGAGATCTCTTATTGTAATGTCTGTTAAAAAATGAATAAATTGAACAATTGTATGAGATAGGTTCAAAATGGAAGGAAAATCACCATGTAAACAGGTCCAAAACCACCTTGTCCAAGCTTATTTTGATCCGAAAACTCACAGGTGGCAGCCATAATAGAGGCAAAGCTAAACAATAAAATATCATGTCCATTCCCGCCATTGCTTTCAAGCTGATGCTCATCAATGAAGCTTTCTGAAGCTGTCAGCTCAAGGAATTTTTCATCTATATTTCTTTTCTTGTCAGCTACAATCAGTAGTAATGGATAAACAAAAGAAGCAAATCTAATGTATAAACTTATGGGAAATATATTAATGTCGCTTCTGTTTTATACCTTCTCTTCGTTGTTTTCTTTTCTTTGTATACCTTAAAAGCCCCAAACAAATGAAAACTAGAGGAATGGCAACACCCATGGCTATCCATATCAGTTTCATGCTCTTCGCTTTTCTGTTTACTGTGATGCAAAAAGGCCAACCGTTTAGTTAAAACCATTTTTATTCAACATATATACCTTGTACTTATTTGAGTTAAATTCTAATGGTTTTACCTGTACTTGTACTTGGACTAATTAGATTATGGGTATTGAGCACATACTTCCATGTAGAATTCTGACTCAGATTGACCAAAAAGCTATTGTTTCCCATCCAAATAACACAGCCAGTTCCATTTTTGTTTTTGCTGTTGAACCCAACACAATTGCAATCATTCCAACACTTAGCAAAACAATCACCGATGCTTAGACTTGGGTTTTCATCGCTATCATTTCTAGTCATTTCAGGAGCAAATTCTCCATTTAGTTTATTAAATTTATCATTCTTTGTCCTGCATGGAGGCAAACTCGATTCCTTTACACAACCATCACCTGAATCATACCCATAACAAAACTCAGGAGTCCAAGCAGTAGATTCATCTACATCTGTAAGTTGCCCTTTTGGTGTTAAAATCCACATGGGTAAAGCAGCATTACCATCTACCGTGTAGCTAAAATACATTTCTTCATCGTTGTATACAGAAGTGAGAATATATTGAGATCTACTGTGTGGACTGTTCAATGCAAACAGAAATGGAAATTTCTGACGTCTTAGATTCCCACTAATCCAGTATGGTTGGCCTCGTCGTCTAATCATTAAAGTATAATTAGGTTCCCAGCTCAAAGTAAAAGCACCTGAATGAAGGATTTCATTGCTTAACCAAGAAGTGAGGGTCCAGTTCCGCCCTGTTGTAATATCAGACCCAAGCTTCATACCCGGTAAAAGAATGTTTGTTGGGTGGTCAAAACTTTGCCACAAAACCCTCTTGTTAGTTTCGTTAATCAGCCGAAAATTACCATTGTCTTCGAGGGTTGCAGTCACGTTTGGGTTTGGACCAATGTCAATGCTAGTAATATTCATTAGAGTTACATCTCCATCAATGATGATCAAGTTTCCCGTGTTGGGGTCAATGGAGAGGGCAAGCTTTCCACTGTAGGTTGTGATAGGTTTGTTAGGATTAGCTACCCATACTCTCCGGGATTCAGCTTCATTGGTGTACCATATTCCCAAGTACGGACCATAATCGAAGAACCCTAAAGTGAAATTTCCAGAGACAGAGACAAGTTGGTCCAGAAAGTTGAGTTGCCTGTCGAATTTGATCATTGAAAATGCATTGGCGGAGGGACAAAATCTGATTGTGTAATTGGCACCATTGCATTCAGATATAGCATCAAAGTTTTTGAAATTATACATATAGGATCTCGGGCATGCCGACATAAACAACTCTGTGTATACTGTCGGCTTGCAACTCTCATCTGCATTGTGTCTGATGCCGCAACAATACTCTGGCGAGCCATAGACTTGGCATGCACTCTTACACCCTCCACCACCCTCCAATTTCAGCTCCGAGGGGCACCGTTGATTCAAATCGTCAGCACAACCTACCATCGCACAATCAAGTAAATCCGAACCGTCACCAGTAGCCTCCATAGTCATCTGTAAATTATAGCCACTAGTGAGGTTGACACCATAATATGTTCTCCCCCATTCGAGGCCGAACGTTGCAAGCGTAACAGGTGGGGTTGGTGATCTTCCGTTGCACTCCAATTCATCGGAGCCACAGTCACCTGTTTTGCACGACCAATGACCTGACCTATTGAAGCTGCAGCCTGTCCGGCCCCATAAGATACCACGCCAGTATCCTGGAGCTTTCAAGGAGCGCGAATTACCCTTTGGGAGCTCGAATCCGGAGATACTGAGATCAGGGATGCCTTTGATTCCAGGCCAAACAGTGAAGTCACAGTCGTTGACAACAGTAATACTGTACTCTGAAGCTCCTGCAAATGCGAAAGGAAACTGTAATCAGACCAAATTAAAATACTAGTGTGTATGTTGTGTATTCGTGTTGCAGACTACCAAAAATTAACACATGTATACATATTTATTTACCAGTAGATAATATGAACAAGAACAATATAATAAAGCTCAAAATTTTCATTTAATTTGAATGTTGGTGGTTACAGGCTTTATTGCTCAAAATTTTTATATCAATGATTAGAAGTACTGATACTACTTCATCTAAACCTTGACGTTGGCCTAGTCAACTATACCATAGTCTTTGAAAACTTAAGATTGGATGTTTTATTAGGACACATATAGTCCTCATGTTGATTTGTATCTATGTGCCCACTATTTCCATGTGAATGACTAGGACTAGTCTTTTTTCTTTTATCTTGGTTTTTTGTTTCTTAGTTCTCATCAATGTTTTCATCGAAAAGAGAATAAAACTATTTAACTTATAGTGCTGACCGAACCAATTGTTATGCATACTGATACAGAATGTATTATTAAAATACAGGTAATTTCTCTAGCCGATATACAATTCTGACTCAAGTGTTCGAGAACTCCAGTTGGTGCCCCACTAGGCCAGGAGAGTTGCCCGGAGCTATTCCTTGTGGGGTGGACAATGGCTGGTGCCAAAAGGCACCCGGGGTCAGGGTGTTCCCGCCAATCTACACTTTTTTGTGGATATACAATTCTGACTCAAGTAAGATTAAAAAGAATGATGAGAACTTATCATGAGTACATTATTGAGATTCTGACTCAACCCAAAGTAGAACACCAAGGTATCAGAAATAAAAAATCCCTAGTTAAATTCATGACATCCTTTTGTTAGGTTAGAAAAACACTAAAAAACAATAATCCAAAGCCATTCTCCAGGAGATAGGGGAGTCACGCTGAGTCAAGTTGATGCCTAATATGAACTGTTTATAAATGACCCAATAGCTAAAAACTAACATGTAACCAAGCAGCCTTTGGCCCTGTCGTCGTACCAATCGTCTCGAAAACCATTGGATTGTGCGTTTAAGTCTTACTGGAATCTGTTAGAATGCATAACACCCCGTAGGTGTAACTTTTTGACAAACAAACAATAAAAAACATTTTTTTTTTTTTTTTCACTAAAGTAGAAGGAATTAAAAAGATAATATATATTCTTGTCTTCTTCTTCTCAGCTCCTCCTTTTCATCTTTGCGCTTCGTAAATAAATCAAATGGGATAATATCCCTTTAATTCTCAAATGAATCTTGCGTCAAACTACATAGCCACCACAATAGACTTTTTGACAAATTCCAACCGAATCGATCGACCACACAAAAATGGAACAGAGGAAAAAGTGAAAGAAAATTAGGGTTTAAGGATAGTAAAAGAGAGGCTCGATAGGTGACGGTTAAGGTATGACGGGGGTGGCATAGATGCAGCGGTTTATGGCGGCCAATTAGGTCTCGTCATCAAACCTGCTCATGATAACATGTTAGAATGCATAACAGCCCGTAGGTGTAACTTTATTATTAATCGACATTTATAGATTACAAACCCTAATGATCTAACTCACAAGTAGGCTTGGGCCAGACATATTCTTGCCTAATAGAATCATGGGTGAGAGTGAGTGAGCTCGGTATTCTATCAATAATATGCGGTGCTTAGCAAGTAATTAACCACCATTCCATCTAAGATACTAGGATTCCCATGGCAATTTGCACATTAGGTATCGACCAAAGATAATGCCAAGGTAACAAACAACCCGAGGAGAGAAAATTGGTGAAAGATTCATGAGATTTAAATGGGACACAAGGGATGGAACAAGTAAGCCTGCACAAATATATCACTCAATATTGAATTAGACATAATCTGAATGATCATATCTGATTAAATAGATGCAGTGTCTAAATGCAGCTCAAGTTTCCACCAAGCACGAGTTTGTGGTAATCAGAGGATCAAGTAGCAGAAGCACAGAACAAGAACACGACACAGAAAATAGGAAACAAAGAACACGATGTTGCTGCCAAATACGCAGATTTATTTATTGAAGAAACTAACTCAAAACTTCAATTCGGTACAAAGGTAATTCCCTACCCTCCACGGTATTTATAGACTAACCTATTCTAGTTAGACTATAACTAGGATTACACTTTAAAACCTATCCTAAACCAATAAGGACTACACCATGTTTAGGATAAACTTAGACTAATTGGACTAGCACTCCAATTATCATACAGAAACCTGATCCACGCTAGAAGCCACAATCATACTTCGATTAGGAATTCATCAACAGTCATCCCCTAAATTTCTGAGTCGAAGAGGGAAATTCTTGCACTCCAAGTAACGAACTCATTTCCTTGAACCTTATACGCGCCAAGGCCTTCGTTAACGGATCTTCTCTTTGTTCTTCACCCGATACATGCTCAACGATTACCACCTCGTTCTCTACACACTCACGAATGAAGTGATATCGAGTGTGGATGTGTTTGCTTCTACCATGAAAGACCGGGTTTCTTGTTAATACGATGGCTAATTTGTTGTCAACTCTTATTAACACCTTTTGTCTTTCCAACCCCGTCACTTCCGCCAATAACTCCCATAGCTAAATTGCTTGACACGCAGCTGCAGTGGCTGCCATGAACTCAGCTTCACACGAAGATAATGCCACGGTAGCTTCCTTTTGTGAGCACCATATAATAGGTGATGTACCAAGGTAGAATACATGTCCAGTAGTGCTTCTTCCATCATCAATGTCAACATTATGACTACTATCACTATATCCTACCAATTTCATGTCATTACCCCGCATGTATTGAATTCCAAACGAAGTTGTACATTTAAGATAGCGCAGGATTTTCTTGATAGCATGAGCATGTGATTCTCTTGGACTATGCATATACCGACTAACCACTCCAACCGAGTAAGTCAAATTTGGACGACTGTGCAAGAGAAACGTAAGCAACCTACTACCTTTCGATATTGAGTAGCTTCAACTTCTGGTTCATCTTCAGCTTTCGACAACTTGAGATCCTTTTCCATTGGATATAAAGTTGCATTGCAATCTTCCATACCAGCTTCTTTTAAGATTTTTAGCGCATATCTCTCTTGCTTGTTCTAGATACAATCTTTTTTCTTGTGATACTTCAATCCCCAAGTAATACGTTAACTCACCAAGATCCGACATTTCTGTGGAAAACTAGAAGGGGGGTTGACTAGTTTTACCGGTTTTTCGTTTAATTATCTTTTGAAACTTTCCGTTTAATCAAAGATATAAACTCAAAGACAATATATAACATGCAAGTATAAAAAAAATAAATGATCAAACCACAACACGAGTATTTATCGTGGTTCGGCTACAAGGACTCTCTTTCCTTGCCCTAAGTCCACGCCCCGAGTATCCAACTCGAGAGTTTCTTTCACTAGTCAACAAGCTCCTTTCACCGGCGGAGAAAACCTTACACGTTGCTTACACGATTACCGACACTAAGCTAGATGTCGAGTTCTTTTACAAGGGTACAACCAATCCCGTCAGTTCTTTTACAAAGGTACAACAACTCCCGTCACACTATGTATTTTAAGGCCTAAAATACTAACCGATCACAACTGAAAACACATAATAAAATGAAGTGTAAACTACACAAAGTCTACACGATGCTAAGCTAACAAGTCTTGCAACGTTGTGTTGAATACTTGTAACTTTATATGTACTTGTGAACTTCTTTGCTACAAAAGAAACTTCACACCAAATGAAATATTAAAGGGTTAGATGAATGATATGAATGTGTATGTGTAAAATGTAATGAGAAGTGATAAAGCAAAATTCTAACAAATGGCTTGGTATTTATAGCAAGACCTTCAGCAGCTCTAGCGGATACAGCGGAACCCTCAGATGGGTTCCGCCCGTGTACCTCCAAGGTTCCGTAGGTTTTGCAATAAATCTTTCCAAACCAACCAAAGTCACATCAACTTATTTCTAGTCAAACACTTACTTGTGTAAGAAAACTTATGGTGAGTCAAACACACAAACTTACCATAAATGCATGATGTGATGTTAACATTTACTATATTGAGAAATATGTAAATGTAATGTTTTTCTATTTTAAGAAATATAAAAAGTGTTGTGTTTTATATGAAATGTAAATGTAGCAAATGTCTAATTATGCAAGTCTTTAAACTAAAATAATGTTTTACTAAAAACTAAAGTTTACACTTTGTCGTTAACAAAACTTAGCAAAGATCGCAAAATACAAATAACATTTTTAGGCGATATTTGTATTAACAATCTCCCCCTTTTTGTTGATGACAAAACATAAACTTTGTTTTTAAGTAACTCACAAAATTTTAGTATTAAGACTTAAAAAAATGTTATATTAAACTTGTTTTACTTAAGTGATGAAAATCATTTTAAGTTTATAAGTTTATATATCTTTCTCCCCCTTTTTGTTGAAACAAAAAGAAGAGTAGCGAAGCGGAACTATGCACGTGCTCCCCCTTGTTCGATACTCCCCCTAAAAGGAGTGCCAAGATGGGAAACATGGATTTTGAACCTACAAAAAAATGGTTAGTTGGTGATAATGACACATAATCAAGCTTGTAGTCACCACACTATATGAAAAGATGTTATTTCAAGTAAAATTTGATTTTAGAAAAGTCAAAGACAAGAAATGAAAAATATCCTCCTACTTCTAAAAATAAAAATAAAAGATAAAAAATAACCAAGAAATAAAAGAAAAATAAAATCCTACTTCTATACGTAGAAGTCATTCAACACATTTCCTAAATGGGGCAAAAGGCCTCCAAACTTGGTCTAGGATTGGTTTGGGTGGGAAAGAGCATCCAAACTCTCGATGATGTGTTGTATAGCAAAGCGGGTTTCATCTTGAAATTAGTGAAGCAACATCTTGATGCTTTCACCTATTTTGAGCATTTTTGCACATTGTGAGCAAACATGGCGATGAGTGGGTGGAAACGGGTCGTTTGATGATGGTGGTGGTGGTGGGTTGGTGTTGGTTTCTTGAGTGGAGGATGGGTTTGGTATGGAGTCAAGCAAGGTCGTTTGAAATTCAATTGCGTGATGGAGGTGATTTTCGACCATACTTTGAATTTTCTCATAAGAAGGAAAGAAAGACTCAAAGAATTGGGATTGGGAATGTGGTGGTGTTGGGTGATCATGTTGTTCAAAGTTAGGTTCTCCATATAGAGGACCGTGGATGTCTCTGAAGATAGGGTGAAACAACAATGGTTTTGGGTGGTGGTACTCTTGTTGTGGTGGTTGGTTGTGGTCAAAAGGCTCATTTTGGTCAAGCAATGGCCTTGGTTTTTCATTTTTCAAAGGTGGTGGATTTGTTGATCTTGGTGGAAGATCATTGAGATCTTATACAAAAGGATGTGGTGATGTTGGAGGAGACCCAAATAACTCCATTGGTTCTAGTTTAGGTAGTAGTGGTGGTGATGAAGTTTTGGATGGTTAGGTTGGAGCACTTGGTGGAGTTGGGTCAATGGGTGATTTTGTTGGTGGTGGAGTGGTGAGCTCATTAGGTCCTTTGGGTGATGGAGATGGAGATGCAAGGTTTAGAAAGTGTTCATTTTTTATGGGTGAGGAGAATTCATCCGAGGATGACGAACTTAAGTTGATTGTGTGGTTTGACCAAAGTGGTTTGACACTTATGCGGGCGGTTCTCCGAATGGGTTGAGATGGTTGAGAGGTGATTATTGACTTTGTCATTGTTAAAATGGTTGATTAAAGGTTTAGGATCAGAGATTGTGATGGTGATGGTGTGATTTGAGGGTGTTCTAAGATGGTTAAATTTATATAGGTGAAGAAGTATGGGAAGGAGTGTTTGGATTTGATGTTTAACCATACAAAAATGGATGTTGCTAATGATTTGGAAGATTAATGAGGGTTGTCAAATCATTGGAAGTCAATCCAATGAAAATAGTGGAGGAAAAAGACAAAGATTTTCACTAAATGCTTAGTGGTTTTGGCAAATTGGTTGAAGGTATATGTTTCACGGAATGCAAGGAACCTTTGGAAGGGTTCCTTCCCTTATGGGTGAAGGTTCCTTGAGGTGGTTATAGCTAAATTTGAAATTTGGTGGGAAATGGTTTTCTATGAGTTTGATTGGGGCTAAACCGTCAGATATTATTAACCAAGGTCAATAAGTCAAAAACAGCTTAGGCCAATTCTCCGTGGATAGTATAGTGTTTCCCCGGGTCGTTATGTCCCAGCGAGATTGCAATGGTGCTTTGAAAACGTTTTTGAGAATAAGTGGCACTGGGGACAGTAGCCAAAGATGATTGAGAAGTGATTATGCTACTGATTATTTGGTATTTGAACAATTTGAAATGACATTAACAATAACAGATATACAGATATAAGCACAAAAACACAAATTGAAAATCAGATACGTTTACAAACAGGGAAAAAGGTGAGATTTAAACAATTTTACAACTACAAGGGGTGCAAGTGAAACTTTTACAATCTTAAAATTAAAAGAAAATGAAATTAAAAAGAAAATTATTTTTTTTGAATTTTTTATTATTTAATTATTTAAATAAAACTATTTAACTATTTAATTAAAACTAATTAAATTTAAAAACTTAATAATACAAATTTAAACTAGAAAATTGTAAAATTAATTTCTAAAAGTCTAAAATGACTTAAAATAAGATTTAAAATTAAAAATATGTGTTTTTGTCTTTTTGTGGATTTTCTATTAATTAAATACTAATAATTTTAATAAAACTATTTAAACTATTTTAAATTAGTAATTATACTAAAAATGTTTAGAAAATTATAGAAAAATTTACAAATCTAATTAACCATCTAATCCTAAAAAAATATAAAAATAATTTTACAACTAATTTTTAAGCTATTTATGAATTAATCACTTAATTATTATTTAAAGGCTAGTTTAACTAAATTAAATGTAAAAATTAGCAAATGGAAAGTGAAAATTGCAACACTAATTTTTACAGAGGTTTAATAACTTATAAAACTTAGAAAAATTATAAAAAGTTATCTGGGATAAAATTTAAGCACTAAATCTAATTTATTTTTGACTTTTTAATTTAAACTAATTTAATTAAAATTAAATCTAAAAATTACTAAATGAACAGTGAAAAATATGGAAAAATTATGGGAAGTATCTTAAGTGACAAAGAGGCTAGGAAAAATAAGCTGGGCACAACAGCTTATCCAGATAAGCTGGAATAAGCAAAACGTCCTAAATAAGCACAATATACTAAAACTACCTTAAGTATATTAATTATGCAAGTATGAGTGGAACTGGTGCCCCAGAGCAATTGGAAGGGGGTGTTGTGTTGTGTCTGTTGTGAGGCTGAGGTCCTAGGTTCGAACCCCACTTTTTGTACCTTTTTTATTTATTTTATTTTTTTGATTTTCTTTTTACAAAAACACTTAATAAGCAAAAATAAGACTTTTTTACAAAAAAACTTTTGAAAATAAGCTTGAATAAGCTCTGTGTGATCACCAAACCCACACAGACCCTTAAACACTTTGAAAATGGACTTTTGTGATGTAAAAAAGCTATGGAATAAGCTAAAAGCTAAAGCAATGGCTCAAATAAGCTACAAGATATTGATTTATACCTAAATTAAGCTAAATCCACTAAATAAGCTGAGGGAATAAGCCAATACACTAAAATAAGCACTTATGCATGTTACTTAAACCAAAACAGGCCAAAAGGCCAATGTGCAGCCCTGTGTGGGGCCCACAGGCCTGATTGGAAATCCAAATGGAACTTGGATCCAATAAGCCAACCTGGTAAGCTTCTAAATAAGCCAATAGTCACAAGCTAAGTCCCACAGATAAGCTAGATATGAGCTTATGAAATTGATGGATCACCACTGATCACTCAGCGTGGGTGTTTGGTCAGGGTGACTTAGGAGTACAAATAAGCTAAGGGCCAGGGACCTAGGGTTCAAAATAAGCACTGGAATATCAAAATAAGCTGGTGAGCTCTCTAAAAAACCAATGGTTAAGTACTGGGGTCCACAAGCTTAGTCACAAAAGCACTTGGAATAGTGTCAAAATCCTGTGCACAGGGCATACACTTGCCCTGCAGATCTAAACAAGCTCTAGCAAAAGCTTATATAAAAATCTTAAAATTAAGCTGATTGTAGAACTTTGAAGACTAGGTGACAAAGATTAATTTCTGAAAAGGTCAGAGTCTCAAACTTAACACAAAAATCACAACAAATCTCCCAAATTTTGGATTTCTGAAACAAGGACACTTTTGACTTTTTGAAATAACTTAGAACTTTGACTTTTGTGAGATTCTAATGATCACTAATGACTTAATAAGTTAAATTAAGCTATGATAAGACCTAATTAAGCTAGAACAACTACTTGTGAAAGGTTTTGATGAGGTTTGTGTTGAAATCTCTTAACAGACAACAAAAAGGCTTGAATCAAGAGCTATTTTGACTTTTTTTTACAAATGACCACTAGGTTTATTGGTGTTTCTGTCTTGATATTAACTAGTTGAATATGTTCTAAGCACTTGTGACCAATGGAAACCTTTTCAACACAGAGAAACAATAAGATCCAAACACCCCTTAAAGTTGGACTGTTTATTGATTTGTGAAGCAAATGGGTTTTAGAATTTATGAAACAGATCCAAAGTGACTTAATATGATCTACTAAGCTTGAATGAACACTTAAACACAGGAAACAGCAACAAATGACTAAGATTACTATTTATACTAAGTTGACTGTCAAACTATGAAACTTAAGCAACTATGATTACAGATTAACAAACTACTAGTTTTAGGCAATAATATTACTAGTTATCGCTAAACAAACACAGATAAGCTAAATAAGCAATGAGATAAGCAATGCTACAGTAGAGTTTAGAAATGAGTTCAAAAGCTTACAATGTGCAATCCTGCTTACACCAAGAATCAAGGACCACAAAACCAATCCTATAGGTCTTCCACAAGACCACTAACCCAGGGCCATTCACTATTCACCCTGCTCCAGCTTAATTCTTCATAAAACCTGTAACTTTGACTTTGGTTGACTTTTTTATATTTTTTTGATTTTGGATACTAAACTGTATTTTAGAGTTTCTAAAAGCTTAATTAAGCTTTCTGGGAGCTTAAGTGAGCCTAAGAGTCCATGTAATCTAATAATTACAACAATACAGCTTAATAAGAATTTTGAAATAAAAGTAAAAATTGCACAATCTGGTATATGACTTAAAACTTGATTTTTATTAATGAGAAACCTTAAGAGTACACTGAAAACTGGAATTACACTATTTGAGAACTAAATTATACAATAAGAACTTGAAAATTACTTAAACGACATAAAAATTACTAAAATAAGCTAATGTCTCTTCTCTTGTTCTTCTCTTCTATTTATAGGCACCAATTAGGGCTCCCTGGACACCTCTGAGCAAATCTCACTTGTTATCTTGACCCTTGGATCACTGAGATGCTACCAATGCTTGCCACGTGTTTTGGCGCCAAAAATAGTTTTGCAAATTGCTTCTGAAATTGGCCAAGAGGGGGTGGTGCATTAAATGCTGAGGTGATTAGGTGGATAGTGGATTGGGCTGAGTGGTTTGGGCGGTGGATTTGACAGGGATGGTAGGGTGGTGGTGATATGATGGTTCTGCAAGTCGGGGGTGAAGGAAGGTGGGAAAGGGGATGGTTTGACTGGGGTTTGACCCTGGTATTATTTACCAGGGTGGGCTTTTGTATGTTGGGCCAAAACAAAAAGGGTAGGGAGTGGGCTGGTGTATGGATTGGGTTTGGTGTTTGGGATTTTTGATATTAAGGGTCCATATGGTTTGTAATATTAACACAAGGACCAATTTTGTAATTTGGTGAATTTTGAGGGTTTGAACTTGTAATTTTTCCAAGGTTCTCACAGGGTCCAATCTTGCCAATGTTGAATAGTACATGGACCAATGTTGATTTTTTTCACTTATGAAACCCCAGGGACCAATTTTGCCAATTCACCAAACTTCAGGGACCTATTTTGTAATTTCACCAAACTTACCAACCAAGGACCATTCCTGCCATATATGAGAAGTACAAGGAGAAAATTTTTTGCTCAAAGTTTTAATATCCCAGGGACCATTTCTGTCAATTTTCAAAGCTCAGGGACTAAACTTGCAATTTTGTGAAACTTTGCAACCAAAGGACTAAATATGTCATTTTGTGATTTAAAAGGACCTTTGGTGACTTTTTCAAGTTTTTAGAATAACCAGGGACTAGATTTGACAACTTTTAAAAGATGAGGGACTGAAACTGCGAATTATGCAAACTTGGTTCATTTTTCATCTGTTTTTGATTATTTTGCATATGAAACATATAAAACACATTCCTGAGATATTTTCAGTATTATGATGCATTTTTAAGTGTTTTTAGATGTTTTGGCAGCTCAAAATAAGTAAAAATGATGAGTATTTACACACTCATCAGAGTTCTAGAGGCTGAGAATCAATCTAATGATGTTATAAACTAACAAGGGATTGGTTTCTCACCTAAAAGATTGTTTTGAAATATTGTGGAAATCGAGAGTTTGAAAAATTCATGAAAGTTTGCAGGTTGGCTGGCGGAACCCTGAGATAACAGAAGCGGAACCCTCCTGAGGGTTCCGGCTGGTCCGTTGGGCCAATTTCTGGAATTCCAGAAAATTACACTGGCGGAACCCATTTGAGGGTGCCGCCAGTTCCGCCAGGCATGAAAAACAAGGCAGTCCGCATTTTAAAGTGCCGAGATGATTTTCAAAATTTTCAAAAATTCCTAAAAACAAAAATCTATCCTATTTCTGGTTAGGAAAAGCAAAAATTGTACATGTAAACACTCGTGCCATAGGACTTTGACCGGGGGCTAGCGAATTTCACTATACTTGGTGAAATTTTCATAAA
This sequence comes from Artemisia argyi, assembly GCA_030686995.1. NCBI lineage: Eukaryota > Viridiplantae > Streptophyta > Magnoliopsida > Asterales > Asteraceae > Artemisia > Artemisia argyi. The sequence continues at coordinate 186,703,450 of CM060684.1, forward strand.
CTTGAAAATTTGACAACATGCCAAATGTTGTCGTCCTACATCATAGTTAGTTCATACAGGTTCCAAATGTTACCAAATATCCCTACAAACACATTAATTCATAGAACACATTGTTTAACAACCAAATTGTTCAAATAGCACCTTGTGCCAAACACTCCTACACACCCGCTCTCATTGACGGTCAATCTTCTTCTTGAGCTTTCCAAGGAATCTCCCAAGATTTTTGAACATCCCCTTTGTTTGCTTGAACTCCACCGACTCATTTGGAATATCCGGAAGTTGGGAAAGGTATTCTAGAGGTGGGACCCTAGAGTTGGGCAAAATCTCTCTTCACTCATTGAGGATGATGATGAGGAGGTAGGAGGATGAAGACGTTTTCCTTGGGCTTTGTAGACTCTCTTATCACTTAGTGGGACAAAAGTGTGTGGAATGAGAGAGGAGTCTAGGCGAAGACCTCTAGGGGTTGTAGGAATGGGGGAAATGAACCTAAAGAGATGGGTCAAGAGCATTCTATACGGCATAGCCGTTGTGCCTTGCACGGGAATGTCGGCCATTCTCTTGGCTATGTAGTAAGCAAGGTTGAATGGTTGCCTAACGGACAAGGAGTAGAGCATGTAGCAAAGGCAAACATTGATATGATCCCGGTTTCCTATGGTACTAATGACATTGGCTATAAGGAGTTCTTCCCATTTCTTGAATTGAGGCTTGAGTTCATTGAGTTCCATACCATATGGGTCCTTGTTGACCTCATTTACGGTACGGGTTCTCCTAGTGTTGGTCGTCCTAATGAAGAGGTGGTCACGAAGTTCATCCTTGGACACAAGAGGGGTATCATAGGGATGGATGCAGTTAATGAGTGTGTCAAGAGTTGAGAGGGAATGCTTGTCATAGTAGATGCAAGTACCACGGTTTGAGACACCTAGGATTTGAGCAAATTCCTCGAGAGTGAAGGAGTATTGATGACTACTAGCCCTAAAGTTAATAGACATGTGACCATACTCATCCGTGGAGAGAGTGACGGATGCATAGAATTCTAAAATAAACCTAGGACAAATAGGCTCATCGATTTCTAAGAGACAATCAAAGTTGATGGTTGCAAGTTCCGTAGGTAGGTTTGTACCTTCTATGAAGGATGGGTCAATGGTTCTACCTTCGTGGACATAACGCTTTTCTAAGACTTTGAAAACGTCGATTTGAGTTGGAGTAAGACCTTTGGTTTTGTGGTGTTTGGGTAGGTACTTAATAGTGTCCTTGTGGTCGTAATGGGTTAGAGGAGGCATGATGATTCCTAGTAAACCAACAAAATTTCTGATTGAGGCAAAAGCAGTCAACTAAAGTCAACCACGGATGTGGTCAATATAGTCAAACTCCTTAGGCTCAATGCTCCGCGGAATATAGTGTTTCCCCGAGTCGTTATGTCCCGACGAGGTGTGGATGGTTATCAAACGGGTTTGAAATCGGGTGAATTTGGACAGAAAAGGGGTTGTGAATTATTTGAATTAAGGAATATATGAAGAAATAGATTAAATAAGCTATATGAACAAGACTGGAATTTTAGAAAGACCAGAAACGTTTAAAACCTAAAACGTGTACGTTTAATTTAAATTTATGTTAACGTACGAGATAAAACGCGAGTTTTAAGGAAATAAAATACTTATGACTATGAAAACTTTTTACAATCCTAATGATAAAAGAAAATTTTTGGAAAAAGAAAAATAAATTTTACACTATTTAATTATTTAATATTAATTAATTACTAATTTAAAGATTACTTAACCAATTTAATTAATTTAAATTATTAAAAATAACAAACTAACTTAGAAAATTAAGAAAAATTTTACAAATCTAATTAACCATCACAGGAATCCTAAAAAATTATAAAAATTTTGTTTTATAAGTTTTACACTATTTTACTAATTATTATATTAAGTATTAATTAATTACTAATTAAACTATTTAAATTATAAAAAATAAAAAATGAACAGTAAAAATTCTAGAAAAATTCTTAAAATTATATTATATTATATAAAAGCTAGGAAAAATATAAAAACTAGGTGTTACTTTATAAAAACTAATTTTGCTATTTAAATTTAATTATTAATTAATTATTAATAAAACTAATTGACGAGTGTGTAAATACTCATCATTTTTACCTTTTCTGAGCTGCCAAAACATTTAAAAACACTCAATATTGAATCAAAATAGTGAAAATATCCCATGAATGTGTTTTATATGTTTCAAATGCAAAACAATCAAAACAGATGAAAAACGTACAAAGTTTGCAAAACTGGCAGTTTCAGTCCCTCAACTTTCAAAAGTTGTCAAATCTAGTCCTTGGTTGTTCTAAAAACTTGAAAAAGTCACCAAAGGTCCTTTTAAATCAAAAAGTTACACATTTAGTCCTTTGGTGCAAACTTTCACAAAATGTCAAGTTTAGTCCCTAAAGTTTGGAAAATTGTCAAAAATGGTCCCTGGGATATTAAAACTTTGAGAAAAACAAATTTTGTCCTTGTACTTCTCATATATGGTAGGATTGGTCCTTGGTGGAATAGTTTGGTGAAATTGCACAACAGGTCCCTGAAGTTTCAAAGTTTGGCAGTTTTAGTCCCTGGAAATTTAAAATGGAAAAATCATCTCAGGTCCTTGAACTATTCATCATTTGGCAAAAATGGACCTTGTGAAACAATTTGGAAGATTGCCAAAACACACCCCCAAACTTTCGAATAATTACAAAATTGGTCCTTGTGAACTTAAAAACCAAACCGGATCCTTATTATTATTAAAACCAACACCAAGTCCAATCCACACAAAAAAAGCCCACTCCCTTGTTTTATTTCTGGCCCATGTGATCCTGAGCCTAACCAAACAACACCCCTTATAATAAAACCCAGGGTCAACCTTTGACCCCCTTGGTCAAACCGAGTCAAACAACCACCCTTACCCCTTCCCCCCAACTTGCAGCCATCATATCACCATCCCCCACCACCACTGTCCCATCTCCACCGCCCAAACCACTACTACCACCCCAATTGCACCTAATATGACAACAAGCATTTAATGCTTCACCCTCCAATTGGTATTATCAGAACAAATTGCAAAAATTCTTCTTCCCGCCAAAACACGTGGAGGGCTCTGATGAAGTTTCAGTCATCCAATGGCTCAAATTGCTGATGGGATTTGCTCAGAGGGCTTTGGGAAACCCTAATTCAAGCTATAAAAGAGAAGAGGATGCAAGGAAGAAAAGAGTAGTCAATTTTAGCTAATTTTATGTCGAATTAAATTAGGATTTCAAATTCAGTGTAATTTTCATATTTCAAGCATTGTAGTAGCTTTCTAGTTGCAGGGCAAGCTTGGAAGTGGATAAGCCTATCTAAAGATAGGCTTCTGTGGAAAACCCTTTGTTTATGCTAAGGGTAACTTGTAAGCTTTGCTTATTTTGATTTTCCTCTAAAAACTTAATTCCTTATAATTTCTGTAGCTTGCTTGTTATTCTGTGTTCCTTTGTGCTTATTAGGAGTTGTTAAGTAAGATTGTGGTTTAAAATTAGGTGTTTGTATTTAGTTTTCTTTATTGCTCACAATCTTTGTTTAAAACTGCCATATTAGCTATAATTTTTTTTCTTGTGTATTAGTGGTTAAAACCTGTGTTTCTGAGCTTAACTCACCTTTTTAGATCACATTAGAACATTTGTAAACAGATTGGTGGAGTAAATCAATTAATCTCATTGGAAATCATTCATAACAATGCCTAAGAGGGTGTTTGGATTTAGTTAATTCACTGTGCTTTTGAGGTTTTTGGTTGTTAACTCTGGTTGAAAACTCTTTCTCAGTATCAAATTAGTTCAAACAAACCTTGACATTTGGTGTCATAGAGTAAAAAAGTCAAAATCTAATTCTTTGTGCCCTCACAGTTAACTGTGAGGGATTTGGCACTCAAAACTTTGTTTCCTAGCTTATTAGTGGTCACCATCAACCATTTTAGTTTCATTTTAGTTTGTTAAAGTCATAATTAAGCAGTTGAGTAATGTAAAACCTCAAAATTTTGAACATGTAAAATACCCAAAATACCCTTTAATCTTGAATTTATTCCGATTATAACCTAAGTATACAACTTATTAATATTTGAACAAATATACATGATACGAATATTAAACTTATGTTAAAATAATTTGTACCCGATTTAACCTATGTCACGTTTTCTAATATAAGAATACAATTATCTTTGTCATAATCCCACCTCTTAATCAAAGATACATTTCATATTTGGATATACCCTCACACGTTTCATTGGAATTCTATGTCGCACGTTTCTTAGATTTGGTAAGAATCAATCACACGACCCTGTCTTATACTACTTCCTAAGCAAGAATACGTTTCATACCTCAATGATTCACCACACACTATTTTTGTGATAAGGCCAAATCCCTTCTCATTAATCTCACCCAAGAAGTAAACGTGCCTTTCCTTTTTATGATATTCCATACGTCTAAAGAAGATACCTTCCATCTTTATCCCTAAACTCACACACGAAATTATTTTCTCGTCACCCCTACACGTTTTTGATATAACAATATTATACTCCCTCCCATTTGTTTTTCCTTAACCTAATAGCAACATCTTATAGCAGACAAATCAAAACAATGAAAACCCTAAAAACCTTTACCACCAAACCGGCGGCCACCCCCTTCATTTTTCCATTTTTCTGTCAACCAAGGAAGGTACAAAGGAGATTCTTGTGTTAGGCTTTTATTCGACAAACGAGAGGTGTGGGCGTGAGTATGATTTGCTCGAAAGGAGGCATTTGCTAGTAGATTTTTCTGGTTAGGCAAGGATACGTACGTGGAATGGAGGTGTCTTATTCATGGCTCGTTACTACTGTTCGACTAAGGCTTGGATGCGGGTTGCTTATTCTGATCGAAGGCTTGGTTCTACAAGTTACATGGATGGTGTTTGATCATGTTGTTGTTATTTTCTTCGTGTGTCTCGCTTCGAGGGTTAGTATCCTAAAAACCTTGTTCGATTCTTTTCTTTGTTTCTGATTCGATCGTGAGCTTTGTTAAACGGCTAAGTCACATGTGAAATTAAATACAAAATCATATAATATCATTCGACGTAACACATGAATTAACGATATGGTTAACGCGTATATAATCGATTAAACGTGAACATGTGCATTAGGACGTTATGGGTGAATCTGGTTCCATTCTAAAATGTTTTAAAACCTAACGTGTAAAACGAATTGACTAAGAGAATGAGAACATGGTTTGTTTGGTTTTCATATAATATAAACATACTGATTTGAACTCACGACTTAGATTATATTCATGTCACATGAAATGATAGAAAGCAAACACCACATAAAATAACAATATGAAACTTGTATGAAATGGACCTATACATCTGTTTTGCATTGGATCTATTTTTGAATTTGTTTTGACCCACACATGTTCGACCAAAATCTGTTTTGATTGAACCTTGTAGCGAATTAGATAAAATGAGAAGGTACCATGCAGGTTTGTTTCGGCCTAATTTTAAATCAAAAGGGTGTCACCACTTGTCTATTTTCGAAATAAATAATAAGAGCATATTGGTTGGCCTTGTGACTTCAGCTGGTATCTCGTAATGTATTTTTTTGCATGTGCATGGAATACTAGAATGTTAAGTCTAGTATTACATGTGAGTGTGTTGTATATTTAAATATAGGTCGTGTGTATATGAGTGAAGTGAAACAATGTCGGGTTGTAAATGAGTCTTACATGATTTGGTAAAATCTTGGGTCGTCGCGGTCTAAATATTAATATCATGGGTACGTTAGTAAATTATATAAGATTTTAGCGACGGGGTCTAAGATTATCATCTTAATATAAATTTATAAAATAAACTTTAAAATTATTTTAATTAACATTTTAACATTTAATTTATTTATAATTTATATTCTGACCCTATACTTTTATAATTGGCATAATAAACCCTAATCTTTCATAATTGACATTTTAAATACTTAAACCTATTAAAATGGTGACTCTAATCAAATATAACTAATCTTATCAAATCGGGAAACTTACTTAAAATGGAAAGTTATTATTTATGACAGGTTACTAAAAATAGAAAGTTACAAAAAAATGGAAAGCCGACTAAAATGAGTAATCTGATTTGAAACAAGTTATTAAAAATAAGCCGATCATTAATTCGTGTAGATTCGCTGAAGAAGGAGGGGTTTCCTATTCTTATGTTATGCTTTCGTTGGCGGTTTAAGGTACAGATATTCTAACCTTTCAGTAAGGTTTCCTATGACTCATGATCTGTTCCATTGCCACTATTATGATTTCTGATCTTTATATGCCTGATATCCTTGGTTCACTTGATAGTATAATTTCGTATGAAGACCCTTCTAAAAATATAACCTGATGCCTTTTGAGAAAAAACTATTTTTGAAATGATTTCTGTGATTACGATACGATGCCAGTTTTATATGAAGGTTTTAATGATTTTTATGAAATGTGTTTTTAAAGGAATACTTTTACGTTAAAAAGGTTTTAAATAATTTTTAAAAGTCCTTAATCTGTTTTATTCTCTAAGATTCCTCATGACTATCTTTAACATCTTTTGATTATTTAACTTCAAATTTTGAACCATTGCTATGATCCCTTATATGATCCATATTTGATTGATCCATTTCTATTATGATTTGCTTGATTTTTGTTGCATGTTATAGTTCTTATTCTTATAGCACTCCTATGCCCTATCTGTTGCCTATTATATGATTAATTTGGAGCCAGTCATGGGGAGTCCATGGCCTTGCCACTGATGCACCAGTGGTATTGACACTATCTGTGGATGTGGGTTTTAGTCCACAATGTTCCCTTTAAGCTAGCTATTCAGGCCTATATTTATTATTTTATATGTTTACTTAGCCTAGAGCTTTGTGCATATATATTTGTTTTGCAGGGGGCGTATGGATGCATCCTAGGTACTTTGTTTAGTATTATTTGGTGAATGTTTTGGTGTGTGTGCAATACACCCCTTTCACATTTGGTACAATGGAGGTCATGACTCCTATGTACAACTAGTATATATATTGTTGGGCATTCCTATTTGTTCTACTTCTCTATCATTCTTCTTATTTTGTCATCTCTAATGTGATTAACTTTTGCTTGCTTTATTTCTTTTGCTTACACATATGACTCATTTCATTTCGTTGATTGTTTGATATCCATTATCCGTATTCCTTTGATCATATTCCATGTTTCCATATTCTTGATTTCTATTTCAGCAGGTTTGCTTGGACCTATGTCGTATTCACCTTCGTTTTCATTTTGTTATTAGTTTTCGTTTGTTTATATCTGTTCACTGGGCTTTTTAAGCTCAGCCGCATTTCTTTTCTGCGGCAGGTTTTTAGAAGGAAGCTGGGTTAGGTGAAGAATGCTTAGGAGCTCTTAGTGGACTACACTGTTGATAGCTTCCCATTGGATTAGTGATAGATTTAGAAGATTGCCTTCTTGGTTCTTAGCTTGAAATAAATTTGGAAGTTGTAACGCATAGAATTAGTCCTTTTTTCTTTAGAATTGTTTTGTAAACCTTGTATTATTAATGTATTCCGCTTGCTTATGTTCTGATTTGACCCCATAATGTTACACTTTAGCCCTTTTTGGGTTGGGGTGTTACAATTATGGTATCAGAGACAGGTTTGATCGGCGGATTCAAAACCCGTAGAGCTTAGGCTACGACTTGTGAGTATCAGGCCCCCTTTGTTTTGCACCATAGGAGTTATGAAACAACCTTTGAGAACTTGATTTAGGATTTCCACTCTGAAACTTAAGTTATGACCGGTGAGGATTGGGTAGACTGTAGGGCATTTGTGTAAGTATCCTTGCTTCCGCATCACTCTGATTCGTGCCTTGCTTTTAGCCTTTTAAGGAATTTCTCCTCCCAGAGATTTGAAACTCATTATTTTGCACAACATGATATTAGTGACCAAGTAAGTTTAGAATGAGCTGAGAATGCTGCGGTAATGTTTGACACTACATAAGCTTCATCTTTTTTTGATTCCAACATCTGTTTCGTTGTTCAACCATTTAGATGTCTCTTCAATCATTCTGAGAATTTTTATGATCATGATATGTTTGACACACTTTGTGAAATCTCTTGCTTTCGATGAGCATATTTAAAATTTTCCCTACTGAGCTAGATTTTTTTTACCTTATCCATTCTATTCCTATGGGAAATCTTGTGGTAATTAACCATGATAATAGGAATGTCTCCCTCATTTATGAATGATAAGATTCGCTATATTGTTCTGTCTTTCCTTGGAAAGTTAACTTCGATATTATTCTGGTATGGGTTAGTTGACCGGGCATCAAGATGCTAACTATTGTCATACTACGTCTTGCCTTTGGCATCTAAACCACTCTCATTTATTTTACCATGATTCTTGATTGTTAAATTTTTGTTATCCTTACCACCCTAGAAACTCGTGCGTTACTTTCACGGTTGTAAAGTCTTCCTAGCATCTATTCTTGTTCCAAATGATGAATCTCACTTGAGAGTCAATTGGCAATCCGAATTTTTCCGAGGTAATCCTTGAATGAACCACCAAGATTTGAACCAAGATGTGAATTTGCTTTGACCTAGCAATGAGAGATTTTTTAGTCATGACTCGAGGTTGAATATGATTTTCCATAATGGCATGTTTATATGATGCAAGTATTATGACGCCTGGCCAACGTAATAATAATTACATCATATAACTTGAACTTATGGGGATCATGGGATATCTTTGAGAAGTTCCCCGAGAACAGTAAAAGTTTGAGGAGTCAGAACCCTATCCATATAAGAACGATGATTTGCCTAATTTTGAAACTCCATATTGAATAGCACTAGCCAAATTGAGAGAACAGGATTTTTAAGCTCAGCTGCATTTTCATTTTGTTATTAGTTTTCGTTTGTTTATATCTGTTCACTGGGCTTTTTAAGCTCAGCCGCATTTCTTTTCTGCGGCAGGTTTTTAGAAGGAAGCTGGGTTGGGTGAAGAATGCTTAGGAGCTCTTAGTGGACTACACTATTGATAGCTTCCCATTGGATTAGTGATAGATTTAGAAGATTGCCTTCTTGGTTCTTAGCTTGAAATAAATTTGGAAGTTGTAACGCATAGAATTAGTCCTTTTTTCTTTAGAATTGTTTTGTAAACCTTGTATTATTAATGTATTCTGCTTGCTTATGTTCTGATTTCACCCCATAATGTTACACTTTAGCCCTTTTTGGGTTGGGGTGTTACAAGTAAGATTAAAACTCACATTAGTCAACTAAGGAACAAAAAGGTGAAAAGTCAAGGTTGCATATTTCAGTTTTTGCAAAAATGGCTTGATTTGTTTTGATTTTTGAGCAAGGATCTAGACCTTGAAATTCCTAGGTTTAGTAGCCCCCCAGCTCTTCTTTAAGGTCTCACCTTTTTTTAGTTTTTGTGAATTTTGTTGGGGACCCCACAAGCCTAGAAACACACTTGCAGGGGGACTGACCTCCCCCGCATCAGCAAAACACCACAACACCACCACCTTTGGTGGTTGTTGTAGGCCACCTCAGTGGGTCCCAGTGATCACCCTTGGGTTTTCCCAACCCCTTCCTACCAGGCTTCATAGTTTGACCATTTGTTTGACCTAGGGCTTAGTGGACCCCACCTGGAATCACTGCTAAAGTTTGTCCCATTTCTGAGTTTAGCTTAAAGTATCAAAGTGCTTATTTGGTTCTAATTAGCTTATCAGTGCTCATAGCTTGTTGTTTTTAGCTTATTTAAGTTTCTTGTGCTTAATTGAATCAAGTTTCATCATTGTGGACCCCACATATATTCATTTGAGCTTATTTGCCTAATTGGTCAAAGAAAGTCAAACTGTCTTGGTCAAGGGGGTGCACACAGCTTATTTTTAAGCTAAATAAAAAGTTGTTTCACAAAACTTTCTTATTTTCATCTCATATTTAGCTGTCAAAAAGAAAAACTCCAAAAAAACCAAACATGAAATTAGTGATAGCTTCTATTTAATAGAATCTATGTTTTTCATTTTTCTTTTCAGCTTATTTTTAAGCATTTTTCCATTTTTATAATTTTCTTAATTTCCTAATACCTTTAAGTATTTAAAATAATTTTCTTAGATTTTTCCTAAACAGTTTACTATTTATTAGATTTAAAAGTAATTTAATTAATTAAATAAGTAATATTAGTAATTAATTAGTTTTCTTAAAATTTTATTAACAACAGTAGGTTTTTATAATTTTTCTAAGTTTTATAAATTAGTTAAGACTTTTAGAAAATATATTTTTAGTTTCTACTGTTCATTTTCCAATTTTATTATTTTAATTATTTAAAATAGATTTAAATTAATTAAAAGGTAATTAATTAGTAAAATAGCCTAAATATAATTTTTAGAAGTTTTTATAATTTTGTAGGATTCCTGTGATGGTTAAATAGTTTTATAAATTTTTCCATAATTTTATAAGTTAATTTAGTATTATTAGTAATTTAAAATAGTTTAATTAGTTTAATTAATATAAATAGTTTTTAATTAATAAAAAACTCATAAAAAGACAAAAATATTTATTTTTATTTTTTTATACTTTCTTCAAGTTCTTCTTAAGGTTTAGAAAATATTTTTGCAAATTTTTAGTTTAATTTGTAATCTTTATAATTTTTAGTTAATTTAAATTAGGTTTAAATTAGATTTTAAATAGTTTTAATTAATTAAGTAATATTTAAATATTCATTTTTATAATTTCATTTTCATTTTAAATTTTCTTTTAATTGTAAGTTTTCAAAAGTTCACTTGCACCCCCTGTAGTTTGCAATCTTATAAAACCCACTTTTCTGTCTGTACATGATTCCAAATTGTAAATTTGTGCATATATCTGTATATCTGTTATTTGTGAATATTATATCATTGTGCAAATACCAAAATATCAGTAGCAAAAATCAATTCCCAATCATCTTGGCTACTGTCCTCAGTGCCACTCATTCCCATAAACGATTTCCAAAAACACCATTTCAATCTTGCTGAGACATAACGACCCGGGGACACACTATACTATCACCGGAGAATTGGAACTAAGCTGTCTTTGACTTATTGACCTTGGTCAATAATAACTGACCGTTTCGGGACCAATCACTAATATTAAATCTAATAAATACTAAATCACAAAATTAAAATCTAGAAACATTACTGAAATTACTTTAACATAAAAGGAATTTAAGAAAAATATAAAAATGCTAAGTGCTTAACAAAAATCTAAAAAGGAAAATTAAAAATTTAAATTACATTAAATAGAAACTATCACTTATAATTAAATTTGTTTTTCTGGATTTTTCTTTTATAAAACTATTTTACAACTAAAAACAAACAATTTTTGTAAAAACAACTTTTTTATAAATTAAAAATAAGCCAGATGAAGCTTAAAGGCTCATGCAGTTGGCTTTTCTTGACCAAAACAAGAAATAAGCTCAAATGGGCTTATGTTGGGTCCACAAGGGTGGAACTTGGTTCAACTGAGTAAAATGGACATGTTTAAGCTAAAATAAACCAAATAAGCTCACAGGATAAGCTAATAAGCAAGATTAAGCACATGGTTTCTTATGTGAATACTGAAAATGGGACAAGTTTTGTAGGTGAAACCAGTGGGGTCCACAAGTGTTTGAGCTCAGTTGATTGGTCAAACCTTGAAGAGTGCCAGGAGGGGGGTTCAAGGAACCTAAAATGGACAAGTGGGACCCACTGAGGTGGCCAAAATCAACCACCAAAGTGGTGGTGATGGTTGGGTTATCTGCTGCAGCAGGGGATATCCTCCCCCTGCAGGTGACTTTGAAAGGATGTGGGGGCCCACAGAAAAATGGCAAAATTATGAGGATGAAGGGACCTTGGAGATTAGCTGGTAAACTACAATCCCTGAAAAGCTCAGATCCTAACTTCAATCACAAAATTCTAAATAAATCTTGCAAGAAATGGTTTTTCTGCCTAAGGGTCACTTTGACTTTTTAAGAAAACTTAGCATTTTGACTTTTTTTGGATTTTGAGCTTAATTTAATGACTGAAACTCAGATGATAAGCTGAAATAAAGTTGAATTAATACCAAACAAGGGCTTTTAAACTAACATGAAGGACTATGGAGTCCAAATCCCACACAGTTAACTGTGTGGGTTAATTTTTTGAGATTTTGACTATTTAGGCTGTGACCTATGGTTTTAATGGTTACAATGATCTAATAATACCTAAGGGGACTTGTTCTAACCATCAATAACAACAAACAACAACCAGAACATGTTCAAACTTGCAAATCCAAACACTCCCTTAAAACTATCATTACACTACATTTTGCAATTATTAAGCTACAACTACTGATTTTAAGCTTTAAATAGATTAAATATACTGAATAAAAACTAAATGATCACTACCTTACCACAGACAATAATAAGAACAAGCATAAGCAACAAATTAAGTTCATGACTTACAAATGGTTCCAGTGAATAGGGAACTGAGCCAAATACCACAACTGCCTATACCTCCCTTGAGGTTCTTAAACCATAAAAATCTAAATTCCACAAGCTCTTTGGCTTTCTTCTTCCTTGAAACTGATTTGAGAGTTTATGACTATTTATTATGTATTTTTGAGAATTTGTAGGTTTCTTAAACAAACAAAGTTTTAACACTTTCTAAGTTGTTCAAAGCTTATGACTAGGCTTCTGTAAGTCTAATGGAACCAGAATCCAAACATTCTCACAATCTTCAAATGAAGTGTCACTTTCACTCAAACATACCAAATTTGAATTTATAAAAGTGATGCTGAAATTAATGAGGAAATTAGTTTCAAATTACACAGAGTAAGCTGATTACAACAGAGTTTAATGAAAAATCACAACATGAAAATACTTTTACACTAGTACGATATTAAAAATTACACTACAACTAATCCTACCTTAACTACTATTTCTTTCTCCTTTTTTTCTTTCTTTTATAAGTCCTGGAGGCATCCCTTGACTTTCCCACTTGTTTGTGACCCTTGGATTGCTTCCAATTGATCTTGACCTTTGAATCTTATTTTTGGCGCCAAAGTCCCACATGGCAGTTAGGGTTGCTTGTTAGGGGTTTGGGATTAATTAATGTAGCTTGGAGGTATTAGTGAGGTGGAAGGGACAAGGGATGGGTTTGCTGAGGTGGAGGAGGGGGGAGGTGAAGTGTGGAAGTGGTGTTGCAGGCTGCTAGTGGGAAGGGGGAAGGGGAGAGTCAAACGGGGGTTGACCCATTTTTATTAATAAAGGGGGAGTGGGCTTTTGGTTATTTGGGCCTGGGAATTAGGAAGTTGGGCTATGGGAGGTATAAGGTGGACTGGATCAGGTTTAGGTTTTGGGGTGGATTTGGTTTAGATATTAACAAAAGGGTCCAATTGGTTTTTAAATCTGAAAATTGAAGGGACTGAAAATGTAATTTTTCAAAAGTACTCATAAGGACCTTAAGTGACAAGTTTGAATATTACAAGGACCAAAATTAATATTTTCCAAAATAAAACACCCGGGGACCAATTATGCCAAAATCCAAACATGAGGGACCAAAATGTAAATTTTCAAAACTTTACACCAAAGACTAAAAATGACTTTTGTGACTTCCCAAGGACCCAAATTGATTTTTCTTTCAAAAATATTTCACCAGGGACTAATCCTGCCAAAGTTTGAAACTCCAGGGACCAAAATTGTAAATTTCCAAAACTTTTGAGATTTTTCACCAAAGGACTAAATATGACAACTTATGATTTCAAAAGGACCTTTGGTGATAATTTTCCATATTTTGAATATCCAGGGACTAGTTTTGACATTTTATGAAAGTTGGGGGGCTGAAACTGCCAATTTTGCAAACTTTGTACGTTTTTCATTTGTTTTTACTCATTTTGCATCTAAAACATATAAAACACCATTTTGAAATATTTTCAGTATTTTGATGCATTTCTGAGTGTTTTTGTATGTTTTTGCAGTTTAGATTGACCAAAAATGATTAGTGTTTGAGCCCTCATCAATTTCACATTTTAGTCTAAGTAAACAACTATTGTAATGTGGATGTTCTAGTGTGTGCCTATATGAAAACAATGTGGATGTGCGGTTATCTTGACTCATTTTGATGCTCAAAAACGTTTTAGAATGCAAGTTTTGTTATACAACAAAAGATAACCCAGGCGCTCCTAGTTCAATGTAGCTTCGTTTGAATGTACCCGAAAATACATATTGGTTATGTATTCCCTTTAGCATTCAAGAGACATTATGCAAGTGATGTTTTTGAACATAACGTTTTGATTTTGTATTCACAATGTGAAACGAAAAAAATATTTGTCCTATTTTTGAGAAATTTTTGCAAGAATTTGACATGGGGTGTTTTAGTAAACATGTAAATAGCTTATAATAATGCAATTCTTAACTATGGGAAACATGATTAGTTTTGTTAAGCACCTAATTTTATGCATGAGTTTTTTAAGTTAATGCATAACCCAAAGTTTTTGTTTTTGTGCAAAAATAGAATTCCTAGACTCAGATCAGGAGTGTAATCATGTTTAGAATACTTACAATCAATGTTGCAAAAATCGTGAATCGGTCCCGAGGCGGTCGGGGGCCGAGTTGCGATTTTTGGCCGATTAATCGGCCGATTTTCTTGACTCGGCCGATTACCTTGTAATTACCTACAAGTTCCAGGGCCGAGGCCGATTAATCGCCGATTAATCGGCCGCCTCAGCCGATTTTTGCAACACTGCTTACAATGATGATTGATGAGCAATGTGAATGAAGGAAGGACCAAAAATTCGCAGTTGTGGATGAATGGTGAAGTGAATAGTAGCAGTTTGGAAGTGGTGGTATGAGATAATGAGTGTTTGGTTTAATATAAACTAAGAAAAAGTTATGCAGGTCCGCGGATACGGCGGAACCAAAAAGAGGGTTCCGCCGGTTATGGCTGAGGGTTCCGCCGACACTGATGAGAAAAAGACTTATTGATTTGTTTTGATTTTTGTAATTTTTGTCTAATGTCTAGAACTACAAGATAAGTTCCATAAGTCCTAGGCCTAGCCTAAGGAGGTTAAATGCTTCTCGTTTAAGAGGTTTTGTGAGGATGTCGGCTATGTTGTCTTCGGAAGAAACTTTCTCAATTGAGATGTTTCCTTTTTGAACGTTATCACGAAGGAAATGATGAGGGATTTCAATATGTTTGGTACGAGCATGTTGAACTGGATTTTTGCTAAGATCAATGGCTCCTTTGTTGTCACAAAGAATGGTGATGTCGTTAAGTTGAATTCCGTAGTCGACAAGAGCTTGCTTCATCCAAAGAGCTTGTTGACATGCCTTTCCAGCCGAAACGTATTCGGCTTCCGTTGTTGAGATAGCGAGAGCCGTTTGCTTCTTAGAGAACCATGAGGTGAGACAATGTACAACAAAAGTACAAGTACCACTTGTGCTTTTTCTATCAACATAGTCACCGACATGATCCGAGTCGGCATACACTATGGTGTCCATTCCCTTTCCTTTGGGATACCATAAACCTAAATGTGTAGTGCCCTTAATATATCTAAAAATCCTTTTAACGGCTTCAAGATGAGTTGTCTTAGGATCTTCTTGAAAACGAGCACATAGACCAACACTAAACATAATGTCGGGTCTACTAGCCGTTAGGTAAAGTAGACTTCCAATCATACTTCTATATTTAGTGCTATCTACGGATTCACTTTCCTCATCCTTGGTGAGTTTTGTTTCCGTGGACATAGGCGTTTTGATTGGTTTAGAATCTTCTAATCCAAATTTCTTAAGCATGTCCTTAATATATTTAGATTGGTTAAAGAAGATACCATCTTCTAGTTGTTTAATTTGGAGTCCTAGGAAAAAGTTGAGTTCTCCCATCATACTCATTTCAAACTCGTCATGCATGATTTTTGAGAAATCGTCGCATAATTCTTGACAAGTTGATCCGAATATAATGTCATCAACATAGATTTGGACTATGATAATATGTGAACCTTTCTTCTTAGTGAAGAGAGTATTATCGACTAAGCCCATGGTATACCTACGGTCAACTAGGAAGGTTTTAAGTCGATCATACCATGCTTTTGGAGCTTGCTTAAGTCCGTAAAGAGCCTTTTTAAGTCTGTAAACATGATTAGGTTTTTCAAAATCGATGAAGCCCGGTGGTTGAGCACATACACTTCTTCATTTATAAACCCATTTAAGAATGCACTTTTGACGTCTGATCGGGTCTAAACCGTTAGATATAATTAACCAGGGTCAACTAGTCAAGAACAGCTTATCCCAATGCTCCGTGGATAGTATAGTGTGTCCCCGGGTCGTTAAAGTCCCAGCGAGATTGAAATGGTGTTATTTGAAATCGTTTAGGAATGAGTGGCACTAAGGACAGTAGCCCAGATGATATG
The DNA here is from genome assembly GCA_030686995.1 of Artemisia argyi. Taxonomy (NCBI): domain Eukaryota; kingdom Viridiplantae; phylum Streptophyta; class Magnoliopsida; order Asterales; family Asteraceae; genus Artemisia; species Artemisia argyi. The sequence continues at coordinate 186,719,880 of CM060684.1, forward strand.
GAATTGATTTTGCTACTATTATTTTGGTATTTTGGACACAGATATAATACTCACAAAAATCAGATATACAAGTATATGCACAAATTCACAATTCAGATTCACGTAACAGACTGAAAAAGTGGGGTTTTGATAATTAACAAACTACAGGGGGTGCTTTTGAAACTTTTGAAACTTGAAATTAAAAAGAAATTTGAAAATGAGAAATGAAATTATAAAAGTGATTATAATATTATTTAATTAATAAAACTAAATAAAATCTAATTTAAATCTAATTTAAATTAACTAATAATTATAAATATTAAAAATTAAACTAAAAATTTGCAAAAACAATTTCTAAACTTAAATTAGAACTTGAAGAAAGTATAAAAAATAAAAATAAATATTTTTGTCTTTTTATGGATTTTTTATTAATTAAAAACTATTTAACATAATTAAACTAATTAAACTAATTTAAATTACTATTAATGATAGATTAACTTAGAAAATTAAGAGAAAATTTATAAAACTATTTAACCATCACAGGAATCCTACAAAATTATAAAAACTTCTAAAAATTATGTTTTAGGCTATTCCACTAATTATTTACCTTTTAATTACTTTAAATATAATTTAAATGATTAAAATAAGAAAAATGGAAAATGAACAGTAGAAATTAAAAATAAATTTTCTAAAAGTCTAATATATTATATAAGAGCTATAAAAAAATATAAAAACTAGGTTTTGATTTATAAAAACTAAATATGCTATTTAAAACTTAATATTAATTAATAATTAAGAAAACTAATATTAACTCTAATAAATACTAAATGACTAAATAAAAATCTGAGAAAATTGTTAAAATTACTTTACTATATAAGGTAATTAATAAAAATATAAAAATACTGAGTACTTAATAAAACTCTAAAAATGAAAATTAAAAGATAAATTGAATTAAATAGAAACTATCACTTCATTTAAATTTGGATTTTCTTGGTTTTTCTTTTTGACAGCTAAAACTTAGATGAAAATAAGCAACTTTTGTAAAACAACTTTTTATGATGCTTAAAAATAAGCAGTATGCACCCCCTTTTATTTAAGTAGTTGACTTTGTTTGACCAAGTAGGCAAATAAGCACTCAGGACTATAGGTGGGGTCCACAATGGTGAAAATGGGTACAAATAGGTTAAACAAACTAAGATAAGCCAGAAATAACAAGCAATGATCACAAATAAGCTGTATAGAACCCAATAAGCACTTTTCAATCTGAAAATGAACACAGAATGGGGACAAACTTATGGGTGGATTTCAGGTGGGGTCCACTTGGATCTAGGTCAAACAAATGGTCAATCCTTGTTCCCTGGTAGGAGGGGGGTTGGGAAAAACCAAATTGAACCTCTGGGGCCCACTGGGTTGGTCTACAAAAGCCACCAAAGTGGTGGTGGTGAAATGGTTCTGCTGGTGCAGGGAAAGGTTTATTCCCTGCAACTGCGTTCCAGGGCTTGTGGAGCCCACACAAAAATTCACAAAATTCTAACAACTATGAGACTTCAAAGTAGAGCTGATAGACTACCAATCTTAGGAATTTCAAGTCCTAGATCTTTGCTCAAAAATCAAAAAAATTCACACTATTTTTGCAAAGAACTGAGACAGTGCACTTTTGACTTTTCACCTTTTTATTACTTGGTTGACTAATGTGAGATTTATTCTTACTAAACTGATTAATTGAAACTTAACAAGCTAAATGGAAACTAAAATTGTTGATGGTGATCACTAATGAGCTAGTACACAAAGATTTGAGTGCTAAATCCCTCACAGTTAACTGTGAGGGCAAAAGGAATTTGATTTTGACTTTCTTGCTCTATTACACCAAATGTTAGGTTTGGTTTGAACTAGTTTGATACTGAGAAGTATTTTTCACCCAAAGTTTACCAACAAAAACCTCAAGATCACAGTGAAATGACTAAATCCAAACACACTTTAATACACAGTTATGAAAGACTTTTAATGAGTTTCACTTATTTATCCTACTAATCTATTTCCAAACTCTTTAATATGATTCACTAAGACGATTTAAACTCAGAAACACGGGTTGCATATACTAACTCACAAGAAAACAAGATAAAGCTAATTAGGTAGTTTAAAACAAGGATTATGATTAACAAAAGATAACTGATTATAAGCTACTGATTTTAACACACAATCTTACTAAATAACAACTAATAGACACAAATCACATAAACTAGCAAGCAAACACAGAAATCAATAGCTATTAAGTTTTTGAGAGAAAATTCAAATCAAGCAATCTTACAAACTTATCCCTAGCATGAACAAGGGATTTTCCACAGTTGCCTATCTTTAGATAGGCCCAATCCAACTTCAAGCTTGCTCTTCAATGATCCTTAATACCTAAAAACACAAACTGAACACAACAGTTGACTAATGTTGACTTTTTTAAGTTTTTGAGTTTTTTCTAGTATAACTGAGTTTTAGTTGTCTCTAAAGCTTCAATAAGCTTATTGGAACCTAAATGAGCTTATCTCAGTCCATGAATCTTGGTTCAATTCACAACTAAGCTTATTGAGAAATTCATAAATTGAAATAAATAGCAATAACTCAAAACAGAACTGAGACTTGATTTTTATAACTTGAAAAGGTTGAAATTACAACAATAGACTGCTACAATGCTTAGAATTTTAAAGTTACACTGAAATTTGAAGACTTAATTAAATACGACACTAAATTTTACTAATAATACTACACACTACAATCCTTGCTTTATTTTCCTTTTATAGCCATCTTCTAGGGTTTCCCTTGAGCTTCTGAGCATATCCCACACCTTTTCTGAGCCCTTGGATCATTTTAAAGCCTTTGAATTGATGCCATGTATTTTGGCGGGAAAGCATTGTTTGGACTAATTCAGGCAAGGGGGTGGCAGTATTTATTGTGGATGTGAGGGTTGGTGCAGAGGGTGTGGGTGTGTGATGATTATACTGCAAGTGGTGGTGGTGGTGGTGGGCAATACCAGGGTGGTTTGGTGGTTTGGCTAGGGAAGAGGGAAAAGGGAGGGTTGACCGGTTTTGACCAAGGTCAAATACTTTGACCCTGGTTTTATTATAACGGGTGTGGGTGGGCTGAGGTGTATTTTGGGCCCAAGTGAAAAGGAAGGGGTGGGCTTGTGGTGTGGATTGGATTGGGTTTAGGTTGGAGTAGTATTAGTTTTAGGTCCGGTTTGGTTTTGGTTTACACATGGACTATTTTTGTAATTTAACAAAAGTTTGGGGTGAGTTTTGGCAATTTTCCAAAGTATTTCAAAGGGTGTATTATGCCAAAGTATGAATAGTATAAGGTCTTGGGTTGACTTTTCCAGTTAATTTTCACCAGGGACTAAAACTGCCAAACTTTCAAACTTCAGGGACCATTTGTGTAATTTCACCAAAATTTTCCACCAAGGACCAATCCTGCCATAAAAGGTTAGTGCAAGGACAAAATTTGTTTTTCTCAAAGTTTTTAATATCCCAGGGACCATTTTTGACAATTTTCAAAGTTCAGGGACTAAACTTGACATTTTGTGAAACTTTGCACCAAAGGACTAATTGTGTAACTTTTTGATTTAAAAGGACCTTTGGTGACTTTTTCAAGTTTTTATAACAACTAGGGACTAGATTTGACAACTTTTAAAAGTTGAGGGACTGAAACTGCCAATTATGCAAACTTTGTGCGTTTTTTATCTGTTTTTGATATTTTTACATTTGAAACATGTAAAACACTTTCCTGGGATATTTTCACTATTTTGATACAATATTGAGTGTTTTTAGATGTTTTGGCAGCTCAGAAAAGGTAAAAATGATGAGTATTTACACACTCATCAATCCCCCACACTAAAACATTGCTAGTCCCTAGCAATCTTTTGAGAAAAACCTGATGGATTTGAAAAACTCTTTACCGAAAGCCATCACTTCTGGAGTAGCCAGGTGTAAGAACTGTGGCACACCTAATAACCGTGTGATTTTGAGCAAACCACCAGCTGTCATCGGATTTGATTAGTCTTTACCAAAAGCCGTTTGCTTCTGGACTAGCCAGCATCTTGATGGACTAAGTCAACATCTTGGTGAGCTGATTACCAATTATGGATTTTCCACGGCCTTTACCACAAGCCATAATCTTGTGGGCTAGCCAACTCATTTGCTTTATGGGATATGGGGAGTTGAGGAACCATACAATTTTTGGCAAATTGCAAGCCATCAACGGGTTTGAGATGTCTTTACCAAGAGCCGTTTGCTCCTGGACTAGCCAATCCATTTGTCATTTAGACTTTGGCGGACTGATTACCACAAAAATTTGAAATAAAGTGAAAAAGTTTTGAAAAATTTAGGCCTAAAAATGGGGGTACTTTAGAGAGTTTTATGATAAAATTCGTAAGAATTCCCCCCCCCCCCCCCCCACACTAGAATTGAATATTGTCCTCAATATTCAAAGTCCCGGCTATTATGCCGAATCTCTGAACGGAAAAAGCTAATATTCGAAACTAACTGTGGAAATATGGATTTTATTTTTCACTTTATTTATCTGTACATATAAACATTTTTCATTTTCATTTTTTTTTAATGCAAACTTATATACATATTTACTTTTCAAACAGTGGGGGACGGCCACTCCCCCACACTAGGGTGGTAGAAAGTAGATAGAAGTCAGAAATACGGGTGAAAACCCATATATGTTGCTAATTTTTGTTCACCGAGTCACTAGCTTGACTCGATCCCCGAATTCATTGGTCCATGGGGAAAGTTTGGAGATCCGGGACAACCATGGGTGGTATGTCCTCTCCAAAATAATGTTTCAAACGATGACCATTCACTTTGAAGTTGGGACCTTCGGGTTGAGATAACTCAACAGTCCCGTATGGATATACTTTAGCAATAGTGAATGGTCCAGTCCATCGGGTTTTTAATTTCCCCGAGAAGATCTTTAATCTTGAGTTGAAAAGAAGGACTCTGTCACCGACGTTGAAAACGCGGTTCTTAATCTTAGAGTCGTGAATCTTCTTTGTCTTTTCCTTGTAGATTAAAGAGTTCTCGTAGGCTTGATCACGAAGTTCGTTTAATTCATTGAGTTGAACCTTACGGCCCGCTTTATGAAGGTCGTAGTTAGCATGTTTCAAGGCCTAGTAGGCTTTGTGCTCGAGCTCGATCAGTAAACGACACGCCTTCCCGTATACAAGCTTGTATGGAGTACACCCGATGGGTGTTTTGTAAGCTGTACGGAAGGCCCAGAGTGGATCATCTAGTTTATCCGACCAGGAAGCACGGTTTTCACCTACTGTCCTTTCAAGAATCCGTTTTATACCACGGTTGGAAACCTCGACCTGCCCACTTGTTTGGGGGTGATATGCGGTAGAAAGACGATGAGTAACACCGTAATTAAGCATGACTTTTGCAAATTGATCATTGCAAAAGTGAGTACCGCGATCACTAATGATGGCACGTGGAGTTCCAAAACGAGCAAAGAGGGATTTCAGAAATTTCACAACAACTCGGGCATCGTTAGTGGGTAAGGCCTTAGCCTCAACCCATTTTGACAAGTAGTTAACAGCCACGAGAATATACTTGTTTCCACGAGAAGATGGGAATGGCCCCATAAAATCAATGCCCCAGACGTCAAAGATTTCACAAACTTGAATGGCATTTTGTTGTGAAATATTCCCGTGACGCTGACAAGCATCACAAGCTTTGACTAACTCGTGGGCATCCTTATAGATCGTGGGCCAATAGAAACAGGAATCAAACACCTTTTTGGCGGTGTAGTTAGGACTATGGTGGCCCCCGGTGGGTCCAGCATGGCAAGCCTTGAGAATATCAGCGGCTTCCTGTCCGTATACACATCGCCTGATGACTTGATCGGCACAGATTTTGAAGAGATAGGGGTCGGCCCAGAAGTAATGTCTAACGTCTTTGAAGAATTTGTTCTTCTGTTGGGACGTCATCCCCTTCACGATGAAGTTACCCACATGGTAATTTGCAAAGTCGGCAAACCATGGGGTAGTAGAGTCACCACGAAAAGCAACCGCACTGAGTGTCTCAAGAGGGAATGATTCATTTATTTCTTGTTTCTCGGACACATCTTGATGTGGGTTTTCTAATCGTGAGAGATGATCAGCAGCAACGTTCTCGGCTCCTTTTGTTATCACGGATAATGATATCGAATTCTTGGAGGTGGAGAACCCAACGGAGAAGTCTCGGCTTTCTATCTTGCTTTGCAAATAGGTACTACAAAGCCGAGTGATCCGTATACACTACGCATTTAGTCAGGATTAAGTATGGCCGGAATTTCTCAAAGGCATACACCACAACTAGGAGTTCTTTTTCGGTGGTGGTGTAATGACTTTGAGCCTCGGTCATAGTTTTACTTGCATAGTGTATAGGCTGAAAGTATTTTGCTTTTCGTTGCCCCAAGACCGCACCTATGGCAAAATCACTAGCATCGCAGATAAGCTCAAAAGGTAGGTCCCAATCGGGGGCAACAAGAATCGGTGCCTCGGTAAGCTTTTTCTTTAATGTTTCAAAAGCTTCGATGCACTCATGAGTGAAAATGAAAGGAGCATCCTTCTCGAGGAGATAGGTCATAGGCCGGGCAATCTTAGAGAAATCTTGGATAAACCTACGGTAGAAGCCGGCATGACCCAAAAAGCTCCTAACACCTTTAACGGTGGTGGGATGAGGTAATTTAGCAATGACATCGTTTTGGCTTTGTCAACCTCAATCCCGTTCTTTGAAATTTTATGGCCGAGGACAATGCCCTCTTTAACCATAAAGTGACTTTTCTCCCAGTTGAGACTTAAATTCGTTTCTTTGCAACGTTTAAGCATCTGTTCCAAGTGGGAGATACAGGTCTGGAATGAATCCCCGATGACTGAAAAGTCATCCATGAATACCTCCATGGTTTTCCCGATCATGTCAGAAAAGATAGACATCATGCACCTCTGGAACGTGCCTGGAGCATTACATAAGCCGATAGGCATACGTCTGTAAGCAAAAGTTCCGTAGGGGCATGTGAAGGTAGTCTTTTCTTGATCCTGGGGATCAATGGGGATTTGGAAGTAACCCGAAAAACCATCGAGGAAGCAGTAGTATTCATTCCCCGCAAGTCTTTCAAGCATCTGGTCCATAAAAGGGAGAGGAAAATGGTCTTTACGGGTGGCTTCATTCAACTTTCGATAGTCAATACATACTCGCCAACCCGTGACCAAACGAGTTGGAATCAACTCGTTATCCTCGTTGGTGACAACGGTAATGCCACCCTTTTTAGGAACGCAATGAATTGGGCTAACCCAAGGACTGTCAGATATAGGGTAAATCAATCCCGCATCAAGAAGTTTAAGAACCTCTTGTTTAATAACTTCGTGGATTTTGGGATTTACCCTTCTCTGTTGTTGCACTGCTGGCTTAAAGTCATCCTCCATTAAGATTTTATGAGTACAAAAGTTCGGGCTTTTTCCCTTAATGTCGGAGAGTTTCCAAGCAATTGCTTGCTTGTGTGACTTAAGAACCTTTAGGAGTGCTGCCTTTTCCTCATCTTTCAAGTCTTTAGCAATAATGACGGGCAATTTATCATCACCCTCCAGAAATGCATATTCTAGATGAGGAGGCAAGTCCTTGAGCTCAACCTCGGGGAAGTCTTCAGTTATTTCAACATTTTTTACTTCCGCTTTATGAAGTAATTTTGGAGTCGGAGAGGGTGAAGGATCATCATTTAACAATCTTTCAAGGAGAAGAATGTCCCCCTCTGGATCAAGATAGTTTTCATCAACCCCACTTGGGATTGAGCTATCCTGAGCAAGAAAAGCCTCGAGCTCTTCTAGAAGGAATTCACCTCCCTCAAACGGAGTGAGGGAAGGGGAAGAGTCGGAAATGATAGGATCAGTAGAAGGAGTGGTACTGCCACTTGCTGAGAAACCAAGGACTTCTTGAGAAGACTCCTCAGACGCAACATCGATGATGTCAATTCGGTTAACCGTTTCAGTGTCATAGTTGGAGGAGTATCTTGAAGTCTGATCAAGATTGAAAGTGATGGCTTCACCATCAACACGTAGAGTAATTTCTTCTTCGAATACATCGATTAAAACACGACCCGTTCTTAAGAATCCTCTCCCGAGAATGAGAGGGACTCGTGGGTCAGCATCGAAATCAACAATCACGAAATCTGCCGGAAAATGGAACTTTCCTACTTTCACGAAGATATCTTCGGTAATGCCTAGAGGACGGGATATAGTACGGTCTGCAAGCTCGAGTGTCATGCAGGTCGGAGTGAGAGCAGGAAGTGAGAGTCTTTTCCAGACTGTGTAAGGCATCAGGTTAATGCTTGCGCCAAGATCGGCCAAGGCAAAGCATTCAACCATCCCCGGGAAAATACAAGGAATGAGAAATTTTCCGGGATCTCCAAGCTTTTCAGGAAGGTTTTTCAAGAGCACTGCTGAGCAATGCTCGTTAAGAGGAGTTTTTGCCATTTCAAAAAGTTTTTCTTTGTTGCTTATCAGATTTTTGATTGTCGAAGCAAACTTAGGCATGAGAAGAAGAGCATCCGCGAAGCTAATATCAAAGTATAATTCTTGGAAAATTTGATAAAATTTTTCCATCTGATGGTTAGCTTTTTCGCGGTTCTTTTGTTCATTCAAACGAGAAGGATATGGAATTGACGGCTTAGGATCATTCTTCGGGATTTCATCAGAATTCACAGGAGGATCAAATACAACTTTCGACTTATGAGTCGGGACCGGGATAACTTGAGGGTGGACGTTGTTGGTACCTCCGTTATTAGTAGGAAGTACCTTGTCCGTAGTAACCTCAGGCTCACGTTCCGCTACCTTAGGAGGAAAAGAAGAGGTAGAGGGAATCGAGGGTCCATTGTATGATACACCACTTCGGGTGGTGATCGCTTTGACATCGCCCCTCGGGTTAGCGATCGTGTTGCTCGGTAGTGTACCCGGGCCCAAGGGTCGATCATTTAAAGACTTTTGAAGCTCAGAGATCTTGTTGATCAATGACCGATTCGTTTCCTCTTGTGCTTTCATGAATTGTTTTAGCACTTCATCGGAGGAAGACGAGGGTGGAACAACGTTTTGAGGAGGATTTTGAACACGATTGTTTTGAAAATTCCCTTGATTTTGATTGTTGTTACCCTAAAAATTGTTTCTCTGATTGAAATTACCCTGATTGTAATTCCCTTGATTTTGATTTCTTTGAAAATTTCCTTGAAAACCTTGGTTTTGATTGCCATTTTGAAAGTTGTTTTGATTAAACTGGCCTTGATTTTGGTTCGGGTTTTGGAAATTTGAGTTTTGACCTTGGTTAAAATTCTGATTCGAGTTACGGTTTTGATTTTGGTTAAAACCTGGAGGTCCGAGAAAATTGTTGGAACGGTAGCTTAAGAGATTACGGTCCCCTTGCTGTTGGTAAGAATTACCCCCCGTGTTGTAGGAACCGTGAGCAGCATAAACGTTCTCTTGAGGAAAGCCAACAGTAGCTGGACACTCGGAATACAGATGAGGGCCCCCACAAGTTTCACAACTTCGGGCCACGGCTTTCACTTGTTGATTCTGAACCTGATTTTGCATTGTTTGGTTCATCCTCAACACAGCCGTAGAGATATCATCCATCTTTTTGGTAAGAGCAATTATTTCAGGAGATGATGATGAAGGAGTAACTGAATGACATGACGCATCCCGCTCCGCAGAGGAATCCCAAAAGTTATGGTGGGCAGTCATGTTCTCAATCAAGTCATAGCACTCTTCGGGACGCCTTTTCATAAAGGTCCCACCAGCAGCAGCATTGAGAATATCCCGGTGCCTCAATGTCAGACCATTATAGAAGGTATCTATGATGGTAACTTGCAACATATTGTGGTTAGGGCACCGATCAATAGCTAGCTTATAACGTTCCCAAGCCTCAAAAAGAGACTCATCGGGACGTTGCCGGAAGTTGCTGATATCATTTCGTAACTTGGTTACCATGGAAGGTGGAAAATATTTTGCTAAAAACTTGGTTACCATTTCATCAAAGGTACGAATAGAATTCTTTGGGAGTCGGTCAAACCATGCAGTGGCATGATGAGTGAGAGAATAGGGGAAGAGGTACAGCCGGAGGGCATCATCGGTGACACCATGCTGTTTCATGTTTTGGGTGACCATGAGATATTTGTCAAGATGCTTATTGGCATCGTCACCCGGTAATCCGTGAAATTGACACGAATTCTGGACTTGTTGGATCATGTGGTGCTTGAGGCCAAAGTCCGTAGCCTCAATAGTGAGTGGTGCAATAGGCCCATCCCGCCCTTGCATGGTAGGCTGGCACAGCTCCTCCATCGTTCGGAGATCGGGAGCTGGCACATCCCTGGGAGGGTCAGGGGGTGGTAATGGTGGTGGTGGCATATCAGCCATCTCGGTTTTTGGTTCTTGTGTATCAGTACGTAGCTCGGGTACGTCTTTCTGATGTTTACGTTCTGTTTGTGACCGAGTGCGCATGCACTAAAAACAATTTTTCCAAACAAGATCGAGGCAAAACCACAGTGAACTTAAACCAATTATTACAAGTGAATGGCTTCTTTGAAAAAGGTACACCACTAACAGGGATATAAAGGCAAGTTTTAATCTTAAGTTTGGGAACTTATTATGTCCACACCCCCAGTTGGTAGGTGTTCAGCCTTGGTTTGCGGTGGTAAGATTTTATGTATTTATTAATTTGAAAAACTGCTTTAGGCTTATGGGTGTGTGTGCAGAAAACTTGGGAAATATTTTTGGAACTGATTCGTTAACCGAAATCGTTCTTTTAAGATTACTCGCAGGCTGGCGGGAGGAAAGAATGGATTCGTCTTCAGTTCGCAATTTAATGTCAGAACTTACCTTAAACCAACTGTTTCAGGTTGTAATCTTAAAGAAAACGAAGTAATTTAACTTCACAGTTTGTTTTGTTGTTTTTGATTTTTTTGGTGTTTTTAACACTTTAGGAAAAGTGTTAATGAACGTTTTTGATATGATTATGTTTTTACAAAAACTTTTTACAAATTTGTGTGAAATTTGTACAGGGAGGGTTTTGAAAACTACTAAACTTAAAACGATTTTTTAAAACACGCAACAACCTCCCCGGCAGCGGCGCCAAAATTTGATCGGGTCTAAACCGTCAGATATAATTGACCAAGGTCAACTAGTCAAAAACAGCTTATCCCAATGCTCCGTGGATAGTATAGTGTGTCCCCGGGTCGTTAAAGTCCCAGCGAGATTCAAATGGTGTTATTTGAAATCGTTTAGGAATGAGTGGCACTGAGGACAGTAGCCCAGATGATATAGAATTGATTTTGCTACTGTTATTTTGGTATTTTGTACACATATATAATATTCACAAATATCAAATATACAAGTATATGCACAAATTCACAATTCAGATTCACGTAAAAGACTGAAAAAGTGAGGTTTTGATAATTAACAAACTACAGGGGTGCTTTTGAAACTTTTGAAACTTGAAATTAAAAAGAAATTTGAAATTGAGAAATGAAATTATAAAAGTGATTATAATATTATTTAAATATTATTTAATTAATAAAACTAATTAAAATCTAATTTAAATCTAATTAAAATTAACTAATAATTATAAATATTAAAAATTAAACTAAAAATTTGCAAAAACAATTTCTAAACTTAAATTAGAACTTGAAGAAAGTATAAAAAATAAAAATAAATATTTTTGTCTTTTTATGGATTTTTTATTAATTAAAAACTATTTAACTTAATTAAACTAATTAAACTAATTTAAATTACTATTAATGCTAGATTAACTTAGAAAATTAAGAGAAAATTTATAAAACTATTTAACCATCACATAAATCCTACAAAATTATAAAAACTTCTGAAAATTATGTTTTAGGCTATTCCACTAATTATTTACCTTTTAATTACTTTAAATCTAATTTAAATGATTAAAATAAGAAAAATGGAAAATGAACAGTAGAAATTAAAAATAAATTTTCTAAAAGTCTAATATAGTATATAAGAGCTAAAAAAATATAAAAACTAGGTTTTGCTTTATAAAAACTAAATATGCTATTTAAAACTTAATATTAATTAATAATTAAAAAACTAATATTAAATCTAATAAATACTAAATGACAAAATAAAAATCTGAGAAAATTGTTAAAATTACTTTACTATATAAGGTCATTAATAAAAATATAAAAATACTAAGTACTTAATAAAAATCTAAAAATGAAAATTAAAAGATAAATTGAATTAAATAGAAACTATCACTTGATTTAAATTTGGATTTTCTTGGTTTTTCTTTTTGACAGCTAAAACTTAGATGAAAATAAGCAACTTTTGTAAAACAACTTTTTATGATGCTTAAAAATAAGCAGTATGCACCCCCTTTTATTTAAGCAGTTGACTTTGTTTGACCAAGTAGGCAAATAAGCACTCAGGACTATAGGTGGGGTCCACAATGGTGAAAATGGGTACAAATAGGTTAAACAAACCAAGATAAGCCAGAAATAACAAGCAATGATCACAAATAAGCTGTATAGAACCCAATAAGCACTTTTCAATCTGAAAATGAACACAGAATGAGGACAAACTTATGGGTGGATTTCAGGTGGGGTCCACTAGGATCTAGGTCAAAGAAATAGTCAATCCTTGTTCCCTGGTAGGAGGAGGTTGGGAAAAACCAAATTGAACCTCTGGGGCCCACTGGGTTGGTCTACAAAAGCCACCAAAGTGGTGGTGGTGAAATGGTTCTGATGGTGCAGGGGAAGGTTTCTTCCCTGCAACTGTGTTCCAGGGCTTGTGGAGCCCACACAAAAATTCAAAAAATTCTAACAACTATGAGACTTCAAAGTAGAGCTGATAGACTACCAATCTTAGGAATTTCAAGTCCTAGATCTTTGCTCAAAAATCAAAACAATTCACACTATTTTTGCAAAAAAACTAAGACAATGCACTTTTGACTTTTCACCTTTTTATTACTTGGTTGACTAATGTGAGATTTATTCTTACTAAACTGATTAATTGAAACTTAACAAGCTAAAAGGAAACTAAAATTGTTGATGGTGATCACTAATGAGCTAGTACACAAAGATTTGAGTGCCAAATCCCTCATAGTTAACTGTGAGGGCAAAAGGAATTGGATTTTGACTTTCTTGCTCTATTACACCAAATGTTAGGTTTGGTTTGAACTAGTTTGATACTGAGAAGTATTTTTCACCCAAAGTTTACCAACAAAATCCTCAAGATCACAGTGAAATGACTAAATCCAAACACCCTTTAATACACAGTTATGAAAGACTTTTAATGAGTTTCACTTATTTATCCTACAAATCTGTTTCCAAACTCTTTAATATGATTCACTAAGTTGATTTAAACTCAGAAACACAGGTTGCATATACTAACTCACAAGAAAACAAGATAAAGCTAATTAGGCAGTTTAAAACAAGGATTATGATTAACAAAAGATAACTGATTATAAGCTACTAATTTTAACACACAATCTTACTAAATAACAACTAATAGACACAAATCACATAAACTAGCAAGCAAACACAGAAATCAATAGATATTAAGTTTTTGAGAGAAAATTCAAATCAAGCAATCTTACAAACTTATCCCTAGCATGAACAAGGGATTTTCCACAATTGCCTATCTTTAGATAGGCCCAATCCAACTTCAAGCTTGCTCTTCAATGATCCTTAATACCTGAAAACACAAACTAAACACAACAGTTGACTAATGTTGACTTTTTTAAGTTTTTGAGTTTTTTCTAGTATAACTGAGTTTTAGTTGTCTCTAAAGCTTCAATAAGCTTATTGGAACCTAAATGAGCTTATCTCAGTCCATGAATCTTGGTTCAATTCACAACTAAGCTTATTGAGAAATTCATAAATTGAAATAAATAGCAATAACTCAAAACAAAACTGAGACTTGATTTTTATAACTTGAAAAGGTTTAAATTACAACAATAGACTGCTACAATGCTTAGAATTTTAAAGTTACACTGAAATTTGAAGACTTAATTAAATACGACACTAAATTTTACTAATAATACTACACACTACAATCCTTGCTTTATTTTCCTTTTATAGCCATCTTCTAGGGTTTCCCTTGAGCTTCTGAGCATATCCCACACCTTTTCTGAGCCCTTGGATCATTTTAAAGCCTTTGAATTGATGCCATGTATTTTGGCGGGAAAGCATTGTTTGGACTAATTCAGGCAAGGGGGTGGCAGCATTTATTGTGGATGTGAGGGTTGGTGCAGAGGGTGTGGGTGTATGATGATTATACTGCAAGTGGTGGTGGTGGTGGTTGGCAATACCAGGGTGGTTTGGTGGTTTGGCTGGGGAAGAGGGAAAAGGGATGGTTGACCGGTTTTGACCAAGGTCAAATACTTTGACCCTGGTTTTATTATAACGGGTGTGGGTGGGCTGAGGTGTATTTTGGGCCCAAGTGAAAAGGAAGGGGTGGGCTTGTGGTGTGGATTGGATTGGGTTTAGGTTGGAGTAGTATTAGTTTTAGGTCCGGTTTGGTTTTGGTTTACACAAGGACTATTTTTGTAATTTAACGAAAGTTTGGGGTGAGGTTTTGGCAATTTTCCAAAGTATTTCAAAGGGTGTATTATGCCAAAGTATGAATAGTAGAAGGTCCTGGGTTGACTTTTCCATTTAATTTTCACCAGGGACTAAATCTGCCAAACTTTTAAACTTCATGGACCATTTGTGTAATTTCACCAAACTTTTCCACCAAGGACCAATCCTGCCATAAAAGGTTAGTGCAAGGACAAAATTTGTTTTTCTCAAAGTTTTTGATATCCCAGGGACCATTTTTGACAATTTTCAAAGTTCAGGGACTAAACTTGACGTTTTGTGAAACTTTGCACCAAAGGACTAATTGTGTAACTTTTTGATTTAAAAGGACATTTGGTGACTTTTTCAAGTTTTTATAACAACTAGGGATTAGATTTGACAACTTTTGAAAGTTGAGGGACTGAAACTGCCAATTATGCAAACTTTGTGCGTTTTTCATCTGTTTTTGATATTTTTGCATTTGAAACATGTAAAACACTTTCCTGGGATATTTTCACTATTTTGATACAATATTGAGTGTTTTTAGATGTTTTCGCAGCTCAGAAAAGGTAAAAATGATGAGTATTTACACACTCATCAGTCCATTTGAAAGAGTTTAAAATTGTGTGCACATGCATATGCAAGTAAGATTCTAATTGACTCGAGCCTAGCAACCAGAGCAAAAGTTTCATCATAGTCAATGCCTTCTTGTTGATAATATCCTTGTGCTACTGATGCGTGGGGATTGCACCAGGCTTTACCTCTCGAGGGATCTCGAGAATCTTACAACCCCCACCGGGCAGTGTACCTGATCGTTGTAGTATAGTATAGTGACAAGTACCGGGGGATTGATCGTTCAGCTAGGAATAGTGTCACTAGGATTAGAAAGCCTAAGTACTAGTTCTAAAGGTGAGGGATGATTATTTTTGTATTTTTATATTTTTTAGAAAGCAAGTAAAAATCTCGGGTTTGAAGGATTTGGGCGGAATTAGTTGCTAGTCAACTAACCCAATACTAAAGATGCAATCAAAATAAAATACTAAAAATGAAAATAAACTATATTAAACTAAGGTTGTGAGCAATAAGTGGAGAAATTGTGTTTACTTAGATTTCACTACTCCTTAGATATCTTTTACACGTTAATTACTTGTTATAGTTGCGTGGATGACGGATTGTATTCGTTAATACCATTCATGGGGTGGCACACTTAATTCCCCAATCCTATGAGTGCCTACTTCACCCCTATGTCGAGCCGGCTAAGAAGCTCCTAACATGGGATCATTAGAATTTACTCATGCATTAAATACAACCAATAAAACCTAGTGCACGTCAGTTCATGTTTCCTAAGACGTTCAAGCATGTTACAATTTGGAGATCTGCCGGTTTTCTTAAGCCTAACATCGAAATCATTCATCCAATACAACCATAAACAAGTAATCAACACGTATTTAACATCTAGGTTTCATTAGATCTAAGCAAACACAAGATAGATCTAGCCTAGCATGATGGAATTAAGACAAGAACAAGATATAGACAACCAACACATAGACATATTGATTGAATTAGAAGAACGCTTATCTCAATTACACATGAAAGGGTTCAAGGGCTGAAAACCCTTGAAGAACCTGTAAAATTCGTACTAAGTTCGGCCTTAGGGTTTCTCCAAAACTTCTCTCTTTTAGGAATGAAAATTAGAAAATTATATTTAGGAAATTGAGGCTGACGGCGTCAAGACCAAATAGGTGACGCCGTCATCTCGCCGCCAAAAGAATTCTCGGACTGCCTTGATCTACTTCTGACGCCGTCACGTTATAACTTTTTCCAGGCCGTCACATATTTTACTCTTGACGCTCTTCCTTGTGACGCCTTCATTTCTGTACTGGGTCGTCATGAAAATTACTCTTGACGCCGTCAAAATGTTGCTCTTGACGCCGTCACCTACTGTTCCCAGCTTGGAAAATTAAGTCTTTGGCGTTTTCTTCACTTTTATGGTCCAAAAACGTCCGAATTGCTTCCTTTTCCAGAATTCACTCCCGAAGTACCTAAAATCACAAAAGGAACGATTTAGGGCAATATTTGATCAAATAAATTCAATTCCGGGCTTAAACGACCCCCTAAAAGTGGTTCATTTTTCACCTCATCAGCTACTAGCCTAGCTTTGTTTCTAGACACAATTCCATTTTCTTCCATTTTATTCCGAAAGACCCATTTTGTTCCAATTATTGTTTGACTCTTTGTTTGAGGAACTAATGTCCACACATCATTCCTAACAAATTGGTTTAACTCTTCTTGCATGGCTATTACCCAAGACTCATCATTTATGGCTTCGTTAATGTTTTTCGGTTCAATGGTTGACACGAAACAAAAGTCGTTACTTTCATTTTGGGCTTTATATCTTAGTGTTCTCTCATTTATTTTTCCTATGACATTATCTAATGGATGACTTTTGGATTGTTTAACATTAACAATTTCTTTGTTTAATGGTTCATCTTCCTTGTCATTTTCTAAGATTACTTGATTTTCAATAGCTTGACTTTCAACTAAGTCATCATCTACCAAAGGTGATGTCTTAGAGGGAGGTGGACTCTCATCGAATGTTACGTTCAACGATTCCCCGACTCTTAATGTTTCTTTATTTAAAACGATGTAAGCTTTACTATTTTGTGAATATCCAAGAAATACACCTTCATAAGACTTTGGGTCAAATTTGGTAAGATATTCCTTGGTGTTAAGAATAAAGCATTTACTCCCAAACAATCTAAAGTATCCTAATGTAGGCTTTTTACCTTTATATAGTTCATAAGGAGTTTTATTCAAAAATGGTCTAATTAAGACTCGATTTAAAATGTATGTTGATGTGTCAACGGCGTTACACCAAAACTTTTGTGGAATGTTTTGTTCATTAAGCATTGTTCTACTCATCTCTTGCAAAGTCCGGTTTTTACGTTCTACTACACCATTTGATTGAGGAGTACGTGGAGCCGAAGAGTTATGAGTAATTCCATTTTTATCACAAAAGTTTCTAAACTGAAATTTATTATCAAATTCATGACCGTAATCCGTTCTAATAGACACAATACTAGACCCTACTTGATTTTGAATTTTCTTACTTATAATCTCAAATTTATCAAAATCTTCATTTTTACTTTTCAAAAATTTTGTCCAAGTATATCTTGAGTAATCATATACTATGACCAAAGTGTAGAAGTTACTTCCATAACTTCGTATAGCGGATGGACCAAATAAATCCATACGCAAAAGTTCTAGACACCTAGATGTAGAAACCAAGTTTTTAGCCTTATGGCTACTATGGACTTGTTTACCGACTTTGCAAGCGTCACAAAAGTGTTGGTCATATTTCAACTTAGGTAGATTTCGAACTAGGTCTTTGGAGGAGAGGTTTTGTATGAGTCTCATGTTAGCGTGTCCTAAACGTCTATGCCATAAAGTTGAAGATTCATCTAATGAAGTAAGACAAAGTTTGTATCTAGATGTTTAATCCATCTTCATGACAACACGTTGTTCTTAAGAACACCTTTGGCAATGGTTATGCCATCTTTAAGTATTTTACTTCCATTTTCACTAAAAAGGACGTTGTACTTATTATGGCAAAGTGACTAATACTAAGGAGATTAAAACCTAAGTTATCAACGTGAGCTACATCATCTATAAAAAGAGAGTCATGAGAGATTGTACCTTTTCCGATGATTTTGCTCTTAGCTTTACTACCAAAAGTAACATTACCTCCATCACATTTGTGATAAGTTGAGAAGAGGCTTTTGTTACCCGTCATGTGCCTTGAACAACCGCTATCTTTAATCCATTCATCCGGTTCCAAACATACTTTGAGGCACACCTATTTTATGAAAAACACTCAAACATTTGGTCCCCAATTTCTCATGGGTCCATTTTGGTTAAACATACCATTAACTTGATCCAAGTATGAAAATAGAACATAAGGGTTCCATGACATGTATTTTGGAGTTTGGTAATGTCCATTAGTGTTTTGGTTCCAAACATATTGGAAGTTTGGTCGTGTGTTGTAGTTACTCTTTGGAAAGGGGCGTTTGGGAATAGGAGTCTTAGGTCTCGGTTGAGTAGTTCTAGTTCTAAATTCGTTTTTACTAAGTCCTACTCCAGTTTTAATAGAAGGTTTTGTTTCATTTTTATATGTGACTTTAAATGATTTTGAATGATCTGACGTGGAAGCTTTCACTGCTGTTGCAGACCCGGCGGAACCTTTGGGTTCAAAGGGCGGAACCCTATTTTGGGTTCCGTCTATTCCGCGGACTGCTGTAGCAGTTTTGTTAGTTTCTTGTGCTTTCTTTTCTTGTTTCGTTTGACTCTTCGAAGTTTCTAGTTTCATGAAACCTAGTCATGTTTTATCAAATGGTGACTTTTGAAGTTTCATAATTTCATCCGCACAAGAAATACTTTTATCGAACTTCTTAAACTTTGTGGTTTGTTTTATTAGATCATCTTGAGTAATTCTAAGTTTCTCAATTTCGAGTTTAAGCTCTTCACATGATTTGCACGATGTGTCAATACCTTTACTCTTTTCTAATCTTTTAGCCTTTTCTTTTAACTCATAAACTTCATTTTCTAAAAACTCCTTTTTAGTTTTCAAAAATTTATTTTTGTTTATGATTTTTAACCTTAATTCACAAAGTTTGTTATATTCTTTTTGTAAGGTGTCATCATCAATAGAAGAATAAGATGAGTCGGAGAGTACCTCATTTGAGTCGTGAGCCATGAGAGCAATTTCATCATTCTTTGACTCATCATCATCTTCTTCATAGTCTCTCCAAGCACCACTAACAAAAGCTTGTTGAGACTTGCTTTTGGGTGGTTTTGGACATTCTCCTATGAGATGACTTGTGTCTCCACACCTAAAGCATTTCCTTTCAACCTTTCCTTTCTTATCATCACGATCTTTTTGGAAGGTTTTCTTGTCATCTTTAGGTTGCCTTACAAACTTCCCTCGTCTACGAAAGAACTTCTTGAAGTCTCTAATGGCCATGGCATATTCTTCATCATCACTATCCGAACTAGATTCTTCATCATCACTTTATTGGACTCTAGCTTTCAAGGCAATGGACTTAACCTTTTCTTTCTTACCTTTAACTATTTCCGAATCTTTTTCCATTACCATTTCATGAACTTTGAGATTTCCAATTAGCTCGTCAAGTGACATGCTTGAAAGATCCTTGGATTCTTCAATTGCCGTCACTTTTGCTCTCCACTTCGCATGGAGTGCTCTAAGGAATTTCCTGACAAAATTATTGCTACAAAAAGATTCATCAAGTGCTTTAAGTGAAGTAATAATTGTGTTAAACCTAGAAAATGCACTATCAATAATCTCATCTTCGGGAATAACAAATTGTTCATATTGTTGAACAAGAAGATCAATATTGTTATCCTTAACTTGTGAGATTCCTTGATGAGTGACTATTAAAGATTGCCAAATTTCTTTGGCGGTTTTACACATAAAGACTCTTTCATATTCTTTCTTAGGCAAAGCATTGTAAAGCATCATTTTAGCTTCATTATTTTTAGCAATCAATTTCTTTTGATCTTCATCTTTACTATTCGTAGCTATATTATCACCATCAATGATTATATACCATAAATCTATATCTTTAGATTTTACGTAAGTTTCAAATCGGTTTTTCCAATATATAGAACCATTTGCTTCAAAAAGTGGTAGTCTTTGCATAGATTGCCCTTCTTTGTAATTTTCAAAATCCATGGATCGTTTCAAGTTTTGAAACACAATATATTTTAAAAGCTTGAGTAATGTAGCTCTTGATGCCAATTGTGGAAAACTAGATGGGGGGTTGAATAGTTTTACCGGTTTTTCGTTTAATTATCTTTTGAAACTTTCCGTTTAATCAAAGATATAAACTCAAAGACAGTATATAACATGCAAATATAAAAAAAGAAACGATCAAACCACAACACGAGTATTTATCGTGGTTCGGCTACAAGGACTCTTTTTCCTTGCCCTACGCCCACGCCCCGAGTATCCAACTCGAGAGTTTCTTTCACTAGTCAACAAGCTCCTTTCACCGGCGGAGAAAACCTTACACGTCGCTTACACGATTACCGACAATAAGCTAGATGTCGAGTTCTTTTACAAGGGTACAACCACTCCCGTTAGTTCTTTTACAAGGGTACAACAACTCCTGTCACACTATGTATTTTAAGGCCTAAAATACTAACCGATCACAACTAAAAACACACAATCAAATGAAGTGTAAACTACACAAAGTCTACACGATGCTAAGCTAAAAAGTCTTGCAACGTTGTGTTGAATACTTGTAACTTTATATGTACTTGTGAACTTCTTTGCTACAAAAGAAACTTCACACCAAATGAAATGTTAAAGGGTTAGATGAATGATATGAATGTGTATGTGTAAAATGTAATGAGAAGTGATAAAGCAAAATTCTAACAAATGGCTTGGTATTTATAGCAAGACCTTCAGCAGCTCTGGCGGATACGGCGGAACCCTCAGATGGGTTCCGCCCGTGTACCTCCAAGGTTCCGCCAGGCTGACAGTAGGTTTTGCAATAAATCTTTCCAAACCCACCAAAGTCACATCAACTTATTTCTAGTCAAACACTTACTTGTGTAAGAAAAATTATGGTGAGTCAAACACACAAACATACCATAAATGCATGATGTGATGTTAACATTTACTATATTGAGAAATATGTAAATGTAATGTTTTTCTATTTTAAGAAATATAAAAAGTGTTGTGTGTTAATACAAATATCGCCTAAAAACGTTATTTATATTTTACGATCTTCGCTAAGTTTTGTTAATGACAAATGTAAACTTTAGTTTCTAAGTAAAACACAATCTTAGTTTTAAAGACTTGCATAAACTAGACTTTTGCTAAATTTTACATTTCATCAAACACAACATCTTTTATTTTCTAAAAATATAATTGTCACATCACATTTATGGCAAGTTTTGTCATTATACATTTATGGAAAGAAATGTGTTTGACTTACTTTGATGTTGCTTGCAAGTTTAGTATTTGACTTGATATTATGTGATGTGACATTGTTTGGTTTGCAAGAGTAATGAGATGTGACTTTGTTTGGTTTGCAAGATTTATTGCAAAACCAACTGCAAGCCCGGCGGTACCCTGGAGGTACACGGGCGGAACCCTTTTGAGGGGTCCGCCTGATCCGCCAGACCTGTAGAAGGTTTGGCTATAAATATTGAGCCACAAGTTGAATTTTGGCTCATCACTTGACATTACATTTTACACACACTTTCATTCTTTCATATAACCTCTTAACATTTCATATGTGAAGTTTCTTTTTGTAGCAAAGAGATTCACGAGCTTACTAAAAGTAACAAGTATTCAACACAACGTTGCAAGACTTGTTAGCTTAGCATTATGTAGACTTGTGTTGTTTACACTTTATTTGATTGTGTATTTTCAGTAGTGATCGGTTAGTATTTTAGTCCTCAAAATACAAAGAGTGTTGGGAGTGTACCCTTGTAAAAGAACTAACGGGAGTGGTTATGCCCTTGTAAAAGAACTCGACATTTAGCTTTGTGTCGGTAAAAGTATAAGCTACGTGTAAGGTTTTCTCCGCCGGTGAAAGGAGCTTGTTGACTAGTGAAAGAAACTCTCGAGTTGGATACTCAGGGCGTGGACGTAGGGCAAGGAAAAAGAGTCCTTGTAGCCGAACCACGATAAATACTCGTGTTGTGGTTTGATCGTTTCTTTCATTTACTTTCATGTTATATATTGTGTTTGTGCATATATCTTTGATCAAACGGAAAGTTTCAAAGCTAACTTAACAAGTTAAAAAGATTTTAATCGGTAAACTATTCAACCCCCCTTCTAGTTTTCCACAATTGGCATCAAGAGCTATGTTACTCAAGCTTTTAAAATATATTGTGTTTTAAAACTTGAAACGATCCATGGATTTTGAAAATTACAAAGAAGGGAAATCTATGCAAAGACCACCACTCTTTGAAGCAAATGGTTTTATATATTGGAAAAACCGTTTTGAAACTTACGTGAAATCTAAAGATATAGATTTGTGGTATATAATTATTGATGGTGATAACGTAGTTACTAACATCAAAGATGATGATCAAAAGAAATTAATAGGTAAAAATAATGAAGCTAAAATGATGCTTTACAATGCTTTGCCTAAGAAAGAATATGAAAGAGTCTTTTTGTGTAAAACCGCCAAAGATATTTGGCAATCTTTAATTGCCACTCATCAAGGAAACTCACAAGTTAAAGATAACAAAATTGATCTTCTTGTTCAACAATATGAACAATTTGTTATTTCCGAAGATTAGATTATTGATAATGCTTTTGCTAGAGTTAATACTATTATTACTTCACTTAAAGCACTTGACGAATCTTTTTGTAGTAAGAACTTTGTCAGGAAATTTCTTAGAGCACTCCATCCGAAGTGGAGAGCAAAAGTGACGGCAATTGAAGAATCCAAAGATCTTTCAAGCATGTCACTTGATGAGCTAATTGGAAACCTCAAAGTTCACGAAATGGTAATGGAAAAGGATTCGGAACTAGTTAGAGGCAAGAAAGAAAAAGTTAAGTCCATTGCCTTGAAAGCTAGAGTCCAATCAAGTGATGATGAAGAATCTACTTCGGATAGTGACGATGAGGAATATGCCATGGCCGTTAGAGACTTCAAGAAGTTCTTTCGTAGAAGAGGAAAGTTTGTAAGGCAACCTAAAGATGACAAGAAAACTTTTTGAAAAGATCGTGATGATAGGAAAGGAAAGGTTGAAAGAAAGTGCTATAGGTGTGGAGACACAAGTCATCTTGTAGGAGAATGTCCAAAACCACCCAAGAACAAACCTCAACAAGCTTTTGTGGGTGGTGCTTGGAGTGACTATGAAGGAGATGACGATGAGCCAAAGAATGACGATGTTGCTCTCATGGCTCACAACTCAAATGAGGTATTATCCGACTCATCTTACTCCTCTATTGATGATGACACTTTACAAAAAGAATATAACAAACTTTGTGAATTGAGCTTAAAAATCATAAACAAAAACAAACTTTTGAAAACTAAAAAGGAGTTTTTAGAAAATGAAGTTTATTAGTTAAAAGAAAAAGCTAAAAGATTAGAAAAGAGTAAAGGTATTGACACACCTTGCAAATCATGTGAAGAGCTTAAACTAGAAGTTGAGAAACTCAAAATTACTCAAAATGATCTAATAAAACAAACCACAAAGTTTAAGAAGTTCGATAAGAGCATTTCTTGTGCGGATGAAATTATGAAACTTCAAAAGTCACCCTTTGATAAAACAGGACTAGGATTTACGAAAATAGAAACTCCAATGGGTCAAATGAAACAAGAAAGATTGCACAAGAAACAAATAAAATTGCTACAGCAGCCTGCGGATCAGGCGGAACCCAATTTAAGGTTCCGCCCGTTGGTCCCGAAGGTTCCGCCAGGCCTGCTTCAGCAGTAACCTCATCCACTTCGGATCGTTCAAAATTTGTTAAAGTTACATACAAAAGTGGAACAAAACCTATGGTTAAAACTGGAGTAGGATTTAGTAAAAATGTATTTAGAGCTAAAAGTACTCAACCAAGACCTAAGACTCCAATTCCCAAACGCCCCTTTCCAAAGAGCAACTTCAACGCTCGACCAAACTACCAACATGTTTGGAACCAAAACACTCCTAGACATTACCAAACTCCAAACCACATGCCATGGAATCCTTATGCTCTATTTTCATACTTGGAACAAATTAATGGCATGCTTAACCAAAATGGACCCATGAGAAATTGGGGACCAAATGTTTGAGTGTTTTTCATAAAATAGGTGTGCCTCAAAGTTTGTTTGGAACCGGATGAATGTATTAAAGATAGCGGTTGTTCAAGGCACATGACGGGTAACAAAAGCCTCTTCACTTCTTCTCACAAATGTGACGGAGGTAATGTTACGTTTGGTAGTAATGCTAAGAGCAAAATCATGTGAAAAGGTACAATCTCTCATGACTCCCTTTTTATAGATGATGTTGCTCATGTTGATAACTTAGGTTTTAATCTCCTTAGTATTAGTCAACTTTGTCGTAATAAGTATAATGTTCTTTTTAGTGAAAACGGAAGTAAAATGCTTAAAGATGGTATAACCATAGCCAAAGGTGTCCTTAAGAATAACGTATATGTCATGAAGCTGGATCCAACATCTAGAGACAAACTTTGTCTTACCTCATTAGATGAATCTTCAACTTTATGGCATAGACGTTTAGGACATGCTAACATGAGACTAATCCAAAACCTCTCCTCCAAAGACTTAGTTCGAAACCTACCTAAGTTGAAATATGACCAACACTTTTGTGATGCTTGCAAAGTCGGTAAACAAGTCCATAATAGCCATAAGGCTAAAAACTTGGTTTCTACATCTAGGTGTCTAGAACTTTTGCATATGGATTTATTTGGTCCATCCGCTATACAAAGTTATGGAGGTAACTTCTACACTTTGGTAATAGTTGATGATTACTCAAGATATACTTGGACAAAATTTTTGAAAAGTAAAAATGAAGCTTTTGATAAATTTGAAATTCTAAGTGAGAAAATTCAAAATCAAGTAGGATCTAATATTGTGTCTATTAGAACGGATCACGGTCGTGAATTTGATAATGAATTTCAATTTGGAAACTTTTGTGATAATAATGGTATAACTCATAACTTTTCGGCTCCACGTACTCCTCAATCTAATGGTGTAGTAGAACGTAAAAACCGGACATTGCAAGAGATGAGTAGAACAATGCTTAATGAACAAAACATTCCACAAAAGTTTTGGTGTAATGCCGTTGACACATCAACATATATTTTAAATCGAGTCTTAATTAGACCATTTTTGAATAAAACTCCTTATGAACTATATAAAGGTAAAAAGCCTACATTAGGATACTTTAGAGTGTTTGGGAGTAAATGTTTCATTCTTAACACCAAGGATTATCTCACCAAATTTGACCCAAAGTCTTATGAAGGTGTATTTCTTGGATATTCAAAAAATAGTAAAGCGTACATTGTTTTAAACAAAGAAACCTTAAGAGTCGAGGAATTGTTGAACGTAACATTTGACGAGAGTCCACCTCCCTCTAACACATCACCTTTGGTAGATGATGACTTAGTTGAAAGGCAAGCAATAGAAAATCAAGAAATTTTAAGTGATGACAAAGAAGATGAACTATTTAACAAAGAACTTGTCAATGTCAAAGAATCTAAAAGTCATCCATTAGATGGTGTCATTGGCAACATTAACGAAAGAACACTAAGGTCAAAAGTTCAAAATGAAAGCAACTATTTTTGTTTCGTGTCAACTATTGAACCCAAAAATATTAATGAAGCCATTAAAGATGAGTCTTGGGTAATTTCAATGCAAGAAGAGTTAAACCAATTTGTTAGGAATGATGTATGGACATTAGTTCCTCAACCGAAGAGTCAAACTATAATTGGAACAAAATGGGTATTTCAAAATAAAATGGATGAAAATGGAATTGTGTCTAGAAACAAAGCTAGGTTAGTTGCACAAGGATATAACCAACAAGAAGGCATTGACTACGATGAAACTTTTGCTCTGGTTGCTAGGCTCGAGTCAATTAGAATCTTACTTGCATATGCATGTGCACACAATTTTAAACTTTTTCAAGTGGACGTCAAAAGTGCATTTCTAAACGGAGTCATTAATGAAGAAGTGTATGTTGCTCAACCACCGGGCTTCATCGATTTTGAAAAACCAAATCATGTTTACAAACTTAAAAAGGCTCTTTACGGACTTAAGCAAGCTCCAAAATCATGGTATGATCGACTTAAAACATTCCTAGTTGACCATAAGTATAACATGGGCTTAGTTGATAATACTCTCTTCACTAAGAAGAAAGATTCACATATTATCATAGTACAAATCTATGTTGATGACATTATATTCGGATCAACTTGTCAAGAATTATGTGTGGATTTCTCAAAAATCATGCATGACGAGTTTGAAATGAGTATGATGGGAGAACTCAACTTTTTCCTAGGACTCCAAATCAAACAACTAGAAGATGGTATCTTCTTTAACCAATCTAAATATATTAAGGACATGCTTAAGAAATTTGGACTAGAAGATTCGAAACCTATCAAAACTCCAATGTCCACGGAAACTAAACTCACCAAGGATGAGGAAAGTGAATCCATAGATAGCACTAAATATAGAGGTATGATTGGTAGTCTACTTTACCTAACGGCTAGTAGACCCGACATTATGTTTAGTGTTTGTCTATGTGCTCGTTTTCAAGAAGATCCTAAAACTACCCATCTCGAAGCCGTTAAAAGGATTTTTAGGTATATTAAGGGCACTACACATTTAGGTTTATGGTATCCCAAAGGAACGGGAATAGACACCATAGTGTATGCCAACTCGGATCATGCCGGTGACTATGTCGATAGAAAAAGTACAAGTGGTATTTGTACTTTTGTTGGACATTGTCTCACCTCATGGTTCTCTAAGAAGCAAACGGATCTTGCTATCTCAACAATGGAAGCCGAGTACGTTTCGGCCGGTAAGGCATGTCAACAAGCTCTTTGGATGAAGCAAGCTCTTGTCGACTACGGAATTCAACTCAACGACATCACAATTCTTTGTGACAACAAAGGTGCCATTGATCTTAGCAAAAACCCGGTTCAACATGCTCGTACCAAACATATTGAAATCCGTCATCATTTCCTTCGTGACAACGTTCAAAAGGGAAATATCTCAATTGAGAAAGTTTCTTCCGAAGATAACATAGCCGACATTCATACAAAACCTCTTAAACGTGAACCTTTTAATCTTCTTAGGCTAGGCTTAGGACTCATGGAACCTACATTATAGTTCTGAACATTAGACAAAAATCACAAAAATCAAAACAAATCCAAAACCATTTTTCTCAGCAGGGTCGGCGGAACCCTCAGCCATAACGGACGGAACCCAACTCAGGGTTCCGCCGTGTCCGTCGACCTGCAGAATCATTTTCTTTGTTTATATTAAACCAAACACCCATTATCTCATACCACCACTTCCAAACTGCTACTATTCACTTTATCATCCATCCATACCTACGAATTCTTGGTCTTCCATTCATTTACATTGCAACTAAATCATCATTGTAAGTATTCTTAACATGATTACAATCTTGATCTGAGTCTAGGAATTCTATTTCTTGCACAAAAACATAAAACTTGGGGTTATGCATTAACTTGAAAAACTCATGCATTAGATTAGGTGTTTAATAAAACTAATCATGTTTCCCATAGTTAGGAATTGCATCTTTAATTAGTTTAAACATGTTTGCCAAAACACCCCATGTCAAATTCCTCCAAAAATTTCTCACAAGTAGGACAGATATTTTTTCGTCTCACATTGAGAATACAAAATCAAAACGTTATGTTTAAAACATCACTTGCATAATGTCTCTTGAATGCTAAAGGGAATACATAACCAATATGTATTTTTGGGTACATTTAAACGAAGCTACATTGAATTAGGAGCGTTTGGGTTATCTTTTGTTTTATAACAAAACTTGCATAAAACGATTTTGGAGCATCAAAATGAGTCAAGATAACCACACCTCCACATTGTTTTCATATAGGCACACACTAGAACTCCAACATTATAATAGTGGTTTACGTAAACTAAAATGTGAAAATTTGTTGTTCTAGGAATCATCATGCCTCCTCTAAGGCTCTAACACACTACGACTACAAGGACACCATTAAGTACCTACCAAAACACCACAAAACCAAAGGCCTTACCCCAAACCAAGTAAACGTTTTCAAAGCGCTAGAAAAACACTATGTCCATGAGGGTAGAACCATTGACCCGTTTTTCCTAGAAGGCACAAACCTTTACGCCAATTTTGCCACAATCAACTTTGAGTGTCTTTTGGATATCGACGAGCCTATTTGTCCTAGGTTCATTCTAGAGTTCTATGCATCCTCCGTTCTCTCCACGGATGATTATGGTCATATGTCTATCAACTTTAGGGTTAGTGGTCATCAATACTCCTTCACTCTTGAGGAGTTTGCTCAAATCCTAGGTGTTCCAAACCGTGGTACTTGCCTCTATTCCGACTTGCACTCCCTCTCAACTCTTGACAACCTCCAAGACCGTATCCACCCTTATGACACACCCCTTGTCTCAAAAGACATACTCCGTGACCACCTCTTTGTTAGGACCACCAACACTAGGAGAACCCGTTCGGGAAATGAGGTCGATAAGGACCCATATGGAATGGAAATGAATGAACTTAAGCCTCAATTCAAGAAATGGGAGGAAGTCCTTAGAGCCAATGTCATTAGCACAATAGGGAACCGTGACCATATCAACCTTTGCCTTTGCTACATGCT
Source organism: Artemisia argyi (assembly GCA_030686995.1). NCBI lineage: Eukaryota > Viridiplantae > Streptophyta > Magnoliopsida > Asterales > Asteraceae > Artemisia > Artemisia argyi. The sequence goes on from CM060684.1 coordinate 186,748,843, forward strand.
CTACTCTTTGTCCGTTAGGCAACCCTTCAACCTTGCCTACTACATGGCCAAGAGAATGGCCGACATTCCCGTGCATGGCACAACGGCTATGCCGTATGGAATGCTCTTGACCCGTCTCTTTAGGTTCATCTCACCCATTCCACCAACTTCAAATGGTCTTCGTCTTGACTACACTCTCATTCCACACACCTTTGTTCCACTTAGTGATAAGAGAGTGTACAAAGCCCAAGGAAAACGTCCTCATCCTCCTACCTCATCATCATCTTCCTCAATGAGTGAAGATGACAATTTTCCAAACTCTAGGCTCCCACCTCTCGAATACCTATCCCAACTTTCGGATATTCCAAATGAGTCGGCGGAGTTCAAGCAAACAAAGGGGATGTTTAAGAAGCTTGGAAGGTTCCTTGGAAAGCTCAAGAACAAGATCGACTGTCAATGAGTGCGGGTGTGTAGGAGTGTTTGGCACTAAGTGATATTTGAACAAATTTGGTTGTTTTAACAATATTTGTGATGAATTTGTGTGTTAGTACAATGTTTGATACAATTTGGAACATGTAGTATCTAACTTTGATGTAGGTAGACAACTCTTGGCAAGTTGACAAATTTTCAAGTTTATGATATTTTCACTAAGTATAGTGAAATTTTCGACCTCAAGGTCAAAGTCCTATGAAATGCATGTTTACGTGTCTATTTTTTGCATTGCCCAACCAGAAATGCCTTATCTCTTTGATTTTAGGAGTTTTCGGAAATTTTGAAAATCGTCTCGCGGGTCTAAAACGCGGACTGCCAACTTTTTGGGGTCTGGCGGATCTGGCGGTGCCCAAAATTGGGTTCCGCTAGTGTAAATTCTGGGAATTCCAGAATTCGCCCAACGGACCAGGCGGCACCCTCAAATGGGTTCCGCCTGTGTATTCTGAGGGTGCCGCCAGCAACCTGCAGAATTTTTGTTTTCATTTTCACCCATTCGACATCCAAACACCAAAATCCAATCCTTTTAGGTAGAAACTCTTTATTTGCAATGTGTTTAGCATAATAGGATACTCCTTCTTCCATAAACTTAATCAAAACCAATTCCCGCCAAAATTCAAATTTAGCCATAACAACCTCAAGGACCCCTCAAACATAAAGGAAGGAACCCTTTTAAGGGATCCTTGAAATCCCTGAGATTTATAGTACCACAAATCCACCAAAACCACTAAGCATTTAGTGCAAAACTTGTCTTCTCACTTCACCCTTTTCATTGGATTGACTTCCATGATTTGACAACCCACAATTAGTTTTCCAAATCATTAGAAACCTCCATTTTTGTATGGACTAACATCAAATCCAAACACTCCTTTCCATAATCCATCAACACTATAAATTAAGCCATCCTAAACACCATCAAATCACACCTTCCTCAACACAATTTCTGAAACTTATAAACCATTTTTCACCATGACTAAGTCAACAATCACCTCTCAACCATCAAGACCCATCCGGAAAACCGCCCGGATTAGTGTTAAACCACTATGGTCTAATCAACCCATCAACCTAAGCTCCTCATCCTCGGATGAATTCACATCACCCATAAAAATGAACACTTTTTAAACCTTACATCTCCATCACCATCACCCAATGAACCAAATGAGCTCACTCCACCACCAACTAAATCACCTATTGACCCAACTCCACCAAGTGCTCCAACTCAACCATCCAAAATTTCATCACCATCACCATTACCCAAAATTGAGCCAATGGAACTATTTGGGTCTCCTCCCACATCACCACACCCATTTGTCCAAGATCTTAATGATCTTCCACCAAGACCTACACAACCACCACCTTTTGCAAATGAATCACCAAGGTCAATTCTTGACCAAGATAACCTTTTTAACCACATTCAACCACCACAACGAGTGTACCATCCACCTAAACCATTATTGTTTCACCCCATCTACCATGACATCCATGGTCCTCTATATGGAGAACCAAACTTTGAAAACAATGATCACCCAAATCCACCACATTCTCAAGCCCAAACCTTTGAGACTTTCTTCCCCTCATATGAGGAAATCCAAAGCATGGTTGAGAACCACCTTCATCAAGCAATGGAATTTCAAACCACCTTGCTTGACTCAATACCAAATCCATCCTCCACCCAAGAACCAAAAACCAACCAACCTTCAAACCAAGAAACCAAAACCAACCCATTTCAACCCACTCATCCCCATGCTTGCTCAAATTGTGAGAAAATGGGTGAAACCATCAAAACATTGCTTAACCAATTCCAAAATGAAACACGTTTTGCATTCCAACACGTCATATAACGTTTGGATGCTCTTTCCCACCCCCAACAAATCCTAGACAATCCTTGGAGGCCGTTTGCCCCAAATTAACGAAAGTAGGATTTTAATTTTCTTTCTTGGTTATTTTTTAGTTTTTGTTTAGAAGTAGAAGAATAGATCTCATTTCTTGTCTTTTGACTTTTAATAATCAAAATTTTACTTGGAATGATATTTCTTTCTACTCACTTTAGTACATTGTTGGTTGATCATGTTTGTGTTGTCATTGTGGTTGCAATGTGTGTGGTAACTACATCCTTGACTATATATATCACCAACTAACAATTTTTTTTGTAGGGTCCAAAATCCATGTTTCCCATCTTGGCACTCCATTTAGGGGGAGTATCGACCAAGGGGGAGCATTGGTATTATTCCGCTACGCCATTCTTCTTTTTGTTTCGACAAAAAGGGGGAGAAATATATTAAACTTTCAAAACTTAATATGATTTTCATAACTTAAGAAAAACAAGTTTAATATTAATTTTTTTTTTAAGTCTTAAAAACCAAGATTTTATGAGTTACTTAAAAACAATGTTTATGTTTTGTCATCAACAAAAAGGGGGATATTGTTAATACAAATATCGCCTAAAAACGTTATTTACATTTTACGATCTTCGCTAAGTTTTGTTAATGACAAATGTAAACTTTAGTTTCTAAGTAAAACACAATCTTAGTTTTAAAGACTTGCATAAACTAGAGTTTTGCTACATTTTACATTTCATCAAACACAACATCTTTTATTTTCTAAAAATAGAATTGTCACATCACATTTATGGCAAGTTTTGTCATTATACATTTATGGAAAGAAATGTGTTTGTCTTACTTTGATGTTGCTTGCAAGTTTAGTATTTGACTTGATATTATGTGATGTGACATTGTTTGGTTTGCAAGAGTAATGAGATGTGACTTTGTTTGGTTTGCAAGATTTATTGCAAAACCAACTGCAAGCTCGGCGGTACCTTGGAGGTACACGGGCGGAACCCTTTTGAGGGGTCCGCCTGATCCGCCAGACCTATAGAAGGTTTGGCTATAAATATTGAGCCACAAGTTGAATTTTGGCTCATCACTTGACATTACATTTTACACACACTTTCATTCTTTCATATAACCTCTTAACATTTCATATGTGACATTTCTTTTTGTAGCAAAGAGATTCACGAGCTTACTAAAAGTAACAAGTATTCAACACAACGTTGCAAGACTTGTTAGCATAGCATTGTGTAGACTTGTGTTGTTTACACTTCATTTGATTGTGTATTTTCAGTAGTGACCGGTTAGTATTTTAGTCCTCAAAATACAAAGAGTGTTGGGAGTTGTTGTACCCTAGTAAAAGAACTAACGGGAGTGGTTGTGCCCTTGTAAAAGAACTCGACATTTAGCTTTGTGTCGGTAAAAGTATAAGCGACGTGTAAGGTTTTCTCCGCCGGTGAAAGGAGCTTGTTGACTAGTGAAAGAAACTCTCGAGTTGGATACTCGGGGCGTGGACGTAGGGCAAGGAAAAAGAGTCCTTGTAGCCGAACCACGATAAATACTCGTGATGTGGTTTGATCATTTCTTTCATTTACTTTCATGTTATATATTGTGTTTGTGCATATATCTATGATCAAACGGAAAGTTTCAAAGCTAACTTAACAAGTTAAAAAGATTTTAATCGGTAAACTATTCAACCCCCCTTCTAGTTTTCCACATTGTGTTTTATATGAAATGTAAATGTAGCAAATGTCTAATTATGCAAGTCTTTAAACTAAAATTATGTTTTACTAAAAACTAAAGTTTACACTTTGTCATTAACAAAACTTAGTAAAGATCGTAAAATATAAATAACGTTTTTAGGCGATATTTGTATTAATAATTTCAAATTGAGATGCCATCCTTTTCTTGAACTCGTTAATGCAATCTAAGTTTGTCCCAGTCACGAACAAATCATCTACATAAACCGCAACAATGATAGATTCTCCCTTGGTTACCGCTTTATAAACCGCCTTTTCTTGCATGCATTGTTGAAAACCCATCTCCTTTAAAGTGCCATCTAGCTTTATGTTCCATGCCCTTGGAGCTTGCCTTAGGCCATACAAAGATTTAGCTAGCTTATACACTTTTCCTTCCTCTCCTGGTTTTTCAAAGCCTTCGGGTTGAGTAACATATACCTCTTCTTTTAAGTCACCATGAAGAAAAGCCGTTTTGACATCTAAATGATGAATCTTCCATCCTTTCTCGGCTGCGAGAGAAATCAAGAGTCGTATAGTCTCGAGTCGAGCTACTGGCGCGAACACTTCATCAAAGTCTTGTTGTACATAGCCTTTAGCAACTAAACGCACTTTGAACTTCTTGATTGTGCCATCGGCGTTTCTTTTTATCTTAAACAACCGCTTTAACCCGATTGGTTTAACACCTTTAGGAAGAAAAATGAGTTTCCAGGTATTATTCTTTACAATAGAATCAAGCTCGTTTTGCACTGCTTTGACCCATTGCGGTTTCGATTTTGCTTCATTATAATTCCTTGGTTCCTCGTCAATTGTCGACATTAGTTCATTAATGTTAAGTTGGAAATCACCTAACCTCGTTGGTAAAACCTTGTTTCGAGTTGAACGACGTGTCGCGATAGGTGTTGTACTATTACCAGGTTCCTGTTCATATGTTACTGTAGCATGAATAGTGGAATCGTGGACAGTAGCAGCAGGTTCGTTTACAGCAGGTTGTTCATCCTCGTTCATCACCTGATCAAATTTAGTTTGATGTATATCATTCCAAAGAATAGTAAACGTACCTGGTCCTGTTTCATTTTTCTCTTCATTGGCATCTTTCCAATTCCATCCTCTCTTCTCATCACAAATCACATGAGCACTTCTACAGATTTTATTTTCATGTGGATTGTAAAGACGAAACCCAACTAAACTTGGCTCTTTTCCAAGATGAACCATCGGTTTCGATCTATCATCGAGTTTCTTTAAGTGATTTGAGGCTATTCTTTCATATGCAATACAACAAAACACTTTCGTCGTTCCACAATTCCATTTTGTTGAGGTGCATATAAGGAGCCGTCAACATACGTGCTATTCCTTCTTGGTCACAAAACCGACTAAAGTCATGTGATGTAAATTCACCACCTCTATCTGTATGGAATGTCACAATCTCTTTACCCGTTCGTTTTTCAATTGACATCTTGAATCTTTTGATTACGCCAAACGCTTCACTTTTGTGCTTTAAAAGAAAAGACAACATGTACCTAGAATAATCATCGATAAGAACTAGGATATAAGAGTTACCTGCTTGAGTGGGAGGATTTATCGGTCCGCATATATCCCCATGAACCATCTCAAGAAATTGTGAAGCTTTATATGTTGCTTTCTAAGAGAATGACTTCTTTGTTTGTTTTCCAACCATACAAGATTTACATATTTGATCTTGATGCTTAATTACCGGTACCCCTTTAGCTAACTTGTGCATCAAATTCACCGCACCAAATTAAAACCAATATGACCAAGTCGCACGTTCCACAACCACGACTCTTCATCAATGTTACCTTGCAAACAATAAGGTTTCCCAACTTGTAGTTGAGCTTTGTAAAGACGATTTGCACTTTGCGGGACTTTAATTAGCAAACTTCCACAACTATCACGCATGGTTAAGAAATCACCTCGTATCCTAATATCACAACCAGATATTAAAGCTTGTCCAAGACTTATCACATTACTACGAAGAGCGGGAATGTAATAAATATCTTTTAGCAACTTTTGTTTCCCATTTTCCCTTGAAACAAAATATAGTCTTTTCCTTCTATACTTACACAAGAACCGTCTCCAAATCTTACACGACCTGTTATATTTTTATTTAACTCAGAAAAGTAAGAGTAATTACCTGTCATGTGATTATTTGCTCTGTTGTCAAAGTACCATACATCATCTTCCTCAGTGTTGGACTCGATCTTTGGAGGAGTAAACTTTTCTTCATTCATGAAAACCGTTTCTTGAACCAAGTTCATCATAAAGAATGTACCTTCTTCATGATTTTTGTCTCTCTCTTTTGTCTCACTAAGGTTTACTTCATAGTCTCGTTTTCGATCTGGGCATTGAAACAAAGTGTCCATACTTATCACAACGGTAACACTTTATATGTGAGAGGTCACGTTGCTCCTATTTCTTACCTTTTTGTTTATTATCTTCACGGTTTTTTGAGGAGTCACATTGAACTTGGTTTTGATAGTTGCCCCTACCACGTCCTTGACCAAGACCTCGACCACGACCTCGAGAGTTTGAACCACGTCTTCTTCCTCCACTTGAGTCATTATTCCTTTTGGAATTTTCCGTCCTAGTAACAAGCAACTTTTCTTGAGCATCATTTGCTTTATCATCTTCTTTCACTCTCTCTTTATACGCTTTCAATCTACCAACCACATCCTCAAACCCTGTTGTTTTAAGGTCTAAACCTGTTCTAGGGCTGCCACGATATGGAGAAAATGTCTAGGAAGACTTGTGAGAAACTTCTTTACCAGCTTGTGTTCCGACATGACTTCTCCAAGCGTGGCTGACTTAGAAGCAATACCCGATAGCGTTGAGGCATGTGCATCTATAGTACCGTTATCTAACATCTTTAGATTCTCGAACTTCGTAATTAAGGTTTGAAGCCTAGCTTCTTTCACACAACCAGCACCTAAGTTACAGGTTTTTATTGCATCCCACATCTCCTTCCCGGTTTTCAAATTCCCAATTTGCAAAATCAGGTATTCTTGTATTGATTGAAACAACAAACCTTTAACTATGTTATTCTTCTTTGGATCGTCTAAGCCCGGATCGACCACATTCCAGACTCCATAAATTCCAAGAAGTACCTCCATACGCATCCCTTATATGGTATAGTTAGTTGACGTTAACATTGGGCACTGAAACATCAAATTTGACTCTTTTGGTGGCGGTGGTGGATGGTTAGTACCTGATGGATCACCGGTCATCTTGGTTTTTGTTCTTGATCATAAATAAGTTTGTAATGGAGAATTTTCCAGCCCTTATATCACAGCTAGAATTAGTTTAAGACAATGAGACAATCAACAGTCTTAAAGACTCTTTCCCACTTACTGTCTAAGAAGAAAACAAAATGTAATCTATTATAATTGGGTTGTGATCAAACTGGGCTTCAATCACAGTGGGCTTCAATCACAGTGGGCTTCAATTCACGACTAACCAACAGGTTCACAGGTTTAATTAAGTCGTTTGTTTTTAAGGTTTCTGTAACCCTAAATCGTTGATACTCTGGTCACAACTCTTCACGTCTAACCACAGGATCACAGGTTAGGAACATTCTTTTTTCAGGTTTTGTAACCCTTAAATGTGGATACAAATCACCAGGAACTTCTTCACAAACTCTGGATATCAATTGTGGTAATCAGAGGATCAAGTAGCAGAAGCACAGAACAAGAACATGACACAGAAAATAGGAAACAAAGAACACGATGTTGCTGCCAAACACGCAGATTTATTTATTCAAGAAACTAACTCAAAACTTCAATTCGGTACAAAGGTAATTCCCTACCCTCCACGATATCTATAGACTAACCTATTCTAGTTAGACTATAACTAGGATTACACTTTAAAACTTATCATAAACCAATAAGGACTACACCATGTTTAGGATAAACTTAGACTACTTGGACTAGCACTCTAATTATCATACAGAAACTTGATCCACGCTAGAAGCCACAATCAGACTTCGATTAGGAATTCATCAACAAAGTTGTATTTTCATTCAATCTATACCCACCATCTTCCCCATTAATCAAACTACTTATATCGTTTTCATTAACCTCCTCTCCCTTTTATTGGCATAAGCTATCTTGTACCTAACATCCCCAAATGAGTTAGCAGCCTTTTTAAATCCCGAAAAACAGCCACAATGTTACGGCTTGTGTTGAAATTACAATGTCTGATTATCCTAAAAACATTTGCATATTCGTATATCATTGGTACATAGTTTGATGAAACCAACCATTATTGTCAACGTGCAAAACATGTGAACAATGTGTTTTAATCTTTTACATAACTAACCTAACTACTTTTTAAACACTATCACAATGCAAAAGTTAGAATGGCATTTTAACAAACAGGTTGTGGGAATATAACTGATAAACAGATATCCAAACACACCCTTTATTCTATTAGCAACAAACAATAAACAATTTGAAATGTGACGTGTTGAAAAAAATGATTTTAAGCGATTAAACAAACATCCCATTGGATTTAGGCCTTGTTTCTTTTTTTCCCCACTAATAGAAATAATGGGTCTCACGTCTGTTACTTCCTCTTAGTGGGAAGAAGCTCATATTTTACACCATCTATATAAAATATATAGATGCATTAGTGGAAATAAGTAGGCTCAACTGCAAAAAGAAATATTAAACTATGTTTAGTGGGTTCATATCCTTAACTAAGAGGAAAAAGAAACGCCCGCTTAGTTTGATATAGGCCCATGAGATTATATGATTCAATATGAATGAGATGGTCTCCATTTTGTGGATCAGTCCCATTAGACAAACACTTTAGATTTCTTTGACTATTTCGATTTTTATAAGTTTGACTTCTAGTTAAGTTAATTTTTCTTCGCTCTTTAGGTATTTTGAGGTGGGAAATTAGGGATGTTTACCGGTTTGGTTTTCAAGTTTTGCGGGGTGTTCGGTAATGGTCTATCGGTTTGAAAACCGCACCAAACACTAAATTCAAATTCGGTTTGATTTCGTAAGTTTACATAATCTACTAATTAACTGGGTAATAAATACGTCAACCTATTCCCGAAAGCTACAAATTAAATATTTAAAAATAAAGATTTGAAAATTTAAATAAGATTAACATGTTGAAATGTTTAAAGAACTTTAAATGCTGACATAAATCAGAACAAAACATAATCAAAACCAAATAGAAGTTTAACTTAAGCATTTGGTGTGCATCGGAATGTTTGATTTTAGAATGATGTTTCTTTAATGATATTTAGAAATGTTAGTGCGAAAGATATCTATATCTATATGACTATATCTATACTTCTAATCTTCTATATCTATATCTATACTATATTATAATATAGTTAACATGTGGTCTTTTTCAAAAATTAAGATAAGCAACTTAAGTTTCAACCGTTGGATCATTCTAGTCTGAACCGTTTACCTCTGAAGATTTACAACATATGTAAACAAAAAATAGATCAGGAAACAGATAGTAATTAAAACCCGTAAAAAAATAGCATATGTAAATGTAGGTTTCAAATCAAAACGTAATAAAGAAATTACACATCAAAAATACAAACTTACCGGGCCTTTATGTGTGTATCATTTGAGTTACTCCATGTTATAACAAAAGAATGAAGAAAGTAGTAGTATGATACATTTGATTTGTGAAGGAGGTGTCCTTTTCTTTTCATTAATTACAGCTTGTACATGCTGAACATACACATTTATATCAATTGGGAGGTGATATACACATCACAATAAATGATGTACACACTACAAATATGCATATTTAATGTTATAACATGTGCATTACTAATGTAATTTTGTCAATTTTATAAACTAAACATGAAACTATTCAAAATAGTTGGAACCTGGCCTTAACTCACATTTTAAACTTAAATAAGTATTTTGATTTGGTTTTATTATGATAAACTATGTGCTTTTGAATTTCGATTTATGTATGTATTTTATTCAAGTGCAATGATCATTTTACCCTCATTTGTATATACACAGATATTGCGATGTATACTTGTGTAATTTGGAAGTTTGATTGGGTGGTGAAGTTGGAGATTTTAGTACACTTGTTTGTTGATAATGTAAGTATAATGTGACATTGAGTCGGCACAGGTTCTTTGGTTGTTCCTGTGCCTGACCTAAATTTTGATTTACATATAGAAAACTTTAAAAAGTGATCATTTTTATAAGATGACTAAAGTTTAGATTGAGTAGTGGTGACCAACATCACCAATTATATCACTAATAAAGGGTAATAAATCCTTCAAAACCGTCACCAAAACATATTCACTTATACATAGATATATCTCAAAAACCAAAATCATAACTCACGCACTCTCACAACCAACTTCTCAAGCAAGCCGTCTATCTATCGAGTTCTCCCATTTCATCACCAACGGGAAAGGGTGTATTTAGTGTGGGCATGTCTTAGGAGGTCACCGACGCATGGTTGAACCTCCTATTATACCTAGTAACTTAAACTTCTATTTTATTTATTTATTTATTTTTCATTTTCATCATGTGAGTCTTTGAAATTGCTTAATTTGTATGTTTGTGCTTTACTTAAAATTAGTATTTATAGAAAAATATTTTTGCAATAAGTGTTTCATTTTTCTTATTTATAATAAATCCAAGACTTTGTAGAAATAATACACCGTAGTTTTAATATAAATGTTTAATCAAGTTCAGTTATAAAAGATGTTAGGTTTAATATGAGAAAAAAAAAGGTTATCTTAATTTTAAATCAAATAGGTAAAACGATATAAGCATCTCTTATTCTGCTTATGAAAAACCGTTTTCCTATATTTTTAATACAGAAAAATAAATACTATACAAAATGTGTTTTTCAGCTTAAAAAAACATATATTAATATTATAACTAGAAATAAACAATTACTCATACTTTTTGTACATACAAAAGTAGTAAATAATTTGATAGTACCACTCATTGTACATTTGAAGAAGCACTAGTAGGGATATACTATTCGGACCCCCTATAGTTAATCATACAAATCGAGAAGCACACCGTACAACACTGTGATGCACACAGTACAACCTCCTAATGCATGCTAGAGGATCGCAATATAACGCCCCGCACTAGTAATACAAGCAATGGTAACTTGTACAATAGATACAGAATACATAAAGGGATAGGTTAAGGATGCATTTGGTTTATGGGTATGGATATCAAACAATGGATTATTCCAAATAATGTTGTTTATTTAGACTACTAGGTAAGGTGGTGGTGATTTCACCAATTGGCCCCACCTCACGCGTTGGATGCCTTGCCCACCTCCCCACTTCACGTGCGATACACAGGTCCCAAAAGAAGAATTGGTGGTCTAACCACCAAACGGTTTGCAATTAAAATTCGGGGGTCACCATTTCATTTAATCACAGTATGAACGTTAAAGTTGAACGTTTGAGTAAAACAAAAATCAATATGAACGTTTTAGTCAGCATTTGTCTCGTAATATTTAATTCCTGTTTTTAATTTAGTATTTTTAATTTCTAAGCATGTATAATTTTTTTAAGTTATGAATAATAGTTTTCTATTTTGTATGTATACGTTTTTGTATTTATATTTTTACGTTTACGTTTTTAATTGTGTAAGTAAAAAAAATGGGAGTTAAGGTGAAGATGAGTTTCCCTTGCCCTCTAAAAGGTGAAGAATGGTGAAGTGAAGTGACAGGAGAGAGAAAGATGACGTGACGCTGATGTATATATGGTGAAAATGTATTCACCTTGCCTACTAGCCTTAATGTTTTTGGGATTTTGAAATAGAAATCATTGATGAATATGAGGGATATTCCAAAATTACCAAGAGGGTAAGCAATGGAGTGTTTCATTCTAAGATAAGTGGGCCTACCATTTTCTATTATTATTATCATAAAAAATATGAGAGAACATCTCAAATGCGAGTGAGTCCATCATTTTGATACTCAAATCTAATAATAAAACCAAACGACAATATTGAAATTGATATCTTAGCATTCTTATTGTACCCTGATATCAAACTTACTTCGATTGTGATTCATTGCAACATGCAAAACGCACCATAAATTCCAATTCTAGGTACCACTATCGGTACCCTCTCTGCCCCATCATAAAATACGTAAAAGTACAAAATCTTTCCCTTTAACTTTTCTGTTAACAATAAAACTTAGTTTTTTACAATGTTGCAAAAATCGTGAATCGGTCCTGAGGCGGTCGAGGGCCGAGTTGCGTTTTTTAGCTGATTAATCGGCCCAAAACCTTGTAATCGCCGATTAATCGGTCGACTTCCTTGTAAATGTCTCCAAGTTCCAGGGCCTTGTAGTTTGGAATCGGCGATTACAAGGCCTTGTAGGCCATTTTTTGCAACATTGGTTTTTTATCAGTTTTTTTTCTGTATTTTTTATCATTGTAATTCTTTTGACGTGTTAAACTTTATATTTTCTATTTCATACTTTGAGTTTTATAATTTTATATAAAAAGAAAATTAGAAAAATAAAAAAAACATAGAAGGATACAAATGGTGTTTTTAAAAGGTGTTTATAACGCGAACAATTGCCTAGCAGAGTTGGTCAGGGAGCTCTTCCCCATGCGATAGGTCTCGAGTTCGAGTCTTCCCATGATGGGTTCCTCCTATAAAATTATACTAGTTATCACGCGCGGGTTTTTAAATGTTGTGTATTTTATTTTTTTTTTGATAAAAAATGTTGCGTATTTTAAGAATTTATTTCTAATTAATTTACATCATATGTAATTTTGTGAATTTTTATCCAAACATCTTATAACTATTATTATAATTATCTTAACGTTCCAAATATTTTGTATTCATGTTTACATAACCACTTTAATACAATCCTTCAAAAGAGGATTAATTGCAAAGAATTTCCTGTTAGTTCTTCAATTCCTTATAACAGAAATGAGAATGAGATGCATGATTTAAAAAATGCATAACCTTTAGTTTGAATAAAATTCACTTAAATACGTCAAAGAGGCTTGTTTTTAAGATTTCTATCAAAGATTGTTATGTTTTAACTATGACTAGTAAAAGAGTACTTCTCATTTGCCCTAGAAAAACGTATGATCTCGCAAAACTTGAACCCAAACGAACACCAATCGAGTGGCCACCTCGTTTTGTTCGGTTTCGTTGTTTATAAAAGAATTATAGGTGCCATGAAAGTTTAAATTAAATAAATTTCCATAATTTATCAAAAACAAAAAAAGTTAATACAAGTACAATGGGTTATCATTTTGTTGTCACGGATATGTCTTCCAGGCTAGTCTTTGAGCCTCTTGATCGCCATTACAGCCTCTTCTGTCTTTTATTTGAAAATCCTTTAAAAAAATCCATATACAATGAATAAACAGAAGTATAAAACACACCATTATACATCATTGGACTTTAAACGACTTATAGTAGTATAAGAGTATACGCGATGATAAATAAGTTCATGCCTATAGCAATTCGTCTTCACGAGATGCTTTACAGTGAAAAAATTGTTTAGTCTCTTGTTTTATCTTGTGTAGAAGTTGAGCCTAGCACAATTTAAATCATATCAACATTTTCAGTTGATTTATTTCCTTCATAGCACAAATAACTAAATGATTACATGATAAATATCAATTTGGTTTATGAGTATGTTGTTACATTGTTTCACTTATGCATAAATTTATCTAATCATGAGCATGTTTGTGTTGGAATTATTATATCATGACATTCATATAAATAAACCAAGTACATCAAAGTAAGCATGAGCGGAAGTAATTATAATAGATCGAATAACATGTAATTAATTAATCAATAATTTAAATCGTAAACGTACCTTTATGATTCTAGCCCGAACAAGAATCAATGCAATCTTCCGGAACCAAGAACCCTAATTAGGGTTTATAAGGATTATATGAATTACCCCTTACCTTTTTGTAATTCAATCCAAGAATCAAACAATAGTGTGTTTGATTCACGTTCTTGTACACACGTACTAATTCAAGAAAAGTATTTGCAAGTAATAAACACAAAACTATTTTAGATCAATAAAATCGAAACCCTTAGGGTTTGGTTTGGATGAAATCGACCAAGAAAGAAGGAGAGGAGAGAAACACCAAGATGTGTGTGTACAAGTTATGAGAAAAACCTACATCTTGGGTTTGCTTATATACTACACAAGACTTGGAGCTCAAGGCACATAAGGAGGTGGAACCTCCCTATGCCGATCGGTTTGGAGCCCCCAAAGGGTGTTCCGGAACCTTCTCTTGTTTCCATGTTTTGTCTAGTATTTACTTTCCTAATCTTCGTTTAATAAATAATTAGTCATTAATCAATAATACTAATTTTTATTATTTGTTTTGTGTTTAATAATTAATTATAACATTTTATAAATAATTATTACATTTTCTCTTCATACGTATTGTGTGCAATCCCGTGATCTCAAGTTCGATCCTAACACACGACTATTATTATTTTGTCTATAAAACCAACAGCTCCCACTTAGACATATCATAATAGTGTGATCACATCGGTTAGCGTCTTGCAACACGTCGATGCCTCTAGTACAACTTGAGTAAGGCTCCTGGAAAACCTTTTAATGATTTCTCATTATTATTATCCCTTTGTTTCTAATACCGTGTTAAATAAGGATATGGATCTAGGTCATTCCTTAATTAACCATTCTGTTTCTCGTTTTTAGAAATTGACAAGATTACCAAATCTTTTGAACCTTTCAAGAAAGACCTTGGGCGTGGCCACGCAAACACCTTGACAACCCTACGAAGGGCCCAACAGTATTAAACTCCAAAAATTAATTTGAAGGAACAAATTCTTTATTGATTACAAGCAAAACACACAAACTTTGTAACACTTCCGAAAACAACCCTTATTACTACAAGTTACGTATAGCGTTAAGTTGTTCCACAAAAATGTACTACATTCATGACCGTTATCTTGTATCTCAAGTCTAAGGATAACTTCTTATGATTTACTTAATGACAAGATCCATAAAGTAACATCATATAGTTAGGATAAGTCCTATATTCAGTATCATCGAATATCGTCTGAAATGGCATGACTACGCATCAATATACTTTAAGTATATTACACCAACTTCAGATTTGTCTTATTTTAATAATATTCCCATATTATTAACTGACAACGGACAATTTAGAATAACCTTTATTCATGGATTTAAACATGCAAAAATAGGACAACAATAATTAATAATAGAAATAAACATACCAACATACTTTATTTCATTAAAATAATAATTGTTTACAATATCCTTTATCCAAATACTAATCACAGTTATGCATGAAACTACTAGCTAATTTAAGTCCAATTCCATTGACTAATTCATTAAGCTTCTCTTTCGCTAAAGCCTTAGTGAACGGATCAGCTAAGTTTTCATCTGTGTGAACTTTCAGCAGATTTATTTCATCTTCGTCAACCTTTTCACGAACAAAGTGATACTTCCGTAGAAAATGTCTGGTGCCTCTCATGACTCCAGGTTCATTGGCAAATATGATTGCAGCAGAATTGTCACAATACATATTAATAGGTAATTCAATTGAAGGCATAACACCAAGCCCAGAAACGAATTTCCTAATATAAACAGCCTCCATAGCAGCTTCTGAAGCAGCAATGTATTCAGCTTCAGTTGCAGACATCGCAATCGTACTCTGCTTCTTGCTCCTCCAGTCTACAGCTCCTCCATTAATAACAAAGACATAACCCGTCTGAGACTTCGAATCATCTTTATTACTTTGAAAGGATGCATCGCAGAAACCTGTAACACAAAGTTCTGCAGCTGGATTTCCACCATATACCAAAAACATATCTTTTGTATTCCTCAAATACTTAAGAATATGCTTAACAGCAATCCAATGTTTATCACCTGGATTCTGTTGAAATTGACTGGTAATATTTTGAGCAAACGCCACATCTGGCCTTGTGCACTTAACCGCATACATAATAGATCCTACAGCCGAAGCATAAGGAACTTTACTCATGCGAGCCACCTCAGCAGGTGTTGAAGCACAAAACTCATTACATAAGCCATGTTTTACTTCCATCGGAAAATATCCTTTCTTGGAATTTTGCATATTGAATCTTTTCAATATTTTGTCAATGTAAGCACTTTGACTTAATCCAATTAACCGTCTTGATCTATCTCTATAGATTTTGATTCCCAGAATGTATGCAGCTTCTCCTAAATCTTTCATAGAAAAGCACTTTCCAAGATATGCCTTAACCTTTTGCAAACTTGGAATGTCTTTTCCCATGATCAATATGTCATCAACATATAGAATTAGGAAAGTTACATTATCAGTCCCACTAGCTTTGTGATACACACATGACTCATCAAGATTTTGAGTGAATCCAAACTTTTTGATCTCAGCATCAAACCTCTTGTTCCATTGTCGTGATGCTTGCTTTAATCCATAAATGGACCTTTTAAGCTTGCAAACACGATTTGGAAATTCTTGATTTTCAAACCCTTCTGGTTGTGCCATATAGATGTCTTCATCTAGATGACCATTTAAGAAAGCGGTTTTCACATCCATTTGCCAAATTTCATAGTCATAGTACGCTGCTATAGCTATGAGAATTCTTATAGCTCTTATGTCTGCTATAGGAGAAAACGTCTCCTCGTAATCAATTCCAAAAGTTTGAGTAAAACCTTTAGCAACTAGACGAGCCTTATAAATGTGTGCATATCCATCCATGTCAGTCTTAATTTTGTAGAGCCACTTACTCCCAACTACCTTGGCACCAGGAGGTAAGTCAACTTCTTCCCAGACTTCATTATCATGCATGGATTGTATTTCCCCATCCATAGCAGCTTTCCACTTAGCTTTTTGAGGGCTATTAATGGCAGCTCTATAACTAGTAGGTTCATTAAGATCCCCTAGTGTATGCTCATCAACCTCTACATTAAGACATAGACGGTCAGGAGCTTTCACAGATCTTGAAGATCTGCGAATGGGAATTACTTCAACTTCCGGTGGAGGACCCAGACTTTCTGGTTCTATAGGAAGTGTGCTAGTGTTTTCTGAAGGTAATGCATTATTTAGATCATCTTCTAGATCATATACTCTCCCACTGATTTCTTGAACCACAAAATCACTTTCAAGAAAATCACCATATCTTGCAACAAACACTTTGTTCTCAGGTGGGTAGTAAAAGTAGTAACCTATAGTTTCCTTAGGGTATCCTACGAAAATGCATTTTACAGATCTTTGTTGGAGTTTATCTTGTGAGTCACGTTTAACATACGCCTCACAACCCCAGACCTTTAAATAAGACAAGTTCAGAGATTTTCCAGTCCATATCTCATATGGTGTCTTATCAACCTTCTTGGTGGGAACCATATTCAAAATACGAACAGCTGTTTCAAGAGCATAATCCCAAAAAGACAAAGGAAGATTAGTAAGATTATACATTGATCGAACCATGTCCAACAATGTACGATTCTTTCTCTCAGATACACCATTTTGTTGTGGAGTATATGGAGATGTGAGATTCTAGACAATTCCATTCTCAGTTAAGAAATCTTTAAAATCTTGACTAAGGTATTCACCACCTCGATCAGAATGAAGAGCTTTAATCTTCTTTCCCAATTGCAATTCTACTTCTGCTTTGAAAACTTTAAATGTTTCAAACACCTCATGTTTATGTTTAAGTAAGTAAACATAACCATAACGGCTGAAATCATCCATAAAAGTTAAGAAGTAGAAAGCACCTCTCCTTGACACATGTCTAAGTGGTCCACATACATCCATGTGTATTAAACCAAGTAGATCTGAAGCTCTTTCCATATTATTATGAAAAGGTTTCTTCGTCATCTTCCCAGAAATACAAGATTCGCATTTATCAAATGACTCATCATTGATATTATTCAAAAGCCCTTCACGTTGCAGCTTTTGCATGCGAGTCTTGCCTATATGGGTAAGTCTACAGTGCCAAAGGTAAGACGAATTTAAGTCATACTTCATTCTCTTACTTATGCTGTACATCGAATTATTATTATTGTTGGAAGTCACATAATTATTCTTATCAATTTCAAACACACCATTCACAGCAACAGCATTAAAATAAAATACACCATTTAAAGAAACAGAAATTTTATTGCCATCAATAGTATGAGTAAAACCAAGATCCAACAAACATGAAAAGGAAACAACACCTCTAATTATAGAAGGTGCATAATGACAATTGTTTAAACAAAGTACTAAACCCGAAGGTAAAACTAAATCAAACATTCCTATGGCTTCAACTACTGCTTGTGCTCCATTTCCCACATGCAGAAATTGCTCCCCATAAGCTAGTCTCTTTTCCTCTCTAAACCCCTGCAGTGTATTACAAATATTAATACCACATCCAGTATCATATACCCAGGAATTTAATTTATGAGATAAAGTAAATAATTCAATGACAAATAAGTTACCTGAAGTGCTGGCGCCCATGTGCCCAGTCTTCTTAACCTTATTGTTTCGCAAGTCATCGAGATAAAGAGGACAATTCCTCTTCCAATGGCCCATCACCTTGCAGTAATGGCATCCTTGATCCTTCTTTGGATTATTCTTGACAGGAGGGTTCTTCTTAGGTTGAGGTGGTTGATAAGCCATAACCTGCTTATTCTTATCAGGCTTCTTCTTTCCTTTACCCTTCTTCTTGTTCGCATTTGGCTTGTTAATTCTACCCCCTTGTATAGTTAGAAATTGGGGCGTAGGAGCCTTTGGTGTCAACCCTTTCTCATAATCAATGAGCAGTGCGTGCAATTCACTTACTGTCTTCCCCATGCAATGCATATTGAAGTTCCTCACAAAACCATTAAAATCCTTGTTAAGGGATCTATTGATTAAGTTCACAGCCATATCATTGTCATAGGGTTTCTTAAGTGTTTGTAGTTGATCCATGAAACTTTTCATCTTCAACACATAAGCACTCACAGGTTCACCATCACCCTGCTTACAACCATGTAGAGCCTCCATCAAATCGTAAATCTCTACATTTGATGGTTTCTCATAGAGTTTCTTGAGTTCATCAATCATGTTCATGGGGAAATACTCTTCAAACTGCCTTTGAAGAGGTGTGGACATCGCCCCTAACATCATTGCGGCCACATCAATATGTTCCTTGCAATCAAGATTCCATTTGGCCTTAGCAGCATCAGTAGCTGCATCGCCTTCAGGTTCAGCAGGACAAGGCATTTTCAAGATTTCAAGTTGACCAGTCACTCGCAGGACAATCCTTAGTGAACGGTACCAATCATTGAAATTTTCTGAGCCAGTCAATTTTTCTCGTTCAAAATAAGTTTTGAACACAGAACGAAAGTTGGTGTTATCAGTTTGAGCCATTTCTACAGATAAAGAAAGTTCAAAACATTAGTATTTTTGATAATACAATTTTTCAAGAAAATTAAAATACCCAAGGAAATTAATATCCATAGAATAATCTTGAAAACTAGGATCCTCCATAAACATATTTTCATCACATCAGTTGATCTGCTAGTAATGAAAGTACAATATGAGGTAACTTGTCGTACAAGTAATTGGCATAACATTTGTCCAATTCCTAGATATATGGGATTTACAATCACAAAACATTTGTATTGTAAGCATGTTTAGTCCCCATCTTAATGCCTTGAGTCCAAGATCTCACTTACTACTCAATTTAAGTCTTCTAACTTAAAAACTGCAAACTCACAAATCCATCACATCAGTTGATCTGCTAGCAATGAATTTATGAAATTTACCTCTCCATTGCAATCTCGCCAAGTTCTCACATGACGTAAATTACAACTTCAAGTGTTCTTAATTAGATGGCATTCGACTTAATTTTATAAGGGTATTAATATTTTGATGTGATCAAAATAATGTATGAAGAAGCATGCATACAACTTCATAACATTGGTTTTACAAAACATTTTTATTACCAATTATCTAAGAGTAAAATAACAAAGTTTTGATTGAGGTATCGGGTTCACCAATTAAAGAATAACCATCAATTATCGTCCACTATATCGTACTTTTGCATAAGCCCGAAAGCTTAGTGTTTCGGATAATCATTGTGGAATTGTGGATTATTCACCCTTAAGATGACAATGTACATGTAATGGTTGTTCGGTAAGTCTAATTTACACACAAACGAGCGTTAAGACAGAATGTTGTCTCACTAAGGCCACAATTTAATGCGTTGCCATCCTTATACCCATCTTATAGTGTGTAAACTTCAGTCGAGCCTATTTAACCATTACGTACAAAAACATCAATCAACCAATCCTTTGAAATTTTAAACTCTTAAAAACCAAAACAATTTCGCCTTTATTTAGTTCGTATTATTTTTCTATTCAAAAAATTACCCTTTTCGTTTATAAACATGTCTAACACAATAAATAAACAAAAACAAGTAATATACAATAAAAAATAAAACAACTAAATAAACACATATACATAATCATAACAATTAAATATGTATAAAACATGTAGCCACATGCAAATCTTATTCAAAAGTCCTATTAATAATCAAATCTAGGTGTATAACGTATTAATTCAATTAGGGCTTTCTTTTTCTTGGAAAAAGAGTCACATACATCGATAAATCGATTGCGTAAGCCAAAATTAAATAAATACCACATAGCACATAATTGATTACTTAATATTAGAGTCTTCCCCAATTCGACATCTATTAAAATTTACATGTTTTAATATAACTTAACCATTAATTCATATAAACAATTTAAACAATTTAAATTATAACACAATAAAAATCCATGCAAATATGCACTTTTTCATGGATTTAGCTTAACAATTAACATATTGCACCAAGATCGTTTACTAAAACGCATAACAATTACATGACATCTTAGGGTTTCTAATCAAATTAAAAAAAAAAATTAAAAACCATAAACCCTAATAACCCTTTAAGGTCATTCGACCAAAAAAAAAATTGGGGTTAGGGATTCTAACAAATAAACCCAAAAAACATGTAACTAAACGAATCAAGATCCAATTTTTATGCGTTTTGATAATTAATTACATATTATAACGGCTCTAGATGCCACTGTTGGAATTATTATATCATGACATTCATATAAATAAACCAAGTACATCAAAGTGAGCATGAGCGGAAGTAATTATAATAGATCGAATAACATGTAATTAATTAATCAATAATTTAAATCGTAAACGTACCTTTGTGATTCTAGCCCGAACAAGAATCAATGCAATCTTCCGGAACCAAGAACCCTAATTAGGGTTTATAAGGATTATATGAATTACCCCTTACCTTTTTGTAATTCAATCCAAGAATCAAACAATAGTGTGTTTGATTCACGTTCTTGTACACACGTACTAATTCAAGAAAAGTATTTGCAAGTAATAAACACAAAACTATTTTAGATCAATAAAATCGAAACCCTTAGGGTTTGGTTTGGATGAAATCGACCAAGAAAGAAGGAGAGGAGAGAAACACCAAGATGTGTGTGTACAAGTTATGAGAAAAACCTACATCTTGGGTTTGCTTATATACTACACAAGACTTTGAGCTCAAGGCACATAAGGAGGTGGAACCTCCCTATGCCGATCGGTTTGGAGCCCCCAAAGGGTGTTCCGGAACCTTCTCTTGTTTCCATGTTTTGTCTAGTATTTACTTTCCTAATCTTCGTTTAATAAATAATTAGTCATTAATCAATAATACTAATTTTTATTATTTGTTTTGTGTTTAATAATTAATTATAACATTTTATAAATAATTATTACATTTTCTCTTCATACGTATTGTGTGCAATCCCGTGATCTCAAGTTCGATCCTAACACACAACTATTATTATTTTGTCTATAAAACTAACATTTGAACTATAGCTTCAAATCCAATGTTTCCCAAAACTACTCAAACTGAAAAACTCGTATATAAATTCACATCCGTAACCAATTCATCAAACTCAATACCAAAACTTTAAGCATAACCTTATACAATCATCCAAAATATAAAACCAAGCAAAATATTCGACTGTTGGACACAAAGTGGATCGAATGATTTAGGTGAGGTGTTTTTTGTTTATGGTTTTTGAAAACACATGTGAACACAATCACCAGAGAAGGATTTTCTTAAGGGGTTGGGGTTGGGTTTTGGGGTAATGTTTTTTGTTTTGTTTAATGAATGGCAACTCGGCTTTGTGTTTCTTTCTTTTTTAATCTTACAATTTGGTCTAAAACTACTGAACATTAACCCGTAAGTTCATGTGTATTTTTTGATATTTAATAATTTTTTTCATCAAAACGGATTTTTATAGATTTTAGCCAAATAGGGAAATATTGAACATTTATTATTTTTCTAAAATTCATGAAAAAAATCAAATTAAAAAGATTATTATTTAATAAGAGAAGGTTTGAGTTTTTTAAAATTAAAAAAATCCTCGCTTTGAGATTTTATTTTATTATATCAAAGATAAGAGTGGCTCACAGCTGTAAAGTTGTTTATAACGTATCCCATTCCCCAAGAATCACGACAAATATAGAGGAAAATTATATGACCGCCACGTGGAAGTGGCGGGACCAACGTGTCGTCTTCTCGTACCAGCCGCCTTGTACGGAACGCCTCAGATTTCTTTTGACCACATACATTACGTGATTACGAATAAACATACTTTTATTTTTTATTTGGAGCTAATTCCCAAAACACCACAAGAGTACAACTTCACTCACCCCATTCACCCCACTAATTTCAGTTTTCTTCAAATACCTCGGAGACGACTATATCTCAAAAAAATTTGGACGACTGGGTCCACATTTCTTGAACAACTTGTCTTTTAGTGAAAAAGTATACTTTCTTGTCCGTAGTAAATTACAAGTATACCCTCCAAAAACTAAATCATACTTCACCCACAAACTAAATCATACTTCACCCACCTCACCTCACCTCTCATCCCTCTCCTCTATCTCTCTGCCGCCGCCGACTACCCAAAACACCACCACCGCCACTCCTACATCTACACCACCACCACAAATCGAACCACCATGATCCCCTCTCTCTTTTGATTCATCACACGTGCCGAGATAACACACCACAATCACCACTCCATAGCCAACACGCCACCAAAATCTTTTTAACACCACTCCCGTCACTCCCACCGTGTAGATCGAAGAAGACAAAGGTAGGAAACACGAGTCACGCTCGTTTTGACTCGGTACGAGTTTTAATATTTATAAAAAAAGATTGAAGGGTTTTGTTTGGAATAAGATATTAAGTTAGATCTGAGGTGGTTTTTTGTTAAGATCAATGGGAGCTTTAGATGAAGGTCATTGGGTTTGGAAAGTGGTTATGTGATCAGATTTGAAGTTGTAAGTTGCGGTGTTGGTGAATGATGGGTAAAGATGGTGGTGGCCTGCTGTTAGTGGCCGGAGTGGTCGCCTATTGGTGGTAGTGGCCGGAGTGGTCGCCGGAAAATTTAAGAGGAGGCCGGAGTGGGTGATGGTTAAAAGGGAATAAATGTACAAGTTTATAAGCTATTGGTACAAAAACAAATGTGAGGATATACTTGTAATTTACTATGGACAAGAAAATATACTTTTTCACTAAAAGACAAGTCGCCCAAGAAATGTGCGTTCAGTCGCCCAAAATTTTTTGGGATAGAGTCGCTCCCGGGGTATTTGAAGAAAACTAAAATTGGTGGGGTGAATGGGGTGAGTGGAGTTGTACTCTTGGGGTGTTTTGGGAATTACCTCTTTTATTTGACTATTTCAGTATACAATCATTTAAAACATGTTATATATAACTCTCGAATCCGTATAATGAAATGTAAACCAATTTGGCAATTTCCATAATTATATGAGTAAAAATAAGGACTATTTTCTTACAACATTATTAATGTAAATTATTAAATCTAGATATGGCGTTTGTACAAGTTTGCATGCGTCTGCAAAAGACGGTTTTTTTTATTATTGTAAGTTTTAAATTTGCTATTATTTCAGGTAACGTAGCTCTTAATAAAAAAGGTAGGTATGTAATTGTAAAAAGGAATAAAATTATGAGATCGAAACTTGGTTAAAAAAATATATCTAGTTTGACAGTGAAGTGGACTTAAGACTTAAAGTGAGTTAGGTATATGATGCATTACTGGATGAGTCTTGTATGCCGGTCAATACGTGAGTCTAAGTGTGTGTATATATATATATATATATATATATATATATATATATATATTTTTTTTTACGTCCTGAAAACTGTTACTCCGTAGTATTTATTACTAACACGATAAACTATAACTAGCATGCATGATGTTTAACATAAGCTTACTCCGTTGATTTTTAACATGGTGACAGAGTTTGTAAATAGGTTTGTCATTATCATCATCATAGTTAAAAGTAGGGATAATAATTTCTAAATGTATTTAACTTGTCACGTTTTATTATATTATGTATGAAACTTTTAATTTTGCTATCTTGGGGTCTAAATTGTCTAATCTTTGCTAACTTATGTACTAACGGGGTGATTAAGGGATTTGCCGTTGTAACTTGCAATGTTGGCATCCACGTCTGCTTCCAGCTTGGCAAATCCTTTTGTCCTTTTCCCTAACGTTATTATTTCCCCCCAATATAACCCCAAACCCTAACGATTAAATCAGAAACACAAATCACAAACACAAATCACATACACAAACACAAATCACAAACATTGATCATTGCATTACGATTAAATCAAATCAGAGACACAAACACAAATCCAATATGGCTTGTTACGCTCCAGGAACCAAAAGAGTGACACACAGGTACATTACAACTCATTGTGGATGTGGACTTGCTATGACTGTCAAAACGGCATGGACAAAGGAGAATCCTGGGAAACGATTTATTACTTGTCCCGAGTTTGTAAGTCCAGATTTAATTTGTTAAGCCAATCATGTATTTTTGTTTGTAATTTGTTAACCCAATCATGTATTTCAATGGTAATGAATGGTATTTGCAATGCATCATATTATAACATTGACTTTCTAAAGTCAGTTTTATTCAAACTTACCATGTGACACATAGGGCCAACATTCAACTAAGCCATAGGTTTTTTCCCCTTCCCCTTAGAACATGCTTTGGGGATTTTGGGAGACCATGTTTTGATACCATGATCCTTACAGAATGTAGGACTTGGAAGGCCTAAAACCTTACCCCTAGCTTTAAATGCATATTTCTCATATGGTTCATTGGAAGATGGTTCTATGACAGATAGTTCCTTGGCATGAAATGGAGCTTTTTTCCTCCTAGCATCTTCCTTAGTTAAGCCTGAGCTTACCCATCCTTCAGGAAAATAATTTGCCCATGAATCCACATCTTCTGTAGAAGTTGCATTTGAATCACTGGATGAAATGTACATGATTTCTGCATTCAACAAAAATTACACAGGTAAAACAAATTAAAACATTAATCAAAACTAAAGAAATTGTGAAAAAATAATGAAATTGCACAACCTTTCTTGCTGGAACTCATGGTGTTTCTTTGTATTCTGCAATAGTCAATGTTGTAATGGTGCATTGTATTGGTAAGATATGTGTCCTTTTTATAGGAGTAATAGGAATGGTAGGTATGTGGTTCAAGTCTCTAAAAATGGTCAAAGTAACTGACCAAAATTCAAGTCACTTGTCTTTTACAAAAAGGGTATATATTCTCTTTGTAAAAGTATATTGTAACTGACCATATTTGCAGATTAGAAAAAAACAGTAAATGCATAGATACTAGCATTGAACCTAAACAAAGTAATCTGTAAATGACCAAAGTAGTCAAAGTAATTTACTAACATACTTAATATGACTATCACAGTCATATTTCTGCATTAATATCAAGAGTTGACTATTGAAAGTCAAATTACAAAGTCATTCATTCATACTTCAGTTAATTGCCAAGATGGAATACACAAAAGATGGCAATTATAAGTTAATTAGAATCCTAACATTGCAAGTTTATGATTGCCAAGAAATAGTACACAAAATATGGCAATCTAAAGACATAAAACAACTTAATCCAAATGCATTGCATTATGCTGAGAGCTTCCTTCACCAGAAACATTTTTTGACAACTTCTTTTGTAGCACTCTCTGACTTGGTACCCTCCTAGGCATCACAAATTCTCTTTGTTGATTTTGTTGGATAGCTTGATAGGGTTGAGTTGGTTGAATGACTTGGCTGGCTTGAGTTTGGATAACTTGACTTGCTTCATTTTCATTTGTTTGACTTCCCTGAGTAGGTTGAGTAGAACCACTTCCTTGACCTGCCCTTTGCTCACCAAACCAATATGCAAACCCCCTGCTTGTTGGCTGATGTTGCCTTAAGGTCCTTCTTGCACCACTAGTTCCACTACTACCAGTTGCAAAATGTACTCCACCAACCTTTCTAAATGCACTTTGATGTTGTGGAGTGTGCATTCCTGGGATATCAGATCCCCTAACATCATTGGCAACACTGCCACCACTTCCACTACCACTTAATCCTGTTTGAGACACATTTGGAGCACTATGTGCTTGGACAGATTCAGTAGGAGTGTCAACATGGTCACTAACATTGGATGCATTCTTACTTGGCCTACCAACCTTCTTTTTTGGCTTAACAGGTTTTTCAACAGCAGCTTCCTTACAACCCTTTTTGTTATGCCCTACCTTAAAACAGTTTTGACAAGTCATTTGCACACCAACCTTTGATACCCTTGTAGAGCTTCCACCTTTACCTTTTGACCTTATTCTTTTCTTTCTTGGCCTTCCTGGCATTTTCTTTGCCTTTGGAGGCAACACTTTGGAGTATTGACTTTGGTCAGGCCAAAAGTCAATACCACCAACTGGGCTAAGATAATTGTGGTAAGTTGCATAGTATAGTTCCTTCCTAAACCAATTTGGAACATAATCTTCTGGCTTCTTGTTGATCTTGAAAATAGCAGTTGTACCATGTACACATGGCAGGCCAGATAACTCCCACATTCTGCAAGAACATGACCTCTCATCCACTTTGACTTTGAATGAGTAACTACCATTCCTAACTTCAAAATTATTTCCCCCTGCTGGTATAACATGCCAAAACCTGTACAGATTACAACAATAAGTATTCAACATAGCAGAAGGAATTAACATATAATATGTGTGATAAAAAGATACCTTATATCATCCTTTAACTTATCAACTCTCTTCATGATTGATGAACATATATCATGAGTCCATTTTGCTGAGATCTTCCTCATAGTGTCCATCCTTTCAAGCACAATCACCCTAATGGCTTCCAACATTGTTAGTATTGGTTTGTCCCTCACAGTAACCAACACTAAATTAAAACACTCACTAAACCCATTTTCCACAGCCTCACATCCTCTACCCAACTCAAAATATGCTCTAGAGCATGTTTTTGGATCCTTTTCCATCAAGTACTTATGGGCATTGGGGTTTGCATCCTTGATTTTGTCCATAATTTTGTTGAACCATTGTGGATATGTAGATTTAGAGGCTCCCCAAAATAAGTTCCTAAACTCTTCACCACTATATTGTTTCCTAAAGTTCTCATAAATGTGTCTAGCACATTGTCGGTGCTCAGCTTGAGGCATAACTTGTTTCACAGCCTCAATAAGACCCTTATGTTGGTCAGACATCAATGTTAGACCTGCACCATTTGGCATGTCCAAATCATCACCAACCAATTCTAAAAACCAACACCAAGTGTCTTTATTCTCTACACTAACCACAGCCCAAGCAATAGGCAAAATATGGTTATTGCCATCTCTTCCTATGGCAGTGAGTATCTCACCACTATTTGGTCTTTTTAAAAAACACCCATCTAATGCAACCACTCTTCTACAACCCCTCTTAAAGCCTTCCTTTAACCCCCCAGGACATATGTAGAACCTATCAAACACAGTGGACCCTTCCTCATTTTGTGTCACTCCTAGTTTAACAGTTGACCCAGGGTTGCTATCCAATAACTCCTTGCGATATGCTCTTAACAAAGAATAGTGTTCCTCAATAGTTTTTTCATATTCTGACAATGCATATTTCTTAGCACTCCTACACTGATTAAGACTGACAATGCACCTATACTTCTTCATTACTAGGTCTGCAATGTCTACAAGCTTAATGTCTGGATTTTTCCTAATTTTGTCACCAAACTTCTTGCCTATCCATTTATAGTCCACTAATGACCCATACTCAAAGTTTCTTACACAAGTATGTTCAGGTTTCAAAGATAAAACCTGAATGGTTCTCTCAGCAGTCATCCATCTAGCATACAACCTAAAACTACACTTAGGCACATCTTCTTTAATTTCACTAGGAAACCTAAATTGTTTTCTTTGTTTACCTTTCTCAGGGTCTTTTAACTTACCTGGTGGTCTTTGCCCACACACAGCAATAACCTTGTCTGTTGCATTCCCAATCACAATCTAATTTCACTAAACCCTTATCCAACTCACTATGTGGCATTTTATAGTACATACCAAATATATGTGCACACTCAATATACCTTTTCACATGTTCTATCAATTCCTTAAGTGAAAGTCTAGCAATAAATGCGTTCAAAATAACTCCATCCTCATACCTTAAAGGGTCTTCCTTGAAAATGCCATCATTCCATACATCTAGCTCAATACCATTAGGTCCAGGAATCATTCTGTCAAAGCCACAAAATCAAATTATGGTTAGTAAAACAATTAATCATAACAATATCTAGGGTTTCTTGAAATTGGTAAATCAATCAAATTAACTAATTGTTAGAATAAGTTTACATAGCTTAGAGACGAAGCTGTTGGGATCATACTTTTGTATTTTAGTCAAGTCTCGGTCATTACCTTTTGTAATAGGTTGCTTAGTTATTTATTTTACTATGTTTATGTTACAAGGCTTAAGTATGTAAGACCAATGGGCTTGGAAGCCCACGTCCAAAAGGAAGGAGGGAGGAAGGGAGTGTTGCCCTACTCCTCCCCCTATAAATACCAAGCTTATGTAAACATTTTATTTGTTGGTTATTTGAATACATTAAGGAAACTCTTGCAAATTATCTTCTCTCATTTCTTATAATCAACCATCTCTCATTCTCATCTATTTTCTTACACTTGTGTTTACTAAATGGTGACCTAACAAGTGGTATCATTCGCCTAATAGAGATTGAAGTGTTGTTCTTGGTATTTACGTGTGGTTAAGGGTGTTCTTTTGCTTCTTTTTGCATTTTTTTTGTTTCTTTCATTCAAATCTTGAAGCTTGGACAAGTTTCAAGGTTGATATAGTGATTTGAAGCTTAGTTTTTGCATAAAGTTTTGATTTTTAAGGCTTTTATCACATGTTCTTATAGTTTCTTAAGGTTTTATAGCTTCTTTGATATTGGAAAACTAGTTTTTGGTAGCAAAATCTTTCATTTTTTTGAGTTTTCTAAGTATTGGTGAAGTTACTTTATCATTAGAACCTTAAAACTAGGCCTTTTTCTTCAAAAATTTTTATCTTTCTGATGAACAGTACATCTTACGCGTAAGTTGGTCGGGAATAGTACAATCTCCAGCTGTCTACAGTACTTTTTGGTCGTTTTACGCATAAAACTAAGGTCTAAACCCTTTTCTTATGTGTAACCTTGGTCAAAACCCTGTTCTTACTGTAGAACCCAAGAATCACCTTCTGGAGGACGAGGTTGATCAAAATATGCCATTATTCTAGAGAGAGAAAGTAGAGAGAAGGTGAGGTGAAACAAAGATGTTTTTATTATGATAAATTATGTTGCACACCCACACCCCTCAAATGAAGCCTTGAGGGGTATTTATATGCCTTACATGAGACAACTTTTACAATATTACATTAATAGTCCCTGCACTTTATGCATTCTAGTTGTCTACTCCAATTCACGTAAATATCGCTCAGCTTCATTTCTAACAATCTCCCTCCAGCTGGAGATATACGTGAATTGGTTACAGTGATTCCTAACAAGTAAAATAAAACAATCAAAGTAAGCGCAGCAATGCTGAGGAAGACTTCATAGCTCTTTTCTTCATAAATATCCCCAACAATCTTTGTTTACTTGTAGACGAATCACTTGCAAATCTAATTGGGTTATGACTCCCTCCCAATTAGTAAGCCATTTTCTTTTACATGCTCCCTCCCAAATGGACAACCCGTTTGATATAACCTTGATGCTTGTTGAGGAAGTATATTTGAATTTTGCCCATATAATCTTCAGTCTCATGCACAGCGGAAAATGAATCTTAGACTGATAATATGTAACTTCTTCACAGGTTTGTTTGGGGAGCATCATATCGTCATCTTCAACTCACTTAGAATGCTTCCAGTTCTTCAATAAAAGCTCCGATGTACACATTTCTCCCTCCTGGATGATGACGATCTCTCGGAATCATCATAAATATGTGTACATAAACATATCAACCGGAAGCAACATACAAATCAATACCCCATGAGTGAAATGGCAATAACTATTCTCTCTACAGTTCATCTCAGATCAACCTCTTTTCACTTCCATTGGCTAATAGTAAGTGACCACGTGTGGAGACAACCCGATATGACAAACTTGAGTGTGAAGTAAAATTCTCCAGACTTGTGACTTACGCTTGTACTATCCTGATTAAGAACCTATACTGAGCACAACAACGTTACTCCTTACAATATAGGTAGTGACATATACCCAACCATCCATCCTTTATTGTATATCCGTCTCTTGAACAATCTACAACCTTGTGTGACACTGAGCACTACAACGTAACTCCTTAAAGTGATAGCTATTGTGAGCATTAAGAACCAACTTATGCGTTTATAGATCTCACACATAGCTAGATGTCCAAGTCTTAATCAATATCCCATGAATGCTCAAACAAGGATCTCCAAAAGTCTTTCATCCAACCAACCCCTAGACCTTGAGATTCTAAGTACACGCACCCGTGAAACGTCACTTCAATCTCAAATAAGTAATAAACAAATTATCCCCGTAGTCACCTTTTGATAACGTTCAAAAATTAGCCATCGATCTTTGGTGAATCTTGATCAGGATCTTTTAAGCAATTCGTGGTGTGTTTTTGGTGAAGCTAGAAATTCAATCTAATTGATTCGTAGTGATTTCGGATTTTCCCTCCAAAAAATATTTTTAAAACTATCACTTAGAGATCTAGAGAGAGAAAGTAAGTAGAGAGAGAGAGTGGAAGGAACTCTAAATAAGATATGAAAGACTAATAATAATATTAAGAGAACCAACAACCTCAAATGAGGTTATACATTACTATTTATAGGTAAGGATTAGGGCTTCACCACACTTAGACAATATTACATACTTAGCCCTTAGACTTTATCCAAACCTATAAACTAAGCATAAAACTTTATAAAACTTATAGAATAACTAACGTATTAACTAAATATTGCAACCTATACCAAAACTCAATGACCGACACTTGAAATAATAAAGTCTATTCCCAACAATCTCCCCCTAAGTGTTGGTCATCAAAGGTTGCTTGACGTCGTCATCTTCTATACTTTGACTTTGTAGTTGACGTCCTCAAAAATAGTTAGAAAAAATCTTTCATCGTTCTTTGTACTTCGTTCTTTGTTGATGTGATGGTGATCATGTTATGAAGTTGTCTGCCAATCGTCACTTCTGTGTCTGTGGTGGTTGTCCGCCATTCCAGCATGCTCATACATCTTAGGACTTTAGACGTTCGAAAGCACGAGGTTCCTTTGCATACACTTTGATCTTTAGTCTTTATACTTTGTAGATTCTTCTTTTTGGCGTAGAATCTTTCTTTAAACTTTGTGGTGCTAAGATCTTTGGGGGAGCTTTCATTTGCTTCAAGATGTATGTATAAGCATGCTGGAATCTACCATCATGGAGGAGATGTACCTGCAAGTAAACAGTTAGCAATAATCAACCAGTACTTATAGATAAGGAATTAGAGCTTGTCAACAACATATTGTGAAGACTCCTTCTAATCCTTATCCAGGCCGTTCCCATATCAGATACTCCCGAAGGAGCTTACGAGACCTACTAGGTAGCTCAATGACTGGGTGAGTCGCTGGGGATCACTCCACGACTGTAGATCGCTAAAGAACCACCACGAACACTAAGCGTAACCCTTGTGGGGTTACCGAAGTGACCTGCTATCAGGGCTGTTTGATGTTGACCCTGGCAGGAATTTCCGTTCAATCATTGAGAAATACATATGTAATTCTCTCATAAATGTTCTCGGCAGATTGCTAAGATCTGCGAAGGACTCGATAATTTACAGCTGGTGCCCATTGATGTAGAACACCAGTTGTAGAAATACTAAGTGTTCCTAAGAGATCTTTGATGTATCTCATGGCTCTAGACTCGATAAGTGCTCACTTAGGTTTCCTATACGGAGACTAGGGAGGGGTCTCGTGCTTCAATATCAACTATCTCTAAGAGATAAGTCGATAGATTACACTGGTTCCCCGTGAGAATGAAACAAGCTCTTTTAAGAGAACTTGAGTGGTTAAGAAGGTTTAGTGCATTGCGTCACTGGGTCCATGACGACTTAATCTTCAATACCGGTGTTGTCTTTGCAACAACCAGTAGCATATGAATTGAACCCGGTGTCTGCCCTAAGGTTGAACATATGGAGGGCTATTTCTTTTCACCCTTTTCTTTACTTTTCTTTTTAATTCTTCAACCCCTTCTTTCTCCTTTCATTCTTTACTCCTTTTTTCGTATCATACCTAAGGACTTCTAGTTCTAACTATTGGTGATGTCCTTGGGTAGATTCCTCCGGCTTAGGCGGATCATAGGACGGTTATTTCCTAACCTTAGTCACCTTATAACTCCATGACTATCCTATAATTGCCATTGAAACCTTTGAAAATCTCTCGAAGTGTTTGTGTTTATCAAACATTTTGTTTAACACTTTGAGAGTTTTATGTTTTTCTTATGAAGGGCTCCCCCTTCACATGTGCTTATATGTATTTAATAAATTTGCACATGCGGGAGGAGCGAGCACTTTGAATTGATCCACTTTCAGTGAACAAGACCGATTCGAGACACGCTTACATCACTAGTTAGACTAGCTTGAAGTTATTACCCGGCCTGGTCAAGTCCACAGAAAGTTTCTCGAAACGGTACATTTCTACTAAGACAAATCCTTTTCGAGACACACTTACGTGGCTAGTTAAAGAGTTCCATTGTCGGCTTTTAGGTGACAACTAGCTCTAGTAACTAACTTGATGTTATTACCCGTCGAGGAAAAGTCTTTTCGAATTTACTAACTTTATGTTCCGTCAATTCCTGGGTAAATCTGAGTCTAGCTCGCATGAGGTTTGACATTTAAGCAATATTTAACTTTCATATTTTAATCACTTTCACTTTTCTCCCCCTCAAAAATAGCATATAAGATGTTGTTTTTGAGAAACATTTGATTAAAATATGCCTTTTGAGTCTTATGGGGAGAAATCAACAAGAACTTTTGTATTTCAAACGATGAGTTTTTCAAGTGCTCCCCCTCAACAAGTGAATACTCATTGAGGAGAAATACTTGTCTTTTGAGCAGAATTATGAAAATCAGAAAATATTTGATTAATTCTACTCAAAAGTAAGAAGCCTTCGCTCCTTATATAAGGATTGAGGCACTGAAGCGTACCTCAGGGTCCGTTCAATACAAGTGCGGGTTGTACACTGTTATGTGTGCACAAAGCAAAAACATGATTTTGACAAAGCATTTTGATTTCAAAATACCCCCCCTCAAAACGAGCATGTGTTTTGACATTTTTTAAACTGTGTATCGAATTGGGGAGTAAAGATTTGAAAAATCTTGAGCAAAATTTTGAAAAGTTTTGAAAAAACCTTTTGAAAAATTTTGAATAAATTTTGCTCAAGATTAAGAAGTTTATGATAAACTTCGTGTGAGAACTCGCTTCTTGTTTTTAGGATAAGTGCACGTTTGTTTTTAAGAAATGGTTTAGCAAGGCACTTTTCCTTTATTGAAAAAGAATGTTTGAAATTCAAAACTCTTTTACTGTTGAAAGTTGTTTGAGACCCGGAGTCTCGCTTTTGAGTTTTAAAATCTGAAAAATATTTCCATCTAAAGTTGAACCTCATGGGTTCTTTTTTGAAGATTTGTTTTTGTGATGAATGGAAAACTTCCGGTATTTGGGATGTTCAGATCAGAGACATTCTTTTATTGAAGCCAAAGCATTCCAGATTTTGAAAAAATATGAAAGATTTTGAATGACTTTGCTTTGGTCTCCACACTTGCTTTACCGGTGTAAAACAAGAGTGTAGAGTTTGGAAAAATTTATTTCTCACCATTTTAAATCCATTTACCAGTTTAGCCTTTAAACACATATTGTCCTTTGACCTAAAAATATGTTCCATAAGAAACATTTTGTCGAATGTTGAAATTTTGACTTTCAATGGGATGACATGTAGTTGCACACAGAGAAAATGCATCAGGCACAAACAAGTATAAGATGAAATGATGAATCAAAAAATCTCATTCTAAATCAACCTAAGTGCTCAGAATTCTCAAATTAACATACACAATCACAAATTAATTCATTCTTTCACTCGAGATTTACCAATTATTGTCATGGTTTGGGGTTATGATTTGAGTCTATGCACACTTGTTAGCATCATAATGCCTGAATATTAAACAAACAAACGTCCTAGTAATAGCAGCAAAGACATTGACATCTTAAACCCTAAATCACATGATTCTAATCCTATGTTGTTCCTAATCGAGCAAGTACACTAATCGAGCATTATTTAGCGTTCTCTAAAGCTATATAAACTAGTTAATTAGACTAAACACATAAAAGAAACGAAAGCCCTGATTGATAACCCTAGTTTCTGATTATGCCTTTTTGACCGTTGAAAACCCTTGAAACATTTAGGGAATGATTAGACAACAACCATGAAGAAATTAGAAACTCACAATCGGGAACATTCGAGAAAAAAAATCGTTAGTCTGAATCGATGAGGTTTATCGATTATGTGTGATACTTTTGAGAATATTTAAAGAAACATTTATTAGAGCCCGTTTTATTTTCCATGCAAGATCCCTTTTTTTTTTTTTTTTTTTTTTTTTTTTTTTTTTTTGTGAATCTTTACTCATTAAAGGTTAATTAATTTTCCATTTGAAGTCCAAACAAGGTTAACTTGGAATCATTGCAGAAAGAATTTCCTTTCTCCCCCTCGAATTAGCATATATTTTGTGAAACCTTTTTGTGCATTTTAATTCGAGAGATCATAGAAGTTTTTGAAAATGAGATTTTAATACGAATGATGAAGAAACATTTTATCCTTGAAGAATTATGATGAGGTGTGCAAACTTCATGATAATGTGAAAAGTTTTCTCCCCCTCAAAACATGTTCCATTTTGACAGAGTAAAGCAAAATTTGTTTTAATGAAGGAACATAGTTTTGAAGTTACGAAGTTTGTACATAGAGAAAGAAGATATATATATATATATATATATATATATATATATATATATATATATATATATATATATATATATATATATATATTTATTATTATTATTATTATTTTATTATTATTTTTTTTTAATATTTAAAGAAAAAAAGTTAGATGTTTGACTCACTTAGTTTTAAAGAAAATTTTGCAAATCATCTGGAGTCAAACACCGCATACCAATATGGTGAACTAAATCAACAAACCTTGATGGAGGTAATTATCTCGCATGTGAGCAGGATCCAAATTGTGTGTAGACGACTCAGTAATGTCAGGAATGAGTTGAGCCGGTGCAAACGGATTAAAGAACGCCTCAGGGTCATGCTCTGTGGTTTGTGGAACTGATTTAGGTATGGAGTCTTCTGCTGATTGTCGTGAGTTGGACACGGTTTGTTATGCTGTTGTTGGAGATGCAATTTGAGGACCGTCTCTCCCAACAGTTGTTGTTGTTGTTTGTTGAGGTGAATCAGGTACTTGATTGTGATCAAGATGTGCAGCGGAAATTGGTGAGACCTCAGAAAGACGGTTTTCAATCGTATCATCAAACAATGGAGCAAACAAGGTTTCCACTTCCTTGCGGGTGAGAGACAATTGTTCAGCTGAAGAGTCTAGAAAGTTAGACGGTTGATTGCGGGTCCTAAGCTGTTGTGCTCAGAAGTCATTGTTGAAGTGCGGGTCCGAAACTGAATTATTCCGAAGCCATTCCTATTATATCTGCAAAGAAAGAAAGAAAAGACAAGAAAAACAGAGAACACGGATCCCCAAGAGAAACTGGGTTCCAGATGTTAGAAGCATAAAGATGTAGTGTCAATTATCTTCTTGACACTCGAACACACAATTCCGACGGTTTTCCTTCTTGTCTCAGGGGTAGATATAGTGGAGTTCACATTAGTTTTGGTGCAAATGTCTAAAATCTTTCCTGTAGGAATCCACCTAAGACCAATTGATTTGAAAATTCTACCCGTGGGTACCCACCTAGTGTTAGATCTAGGAGATGTTTTCCTTTTAGATGCAGTTGAATGAAATGTGGGAGCATCACTTCTTAGAGAAAACCTATGTCCTATATTGATCCACTTATTAGGTTTCTGACTTATGACATTTGGTTCAACGGGTTTGTTTGTCTTAGTCGATTGAGCCTTTTCAAGTGAATTTCCCTTTTGAAGATATTTTAAAGCACAGACATCATGATTATTTTCGCAACTACTCTTAGATGCTAGCCAATTCCTATTAGTTTGTTGAGAACTCCTAGGTTTTGGTTGCGACTACTATCAGTGTTTTGCACTACATTGGAAGGCTCCACATGAGGTTTTGAACCTAGAATTCCATCCTTTTGAAGTAGCGCCTTTTTCCTAGCCTTTTCTAGATCATAGTTCTTGTACATGTCATATTTGCCATAAAACTCTTTACTTTTAATGCTCGTTTTAGACACTGTTTTCGAACTAATCCTAGAAGAGCCAGGTATAATCACGTGTTGAGATTTAGCAGACACAGATGCATTTTCCTTAGGCCAAGAATGTGGAGTGACTGGTTTTGTCAAATTGTTTTTCTCAACAACTTGGGAGGCAAACCGAGGTTTTGAAAATTTAGGTCGTTCAGATTTAAATGCAGTCGGTTGTCTAACCACTGATTGTTTTCTGATTGTTTGAGAAGGCGGTTTCCCCAAGATTGATGGTTTTGCAAACTTAGTATCCATACTTTGGCCAGTCAGTCTTCTTAATTTGTTTTGTAATGCAGCATGTGCAAACACCTTTTCTTGAATTTGACCTTTTAAAAGCTCATTTTCTTTAACTAATGTATCCACACGTTTTCTTTGTTCATTCAAAAATTGACCATTGTTGCCCGAATTTAGAGATTCGTTTTGCATTTGAAGTTCAAGTGAGATGCAATGTGCCTCTAGTTTTGAAAAATCTTTATGACACTGGGCAATGGTCTTTTTGAAAAGAAGGTTTTCAGACTCAAGAGTTTGATTTGGTGTTTCAGTTATTAGATTATCATGTAAAGACTCAGACTCAGAACGTTTGTCAAGACATTGAACAGCATTCTGGTCAACCTCTCCTTCATTACTGAAGTTAGGTTGCTCAGATTGTTGTTTCTCATTAGCAGGCATAATGTGATCAACAGTAGATTGTACCTCATCCATGTGCTCTTTGTCAAAGTTGGGTTCTGTGTCGTAGATGGGTATGCCATCTTCCTCATCCATCTGTTCTTTGTCAAAGTTGGGCTCTGAGTCATAGGAGGGTCTAATCTCTACACAGTCTGCATCTGTATCATTCCCCAATCTGCTGTTGTCATCCTGCACTTCTGATTATGTCCCATTGCTTTCCATGGAAACCAAGTTAGCTTCAAATGCTTTAACCCTTTTAGCTTGCACTTCTTGAATCAGCAACTTCTGTACATATGCTCTTTTATCATATTCACTTCTGTGAAGAATTGTCCTCTCAAACGAATCCATAAGTTGGATCAATATTTCTCTGAAAATTTGAACCTCGAATCGAGTGTATTTAAAAAAATACAGGTCAAAAGATTTCCCGGAATTGATGAACTTCTGAAACTGTTCCTTGAGCACTCTAAAGGTGGCATAAGATTCATTCTTGTGAAATTCTTCTATTGCAATTTGCTTTTCAAGTTGATTCATGTTGTCGAACATCATATTTGTGAAAATGTCAAAGTCTTCTCCAAAGAGTGATGAAAATGCCCGTTTGAATCCATCCTCGGAATGAGTTCCTGCTAAGTCAATATTTGAGAGGATCTTAAGGTGTGAATTAAGTGATCTACACTGTTCCATGCATCTCTTCACTAAATGTGCCTCTATCTCATGCATCAGCGACCTTGATTGATACATTTTCTCTCCGTTTAATCTCACAATTGGATCTTCAGAATCATCAGAATCATGCTCTGGGCATGTATTATTCATGAGAGATTCCTGCATGTTTGCCATTAACATCACATCTGCTGTATCGGTTTCCAAATCTGCTGTATTGGATTCCAAACCTGCATATTCATCATCAGATGGAATATCTCCCATGACCTTTTGCAAAACTGCATTGAGATTACCCCCTTCAACTTCCATTTGACTAAGTGTGGCATTGTATTCAACATTATCGTCAGAGAGTGAGGTTGAATCATAATCTTGATCTTCCTCTTCTGCAATATTTTCCGTATATGCCAAAAATGCCATGCTCAGTTCGATAAGATCTTCTTCATCATCAGTATCTTTCATTGTGTTTAAGCATTCAGAAGTTGAAGTCATATCGCCATTGCCTTTCTTAGAAGATACTTGACTAAGCTTCACTAGATTTTGCAGAAGAGATTGCACATCATTATGTAGTGTTGTAGGATGGTACTGTGGAATGAAGAAAGGCTCAGGTGCATTCGGAGGATTGAAGAAGAGACCATTTGGAGTGTAAATTAAGGATCCATGGTCAACAACTGGAGATGGTGGAGCAAGGAGAATGGTCTTCAGTGGATTCATGCTTAAGCAAGATTCAAGAATTTGCTTCATTCTGTTGTGATGAATTTCTTCTGTATGATGCATAGCTTCAAGATATTTCCACATTTCATAAGCACTAGCTTGAAAGTCCATATACATGTAAATTGAGT
The DNA here is from genome assembly GCA_030686995.1 of Artemisia argyi. Classification (NCBI taxonomy): domain Eukaryota; kingdom Viridiplantae; phylum Streptophyta; class Magnoliopsida; order Asterales; family Asteraceae; genus Artemisia; species Artemisia argyi. Next base: position 186,787,899 of record CM060684.1, read on the forward strand.
TGGGAAGTGCCACTGTTATGAACCATACAGCCTGTTGGTCAACATCGTACTGAGCAAGTTCAGTTGCATTCAAATCTTCATCAGTTTGTATTCTGATAATCCCTGATGAGTCAACAAGAAATATCATTTTGTATGGACCATCTTGAATGGATTTAAGCATGAGATCTGCAGCAGGATGATCTGTGAGCCATTGTAAAAATCTCCGTTTCCAAACAGTATACGTTCCTGGTAGCAACATCGGAGGCCTTGATTCATTGCCAAAGAGCAGAACATGGCGAATGAGGGAGCTGTGACTTTGTTGTTGATGATACTGTTGCTGATGAGAATATTGGTGAGGAAGGTAGTTGGAAGAAGGTCCTGTTGTTGATGACTGTTGCTGATGAGAATATTGGTGAGGAAGGTAGTTGGAAGAAGGTGATTGAGACGTTGTAGATGACATTGCTCTCCCCCTTGATTGTTGCGATGTAATCGAAAAAAATCAAGCAAAATGTCACACGCAAGGTCGAAATAGTGATTTCTGGTTTTCCCTCCAAAATAAATTTGAAAAAATTCTCTCCCAAAATTTGAAAAACACTATGAAATGCAATTTAAAGGTTGCAAGAAAATTTTGAGTTTCAAAAATTTTGCCGCCAAATTTCACCGAAAAAAATTTGAATTTTGGCCTAAAAATTTGAATTTTGGGCCAAAATTTTCAACGTTATACCAATTTTTTTTTTTTTTCTTTTTTTTTTTTTTTTTTTTTTTTTTTTTGAAATTAAGAGGAGAAAGATAAGAAAGAAAACTATGATAAGAAGAGATGATGTGATTATGTTAATATGGATGTCTAACTCGATATGTATTAAGGATGTCTAACTCGGTGGAAATTTCCTTGAGTCCCTAACTTGACAAAACAAGAAATCCTAACTCGGTAAGAATGGAAGGATGTCTAACTCGGTATGTATTTAGGAACTCTAACTCGGTATGTAATTTTGGAACTCTAACTCGGTATGTAATTAGGAATTCTCAAACTCGATATGTTATGATAATGGTTCAAACTCGGTATGAACTGAAATTAGTCAAACTCGGAAGTTCTTGAAAAATGTTTCAAACTCAGAAGTACAAGTCAAACTCGGTAAGTTAATAAAATTTGAGCAGAGTTTTCCCTAGTAGGTTGCCACACAGAACCTAACTCGATAAACGATTAGGTGAAAGGCTAACTCGCCAACTTTGAGTTCAAACTCGGTAGAACAAAAAAATCCTAACTCGATAGTAATTGATTCCTAACTCGCTAGGTTTTTTTTTTTTTTTTTTTTTTTTTTTTTTTCCCAAACTCGCTAAGTTTTTATCCTAACTCGATAGACAGTAGTTCAAACTCGCAAGAAATTCGATGAACAGTAACCGAAGTTTAAGAAATTCACTTTATGCCTAGTTTTTCTACCAAATCAAACCTAAATCAACCTATATTATCCCTTGGCGAATGATACCACTTGTTAGGTCACCATTTTACAACATAATCACTTAGAGATCTAGAGAGAGAAAGTAAGTAGAGAGAGAGAGTGGAAGGAACTCTAAATAAGATATGAAAGACTAATAATAATATTAAGAGAACCAACAACCTCAAATGAGGTTATACATTACTATTTATAGGTAAGGATTAGGGCTTCACCACACTTAGACAATATTACATACTTAGCCTTAGACTTTATCCAAACCTATAAACTAAGCATAAAACTTTATAAAACTTATAGAATAACTAACGTATTAACTAAATATTGCAACCTATACCAAAACTCAATGACCGACACTTGAAATAATAAAGTCTATTCCCAACACTTACGCTTAACTTGGTCATCTACGCCTAAAACCTACGAGTAAGTTTACATCCTACGCACAAGTTGCCTCTTTCTACGCTGAAGTTCAGTTCTTACGCATAAGATCATATCTTACGCGTAAGTTTCAGAATACTTCGCATAACTTCAACCAAGGTCTTCTCTTCGTGTAACGGTGACTCAGTACTTCCCTAGCTTGGATAAGTTAGTGGAATACTTCGACTTCGGATATCTTTTAAGCTTGGATAAGTTTGAAAGATTTGTTTGGTTGTTTAACCTTACGCATAAGCTTAAACTTACGCATAAGGCAAAGCTTACGCGTAAAGAGAAAACTTACGCATAAACTCTTTGTTTACGCATAAACTACTCTTTACGCATAACCTAAAGTTTACGCGTAAGATTATTGTTACGCGTAAGATTTCAACTTACCCCAGGAATTTTGAACTTAACCAAAGGAATGTGCATTTCAATCTTCTACAAAGATCCATTACTACACAAGTGTTCAAAGATGTCTCAACCACCACATTACTACTTCTCTAATCCTCAGCAACAACATCAGCAGTATCAGCAACAACAATACCATCAGCAACAATCATATCAACAACCTTCACAATCACACTTTCATCAACAACCATTTAATCAACAACCACAATATCTCATGATGCAACAACATCAAATCATTCCTCAACAACAACCATATCAAATGTCACAACAAAACAATCAATATTCCTCCAAACAACCTCACTGGTTTGATAGAATGTGTGAAGTTATTACAACTCAACAATCCAGACATGAGTCAGGATCACTTGAAACACCTCCAATGCTAACACCTGGGAACTATGTTCAATGGTCAAGTCGATTCTTACGATTTCTTGAACTAAAGAAACCTCATGGGAAATTCTTGAAACAAGTGATACTTGAAGGACCATTTGAGTGGCCAACAAGATTTGAAATTGGTGATCCAACTGCTGATCCTCCACGTCCTCCTGATGATAGACCTCTTCCAGAATCTCAACTCACAGAAGAACAAAGATTACATCATGAAGCTAATGAGTATGCAATGGCTTATATACTTCAAGGTATACCTAATCCAATTTATCGAAGTGTCGATGCTCAGAAAACAGCCAAAGCTATGTGAGAACATGTTCATCTCCTTATGGAAGGCACTCAATTGAACAAAGATGATATGGAATCCAAACTCTACATGGAATACACTGACATCACAATTGAACCAGGAGAGTCACTTGAATCCTACTATCATCGTTTCACAAATGTGGTCAATGATCTGGAACGTCACAAAATCACAGTACCTAGGATAGCAGTGAACTCCAAATTCGTTGGTAGTCTTGGTCCTGATTGGCATAAATATGTGACATTTGTTCGACAAACCAAAAATCTTCATGATGCACCATATGGTTTGTTATATGATTTTCTGAAACACCATGAACCTGAAATGGAAAAAGATAAAGCTCTTCGAGGAGGATACTCACCATCACCAACGCCAAATTCTTTGGCACTCGTAGCTCAATCTCCCTATGCTCCACCACCTATGTCAAATCATGCGTATGTTCAAGAGCAAAACTACTTCAGTTATCCACAATCTTCCAACTCGAACCAAATGGTCCCTTATGATTCATCTCCACAGAATACTTCTACTCAACTTGTTCCATTGAACAACAATGATGCAGTGTATTACTCCAACTCCAATGAAGATGACTATGATGACTTTAATACTTTGAATCAGGGACTTGCTCTTATTGCTCGTGCTTTCAGCAAATTCTCCAACAAAACAAACAACCATCAACGTTCGTCTTCTAACACAAGGAATCAAGCTGTTGCCAATGATGGAAGAGTGGAAATTCAGAATCGTAACTATGGTCGATCTGGTTCAGGAAGTTCTTCAGGAAATTTTGGGAATGGTCAGAGGTTTAATAACAATAGGGGGTTCAGGAACAACTCAGGATCATCTCAGCAAAGGTCTGAACCAGTTGCAACTAGGAACTCCAACTCAGGGAATGCAGTATGGTGCTATAATTGTAATGAACAAGGTCATATAGCGACAGCATGTCCCAAACCGAGAACTCGGGGTACTAAGTTTCACAAGCAGGCATTACTCATGGCTCTTCAAGATGAAAAAGATGGACATTTCCCTGAACAAGATAACAACTTCATGGCAAATGTGAACAATGATGATGACATGGAAGATCTGGAAGCCAATGCAGCTGTGATGCTTATGGCCAACATGCAGGAACTTCAGTTTAATGATTCAGGTCCAGTGTATGACACTGACGGCTTGTCTTAGGTACATGACCAAAAAGCATGCCTAATACATGAAATAGCCTCACCCTCTGCTTCTGAATTAGATATGACGCAAGTTGTTCCATCTAAATCATCTTCATCTTCTCAAACAGATGAACAAATAAGCACAGTTTTCATATTTGATGATGACACGGCTGTTTCATTTGATGATCCTATTGAGAGTGATAAACATGATCATATAGAACAACATGAACCATCATTTGATCCAGACCCTCACCTAATATTGTTATCTAAACAACTGGATGCACAACAATTGCAAATCATAAAATGCAACGAGAAAAACAAAGTTTTAAAAGAAAAAAATGCGTCACTCGCAAGAGATATTGAGTGTTATAAAATTCAACTTTCAAATCAGGAAGACAAGATTAAACATGCAAAAAGTTTTGAAAAAGCTTTTCAAGATTCTTATAACAAAGAGCAAGATCTTCAACACAAAATGCAAGATTTAATTGAGTCAAACGGAAAGTTGATTTCTAAACTTGAAAGTGAAAAGTGTGAACTGAAAATGCAAGTTGAACGTCTTCAAACAATACTTTCAAAAACTGAAACAGAATTGTCCAATTGCAAAAAGGATTTTTGTGAACATAAAATACGAAAAAGGAAGTACATAGATAACTTACTTGGTGAGATTGTTGATCTTGAAAAACAACTCAAAGAATTTCGTAACATTGTTTACAAACACGGGAACTCTGTCACAACAATTCAGAAATTTTCTTTAAAACCGAGACCCGATAAAGGGTTTGCACTTTGCGATTTCAAATCAATGTTTCTTCACACAGCATTCAAAGAAAATCCTAAGATTTACAGTATGGACCACATGCTTGATAATACGATTGTGCGTGCTGTTGTTTTTGATACTGAGGAAGAAGAAGAACTTGAAGACGAGAGTCGATCAAAAATGAGTTATGTTCAATATTGGACACCATATGATTATTCACAAGCTCCACACATTTCTAAATCTTTTGTTCCTCAAAAGGAATTACCTGAGAAATCATGGTATGTCACAGAGTCATATGTTTCATCCTCTAATGCGGCCCCTGTCCAAACTGTAGCACAGGTAAATGGTCCTTTACCATCATCCGGTGAACTTACACCTTTACCGAAAAGTTGTCGTGTCTTAAATTATTTCAAAACTTTTATGGAAGACATCGAAATTTTGGAGGAAACAATTGAACGTAATTCTGAAATAAAAATTGAAACTTTTCAATCCGCTTACGAGCGAGAAAAGAGAGATATTTTTCAAAAACAAATGTTGCCAATTGTCAAACACCTCCGTCTCTGTGCTACACGTTGGGATCAGGAACTTCAAAACGAGGTCAAAACTATGATAAACGTTTTCAACTCAACTGAAAATGAGATTTTGGCCCAAAAGCAAAGAAATAGAGTTTTAAAAAATGATGCTGATCGACTCTTAGAACAATTTCTCAATGCTGATATTTATTCTGTTATCATGAATGATCTCTATAAATCTGGTACTTCTATGCTTGTGGATGATCTTTGTGTTGATAATAACTTGTTGAATGTGGAAATTGAGACACTTAAACATGAAAATGACAAGCTGAGAATACAAAATGATGATGTGACAAAACAATTTTCTAAAGAAATTTGTCAACTCAAACAAAGGCTTGAATGGTGTCAAGCTCAAAGTATTGAAACGGAATTGAAACTTCAAAGTCAAAATATTTCAAACTCTTGTCAACTTTGCAAAAACAATGAGTCTTTCAAAAGTCTGTGTCTCAAATACGAGAAAAAAATTGCGGATTTAAAAATTGAAAATGTTGCATATCAACAAAACCACGAAGACATCAAATATTGCAATGGTGTACTTGAGTCAAATATTCAGGATAAGAATCACATCATCATTGATTTGAAAGAGAAAATTAAGATACTCCATAAAGGAAAGTTTGTTGACACCACGGTGATAGCACCAGGATTGTATCAATTAGACAAAACTGCTAAAGGAAATGTTGTTCAAAACACTAATGTTGATAACTCCACTTCTACAGGACTAGTCTACACTAATAGCATTAGCAGACCCAATCGAAAAAGTAAAAAGAAGAATAGGCTCTGGCAACGTAAAAGAGGACCACTAGAAGCTCAAGAAGTAGAAGATCAACTTAGGAATTTGAATAAAATTCATGTTGCATCAGATTTGGATTCTAATCTGGCAAATTGTAATCAAAATTTAAATGTAACGAATGATGAACCTTTGAATGTTTTGAATATTAATGCATCTTGTGTGTTTTGTCGTAAAAGCGTATCATCTGGTGATCATACAAAATGTATAGCTAATTCTCTTCTTAATCGTCATAAGAAACGTAGGACACGCATTCCTTCTAGGCCCACTACTGCCTCTAAGTCTATCTTAGGAAAGCTGCCTTCTACGGTTTCTAATGAAGTTGAAGTTACCCCCATAAGTGCAGAAAACAAATCTAGGAACAAGCCCAGTACCAGTGAATTCATCAAAAAGAAAGCAAGAACTAGTTGGAATTGGCAACGTTGGTTACAATATATACCAGACTTTAAATGGATTCCTAAATTGTTGAATACATGTGCTTCTAACCAACAGGAACCCGCAGTTTCTTTGGGTTCCACCCTTACTTCTGTTCCATCCGTGTCTTCTTCTTGTGATGCAGGTGGTACAGATTGTTCTCTGGATTGTGGATAGCGGATGCACCCGACATATGACAGGCAATCTCAAACTGTTACACAACTTTGTCTCAAAGTTCATTGGTACTGTCAGATTCGGGAATGATCATTACGCTTTAATCATGGGATATGGTGACTATGTCAGTGGGAACATTGAAATCAGTCGTGTTTATTATGTGGAAGGACTTGGACACTACCTTTTCTCTGTTGGTCAGTTTTGTGATGGGGATCTAGAAGTTGCATTTCGTGAGAAAATTTGTTTTGTTCGTGACTTACAAGGAAACGATCTAATGTCTGGCTCACGTGGTTCTAATCTTAATACAATATCAATGTCAAATATGATTGCTACATCTCCGATATGTCTTCTCTCCAAAGAGGAATCGACTAAATCTTGGTTATGGCACAAACGTCTTTCGCACTTGAATTTCAAAACCATGACCGAACTTGCCCGTCACAAACTTGTTGATGGATTTCCAAGATTCCGTTTTACTAAAGATCACTTATGTTCAGCCTGTGAACAAGGAAAAAGTACTCGGGCTCATTTTCCTAATAAACCTGAGCACAGTACGAATCATGTTTTACAATTGCTCCATATGGATTTGTGTGGCCCGATGCGTGTTCAAAGTATCAACGGTAAACGCTACATTCTTGTAATTGTGGATGATTACTCCAGATGGACTTGGGATTATTTCTTACGAAGTAAAGATCAGGCTCCTTCAATGATCATCACCTTTCTCACTAAAATTCAAGTTCAGCTACGCAATACGGTACGAATAGTCAGAACTGACAATGGAACTGAATTTAAGAATCAGACACTTCGGTCATATTTCGAGAAAGTGGGAATTGAACATTAAACATCTATTCCTAGAAGCCCAGAACAGAATGGAGTTGTTGAAAGACGCAACAGGACATTAGTGGAAGCTGCTAGAACTATGTTGATTAATGCTCAATTACCAGATTACTTATGGGCAGAAGCTGTTTCAACCGCATGTTATACTCAAAACCGTTGCATGATCACTAAACGCCATCGCAAAACACCTTATCAAATTGTTCACAAAAGAAAACCGAACATCGATTACTTTCATGTATTTGGAGCACTTTGTTATCCGAAAAATGATCGTGATGATTTAGGTAAACTTAAAGCAAAGGCTGACATAGGAGTGTTCGTTGGATACTGTGAAAATTCTAAAGGTTTTCGGATTTGGAATCGTCGAACAAGAGAAATTCAAGAAACTATTCACGCTAATTTTGATGAACTCACACAAATGGCTTCTGAGCAACACAACTTAGGACCCGAATTCAACCGTCTTAACTCTCCAGACTCTTCGGCTGAACCATTGCCACTCAACCGCAAAGAATTGGAAACCTTGTTTGCTCCACTGTTTGATGATACAATTGAATACCGGTCTACTGAGGTCTCACCTAATTCCGCTGCTCAACCTGAAAATATTCCAGTACCTGACTCACCTCAACAAACAACAACAACTGTTGAGAAAGACGGTCCTCCAATTGCATCACCATTTACAGCAGAACAAACTGTTTCTAACTCCCGACAATCAGCTGAAGATCCTACACCACAATCAGTTCCACAACCCGCAGAGCATGACCTTGATGTGTTCTTTAACCCGTTTGCACCGGCTCCTACCTTTCCTGATATAGCTGAGTCGTCAACACGCAATTTGGATCCTGCTAACATGCGAGATACTTATCAACTACACCCTTCAACACACAAATGGACTCGAGACCATCCACTAGTTCATATTATTGGCCATCCAGATGCACCTGTAATGACAAGACAACGACTTCACACTGATGGAGAAACTTGTATCTATGCACTCACAGTTTGTCATGAAGAAGCTAAGAACATTAAAGAAGCAATGACTTATGACAACTGGATTGAATCTATGAAGAGGAATTTCAGCAATTCATAAGATTAGAAGTCTGGGAATTAGTTGAAAGACCTGACGGAGTCTTTGTAATCGGGTTAAAATGGATTTGGAAGAATAAGCTAGATGCTGAAGGCACTATCATACGTAACAAATCACGCCTGGTTGCGAAAGGATACTCCCAACTAGAAGGACTTGACTTTGCAGAATCCTTTGCTCCAGTGGCTAGACATGAAGCTGTTCGGATCTTTTTGGCCTATGCTGCACACAGGAACATGATTGTTTACCAAATGGATGTGAAAACAGCATTTCTTAATGGAGAACTCCGTGAAGAAGTGTATGTAAGCCAACCAGACGGCTTCGTAGATCCTGAGCGTCCTAATCACGTTTACCGACTCAAAAATGCACTCTACGGAGTTAAGCAAGCCCCACGGGGCGTGGTATGACAAACTGTCCACTTTCTTGCTGGCCAATAAATTTACTAAAGGTTCGGTGGATCCAACACTATTTACAAAAACCTACGGGGAGGACTTACTTGTTGTTCAAATATATGTCGATGACATTATTTTTGCCTCAACAAAAAGAAGTTACTCTAATGATTTTGCAAAATTAATGAAAGATAATTTTGAAATGTCCATGATGGGTGAACTTTCGTTCTTTCTAGGACTACAAGTTCATCAATCACCCCGTGGAATTTTTATAAATCAGTCTAAATATGCTCTAGAAATTTTAAAGAAACATGGAATGATGACTTGTGATACATATAATACACCAATGGGCTATACCACAAAACTAGATGCTGACTTACATGGGATTCCTGTTGACCCTACCAAATACCGCTGTATGATTGGGTCACTCATGTATCTCACAGCTAGTAGACCTGATATAGTATTTGCTGTCTACATGTGCTCTCGCTATCAGTCCAAACCAACTGAAAAACACCTCAGTGAGGTCAAAAGAATCCTTCGATACATAAAGGGAACCATTAACTTGGGAATCTGGTATCCGAAGGATTCTGGTTTTGAACTAATTGCTTTTTCAGATGCTGATCATGCAGGATGTTTAGACACACGCAAAAGTACATCTGGTGGATTACAGTTTCTCGGAGATAAACTTGTGTCATGGCAATCAAAGAAGCAGGACTGCACATCACTGTCGTCAACAGAATCTGAATATGTAGCCATGTCTGCTTGTTGTGCTCAAGTCATCTGGATGAGATCACAACTTAAGGATTATGGCTACCTATTCAACAAGATTCCAATCTACTGTGATTCCAAGAGTGCCATTGCTATCTCCTGCAACACAGTCCATCACTGCAAATCCAAACACATCGATCTCCGATATCACTTCATCAAAGAGCATGTTGAAAAGGGTACCGTTGAACTATATTTTGTTGGAACTGAGTACCAATTGGCGGACTTACTTACCATATCCTTAGCACCATCAAGGTTTGCTAGTCTAGTTCACCAAATTGGTATGCGATGTTTGACTCCAGATGATCTGGAAAAGTTTTTAAAACACTATTGATTGTCAAACATGAAAACTATCTTTGTAAATATTCTTACTAAAAAAAATGCAAGTATACACCGCCTCTTTCAACTCTATTTTTTTTATAAAAGTCTTTAATTATTAAAAACAAGAGTTGAGGGGGAGGAAAAGTATTTTTTTTTTTAATTTTCTCAAAATATTTACTGTTATACTTGCATTTTACCAAATATATTACGTTTTTTTACCATAAGTGATGCTTCAAAAGTGTTTCGGGATACTCACCTTGACCATTATGAAAATTTTTTTAACTTTTGAAGAGACTTTGGTCTATGGTCGAGGGGGAGTAAAATTCCACAAGTTGTTCTTGTTATTGACTTGGTGTAATTAACGAAAGTTAAATAAGAAAGTTAGTTTGGGCATTAAGTATGATTTGGTAACAAAGGTTAAGGGACCATTATTGTCAAATATCAAACTCATTTTAACCCTTAATCAAAACTACTTTGACTGCTCATTTACTCCACCTGCAACTTTTACTAACACACATTTAATATCTCAACAACCAATATCAACGATCCACAATCACTTGATTAATCTGATCATCTATCTTCTAATCTGTAAGTGCTACATCGTTTTGATCATGATTATTAACAAGGGTTTTAAATTTTATCTTAATATAACGGTTTAATTTGTCTTAATCGATTAAATAAAGCTAGGGTTTTGCGTAAAACTTGAACCCAGAATATTGTTGTGTTTGGGGTTGAATTTGTTGATGAGAAATAATCTTTAGATGTTAATAAACATGTATCCAACCTTTAATTTCACCCAGAATCTCTAATTGATCAATTTGGAAATTAGGGTTCATACGCAATTTTAGGGGTTCTTGATTCTGTGTGTTATGATTGAAATTCTTGATGGGGATTGTGTTCTTATATTCCTAGGAACTTGTTCATGTGGTTTAATTGTTTCAGAAACTGGTATTGATCATGAATCATAGATTTAGGGTTCGAACGCACAAGCAGATTTGATCTTGTGATTTTGTGGTCGATTGTTGTTATAATTTGGACCATATGTTCCTTAGGATGTTAGAATCACTTGCCCTAAGTTAATTACGACCCAGAATCATGTTTGTATCTATGAATGATTTGGTGTTCATACGTCCTTACGCGTTAGTTTAATTTTAGACATGTTTACGCGTAAGATTGTGTGTCCTAAGTGTGTTGGAACAAATATTGATCAGTGGTTGTGATTTTACACTTTCAGGAATCAAACAACTCGATTTTTCAAAAGGTGATTTGCGTTTAATACGTATCTACGCATAAGAAGTTCATCCTACGCGTAAGATTGATTCTTACGCGTAAGATTCGACTCGTTGAAAAACATTGTCTTGGATAAGACAATGTTTACGAATAAAAGATATTCTTACGCATAAGTCTTGATCTTACGCATAAGTCTTGAACTTACGCATAAGTCAAAACCTACGCATAAGTTATATCTTACGCATAAGGTTAATCCTTTGCATAAGCTCATATCTTACGCCTAAGATTTTATCCTACGCGTAAGATTGAGCCTACGCATAAGAATTACCTTACGTGTAACATATAAAGTTATGCGTAGCTTTTGCTCTTACGCCTAAATTCACTCCTTACGCATAAGTCATGGTATGCGTAGGTTTTCTTACTTACGCGTAACATTGTCAAAGTCATGAAATTTTCTAAGTGTTGTAATATTTCCAATGTGTAATCTCTTGTAATGATAAACTCATGTTGTAACTAAATTGTTATAAGTTTCTACCATGTGTTAACTTCTAAGAACACAAGTTTGTCATATTACAAAAGTTTTCACACACAAACAACCACTGATCAATTAATAATATGTGCACAATCATGTAATTGAATGTCTGAGCTAACAAAGTAAATCATTGCCATGTTTGTGTTTGTTTATGATCAATTCAGATGGCAGAACACAATGACATTCCATATGGACCAGAACCTGAACCAAAACTCTCATGGGAAGAAACCTTTCCCGAAGATTACTCCAGGAAGATAGGAAAGAACAACTTACGAATCAACTTCAACAAAATCACATGCAATGAATCATCATGCATTGTTGCAGTGGATGCTCTCCTATATCACCCCAACAAGCTCTTGTTTACTAAGTCAGCATCAGTGGCCTGCTTCTACATATACCAATTTTGGCATACACTTCAGCTAGACCTTGGGGAAGCTTCCTTCACTTGCATGCTTCATAACACACAGGTCACTGTGGACATAGATACACTAAGGAATGTTCTTGGGTTACCCGAACTTGGCCCAGATGAAGAATATGATCAAGTACCTACAGAGGAAGAGCTGATAGAGTGGTTACGGGATATTGGCTATGATGAATCAGAAGAAGTTGTGACCAGACATTCTAGGGTCAACATCAGATTTCTTCCACAACCATGGAGAACCCTGTACATTCTGATTGCCAAATCCTTATCTGGCAGAGACACTGGTCATGAACACCCCAAGCTCCAACACCTCAAACTCTTCTGGGCAGTGGCAAACGTCAAGAAAGTAGATTATGCCAGCATTATCTGGGAAGACCTTGTGTGGCACATTCAACACAAGACCAACAACATTCCATTTGTCCGTTTCACAAAATTACTCATCGAAAGCTTCCTTCGTGAGTATGACGATATTCCACAAAGACTTGATGATGAAGCCAAGCACACTTTCAGAAATGAGGAAACTCTCAAGATTATTAAGAGACTTGACACCAGCACTCGTAAACAAGGAAAGAAATTTCCTGATTGTCTCTTGAATGCCAAAGTGAAGCTTTGCAAGAACTACAAGTACTACCTTCAAGCTCTCGAGGAAGACAAAGTTGGCTTCTTGGACGAAGTTGTTCTACCATCGTTCATGCAGAAGAAGGGAAAGAAAGGTAGCAAGACTGGGAGCTCCAGCAGTTCTACCCAGTCTAAACAAAAGAAGAAGGGTACTCTTAAGAGAAGACTTCCTGTTAAGAAACCTGAGTCCATTCCTGAACCTACACAACCATCTTCTCCAAAACCATCTGACTCAGAAACCGAATCCGACGAAGGTCCAGTGTACAGGGAAGCCTTTGCCAATATAAACGAGAATGTTAATCTTGAAGATATTGATGATAAAGACTTGACGTTCGAAGATTGGGAAAAGAACATTGATGAATTTGCTGATAATGCTGAATACCCAGCAGATCTCAATCAAAGACCTTTCACTGAAGCAGAAACAAAGTTGGAAGAAGAAAGGGTCAGGAAAGAGAAACTGAAGGAACCCATGACTGCTGAACAAGAGTCTACTCAATCTAACTTAGGTCTTTCAGTAGAAGAAGAAAATGAAAGAACTCTTAAGTTGGGTCTCCTCCACAGCAAGATAGATGCATTCAATGCTGATCAACCTCCACCTCCAGTGTTCTCTCATACTACCGAAGCTGGCGGATCTAGCAGCATTCCTGATTCTACTACAGGAATCAATACTGACTTGGTTGTCTACGACAATCCTTCAGTATCTCCCACAGACGTAGAAATGATCAATGCTTCAGCAACCGGAGAAGAGGAAGAGGAAGATCACATGGATATTGATGCTCCACATTTGCTGTCTATGGAAGAAATGGAGCTCAGAGAAAGGGCTCAAGAAGAGGAATTAAAGAAAAAGCAGGAAACTGAAGAGGCTAGGCTTGAGGAGCTTGCACAAGCCAAACTGGAAGAAACAATCCGTATGGAGGAAAGCAGGAAGGCTGAAGAGGCAGCTAAGCTGGCAGAAGATAAGTTACGAAAAGAAGAAGAAGCCAAGCTTGCTGAAGACCTGAGGCTTAAGGCAGAATCAGCCAAATTAGCCGAAGAACAAAAGCTTAAGGCAGAAGCTGACAAACTGGCAGAAGAACAAAGATTGATAGAGGAAGCAGCCAAAGCAAAGAATGTTGAACAACCCGAACCTCAAAGAGGAGATGACAAAGACGTAACCACCAACATTGAATCCTCACAATCATCTCCTCCAGCATCCGAATCAACCCATGAAAAATCAATCAAGAAACCTACAAGTACCAAAGCCTCTGCTGCATCCAAATTGATAAAGACAACATTTAGAAGAGTTCATGACAAGAAGAAAAACAAACTGGAAAATTAGGTTGCATCACTAGCAAGCCAAGTTGCTGAACTGACGAAGCTTAACACTAATGTCCAGGAGCTGCAAGAAAAGGTTGACACCTTCTTAGCAAAGGATGTGCAAGAGAACTTGGAAGCCACATTAGCTGCTCAAGCACATCAGTATATGGAACAACATTTAGTGGCTGAGTTGAAAGAACTGCTGGCTCCTATGAGAGATGAACTCACAAAGTTTGCAGAACAAGCAGTCAAGAAAGTGATCAGATCTACCTCGTTTACTCTTCGTGCTGACAAATCAACTTTACCACAACCGGGGTTATCTATGGATGAATTAGAAGCCCAGCTCTTGGACAAATTGGCAAGCAAGTTCACATTGTCACCTGAAGAAGCTAAAGTTCTGGAAGCTTTGAAAGCCAAAATGACTAAAGAGACCTGCATCACTGAGGCCGATAAGCTGAAAAGTCCAAGAGATGATGAAGATCAGGATCCTAACTCTCAGGCAAAGAAACAAAAGCAAGCCGAAGGACCCTCATCTCAACCAAAAGCACCGGTCATCCCTCCAACTACAACAACATCTTCACAACAACCCAAGGCATCTGGTTCAGCTCCCAAAGCACATGACCACTTTGAATACACAGGTGGTGACGAGATTCCTCAGCCCGATGAAGTACCAGAACCGTCATCTAAGAAGAAGAAGGAAAGGAAACGAAAGCATCATCAGCACAAACCGGACACCTCATCAAAAGGCACAGAACCCAAGAAACCGAAAACCGTCCTCAAATGGCTAGACCAAGATGAAACTGCCGATTACTCCTGGTTTGACAAGATGATTAATTCGCAACCGCCACTTGCAGACAATCAAGAACCTCAAGATGGTCGAACAGTGGAATACGCTCAATTGATTCAGCATAAGTTTCAAATGAAAAAGATGAACAAGAAAGAGCTACGAAGAATCAAGAATGATGCGTTCAATCTTCTGAAAGATCGGTCTGCTAACTCCATCGAACTTGAGTACCATCTAGAAAATATTGCTCGAGCTATGTCAAGCAATATTGACTGGATCAATCCTAAATCTTACGTCGATCCGGTCACAAGAAAAACCGCACCATACATAACCGACTGGTCCAAACCACTGCCTATGATTGAAAAACCAAAGGAACCAAAGATCCCTTACAAGTTCTTCTTCAACAACGACTTGGAATTTCTGCAACTCAGCAGCAAGATTGAGAAGAAGTACGTTACATCACTTGCCTTTCTCCCTGCAGCTAGATATCTCAACAATGCCATCGAAGAAGAAGCCTCTGCCTTATTCATCGACAAAATTGTTGACTATGACCAGAATGCACTCTATGGTATACATCATTGGCCAGATAACCGGGCACAGTACTATCGAAGCAACAGACTCAATCAAACGATGGGCAATGTGACAAGTGATTTGAAGATAGTCTCAATTCAGTTCATTTCGACTGTCACTCACTTTGGGTACCCCTTCCTCAGCAAACTAGTACTCAAAAGACTTGATGAAAAAGAGTACGAGATTTCCGAGTCAGACTTTCCACGACTACTCCTCAACGACATAGAAGATATGTACCTGCTCAAAGTTCAAGGACAGCTTTGCAACTTGCCCAAAGAAATGCAGCTTGCCTTTATCACAGCTCTCCTAATCTTCATTAGGCAGATAGTCATCAGAGAAAGAGTAGAAGATCTTCAACTGGGAGTGGAAAGTTATCAGAAGAAGCTGAATCTCACCAAACCAAATATGTTTGACATCCCCAACCTTCAACATCTACCTCAATACTCATTGATAAGACATCCAGCATTTGGGTTCACATACCGCAGTGTAAACGGTCGTAACTGCTTCATGGGCTACGAAGAAATACATAAGTTCTGTGATGAAACCCTGAAGTTCGTCAGAGATGGAATCAAAAGCAGATTAGATGACATAGCACTGGGTAAATCCAAAAGGTGGAATACCAATGAGGCCAGGGACGCTCGCAGATTCATTACAAGGATTGAGAACCGGTTGAAGCGCAGGGATCAGTTCAGGAGATTGGAAAGTTATGTTGGAGGCAGACCAGGATTTCCGGTGTTGACATTTCAGAGACCTGAATGGTAGATTGTTGTAAGAATTTGATTTGATTTGTCAATATTATACTTCATTATGGCTTGTGCACACATTACAGTGCACAACCCGAACTTGTAAAGAAAGGACCCTGCGGTACGCATCAGTGCCTCAATCCTAATATAAGGAGCGAAGGCTTCTTACTTTTGAGTAGAATTAATCAAATGTTTATGATTTTTCATAATTCTGCTCAAAAGGACAAGTATTTCACCTCAATAAGACCTAATCACTTGTTGAGAGGGAGCACTTGTCAAAACAAAATACTTTGTTCTAAGTCAAAAGTTCTTGGTGAATCTCCCCATAAGACTCAAAAAGGCATATTTTAATCTAAAAGATTGTCAAAAACATCATGTCATATGCTATTTTTGAGGGGGAGAAAATGAAAAGGTGATTAAAATATAAGAAGTCATAAGGCTTAAAGTTGTATCTTGTGCGAGCTAGACTCAGTAATAACCCAGGAATTGACGAGACAATAAAAGTTAGTAATATCGAAATGACTTATCCTCGACGGGTAATAACATCAAGTCAGTTACTAGAGCTAGTTGTCACCTAAAAGCTGACAATGTATCTCTTTAACTAACCACGTAAGCGTGTCTCGAAAAGGATATGTCTTAGTAGAAATGTACCGTCTCGAGAAATTTTCTGTGAACTTGACCAGGCCGGGTAATAACTTCAAGCTAGTTTAACTAGTGATGTAAGCGTGTCTCGAATCGGTCTTGTTCACGGAAAGTGGATCAATTCAAAATGCTTGCTCCTCCCGCATGTGCAGATTTATTAAATACTTATGAGCACATGTGAAGGGGGAGCCCTTCAAAAGTGTACACAAAACTCTCAAAGTGTTAACCAAAATATTTGATTATCACAAACACTTTGAGAGATTTTCTATCAAAGGTTTCTTGGCTACTGTCGGAGTTATAAGGTGATTAAAATAGGAATAACCGTCCTATGATCCGCCAGAGCCGGAGGGATCTACCCAAGGACATCTCCCATAGTTAGAATTAGAAGTCCTTAGGTATGATACGAAAAAAGGAGAAAAGAATGAAAGGGAAAGAAGGAGTTGAAGAATTAAAAAGAAAAGTAAAGAAAAGGGTGAAAAGAAATAGCCCTCCATATGTTCAACCTTAGGGCAGACACCGGGTTCAATACGTATGCTACTGGTTGTTGCTAAAGACAACACCGGTATTGAAGATAAAGTCGTCATGGACCCAGTGACGCAATGCACTAAACCTTCTTAACCACTCAAGTTCTCTTAAAAGGACTTGTTTCATTCTCACGGGGAACCATTGTAATCTATCGACTTATCTCTTAGAGATAGTTGATATTGAAGCAGGAGACCCTTCCCTAGTCTCCGCATAGGAAACCTAAGTGTGCACTTATAAGAGTCTAGAGCCTTGAGATTCATCAAAGATCTCTTAGGAACACTTAGTACTTCTACAACTGGTGTTCTACATCAATGGACACCAGCTGTAAATTATCGAGTCCTTCGCAGATCTTAGCAATCTGCCTAGAACGTTTATGAGAGGATTACAAATGTATTTCTCTATGATTGAACGGAAACTCCTGCCAGGTTCAACATCAAGCAACCCTGACAGCAGGTCACTTCGGTAACCCCATAAGGGTTACTCTTAGTGTTTGCGGTGGTTCCATAGCAGTCTACAGTCGTGGAGTGATCCCCAGCGACTCACCCAGTCATTGAGCTACTTAGTAGGTCTCGTAAGCTCCTTCGGGAGTATCTGATATGGGAACGGCCTGGATAAGGATTAGAGGGAGTCTTCACAATATGCTGTTGATGAACTCTAATTCCTTATCTGTAAGTACCGGGTATTTATTGCTAACTGTTTACTTGCAGGTACCTCACTTCCATGATGGTAGATTCCAACATGCTCATACATACATCTTGAAGCAAAAGATAGCTCCCCCAAAGATCTAAGCACCACAAAGTTCAAAGAAAGATTCTACATCAATAAAAGAAGAATCTACAAAGTATAAAGACTTAAAGATCTCAGTATATGAAAAGGAACTTCGTGCACGTGAAAGTATAAAGATGTATGAGTATGTTGGAATGGTGGACAACCTCCACAGACGCAGGAGTGACGAACGGCAGACTACTTCATGACACAATCATTACATCATCACCAAAGAACAAAGACATACAGCAAAGTACATTTATTAGCATTCAATCATTTTTGAAGACGTCTAAAGTTTTACATGTCACAAGTCTACGACAAAGATGAAGACGTCAAGCAACCGTGATGACCGACCCTTAGGGGGAGATTGTTGGGATCATACTTTTGTATTTTAGTCAAGTCTCGGTCATTACCTTTTGTAATAGGTTGCTTAGTTATTTATTTTACTATGTTTATGTTACAAGGCTTAAGTATGTAAGACCAATGGGCTTGAAAGCCCACGTCCAAAAGGAAGGAGGGAGGAAGGGAGTGTGGCCCTACTCCTCCCCCTACAAATACCAAGCTTATGTAAACATTTTATTTGTTGGTTATTTGAATACATTAAGGAAACTCTTGCAAATTATCTTCTCTCATTTCTTATAATCAACCATCTCTCATTCTCATCTATTTTCTTACACTTGTGTTTACTAAATGGTGACCTAACAGAAGCAGAAGACATAAAACAATTGTTGATTATAGCATTAGTTGTTCGTTAGGGTTTGGTGGATTTGGTAAAGTATGTATGTGATCGTATCTGTGAATTGGTAAAGTGGGTTTGGTGGATTTGGTAAATAAATAAAATATTTTTATTATAAAAAAATGGAGTATAACGGAAAACGGGTCAACATAACAGTATTTTTAAAGAAACAAACGGAGTCAACAAGGTCCACCTTGCCAACTCAGCTAATCTCTTTGCCATGTCGGATGAGTACATAAGTTAGCAAAGATTAGGCACTTTAGACCCCAAGATAGCAAAATTAAAAGTTTCATACATGATATAGTAAAACGTGGCAAGTTGGATACACTTAGAAATCATTATCCCTTAAAAGTATCTCTAATATACACACTACATATAATTTTGGCACTAACTTATTGTAAGAAATACAACATTCCACTTCAATATTAGTACTGCAGAAGTATTATTTTGATGCAATGAATAGTAATTGGTTAAAAAAATATCAAATATAATAACACACCAGTAATATTCATTGCATTAAAGGTTTTTTTATTTTTATTTTTTTACTTTTTGGCTTATAATATAATTTGCCTTTTTAAGTTACTTCTAATGTTATTGACTGTGATCCATGCAAAAATAAAAAAGACGTGAGCTACTGCCTACATGCATGCAAATAATGAGAACATGGGAAAATGAGTGCAATGGTAAATATAATGGTTGAAGTATTCTATAAGGCTAGGCGTTATGATGCTAGGTGACCACACGTGAAGGCCAGAGATGGCGCGTGAAGACCTTGACCGGGGTATTTTGTTGGGGAATGAAAGAAATAAAATGAGGTTGGTTCAGCGAAGGTGTTCACATAACGAAAAAGGTGAAAAATTTGGGGTAACGTTAAAAAACCGATCATTGGACATTAATAAAAATATATATATTTAAACTTTTATCATTATATTTACCTATAAATCCTCACTTACCGAGGTTCATTTTTTTTTCACACATTTAAATTTTATTACATCTTTTATACTTCCACTTCAGAAATGTAAAAAAAAATAAACAAAAAAAATAATAATCCGAACACCCAATTCCAATATCCAACACAATCACTCACCACCGGTTCATTTTCGAGCTCCAACTTTTGTTTACATAACACAAGCACCACAATGCCAACAAACACAATACCACAACCCACCATTTGTACATCTACTACGTACAACAACAACAAATATTGTATCAACCACAAATATTTCAATCACTACAAAATATGTATCAACCACAAAATGTTTCACGTTCCTATATCACTACAAACGTTCCATGATTCTTCATCACCATCTCCAAACCAATCTTAAATTTTGGCTATGCCAAGTTATGAACCTCAAAAATCTCCGTCTAACTTCGTTGGTGATGAGTCTCTCGTCGAAGAAGTCCCGCCCCAAAGGACAAACTGTTAAAAAGACGTCTATAAAACCCATTGCCAAAGAGGTATGTAACATTGCATGGACCATGGCCGAAGAAATTGCATTGTGCCAAGGATGGGTTAGTTCATCCTAAGATAGCGCCAAAGGGAATTTGAAGAAAGCGGGTGCATTTTCGACGGAGATATTAGGTTACTTTGTGCAAAAAATGGGGTAATCGGCGTTCGTACCTATGATTCTATCTGTGTAAAATGGAAGAGTATGCGTACTAAAATTTCTCCATTTTGCTTGACTTACAGTAATTTGGTTTGAAGGATCAAGAGCAGAGCCAATGACGGATATGTCCGGGAAAAAGAAACTGATGAATATCAGGCCGAATACACCGAATACAGAACTCATTTCAACCTTTATCATGCGTGGAGAATTTTAAGGACTCTAAGAAATATTCATTAGGTAGAAATTCTAGCATTTAGAGAAAAAAAAGTGCAAAAGTAAAAGTAAACTATCAAAGACGTCGGAGTCAACCTCGTTCAACACATCAGAGTAAGTACAATGTGGTTTTAATCTCAACAACACAATTAATGAAGAGGAAGAGGAAGAAGAAGTGTGAGAAGTTCGACCAATGGGTAGGCATAAATGTTGGAAAATTTAGTGCACTTGAGGGATCAATTCACACCTGGTAATGGGTTTGGAGGTATGGAGTATACACCCATTTGGTCACTGAATCCCCTGACTCAATAGTGGTTATGTTGTGAATCTGCTGCTAGTTGATTCAGCTGCTAGTGTGTTTCCACTGATGTGTTAACGTTACCACTGCAAGGGTTATTGTTTCCACTGCAAGGGTTGTTGTTACCACTGCAAGGGTTGTTGTTACCACTGCTAGTGTTAACATTACCACTGCTAGTGATAATGTTTCCACTGATTACCACTGATCCTATAATTATGGAAATTATTATGATATAATTAATGGGCCGTTAATTATACATAATACCATGGGCTAGGGTTTGAGTATTCTCTATTATAAATAGAGATCACATCATTATGCATGAAATGGAGTCATCATACGATATACTAAACACAAAACCCTAAACACTTCAATACGCTTCTGGTTCTTGGTTTGTGCCTAAAGCAAGAACATCACTTGGTCTTATCCCATAGAGATATTCGTGTAACCCAGGCATAGGGTCGAATAGTTTCTATTGGAAAGTGATACCACGATTTCAAGTGAATATCCGGTACCTTTATTGATTATCTTAACCCTAATCTGGGAACTGTTTTACACATAACAACCAACAATCAATAGAAACTATTAGTGATAATCAATGGCTGCTGCTATGAGACAAATAGCTGCTAACTTTTCCAAGTTGGAAAAGTTTGAAGGTGTGGATTTCAGAAGATGGCAGAAGAAGATGCAATTATTGCTGACCAGTATGAACGTGGTGTATGTTCTTACTACTGAGATTCCAGAAGATTTTGGAGAAGCTGCTACTATGGAGCAGATGAGAGCAAGAAGCAAATGGGAGAATGATGATTATGTTTGCAGAGGTTTAATTCTCAATGGTATGTCTGATACTTTATTTGATATTTATCAGAATGTTGAAACTTCACAAGAACTATGGGATTCCTTGGAAGCCAAGTATATGGCTGAGGATGCATCAAGTAAGAAGTTCCTTGTAAGTAATTTTAACAATTACAAAATGGTTGATTCTAGACCTGTCATGGAACAATACAATGAACTTCTTGGTATACTTGGTCGATTCACACAACACAAGATGAACATGGATGAGGCTATTTCAGTCTCTTGTATCATCGATAAACTTCCTCCTTCTTGGAAAGAATTCAAGCATATGCTTAAGCATAAGAAGGAGGAGTTAACTCTTGTTGAGTTGGGTAGTCACTTGCGCATTGAGGATTCACTCAAAGCTCAAGACATTGACAAGCCAAAGAGTAGCACTGCTACTGGTCCATCAGTTGTCAATATGGTGGAGCATAACAACTCCACCAAGTACAATGACAACAAGGGCAAGCGTAAGCATCAAGATAACACCAAATATGATCTTAACAAGAAACCTAAGGTGACTTGTTGGAAGTGTGGGAAACCTGGACACTTCAGGAAAGATTGCAAGGGTGGTAAAGTTGGAAACAAATCCAATGGATCAGGCACAAGTGGAGGGAATGGTAACACCAATTCTCTGAAAGGTCAGAATGTGTTTAATAAGTCTTTTAAGATTTATTATGTTACATATATATCTGATATTTACTTTGTGCAGGATGATGATGTTGCTTGGTGGGTTGACTCTGGAGCTACAATTCATGTGTGTAAAGATAGAAGCTGGTTCAAGACCTACAAGTCAATGAATGATGGTTATATTCTTCACATGGGAAATGAGTCAACTGCCCTGGTGCATGGAAAAGGATGTGTTGAGTTGAAGTTTAGTTCTGGAAAGATTGTTTCTTTATTTAATGTTTTACATGTTCCTGATATTAGAAAGAATTTGGTTTCTAGTAGTGTTTTAAATAATTGTGGTTATAAACAGGTTATTGAATCTGATAAGTTTGTTTTATCTATAAATGGTGTGTTTATTGGTTTTGGTTATTTATGTAATCAAATGTTCAGACTTAATATTGTTCATGATAATATTGATTCTGCTTTTATATCTACATCTAAACTTTATGATTCAAACCTTTGGCATGCAAGACTTGGCCATGTACATTATAAAAGAATGCAAGATATGTCTAAGGATGGGTTAATTCCAGCCTTTGATGTGAACACTGAAAAGTGTAAAACTTGTATGTTGAACAAGATAACTAAGAAACATTTTCAAGGAGTAAAACGGGAAACTAAAGTTTTGGAGTTAATTCACAGTGATCTTTGTGATTTACATGCTACTCCCTCTTTGGGGAATAAGAAATACTTTGTGACTTTTATTGATGATGCTTCTAGGTTTTGTCATGTTTATTTATTACATTCTAAAGATGAAGCATTAGATAAATTTAAAGTATTTAAAACTGAAGTTGAATTGCAACAAGGGTCTCTAATCAAAAGATTAAGGACTGATAGGGGAGGTGAGTACATGGATACTCTGTATTTTCAGTCTGTTGGTATAATCCATGAAACGACAGCCCCTTATACTCCTCAGCAAAATGGTATTTCTGAAAGGAAAAACAGGGTGCTAAAGGAGATGGTTAATTCCATGTTGTCCTATTCAGGACTGAGTCAAGGATTCTGGGGTGAAGCTATGTTAACAGCTTTCTATTTATTAAATAGGGTTCCCAACAAAAGGAACAAAGTTACCCCTTATGAACTTTGGACTAAAAAGAAACCTAACCTTAATTATCTTAGGATATGGGGTTGTAGGGCTGTTGTAAGACTCCCTGATCCAAAGCAGAAAACTTTGGGTGAAAGAGGCATTGAATGCATCTTTGTTGGATATGCTGAGCATTTCAAGGCATATAGGTTTTATGTTATAGAACCTAATGAGTCTGTTTCAATTAACTCAATAATTGAATCAAGGGATGCACTATTTGATGAGAACAGATTCTCATCTATCCCTAAACCAAGTCAAAGGATTCCAAATGGAACCAATGACAATGGTGTTTTAGAGATTCCTGCTGATGAGGTTCCTGCTGATGAGGTTCCTGCTGAGGTTGTGGAACAACAACCTGAACCTGAGCTCAGAAGGAGCAATAGGGTGAGGACTCCAAAGTCATTTGGACCTGAGTTTCAATTATACTTAATTGAAGGTACAAGGAGTGAGGTCTCTGACCAATACTCCTATTGCTTCATTGTAGAGGATGATCCCAAAATATTTGAAGAAGCAATGAAGTCCCAGGATGTTGCTTTCTGGAAAGAAGCAATTAATGATGAGATGGACTCCATCATGGGCAATAACACTTATGTGTTGACTGATTTACCACCTGGTTGCAAACCTTTAGGTAGCAAATGGATTTTCAAAAGGAAAATGAAGGTAGATGGAACTGTTGAAAAGTTCAAGGCAAGATTAGTTATTCAAGGCTTTAAACAAAAGTCAGGAATAGACTACTTTGATACTTATGCTCCAGTGGCACGTATCAGTACCATAAGATTGCTAATTGCTTTGGCATCAATTCACAATCTGATTATTCATCAGATGGATGTGAAGACAGCTTTCTTGAATGGTGATTTAGATGAGGAGGTTTACATGAACCAACCTCAGGGCTTCATCATGCCTGGCAATGAAAACAAGGTGTGTAAACTGATTAAGTCTCTTTATGGACTAAAACAGGCACCTAAGCAATGGCATCAAAAGTTTGATGAAGTTGTTTTGTCTAGTGGTTATTTACTTAATCAAGCTGACAAATGTGTATATAGCAAATTTGATGAATCTGGTAAAGGAGTCATCATTTGTCTATATGTTGATGACATGTTGATCTTTGGCACTGACCAAAATCAAGTTGATCTTACAAAAGAATTTTTGTCATCAAAGTTCTCCATGAAGGATATGGGGGAGGCAGATGTTATCCTTGGCATAAGGATTAAACATGAAAGTAACAAAATTTCTATATCTCAGTCTCATTACATTGAGAAGGTGTTAAAGAAATTTAATTACTTTGATTGTACTCCAGTGAGTACTCCTATGGATACAAGTGAGAAGCTAATGCCTAATACTGGCAAAGCTGTATCTCAACTTGAGTATTCTAGGGTGATTGGCTGCTTGATGTATGCCATGACTTGTACAAGACCTGATATTGCTTTTGCTGTGGGTAAACTGAGCAGGTATACTAGTAATCCTAGTGCTCATCATTGGCAAGCAATTCAGAGGGTCTTTAAGTATTTGAAGAGAACTATGGATTATAGTCTCTCATATACTGGTTATCCTTCAGTATTAGAAGGATATACTGATGCAAGTTGGATCAGTAACACTGAAGACAATTCGTCTACAAGTGGCTGGGTATTCCTACTTGGTGGAGGTGCAATTTCTTGGGCATCCAAGAAACAAACTTGCATTACCAGTTCAACCATGGAATCTGAATTTGTGGCTTTAGCTGCTGCTGGCAAAGAAGCTGAATGGTTGAAAAACTTGCTTCTTGAGATTCCATTGTGGTCTAAACCTATAGCACCTATTTCTATCCGTTGTGATAGTGCTGCTACATTGGCAAAGGCTTATAGCCAGATGTACAATGGGAAGTCTAGACACTTAGGTGTTAGGCATAGCATGATTCGTGAGCTTATCATGAATGGGGTGGTATCTATAGTGTTTGTTAAATCTCAACAAAACTTAGCTAATCACTTGACGAAGGGTTTGGCTAGAGACTTGGTTTTGAAGTCTGCTACAGGGATGGGTTTAAGCCCAACTTAGTCACTGAATGCAAGGATACCCAACTCCCTTCTAAGGAAACTTGGAAGCTGAGTTCAATGTGGAAAGCTGATCATTTAGTGGACTGAAGCACATGTATTACAAACATCCCAAGGTTGTGCTTGTTACCTGCTGAAAGGAGGATGAAGTCTTCACTTCTTAATGGTTAATTTTCTTTGAAAAAGTGCTAAGCAGGAGCATGAATTAAAGATGAACCACCTATGTAAATGTTGAAGTTTTGCCGCTTCAGGAAGCTTTGGACTTTTAGCTTTTACAACATTTATGAATTGGATATGGACACATGGCTTGTATAGTGTCAGGAGTATTTTAGTGTTTGAAAACTTGTGTGTATTTATCATCAGGTATTCAAATGGGTTGAAGGGTTCAATTCTTAGAACACCCTGATTCTCGAATATTTGAAAGTATATGTACTAATGTGGAAATTCAATCCTCATGATATTTTCATTTATGCACTTGTTTTGGTTTGTGTTTGAATTTTCATGCAAAGGTAGTGAACTAAATTTGGGGAGGATTGTTGGAAAATTTAGTGCACTTGAGGGATCAATTCACACCTGGTAATGGGTTTGGAGGTATGGAGTATACACCCATTTGGTCACTGAATCCCCTGACTCAATAGTGGTTATGTTGTGAATCTGCTGCTAGTTGATTCAGCTGCTAGTGTGTTTCCACTGATGTGTTAACGTTACCACTGCAAGGGTTATTGTTTCCACTGCAAGGGTTGTTGTTACCACTGCAAGGGTTGTTGTTACCACTGCTAGTGTTAACATTACCACTGCTAGTGATAATGTTTCCACTGATAACCACTGATCCTATAATTATGGAAATTATTATGATATAATTAATGGGCCGTTAATTATACATAATACCATGGGCTAGGGTTTGAGTATTCTCTATTATAAATAGAGATCACATCATTATGCATGAAATGGAGTCATCATACGATATACTAAACACAAAACCCTAAACACTTCAATACGCATCTGGTTCTTGGTTTGTGCCTAAAGCAAGAACATCACTTGGTCTTATCCCATAGAGATATTCGTGTAACCCAGGCATAGGGTCGAATAGTTTCTATTGGAAAGTATACCACGATTTCAAGTGAATATCCGGCACCTTTATTGATTATCTTAACCCTAATCTGGGAACTGTTTTACACATAACAACCAACAATAAAGCCGAAAAGAAGTCGGCATCATCGACATCCTCGTAAGCTGGTGGGGATGAAGGCTTTGTGAATATGTTGGTGAAAGAATGAGCAAATGCGACTACTTCTCTTTTTCAACCAAACTAACAAAAAGTGATAGTGTATGCCGAGATGAAGCAAAAGGGAATGGAGTTAAAGCAAAAGAATTACGAACTATAACAACAAATGCTCGACTTTCAACAAGAATAATAAAAACAAGATGATATAATGTTATCTTTCTCCCGATGATCACTTGACTGGAATTAAACGAGAAAAAGTGCTGGAGTTGAAACAGAAACTTAGAGAGAAATTTAATTTAGATTATTAGTTTATGTTTTAATTTCCTAATAAGAGTTTAGTTTAAGTTTTTAATTATTAATTTATTTTTAATTTAATTATTGAAGGTTTTATTTAGTATTTATTAAATTTGTTAGAAACTATAGGTTTGATGGTTGGTTAGGTGGCAACG
The DNA here is from genome assembly GCA_030686995.1 of Artemisia argyi. Lineage (NCBI taxonomy): Eukaryota > Viridiplantae > Streptophyta > Magnoliopsida > Asterales > Asteraceae > Artemisia > Artemisia argyi. The sequence goes on from CM060684.1 coordinate 186,815,337, forward strand.
ATTGTGATGAAAGGTGAAAAGAATGTGATATGTCGAAAATTTGATTTTTTTAAGGGCTGGGTTAGCACAGATATAGTTAGTATAGTTAGTGAGAGCCCAGTCTCATACTTTTAGATGAGGAAACCACAATGGGGAGACTCGAACTCGAGACCTCTCGCATGGGGAAGATCCCCTTGACCAACTCTGCTAGGCAGAAGTTGGCGCCGAAAATTTGATGTGACAGCCGAGATGAAGGTGAATGTCATTACACCTAATATGAGATTTGTCTTAGTTCTTCTCGCACGTATCACAATTTCAACTCGTTTTATATATTTTTCAACACAAAAAGTAATAAAACTTGAGCATCACGAAATATTTCCTTTATTTAGTACTATTGTGTAACTAGGATACTTAAATCGTACTCCCTCCATCTTAAAATTATTGTCAGGAGACAAAAATCACACAAATTAATAAAAGTAAGATCACTGCAATTTTCAACTATTCAAATAGAATATTTTTCAACTAAATTTCATTTTTATTACTTAATATTAAAAGTGGACAATTAATGAGAAATCTGAAAAAGAAAATGCAGACCATTATTTGGAGACTTTGAGACGGAGAGAGTATAACTTAATTTTTGTTTTCTTCCTTTTATGTCAGTTATTTCCCGCCAAACTCTAGAATGCAGCCTTTAAGTAAGTTAGTTGACCGCATATAAACTAATTCCATGATGGATGCTAGAGACTTAAATGCTTATAACCAATCACAACTCATAAACTATAATTCAACGTCGTACACTAATGTGTTTACACACGTTATATTCCTAAATAATGCATGGGTGCCCCATTTTTTTCTTTATAATGCCATACAAAATATCATATCTCATATTATTTTAAAACCTAATACGTAGTAATATTTTTGATTATATTCATTATTAAAAATGATTACTCTCACAATCTTCAAAATTCTATGTATCAACTTGATCATCAACTCCTTTCAGGCAAACGGTGTTTCAACAATCAAACTCGGCGACCAACTCAACATCACTTCTCAGCTTGTTTCGCCTAATAGTACTTTCACATTAGGATTCTTCCCCATACCCGCAACAAGCTATACATATTTAGGAATTTGGTATACCAATGATGTTCAGTTAAGGAGAGTATGGGTAGCCAATCCGTCCGTGCCAGTTATATCAAATTCTAGCTTCCTCATGATCAATCCTGATAATGGGAAGTTGATCATTACCACCCGAGAAACAACCCTTGTGAATGTATCGGACAATCTAGCTGGATCTAGTACTAACGTGACCGCCACTCTTGAAGACAATGGTAATTTCGTGCTGAAGAATGAAACTAGTGATCAGACTATCTGGCAGAGTTTTGATCATCCAACCAACGTACTCTTACCGGGCATGAAACTTGGGTCGGATCTTGAGACAGGTAAAACTTGGAACTTGACTTCTCGGTTAAGCGACGAAATTCCTGACTCTGGTGCCTTTAGTTTAAGTTGGGAATCTAATGGAGAAAATTCCCAAAGATTTATGGTTAGACGACGAGGGCAGCCATATTGGACTAGTGGGAATTTGCAAAATCAAGAATTCGAGTTCATGAATGTGAACAACTTTCTTAATTCACGGTATAATCTTAGTTATGTGTTCAATAATAGAGAGAGGTACTTTAGTTTTGATAGTGTTAATTATCTTTTTCCAATGTGGATTTTCAGACCACATGGTCGAATAGTAGATGGTAATGACCGTCGTTTAATTTCGACCTCTGATCTATGCTATGGTTATGATTTGGGTAATGGGTGTGTGGCAAGCTCTAACACTCCCCATTGTAGGAATGAGGATGATAAATTTAGTCCAATGAGTGGGGATTTTTCTCCTGGTTTAACGAGCAGCTTGTCTGATGATAATTCAAGCCTAAGTATTGGTGATTGCATGGTGAAGTGTTGGAATGATTGCGGGTGTCTGGGGTTTATCACTGGTGGAAATGGAACTGGTTGTGCTACATGGACTGGAAACAAATCTATTAGTAACTTTACGATTGATGCACGAGGGAATTCTGTTTCGAAGTATGTGCTTATTTCTCACAATCTGGACAAAGGTAAATTAATCGAGAATTATTTTACTGATTTTATTGGTCACATTAATATTGCATATAGTTTATGTTCTTTGGAATGTGTTTGGGGATTTTGTTTATTTTAAAGTGTTTGAAATCTTTGAAACTCAGGACGTACCAGCTGACGTATTTTTAAATGTAATCCTTTCCTAAATTAGTAAAAAATCAGTTATCAACAGAGTGTTTGGGATTGCTTATCTTCTTCAACCAATGCAAAATGGATAAGCACATACATAAGCAATCCCGAACGCTCCCTTAATTCAATTGGAGCCCACGGTTTGTGTAGCTAATTTATGGTGTCCATGAATGTTAAATCGTGGATGTTGCTTCAAGATCTAACACATGTCATAATACACAGGAAATACTAAAACCTGGATCTGGGCACCTATTCTGGCTGGCGTTCTTCTAGTTATCTTTTGCTTAGGTTTATTGTGGTATTTTAAAAGAAGAAAGCCCAGACGAGAAGGTATATAGCATTTGATATTGACATTGAATTGATATACTTCTGAAGAATATAGTAGTTTCATAAAATAACCCACACTTCTGATTGTAGAAGCCACACAAGAGAGAGATGACAGACATTTCCTTGAGTTAATGGCTTCTGGTAACCTCAAGAATTCAAGTGATATTGGAATCAATGGTCGAACAGATAGTCATAATATGATGGTGTTCAGTTTTACTTCTATAGTAGCAGCCACAAACGGGTTCTCAAATGATAATGAGCTCGGGCAAGGGGGTTTCGGACCTGTTTATAAGGTACTTTCAACTCTGATACAAGTCGTGTTTATACTAGTAGATTTTTTAGAAGTGGCTGCATGTATGGGTTGGGCAGGTTCGGTAAGTGGTCTCACTAGGTTTATTTGAGTTGAAACAATTTTCAACTCATAGTAGTTAATGTGTTGAAATTTCACCATCTCTTTGTCTCATAATCTGACAAAACAAGCTAATATGTGCTTGTGAGAAAAGGGGAAACTTAGCGATGAAAGAGAAATTGCAATTAAGAGACTGTCAAGAACATCTGGACAAGGAGTTGAGGAATTCAAGAATGAACTTATACTTATTGCCAAACTTCGACATAAGAATCTTGTTCGGGTTCTAGGTTGTTGCATTCATGAAGAAGAAAAGATGTTAATTTATGAGTATATGCCTAACAAGAGTTTGGATTTCTTTCTTTTTGGTAAGATGAATTATCTAACTAGATTCCATTTTTTTTTTTTTTTTTTTTTTGTATTTATTTATTTTTTTAATTTCATAAATATGTGCTTTACGAGTGTTGCTAAAACAAATGTGTACAGCTGACACCAGAAAGGCGCTACTAGACTGGCCAACAAGATGGAACATCATTGAAGGAATTGCTCAGGGCTTGCTATACCTACATAAATACTCAAGAATGCGAGTTATACATAGAGATCTTAAAGCTAGTAATATTTTGTTAGATGAAAGTATGAACCCCAAAATTTCTGATTTTGGTATGGCGAGAATTTTCAATGAAAATGAGACCGAAGCAATAACCAAAAGAGTGGTTGGAACATAGTAAGAACACTCTTCTCTTTAATCATAACCATTGTAACGTTGATTGATGCTTCCATACTAAATGTTGTAACTTAAATATGTTATTTAGTGGTTACATGTCTCCCGAGTACGCAATGAAAGGGAATTTCTCGGAAAAATCTGATGTCTTTAGCTTCGGAGTCTTGATCTTAGAAATCGTGAGCGGAAGAAAAAATAGTAGCATATCTCTTGTTGACCCAGCACTCAGTCTAGTCTCATATGTAAGTCCAGTTGATACTTAAACCGTTATGATTATACAAAATGTAATTGGGTGAACTTAATGTTGGGTTATGTTAGTTAGATTAGCCATTATACGACTAGAAGTGTGTGAGCCTATTGGGGGCACACACGTTAATACACGAAGAGTACGTTTATTAAATGATTAATATATATACTTGTTATATTTATTAAATGTTTAATATGTTTCACAAATATAAAAAGAGATGGACTTAAATGTCGAAAACGAAAACCTTTGTCCTCCTCCCAAAAGTGGCTTGGAAGATTCTAGAAAAGGTTTATGTGCAGAATTTTTGTGATAAAGATAAGTGTTTATGATAAGTGAGAAAAGTTGTGATAATCTAAGAACTTGAAGATTATCTTCAAGGTTTTTGAGTTGATCTACAACTAAGATTAGAGGGCTATATAAACACTCCTTTCCACTTCATTTATTAATTCCTTTCCATCACAAAATATCACCGAAAGTTGCACAGCGTTTTCGTTTTCTCCTTTAGTTGACTAAAATCAGAAAGCCATTCTTTGCCTTTTACATATGCATGAATTGATTCATGCATGAAACATATATTATTATAAAGACATTTGATCCTGTTTCTTTCATACTCTAATTCGAAGGTAATATCATTTGATATTCGAATTGGTTTTAAAGTCCGATCAAGAACACTTGTTGTTTGAAGGTTCGTGAACTAACGACTAGCATCGTAACGTACTTGGTTGACGTGTTTGTGTGAGCACTCGTAGAGGTGATTGTTTTAATCACTTATTTGATTTATTTTGCGAGTGACTACGAGGGTTAGTTTTCTATTTATTTTTCATGTTTTCTCTTTTCCTTTAATTTGTTTATTATTTGTGTGTTAATCATAATTGCTTAACTAGATCTAATATCCGCTGCGTACTCGTAGTTAATTGGTTAATTTGATATATATAAATTCCAACAGTGGCATCACGAGTCAACTCGTTTAGTGGTTATGGGTTACACAATTTAATAAACACGCGAAAAGGCTGCATGAAATCTAATTTAGTTATTTGTTTTATTTTTGTTTTGACAACTATCATGCAATACTTGTCATTAATTAATAAAAAATACCTAGACACAAAAGAATTAAAATTAATTGCTAATTAGATACATAAAATAGCAAAATATATTAAAAGTTAATTTGTTTGCCATGATTATTTTATGTGTGTATTCCGGCTATAAGACCTACGCAATCAATTTTTGATGCATGTGGCGATCTAGGCACTTGATGAAAACCTAGTGAGGGTCTTATGGTTCTCCATTTGGGGAAGACTCCTAGTGGACTCGGTTGTTTAATTAATGTTTTTGTTTATGTACTTGATTCTTTATTTGCATAATTGTTACATGTTTTATACACCTAATTGCATGCAATATGGAATAATACATATCGAAATCATGACATTAACATGGACTTAATTTACACGCCTAAATACCATGCTCATTGTGACCTGCTATTTGATTCGTGGAAAATTGTTTTTGTAAAATTAAGTGACTTAAATTATTGAAACAAGTTTTCATGAAATTAAAAACTGGACGCTATGGACACTTGGGAAGTACGGCTCACCCACTAGAACAAACTATAAGGGGGGTTTAAGGATGATGCGCACAGTCACACCTAAAGGATTTCCGGTTATTGCCTCGCGCTGACCTGGTCCTCCGCCACCTTACGAGTTCGATTGGAGCTACCGTGAACCATGATGATCACTACAGTGTCATTACTAAAGTTTTTAAAATAAAGTGCTACAAAGTTGTTTTGCATGCTTCTTTGTACAAAAAATTTTACCACATTTATGTGTTTACCCTATGTGGAAAATTTAAGTCTATGCCAACCAACCAAGGACACGTGCTTTTGGCTTGACCTCTTTGGTCAGACCTTAGGGCCATTCCAAATTCATGGCAAATATTGCTCATTGGTCAGACCTTTGGTTATATTTGCACGTTCTTGTTTGGTCGACTTATTTCGAGTATGCTTGGTCAGACCTTGGACCCGAGGCATAAGATGAGACTAAACATGCTCATGACATTACTACTTGTCTACTAATGTCTTGATCAGTCTCATAAGTCTAAGAGTTGCATTTAATGCAATTAACGCTCGTCGCTTACCTCTTGCCCCATTTGTTTACACATTGGTCAGACCTTTGGTAATAAGTGGGAGGTCAAGTTGGATCTTAGTCTTAATTAGTAATTAATTGGGTAGTTAATCCTATTAAGAATTTAATTATCGAAAATACTAATTATTTGAACTTTTCTTATATTGTAGATGACTACCTCAGTCGGAAACAATTCGGTACTTAGGAGTTTCTTTGAGAAACAAAAACTCACTGGACCTAACTTCATTGACTGGTATCGCCAGCTTCGCATTATAGTGTCAGTTGAAGATAAAGAAAATTACTTGGAGCATCCTATTCCTACTGCACCTGCTGCAACTCCTGGACACCCAGTCCTTCCCGAGGCTCTTGCAGCTCACACTGCTTGGGTCAAGGGGTCAAAGGACATCGCTGCTTTCATGCTTATGACCATGGACTTAGAAATGCAACGAAATCTAACCCATCTTGGTGCATATGACATGTTACAGGAGTTGAAAAAGCATGTTTGCTCAACAGGCAGAACAGGAACTTCTGCAAACCGCGAGGGAATTTCACTCGTGCAAGCAAGAAGAAGGTCAATCTGTAAGCTCATATGTTCTAAAGATGAAGAGCTACATTGACAACTTGGAGCGTCTCGGTCATCCCGTCACTTTGAACCTTTGAGTAAGTCTAATCTTAATTGGACTCTCTAGGGAGTATGACAGCTTTGTGCAAAACTATAATATGCACAGCATGGGGAAGACTGTGAATGAATTACATGCTATGCTTAAACAACATGAGCAGACGCTACCCAAGAAAGATGTTGCACCTGCACTTCATGCTATACGTGCAGGAAAGGTCCAGAAAAACCAAGGTAAAAAACCGTTCAAGGCTGCTAAGGGGAATCAAGGGAACGGAAAGTATAAGTTGGATTATGCTCCTGAGCATAAACCATCTTATGCCTCCAAGCCCAAGAAACCTCCACCACCCAAGAAGGATAGCCCTGCAAAGGACGCGACCTGTCACCAATGTGGTGAAATAGGTCATTGGAGAAGGAATTGTCCCGTGTATCTCGCCGAGTTGCTGAAAAAGAAGAAGCTATCTCCAGGAGCTAGCACTTCAGGTATTTTCACCATAGAACTCTATACTTTTCCTAGTACATCTTGGATTTATGACACGGGTTGTGGTACTCACATCTGTAATACTATTCAGGGTCTCAGGGGAAGTAAGAAGCTGAAGCCAGGAGCTTTAAGTCTGTACGTGGGCAATGGTCAACGGGCAGGAGTTGAAGCTATTGGAAATTATCATTTATGTCTCCCAAGTGGATTAGTAGTTGTTTTGAACAATTGTCATTTTGCTCCCTCTATTACTAGAGGAATTATTTCAGTTTCTCATTTGTTTGACGATGGTTTTATTAACCACTTTGAATCGAATAATACAATTTCAGTTTCTAGGAATAATGTTGTTTATTTTAGTGCTATCCCAAGGGATGGTATTTATGAAATTGATATGTCTTGTTCTAAAACAAATGATAGTTCTATGTATGCTGTTAGCAATAAAAGAGCCAAGCTAGACTTGGACTCTACTCTCTTGTGGCATTTTCATCTTGGACACATTAGCAAGAAACGCATGGAGAAGTTGCAACATGATGGACTTCTCAACTCAACTGACATTAAGTCATTTGAAAAGTGTGTTTCATGCATGTCTGGTAAGATGGCAAGAAAACCCTATTCACATCAAGTGGAAAGGGCTAAGGATCTACTTGGACTAATACACACCGATGTATGTGGCCCATTTAGAATTATGTCAAGACAAGGAGCAAGTTACTTCGTCACTTTTACTGATGACTATAGTCGGTATGGTTATGTTTACCTGCTGAAACATAAACATGAAGTGTTTGAAACATTTAAAGTGTTTCAAAAGGAAGTAGAAAACCAACTCGGGAAGACCATTAAGTCACTACGTTCTGATCGTGGAGGTGAATATATGAGTCAAGAGTTTTTGGATCATCTTAAGGAGCATGGGGATCATTGCCCAACGCACTCCTCCTTACACTCCACAACATAATGGGGTGTCTGAAAGGAGAAATCGAACACTGCAAGACATGGTTCGCTCCATGATGAGTCAAACTACTCTTCCAAAGTCCTTTTGGGATTATGCCCTTGAGTCTGCTGCACGCATTCTCAACATGGTTCCAACTAAGAAGGTTGATAAGACACCATACGAGGTATGGCATGGCAATGCCCCTAAGTTGTCTTACTTAAAAGTCTGGGGTTGTGAGGCACTTGTTAAGCGTGATACACTTACCAAACCTGACAAACTAGAACCCAGATCTATTAAGTGTATCTTCATAGGATACCCAAAGGAAACAATGGGATATTCTTTCTATCTTCCATCCGAGAACAAAATATTTGTTGCTCGGAATGCTGAGTTCTTTGAGAGTAATCTTATGGATCAAGAAGCAAGTGGGAGTTTAAAAGATCTTGAAATTTTTCAAGAAGAAGATACAAATCCTTCTGTAGACACTAGCTTAGGTCATGATGAGGATGATCAAGAAATTGATGAACCTCAAAGTGATATCAATCCCATTCGTAAATCCGCTAGGACACGCCGTGCCCCAGATCGAATGTGCTTATACATCGATGCTGAGGAGCATGAGTTGGGGGATCTTGGTGAACCCAAAACCTATAAAGCTGCATTATTGGATCCTGAATCCAAGAAATGGCTTGGTGCGATGAATGTGGAAATACAATTCATGAAAGACAACGAAGTCTGGGAATTAGTTGAGCTTCCTCCTAACTGTAAAGCTGTTGGTAGCAAATGGCTCTTCAAAAAGAAGACTGACATGGATGGTGCAGTACACACCTTTAAAGCTCGTCTTGTAGCAAAGGGCTTCACTCAAACCTACGGGATTGATTATGAAGAGACCTTTTCTCCTGTTGCAGACATTAGAGCTATAAGGATTCTTATAGCCATAGCTGCGTTCTATGACTATGAGATTTGGCAAATGGATGTCAAAACCGCCTTCCTCAATGGACATCTTTACGAAGAAGTCTATATGGAGCAACCTGAAGGTTTTGTTAGTCCAAAATATCCTAACCGAGTATGCAAGCTCAAGCGTTCCATTTATGGACTTAAGCAAGCATCTAGGCAATGGAATAAACGTTTTGATGATGAGATTAAGAAATTTGGTTTTACTTAGAATTAGGATGAGCCATGTGTATATCAGAAAGCTAGTGGGAGTTATGTCACTTTCCTAATTCTATATGTTGATGACATATTACTCATGGGAAACAACATTCCAATGTTACAAGATGTAAAATCCTATCTTGGAAGATGTTTAGCCATGAAAGATTTAGGAGAAGCTGCATATATACTTGGAATCAAGATTTATAGAGATAGATCAAGACGGTTAATTGGTTTAAGTCAAAATGCTTACATTGAGAAAATATTGAAGAAATATTTTATGGAAAATTCCAAACGAGGAACTATCCCAATGCAAGAAAAGCTTAAATTGAGTAAATCACAAGGTGCTGAGACACCTGCTGATAAAGAGCACATACAAAGAGTTCCCTACGCCTCGGCTATAGGATCAATTATGTATGCTGTGAGATGTACTCGTCCTGATGTTGCGTTCGCTCAGAACATAACAAGCCGATTTCAACAGAATCCAGGTGAACTTCACTGGACTGCTGTTAAGAATATTCTTAAGTATTTACGCAATACTAAGGATATGTTTCTGGTTTATGGAGGGGATATGAAACGAGAGCTCAGGGTTTCTTGCTACACTGATGTTGGATATCTGACAGATGCTGATGACCTCAAATCTCAGACTGGATATGTATTCGTTTTAAATGGAGGTGCTGTTGACTGGAAAAGCACAAAGCAAAGTATTTATGCAACTTCATCTACAGAAGGTGAGTATATAGCTGCTTATGATGCATCTAAAGAGGCTGTATGGATTCGAAAATTCATTTCTGGGCTTGGCATTGTTCCCACAATTGAAGAACCCATAAATATGTATTGTGATAATACTGGAGCCATTACTATAGCTAATGAAAGTGGAATCACCAAGGGTGCTAGACATTACCGCGCAAAAGTTCATTATCTTCGAGAGACCATTGAGATGGGAGACGTGAAGATATCAAAAGTTCACACAGATGACAATCTAGCCGATCCATTTACGAAGGCTTTAGCATATCCTAAGCATTCTAAATTGACTAGGGATATTGGTTTGATACCAGCTAGTAGTCTCATGTAAATCTGTGTGTAATTAGTATTTGGATAATTTGGAATTGTAAGACAGTTTTATTTTCTGATATATAAAGTATTTGTTATTTTATTCATATAACCTGTTATTCTATATTTGCATGTTTAATCCATGAAATGATTTATCATTCTAAATATGCCCATTGTCGGTTAACAATATGGGAATATTGTTATGCAAGGCAAATGTGAGTTTTGGTTATATTCTATGAGAATCTGGATTGTTCCCGCCAAACTTATATGTATTCACAAGGGATGCATATTGGATACCCCAACTTTCAAACATTTACTTTTGGATCCTTGTCATGAGTAAACTATTGAAATGGTTTGTTAAGTCATCCTTAGACTTGAGATACAAGCAAGTTCTGTTATGTGTGGATATCACTTTTGTAATTATATGCCAAACACCGTCCTGAATAAGGCAGTTATAAAAGCTATTTTTCGGAGTGATGTAAAGCAGCATCCACAACACTTGTAGTCAATAAAGGATTTGTTACTCCACTTGATATGTGCAGAAAGATACCATGGGCCCTCTCCAGAATTAATAAGATAATTGTTCGGCCGAACCCAAAGGGTAATGCAAGATGATTCTTGATTACATTTGGTATATCTAATTAAATTCTATAACGAGAATCTAAATGGTTAAACTATATGGAATGAGTTAGGATCCATATCCATGGTTTAACGGTATCTATAACAAAGGATGATAAAAGCAAGATATAAATGACCATGCTACTGAGAATGATCTATGAAACTTTATCTCAGACATTTCTAGTTAAATAACGAATGTGAGTGTTGCTAGACGTTTCCGTCGTTGGTATATGTGGTGTTGCTACTCCAACTCCCAAGTGGGAGCTGTTGGGTTATGGTAGTTAGATTAGCCATTAAACGACTAGAAATGTGTGAGCCTATTGGGGGCACACACGTTAATACACGAAGAGTACGTTTATTAAATGATTAATATATATACTTGTTATATTTATTAAATGTTTAATATGTTTCACAAATATAAAAAGAGATGGACTTAAATGTCGAAAACGAAAACCTTTGTCCTCCTCCCAAAAGTGGCTTGGAAGATTCTAGAAAAGGTTTATGTGCAGAATTTTTGTGATAAAGATAAGTGTTTATGATAAGTGAGAAAAGTTGTGATAATCTAAGAACTTGAAGATTATCTTCAAGGTTTTTGAGTTGATCTACAACTAAGATTAGAGGGCTATATAAACACTCCTTTCCACTTCATTTATTAATTCTTTTCCATCACAAAATATCACCGAAAGTTGCACAGCGTTTTCGTTTTCTCCTTTAGTTGACTAAAAGCAGAAAGCCATTCTTTGCCTTTTACATATGCATGAATTGATTCATGCATGAAACATATATTATTATAAAGACATTTGATCCTGTTTCTTTCATACTCTAATTCGAACGTAATATCATTTGATATTCGAATTGGTTTTAAAGTCCGATCAAGAACACTTGTTGTTTGAAGGTTCGTGAACTAACGACTAGCATCGTAACGTACTTGGTTGACGTGTTTTTGTGAGCACTCGTAGAGGTGATTGTTTTAATCACTTATTTGATTTATTTTGCGGGTAACTACGAGGGTTAGTTTTCTATTTATTTTTCATGTTTTCTCTTTTCCTTTAATTTGTTTATTATTTGTGTGTTAATCATAATTGCTTAACTAGATCTAATATCCGCTGCGTACTCGTAGTTAATTGGTTAACTTGATATATATAAATTCCAACACTTAAACAGTTATTTCACACGTACACATGGAATAAATACTTAAAGATGTACTAATGGTTTTAGGCGTGGGAGCTATGGAAGAAAGGGAATGCATTGGAGTTAATGGATCCAACACTAGCTGATTCCTGTGTCATTGACCAGTTGATGAGAACTATACATGTGGCACTTCTATGTGTGCAAGATCATGCAGTTGACAGACCAGTGATGCCTGGCGTGGTTTCTATGCTTAACAATGACCATGTGTCCTTACCATACCCAAAACGGTCAGCGTTCTTCTTTGGTGGAAGTGTATCAAGTTCAACATCAGTCGAAAGAAATTCAAAGGACTACTCTATAAATGGGATTACCATTACAGAAATGGAGGTTCGGTAGCTTATCGAGGTAGGCATGGCCACCTACGATACTATCAAATTTGTCTACAAACTACAAATTAAATGCTTTGAAGCAGGGTCTTTTTATGATGACCATTTTTACATATGAACATAAAATTTTCATTTTGTATTAGATCTTAGGTCAACAGATTCTACAGTATTAAGAACTATTTTGGGAGTGGTTTATACTTTGTATGACAGTGTTTAATTGCTTATATATGAACTTCTTGATGATATGACTTATTATAACTCATGAAGATGTAACCCCTTTAATTTGCGCATGTTGAGTTTTAGTTTGCCACAGTGTTTTCAAAGATAAACTAGCATGATATTAAACGAATCCACTAACAAACACCAAAAAACACAATAGTAACTAAGAAAAAAAAAAAAAAAAAAAAAAAAAAAAACCCCTACAATAAGGACTAAATAGAAGTTAGATTACACCTAAAAGAAAGTTACAAACATCAAAGAGGCAAAGACATGAACATCTTTCCCGAATTTTATTGGGCCATCATTATGCTTCGAATGGGCTATATGTATGAAGTCATGTCATTCAATGGGCAATTTGTTAAGAAAATGAGTAAAGTCTTTTATATAATAAAAAAAATTAAATCATTTCGGAGTGTTTTTACAAATCCTTTCTCATTGAAAAATAAATTGGACCAATAGCAAAGCTCGATTTTGACACGTAGGCGAAATCGAGCAACGTGATTGGTTAATAAAAAGTCAAAATTAAATTGATTTGGGTCAAACTTAATAAATTTGGTGGAGAAATTTAGTTAATAAAAAAAATGCATAAAAATATAGGTGTCAAATTTATGAAAACAAAAACTTAAAAGGAAGTAATTAGTAAAACTTTAATGGTTGAATTTTAAATAAATTATGTAGAGCTAAGTGTAAAATTACAAGTTTCCATATTTTTTAATAACTTTAGAAAAAACACAAATAACCCTTACACTTTATACCCTTATACTTTATAATATTAACTTTGTTTAAAATATGAGTATTAGTATTAGTTTTTAGACTTTCATCCATTAAAATTACAAAATTTGGTAAATATGTGAATTAGTTTTAATATTGTTAGTTTTAGACTTCTATCCATTAGAATATCTTTTTAAATAAGGACTCATGTTATTCTATTTAAAAGTTTAATTTATGCATACACGGGTTTGAATATTAAATATGGCTAAATTATTACTAACGAGAATATAAATATCAAATGGTAAGCACGAGTTACGGTGATATGAAAATAAATATACGCTATTCTATTTATAACAACAACTCATGAAATTATTATTTAAAATTTATATATGAATATACATAAAAACAATTTAAAAACTTTATGGAGCATATTTTAACTTCATTAACGCTCATTATGTAAATTCGCACATTTTGTACAACATGATATCAATAGTTAAAATTAAACAATAATATCAACATCAACCTCAACATGCCTGTCACTTAAAAATATTATACAAAGCTGATTATTAAAAAAAACAAACAAACACATTAGTTAGATAGTCATTGTTTAATTTAGAATGTGTTTTCCTTAAATTTAAAAAAAAAAAAAAAAAATGCATGCATTACAATCCTTATTTGATAACAATCACCTCCTAAAAAAAAAGTAATAATTTTATTCATTGACGTGATGTTTCATTAAAAAAAGTAATAATTGGCCGTTGGAAAGGAATTAAAGTATGTACATGAGAATTATTAAGCAAGAATATATAGTTTTTAATTAAGTTATTACGTTACTATACTGCGATAATGTTATTGAGTTGGTAATCACGGATGTGAGATACAACCACTCTTCTATACTTATGATTTATGCGTTAACCTCTTTTTGCTTCTGGATAGAAACCAAAAGAGATTTCAACAGAACTTTGGCTTATGACTTATCTAGCTGATAGTTTTTAGTAACTTTTTTTATGATTTAACTTTTTTGTCATACACACCAACTTTTAGTAACTTTTTTTTTTTATGTTTTATTGAAAACTTCTACACTTAATATTTGTGTTTTTATTAAACACACTAAGCTATGATAGAATTAGTTGTGAGTTCAGGGGTTTTTTTTACTAAGCTTCTAAAAAAAAAACTAATAGCTTTATCATAAATTTATTGTGTTATGGTAATTGAATAAGCCAATAAGCAAGCACCTTTAATAAGCATAACCAAACACCCCGTTAGTTTTAATATGAAGTTTTCTTATTTGATGTTATAACTAACTTTGTTGTTATCCTCACTATAATGCAACATGTAAGTGGTTTTTCGCAGTATTATGATCTTATCACACACACTAAAGTGTAATACAATTTGTTGTGTGTGTTTTTTAGAGGGAGATTAAGTATTAACACATGATTGTCATGGAATGATTTTCTAAGACTGCTCAAGGTATGAATGTATAATTAAGTTTAGTTGCTGATTCAGATAACACATAAATGTATTTTAATGTACCAAAGATGTATTTTAATGCCTATATGGGGAATTTTATATTAGGAATTATTAGCAAGTATCTTTGAATGAGTTAATGAAACTTAGCAGGTGTTTGATTTCATTGATAACATTATGAGTATCAACCAATGGTCTAAAATATGAGTTTCTTTTACCTTGATGATTTAGGCCAATTGTAAAGAAAGTTGCACTAAAGTAAAAGGTCGGTAAGGATTCGAACAATCCTAAAAGACTTGCGAATGTACTCTTTGTCATTTTTTCATGCATTTATAATTTACTTATACAAGTAATTATAATTTCCTTATATAGTTTGGTCTCAGAGAAAATTTATTTGTATACATTATACAACGTAAGATTAAATTTGAGTTCTACCAATTACATCTTTTTTTGTTTCTCTTTATGTAATAACGAAGCTATAATGTAAGCAGCTATGCTAATTTGGTAATTTTATGATCAACATGAGAAGTAAATAGCACAAACTTATGAAAATACAATTTTTCAAACAGAAAGTTACATTAGTAAACATGGTATGATGGTTATTCATAATCAAGGAAATGAATCAATCTTCAAATATATCTAAATATGCTACATATTTTAACGAAAATATAAGTAAAAGAAATAAAACAATTACAAAACACATCGTAAATTGATCGCATGAGTTTGCAAAACTAAAAACATATATCACTAACATCTCATTCAAGTCAAATATCATCATGTGATTTTGCTATAATAATAAAATATAATTTTTAATTCAAAATCATTCTCCTAAAATAATAGGTAGATTATAACATATAAACATATGATTTTTTATTTTTAGTGCACTAAGTAAAACCAATTGAAATATGTTAAGTGATTCATTTCTTAACCGATAATAATACATAATCAAAACAAAATTTTAAAAACCCTGTGCGTGCACAGATATTATAACTAGTATTTGTATAAAAGATTTACATCATAAGACATGTATTGGACAATTTATTTAACTAGAAAGGCACCGGTAGGCCGCGTTGCGGCCTAGCCGGTTTTTTGCTTGCTTTTATCTACGTCAAAATTTTAAGCTTAATGTTTTCGACTGAACAACATTTTTTTTTTAATAGTATTGTTCTTTTTTATGCAATAAGTCGCAATTTGTATATTTACAATTTATTTACTTATGTCGTAATTCAAATAGCCCCCATTAAGTGAGTGTTACACGAGAAAACTGGTAATGTTTGTCAAAGTTTTAAGCATTTTGTTTTCGCCTTATGGATCCACGAGAGACTTTAATGGTAATGTTTATAAAATTTTTAATGCCGCGGGCCATTGTTTCATGTCATTGCATTAGTCCCTATGTGCATTAATAGGGAAGAACCAAGTTCAAGTATTGTCATATGTTGACATGATGTTACTACAGACGACAAATGGATGAACTTTTACAATTTCAAATTCTAGAACAAACCTAATCATAAAGGTATAGAACCCATAATGATTCAAACATTTAAATAAACTTGGTTTGAAGTAATATCACAAAAATACAGATGGAAAGAAATAGAAAAGCCCCCCTTTGGGTAACACCTACAGGTTTAGTAAGTTACACGTACTGTGGCTATAGCATTAACTGAAGATGTCTAAAAAGATCAGTCATGACATCCAGATCCAAGTGATGCACCACAATCCTCCCAGTTTAAAAGTTCGGCAAATACAGTCGACACTCTACGTGTTTATAGCTGCTATGTGCTGCAAGATAAAAGCTAACTGAATAAAAAGTACAAACAGAAACACTTGAAAAAATGTGATTGATTTTCCATATAAATTGATGATGGTTTGAGGTTTTACCCAAAAGACTACATGCCAATGAAAAGGGAATAAGGCGTAGACAACACTTAAATTTAAGTGGCAGTTAAATGTTCCTCCCTAGAATTAACTATAGTGCGTGATTATCGAATAAACAATCATCCAACCACTAACCATAAATACGTGCACTCATAAAACTAATGTTAACGAAGAATCGGTATTAATAATAAGAAATGTATATTATAGTGTATAGTTGCTATGGTATCACTACTTACATTATTTTTGATGAAAATGAAGCAGCACTCAGTTTGGCTATGACCTTCTCTTTCCCCTTGAATCGGTCTATCTCTGTCCGCATGCATCAGTTTATCTCTTCTTTACAATGGCTATGGATCGGTTTACTTCCGTCCCCAACTTTATCTCTGTTACCATGTATAAGTTGCCTTGCAAACACAACAATAACACATAGTCGAAGATCAACAAACATAACCATTTTTATCATGTCTAGAAATGACAAACTGGACAGTAATGAGTAAAAAAAATGTTTACTAAGCATTAACCTGTTGATTCTCCAATAAGCATTAACCTGCTTCGTCACGTTGTTGCACAAATTATCTTCGCTTTTGACTTTCCAATTAGCATTAACCTGCTTTGTCAAGATTCTGTATGATGTTAATATAATCCACATAATTGTACAATTGGGAGAAATAGAAGCAATCATGATGGCACAATTGAAATAAGGAACTTAAGAGTATCTACAACAAATAGGCAGGTTGCCCTTCAGCAAAAACAGGTCGGTTCAGGTTGGGTTGACCCAACGCCACTTAGTTGTCCATTACTATAAACTCGTAGATGAGTGCTATACTAAATCTGATTACAGCAATTAATTTAGACAAATAATTATATAACTGGTAGCATAAAGGGCATTTGAAGTTATAAGCATTGTATAGATCATATATGTCAAGAATTATTTGAAGGGAGGTGCCCAAAAGAAGACGATACACCTGATTACAAACAATTATAGTCTCCTCGGGGCGGGTTTTTTTGCCGTTGTGTGTTATATATAGCTGCAACACAGTTCCTACAAAAAAAATAAATAAAAAAAATAAATAAATAAATACTGAATTACCTCGGGCCGTTGAACGGTTATGTCCTTGATTTTCATGTAGACCACTGCAGGGTGGCTGACTTGGGTAACTTGTACCTATGAAAACAATATAGTGTCAAAGGTTAAAATGACATAAAGAACTGTTCATAAGATGTACAGAGCTACAGAAATAATTGGTGATACAACCTTACGGTTACTACAACTCCTCACTGCTCCTTCATTCATAACTAAAACAACAATAACCATTAGCATATTAGTATAAGACTGTAAGTTTAACCGTAGCTCATATATTGTTTGATTGGAAAAAAATATGTTTAATATTTACAAAACTACAACCTAATTGTATCAAATATATGATGTGCGTAATTTCATAAATTATCTGCCATGTTTAGATCAGATTATCACAATTTTGTAAGTCCAATGAAACCCAAAAATCAGATTATCACAATTTTGCACCTCACCAATTAGTTAGACTGTCGCTCAATATATTCGAGACCAGCAACATTATTATCATGGCAGCCTACTAATAACACATTACCTTGGCCTTTAGGATAAGATGCCTTCTGAATTCAGCTTTAATGTGAATACTCAATAGTCCAAGTCATAATTTCTGCAAGGTTTTTAAGCATAATTAATATAGATTATATATATATATATATATATATAGAGGTGGGATCATGAAAAAAACCCACTTTGGTAGAAAAGTGGGAAAAGTGTACAAATCACTCCCTCATTCCCTTCCCATTTTTTACACCAAACTACAAGGACCTTATTGTATCTTCATTCATTCTTTAAGGGAGTGTTTTGTAAATTTTCACCTTTCATATATAATGCCTTTTTTCTTTTCATTTTTTCTTTTCCTTCTTTCTCTCGTTCCACCACCGAAACTTTTTTTCTCTCATGTGTTATCAGATTTCTCAAATCGAAGATTCACGAAATCATTTCATCACGAAATCATATCGTGTTATCAGATTCAATAAGGTATGTTACTGAGTTCGTGTTATCAGATTCAATTATAAAGCTTATGTATGTTTATGAATTATAAAGCTTATATATGTGTTATCAGATTCAGTATCATATCGTGTAACTGATTTTTGTTCATGTTGAGTTAGGTTTTTGTTTTTATGAAATTTGATTCTTTAATCATCATATTTTCTTATCTTTGTTTATATACATTTCGATTTTAAGAGTTTATTGACATGATTCATTGTATAGGATAGTTATTTTGAAACAAAATTGAGAAATAAATACATGGAAAACATGCTTCCAAAAAACTGCACACCAAGTGTTTGATAAAATGTTTGAATGAGGTTTTACACTGAGATGCCCTAATTTTTGTGAATACATTCATAATCTGTTAACTTTTGTTGTCCTTTGTGCCATTCAAGAATTACACTGTTCTACTTGTAGGTTTGGTTTAGATTTATAGGCTACCTTTTTATCAGATCCTAACATTATTGGAACGTGGGCGATACATATGTGTGAAACTATTGATGTTGCGAACCCAAAGATTGCAAAAAGTGTTGTCATACTAGCATTATCATGTACGCAAGCTCCAAGTGATTTGGTTACCGCTCGAGACATGGCGCTAGAGCTAGTAAATGTAACTGGATCACTATTACCGGAATCATCATTATCTAAGTCTGAAATTTATGGCATCATCAACCGTTCAATAGAAATTCTCATAGCATCTGTGTTTTTGTAGTACGCTGAATCAGTTATAACTGATATTGAACGACTTAGCATGCCACTGAAAACATGCTTCCCTCGTGCTTATAAATTGGAGAAAAGAACCAGTATTTCATATTGGAAGAGACTCTGTATCAGAAGGCAGAAGCTGTGGTGGAACTATTATCTTCTTTTGTGGTGATGAGCCTACAAGTAACTAACTTTCTTGAATTCTTTATACAAGTCATTTTTTAGGAAATCTTGTAAATTACAAGGATTAATATATATGCAGATCCTCAAGCGGAACATATACTCAGATTGGCTGCTAAATTATACAAAGCCTTAGCAAGAATCTTAAAGTTTCATATCGCACCTAAAGGTTGCAAGCAAATTATACCGAGCCTAACTGTCAAAAGCTGGTGGACGTGACCTGCAAGCAGCTAACGGCCCCATTATACACATTTGTGGACTACATGTAGAAGGTGTGGGTTCTATCCTTGACTTTCGCACATTGCTAAATCGTGCAATCACTAGAGCATGCAAATTATTAGTTATATGCTTAATGGAAAACGATTTATTAAATTAAGTGATGCTTCAAACATGTCATTCATTTACAGAGGACTTAGGAAGGTTGTTTTACTATATAATACGCACTATCCAAACTGAAAATTATAGCATTTCGTCCGCCAATTTTATTTGACTCTTAACTAATCGTCTTAGATATACATTCATATTTTATTTGCCCTAATTTTAGTTACACTGTGATGCCCTAATTAGTTACACTGTGATGCCCTAATTAATTTAGGCAAGAGGATTTTAGATTTGGATGAAAACACTCGCTAAGACAATTATATCGACTTCAGGTTTGTTGCTGCTGTATGTATCACCATGTCATGATAACATGTGTTACGATGTTAGGTTACATGTTTTATCTATGTAAGATAAAAAGTAAGAATGGAGAAAGGAAGATAAAAAGTAAAAAAGGTGAGGAGGAAATATAAGTTTAGCACATTGTTTGTCTCGTAATCTCATCATATAAGTTCCCTTTTTAGGTTTTAAAGCCACTAAACCACTTTTGGAATCACTTGATTTACATTTATTTACACATGTTTATTTTATTTATGAAAGGAAAAAGAGGGCACAGCTTCCAAATTTTGGTAACATAGTGTATGTAGGGTAGAGCACAAACCTGACTCATAAGTTTATGTGATGCGAACCTAATTAGTTGAGCAAGAATATAGGGTTGCTACTGATTAAAGGTTGCTACGAATAATTGAATATTTTGAAAGGTCTATGATGCACTAGTTGTTAACCAATTGATGCTCATAATTTGTAAGTGTGATGCATTACTTTTATACACTATGATGCACTTTCTGGTATGACTGTATTTACCCTTTTGTTGACTTTTGCAGGCTTTGCTTTCTTTCTCTGGTATGACTATAAAATAATCGTGAAAATAGTTTCAGCTATCAAGTGACGTGGATTCCTCATGTTGACGTAGGACAAAAACTAATTGAAGGAACTATATTCTTTGTTGTTTCAAACATTGTTGTTATTTTATATTCTTTTCTACCTTTTTATATGTTCACTCGCACGCTTTATGACACTTCCTTTTGAGCAGTATATATTACAGTTTTTTGACAGCTACAACAACCAACATTGTGTTGCAAAATATAAACGAATTTGGAATAGTAACATGTATTTCTTTTCATCTTTTTTTGTTGCACTACAGACTTTGGTTTTTCTACTATCCGGTTTGTGTTCACTATGAATGCATTTTGAGCATCTGTATTTTGTTTGTTTTCACCACCCAAACAACCAACAATCATGACCTATTAAACACCTATAGCCAACATTTGCTTGCCAACATTAAATCTTCTACAAAACATTACTTGAATAAAACAAAATTTTTAAGCAGATTATAACTTTCGTTCAGATTCAATGATACAACTAAACAATTGCCTCATACAAAAAATTATGCCAATCAATAAAAAAACTGCAAATAGAACGAAGAATAGATGACAACTAATCATATACAATCTCATTCTAAATATATAAATTTAGAACAATAGTGACATAATAATAAGAACAATAACATTACTAAATAAATGATGCACTAAAGTACCTAAAATGGATGCCCTACTATGATACAAACCGATGCACTAAAGTACCTCAAACGGATGCACTAAAATACAAACAGATGCACTAGAATATATTTTATGATTCAAATGTGTTTCATACTGAATCTAAAATACACGCATTGGGATTACAGATTATTGATCTTCCTATATCACCGTGTATACAAATAATTTTCTTCTCAATAAGCGTTGCAAGTGGATGAGGTTAGATAACTGATTGAATCGTGTCCAGATCCCACCATTCTCACCTGTAGAGCAGAAATTCCCAGTAAGAAAATTAAACAATGGCCGGTAAATGTTTCAAAAGTCAAAACGGGTCAATTTGGTATGCTTAGTACTAGATTAACTAAAAGCAGTTCAAAAATGGTTACAATACTACTGCATTCGCTAACATACACAACGGACATAAATGATGTGTTGCTACATACCATTCTTTCAATGAATTCAAGACGGAAACCAAAGAGTGCATTTATATCAGCAACCTCACGTTTGCAACGTATCAAGTGAACATTATCGTATTACTGAATCTGAAAAGAAAGAATTGGAAAGGAGTGAGGTTTCAATATGACACTAGATCAGCATGTCACGTTGAAAACCTTACCTTTAGAGTAAGGAGCAAAGTTATCGTCTCCAAACTATGTTGTCCTCGATCAACATAATCTCAAATGGATGCTAGAAAGTAACTCAAACGAATGCTCGAAAGTACCTCAAATGGATGCCCTACCATGATACAAACCGATGCACTAAAGTACCTTAAATAGATGCACTAAACTACAAATTTTGAGGGACAACTTTCACAATAACAGTTTATCTTCAATAATTGCATCTTTTCACTTCTTGATGATACAAACACTTCGTCTGACCATGCTTTCACAATAAGAGTTTATCTTCAATAATTCGGAATATGTTGTCTCTAAACCATCAAATGGGTAAATCAACCAACTAAATTGTACAGCAAGACTATTATCCTAAATAAATACTTTTGTAATCAGATTTTGCACAAATAACTGAAGCAGTTTGTTAAACATATATATACACATATATATGTTTGACTTGTTATGCAAATTTAACAAAACTTCAACTCTTTAAAGGGATGTTTGGATCTAGCTTATTTAGCCATCTTTTGGGCTTATTTGATTTTGTAGAAGTTAGAAGTCAATAATCTCACATTTTAAAGGTAATTTAAACATAAAAGCCATAAGCTTCAGTTAATAAGCTCAGAATGTGAACTTATCAGCTTTTTCGGATCAAATAATCCCATATCCAGCTAGATAAGCTAATCCAAAGACCCCCTAACCTTAGTGATATATCTAAGAACTAATGTTTTCCAAAATTTAAAAAGTGCAAAATAAATACATCATGTGAATATTGTTGATACAAAAGTTGGGCGTACCTGGTTATTGGGCTTTGCTCTTATATCAATTCGTTCCTTAGCACCTTGTTACCTGCGTACTAAGAAAAATAGAACAACACCGTTAGACTTATCGAGGGATTGTCTCCCCCGATTAGACTCCGGCGTGAGAGTAAGTAATCGATTTAAGGTTTGGTTGAAGAGTTAGGGATTGTGTAAATCGTACCTTGAATGGGAATCGTATGATTCTATATATAGGGGCTAAGAAACCGTGTTTCTTGCTCCTTACTCTTCGCACGTGTGGTGCTTATCCGAGGTAAGGATATCTATTCCTTGAATAGATAATCCTTATCATGTACCCGGTGGGTTAGATTGGGCCTTTGGGCTCCATGAGCCCATAGCGTTAATACTGCGGCCCATACCATTGTCATGGTAGCCCATTCGTGATGGGCTTAGGTGTGAGTAATGTCTATCATTTGGGCTTGCGGCCCAGATATAGGCTATACGTCATCATGTCCCCCCAGTCTAGTGTGCGCGGCGCGTAGCCGTGGGTACTAAACTTAATATCGTCAGCGGTAAGCGTGGTGGGAAAGGAAACAAATATTACCGCCTTTTTTGTGGGTGCAATGCACCTAATAATTTTGAAATGGATGCCTCGAAAGTCGGGGGTGGTGTCCACGTAGTCCTTGGGATTCGGG
The DNA here is from genome assembly GCA_030686995.1 of Artemisia argyi. Taxonomy (NCBI): domain Eukaryota; kingdom Viridiplantae; phylum Streptophyta; class Magnoliopsida; order Asterales; family Asteraceae; genus Artemisia; species Artemisia argyi. Next base: position 186,838,873 of record CM060684.1, read on the forward strand.
AAAAAGTGCATGTACCTTTTGATCTTCTAGCCACACATTTACTGTGAGTGGGTTCCACGTGGATGTGAATTAGGGTTTTTACCACCCTATATAAGAGTGCCGCCCCCCTTTATTTTCACCACACAGTAAAACACACACTTAATCCACTATTCATCTTCTTCTTTGAGAGCGTTTTTTTAGCAAAGAAACCTTTTCACTTTTCGTAAGTAATTTGTGTGCGTCAGGTTTATGAAAATGGTTGCTCAATTGGAGGACTTTCGCTCTGCGATGTCCATCGAGGACGTTACGCAGTTTTCTTCCGACTTCATTTTGCCTTTGGATGTACGTCCAGAGGCTCCCGATGTCGACGCGTGTATAGCTGACTTCCCCGAAGGGAAGATAGGGCTATACACAAAATTTTTTGAGTATGCGAATTACCGCGTACCCATATCTATCTTTCTGAGCGATTTGCTCAATCACTATCGCCTTCACATCTCTCAGCTACACTGTATAGGTGCGGCGAAGGTGTCGAATTTTGAAGTAAACTGCCGTTTACTTGCGATAGAACCAACCGTGGACTTGTTCCGCTCCTTTTACCACTCAACGTGGTCAAATGGTTGGGTTTCCTTTGCGAAGCGCCCGGGGGCGTTTCAATGTTATACGGAAAAGGTTGACGCCCTTAAGAATTGGAGGGAATATTTCTTTTGGGTAGACGACGTAATCTTTCCCTCCCCATTTGAGTTTTATACTCAGGCGTCCTTACCAAGGGATGGGCGCCCCGCACCCGGTTCATACAGGCTTGCTGACGCGCAAACTCTAGATGCCAATCGACTGGCCATTAACCCCTATCCGGAGGAGTTTTTGGTACACGTAGGGTTGAGCCGCGCGTATTTTGGCGCTGAAGATGAGGTTCCCACTTTCTTGAGTGAGGATGGCCGGGGTGGGTGTTCATCCCTTATACTTCCTTCTTTGTAAATCCTTTATTCTTGCCTGCGCGCCTTTAATAACTAATCCCTTTTGTTTTTTCTTGCTTCATTTGATGTGCGCAGAGATGGATCTGTTCGCAGTGGTCAAGTTAGACAAACCAAAGCAGGTGACCATAGGGGGGCATTTGACTGTTCTGCCCGCGACGGTCCCCGAGGATACACCACCACTTGTGGTGACGCCCGTCCAGAGTGTAGCGCCGGAGGTAGTGGTGGCGCCCACTGTAGAGGCGGTACCTGATGTAGAGGAGGCGCGCGAGGAGGCGCAATCAGGGTCATCTGACAGCCTCCGGATCCTGAAGCCTGAGGAGGTGCTGAGAGAGGAGGTTGCGCAGAGTTCAAAGCGCAGGGCCGAGGCTGGGACTAGTGGTACTAGGAAGAGGCGTCGACACGTCATCAAAGATGCTGGGTCGAACGCGGAGGAGACCTCTATCTCTGGCGCTCGGTTGCAGGTTGATGATGCTTCCCCGTTTCTGTAAGTGTGCACTTTTATTCGTTATATATATATATATATATATATATATATATATATATATATATATATATTTTTTGTCAATTACTTGTTGTAATTGTTGTTTGCTGTCTTTGTTGCGTAGGGATGACGGCGCGAAGGATGATGAGGTTTCCTCTCCGCAGAACGAAAACAAGGAGGGGAATACCAAGGCTGCTGATGGTGGTGAGGCGCAGCAGCTGATGGATGAGCTGGCTGCGACTACCGCTCGCCAAGCTGAGCTTGTTGCTCAGCTGAAGGGGAAATATGCTGGGGAGAGCCGTGCTCTTGGCCAGAAGGAGGAGGAGTTGGTGACACTCCGCGCGCAATTGGCGGACGCGCAAGTAGAGCTTGGGGACTCGAGGGCTTATGCTGAGAAGATCGCTCAAGATAAGATGAGTATTCTGGCTGACCTGTTGTATGCGAGGTCGAAGCTCGAGCAGATAAAGGCGAAGACTATCTGGTCGGTGTCTTATCTTGAGGAGAAGAGGGCGGAGCATTATGCTAGCCTTCAGAAGTTTAAAGAGGGTATCGAGAAGGCGGTCGCGGTGCAGGAGGAGAAGCTACGCGCCCTCAGCATAGAGTATGACGAGGAGTTGTACCCCCATCTGATGTCTACCATAGCTGAGCGCAGGTATCCTTACTTCTTTGTCTTTAAAATTACTTTTTGTCGCCGTATTATTTATCTTACACAATTGTTTCTTTGTAAATGCAGATGGTTGATCAGCCATGGGCTGCGCCTGGCAGCCCTGAGCACTTTAGAGTCTGCGGAGGTAGTGGAAGCCTTCGGGAAGGTTGTGCACTGCGCTATTGCGCGTGGTCGGTCGCAGGCTATGGAGGACCTTCGTGAGGCCAAGCTGTTGGAGAAAGACTTGGCGGAGGTTGTAACACCCCAACCCGAAAAGGGCTAAAGTGTAACATTATGGGGTCAAATCAGAACATAAGCAAGCGGAATACATTAATAATACAAGGTTCACAAAACAGTTCCAAAGAAAAGATAAAGGGCTAATTCTAAGCATTTCAACTTCCAAATTAATTACAAGTTAAGAACCAAGAAGGAAATCTCTAAGTCTATCTCTAATCCATGGGGAGCTATCAACAGTGTAATCCACTAAAAGCTCCTAAGCACTCTTCACCCAACCCAGCTTCCTTCTAAAAACCTGCCGCAGGAAAAGAAATGCGGCTGAGCTTAAAAAGCCCAGTGAACAGATATAAACAAACGAAAACTAATAACAAAAGGAAAACGAAGGTGAATACGACATAGGTCCAAGCGAACCTGCTGAGATAGAAATCAATAATATGGAAACATGGAATATGATCCAAGGAAATATGGATAATGGATATTAAACACTCAACGAAATTAAAGGAGTCAGAAGTGTAAGCAAAAGAAATAAAGAAAGCATAAGTTAATCACATTAGAGATGACAAGATAATAAGAATCATAGAGAAGTAGAACAAATAGGAATGCCCAACAATATATATACTAATTGTACATAGGAGTCATGACCTCCATTGTACCAAATGTGAAAGGGGTGTATTGCACACACACCAAAACATTCACCAAATAATACTAAACTGAGTACCTAGGATGCATCCATACGCCCCCTGCAAAACAAATATATATGCACAAAGCTATAGGCTAAGTAAACATATACAATAATAAATATAGGTCTGAATAGCTAGCTTAAAGGGAACGCTGTGGACTAAAACCCACCTCCACAGATAGTGTCAATACCACTGGTGCATCAGTGGCAAGGCCATGGACTCCCCATGACTGGCTACAAATTAATCAAATCATATACAAATAACACATAATGGGCATAGAATCAAGAATGCTATAGAAAAGAAATATAGCATGCAAACGAATATCAAGCTCATATCAATATCAAGTATCAACAAACACGAATCAAACAAAGGGAACATAGCAATGGCTTAACTAAAGGGATCATAATCGAAATATTAAACAAAAGAGAGAAAGATGGCCTTTATTAAAAAGGCGGAATATCTGTACCTTAACCGCAAGTGCAAAACAACTCGAAAACACAAGAGACAAAAGCTACTCCTTCTTCAGCGAATCTACACGAATTAATGATCGTCTTATTGTTTATAAGCTCTTTATAAATCAGATTACTCATTTTAGGTTTCTTTCTATTTTTAGAAACTTTCCATTTTTAGTAACTTGTCAAATATAGTAACTTTCCATTTTAAGTAAATTTCCCATTTTAGTAAGTTTCCGCATCTAGTAACTTTCATAATCTAGGATTACAAATGACAATTTAATAAACTTAAAATTTTAATATGGTCAATATAATAGTTTAGGGTTTAATACGGCCACTTATAATAGTTTAGAGTTTAAATTGCCAATATATCAAAGTTTAGGGCCCATATATGAAAATCATCTAATCACATGCCATATTTCTTAATCTTGGCAAGTTTCATGAGAATTTAATACTAACGTACACAAAACATTCGAGTCAACTTCATGCAACTTTTTCTCGACAGTCAACCCAAAAACCCTTTTGTTAACCCACGCTTGCGAGACCCATGATCGACCCATAACGCGAACTTTTTACCTTGTTTTCGAAATACAACAAAACCCACCATCGACACAACCCCCGGCATGTTTTATACTCGTATTTACAACACAATTTACGCACACATGACACCCCCCTTCCAGCCCATTTCCGCAAGCCTTCACCGCCACAAACACACCCTTTTTGCGAATCAAATAACCCGCGACATGTTTATTATTTTGTGATTCAAAATCAATTCGAAAGCATGCATGTACTCTCTTTAGCTCGTAGTAGATTAGTCTCAAAAATATATTTAGGTTACGTAGTTAAATAGATCAGAACCAAACGTAAAACATGAGTCGAATAACAAACATATAGGTTGATCAGATTAAGGGTCATTTTCAAGATTTTATATGACATAGTGTATATTTTTTTATGTGTGTCCATTTCGTATATATACATATACATATTATGCGATTCATATAGTCATGTTTATTATTCAAACAGAAACAAGATAGATGGACCTATGTAGTATTTATTTTTTTCATCATTATTTCATGTGAAGCTTTCCATTCGAATAACATGCATAACATACTGATCTCATGGTTAACTGTTATGATTTTATGCGACTTTCGATTCGAAACATGCATGCATTATCTTCTTCCTTTAGTTTATATTTAGGTTTTTAGCATGTATAACATTTATTGACCCATCGCATGTAAATCGATTCGAAACAGCCAAATAAAATTCAAGATCGACATATGAGTTTCATCAAATCATGTGACGCATCACTTTCGAATTATCATGCTATTATTAAGGATAAAAAAAACTCAGGTTTACACATGCATATCTCAAAGATTTTCACGTTATAAAAGTCTCATTGAATGTCATGTATATGAGCTTCATATTCAAGAAACTTAATATATACAAACAATCATGCATGATATTTTTCATTTGTTTAGCTTAATACAGGTTTGTACGCTTCATTACGTCCATTCTAAAACAGATTCTTCGGGTTGTTTAAGTTGTATTTAGGACGACCAAAAGCTTCTCAAACACGACCCAATACGACTCACACATACTCGACACAAAACAGCTCGCCAGGTACGATACCAACAGGTCACACACGACACTAAGATGTCCACAATAACTCGACACAAAAATAAATCATAGGCGTATATATATCGACAGATTCGATGCATTCAAAACGGAAATCAAATATCTACTTAAGCGTTTCAAATATTTATGATTTTATGTGACTATCGTTTCATTCGTATTCTTATTAACGAGCTAACAGCTTTTATGTTACATGTTTTATACGTGTTTAATGATATTGAAAAAAAATGAAAGGAACAAAACAAGGTTGATATGTATACCCTTGTGAGATCGATTGGAAGGGAAACAAGGACCAAGCAACCGAAACTAAGACAACCAACAACCTCTCGAACCTGGTATACCGCGATCCAAAACCACCACCCTTGATACACCAAAACCCACGAACCAGCACACCTCCCTGATGTCTTGTGAGTTGTTTCTTTTGTGGTCGAATAGAAGAAAAGATATTAAGCTGCCACTCTTTGTGGTATTTTATTAGGTTTTGTGAGTGAAATATAAATGAGAGTTCACACAATATAAGGCAAAGCGTGTTTAGGTTTTTAGGAAGGTAATAATTTTATTGATATGGCATAAAAGTGATTGAGCGTGATTTATGGGTTTTAATTTGGGTTCTTATCTTTTGTTTATCAATCGCATGCACCTTCTGATTCGTATCTTTACTTGAGCAAAATAAAGGGAATGACTATAATGTTGTAGTAACTTAGGATATTTAAATTTAGGATAGATTAGTTTAAGTATTATTAATTAATGTTATGTATTTTAATTATAGGGTATAGTACAATTGTCATATTATTAATAATTCAAATTAGGGTAAATTCAAAATGGTGCAAAAATTATTGTTTAAATATTTCGGGTTTTACAACTCTTCCCTTCTAAAAAGAAAATTTTCGTCCTCGAAAATTGAAATGAATGGATAAAACGAAAACGTACCAATTCACGAAATGAAAAGAAAGTGATTAACTTGCTTGGAATAGTTTCTCCAAAGAATCTTAACAAACGAAAAAAAAATTTCTCATGACTCGATCCGAACAAAATAGGATAGCCCCGGCTCTCCACAGAAAACAAATCTGATCCGACGAATAGAACATGAAATAGATGATAGTCGAAATCTTATAAAGAGATACATGAACATCAGATGAATCTGGAATAAATACGGGAGTGATACAAGGGGGGTAGAAAATTTCACGAACCAAATCGGGTTCTGAACGTACTAAGGGACTTGCAAAAAGGAATCAGAGAGCCATATATCGAATTTTTTAGACACACCAAAAGTCTCCTAAAGAGGTTGGAAACCTATTCATACTGACGATTAACTAAGCACAAATCAAAATATCGAATCGTATCGAAAGTATACTGGGATAGGAAAGGATAATCGCACAGACAAGAATGAATCTAAGGACTAACGTAACACGAACCAAATCTCCCTTAATGCCAACATGTCTAACTCTTCCGTATGGAAACATCATACGGAACACACACTTTCCTGTCTAAAATTTCAAACTTCCTCTTTCACATGGTCAGCAATTCCATCAGTCATTGTAACCAGCTCGAAACATTTAATGAGCAGTTTCTAGACTTAATTCAACCCGAAGGTGTTCTACATCTCCGTTCGTACACTATCTAAAAGGACAAACTTGTCACTTGCATGCCATTGATTTTAATGAGCAACCACAACCAGACCACACACTTGTCAACTTCCTGCTCAACACTTCTTCCAAGTCCGAATAGTTGTTCAGCTTATCCATCAGCATGTAGGTGAAAGCATTACTATACTGGAGTCTGGCCCCTCTGACCTTTAGTATTTCTCCGTGGGACTGTGAGGAAAAAAAAATGCGAATCTCTGACACGATCACTGCAGGTGTGCTAAGTAACTGAAGAATCTTCTGCCGAAGGATTTTTGCCAAACTTGCTAACTGGATACATCTTCTAAGAGGCAAAATGAACTAACTCAAACGATCTACCATAATTCAAATTACGTCATCCTTCTTAATTGTGCGTGGAGATTTCGTTCCAAGGTTCATGAAAATTCAAATTCCGCATTAGATCCCTGATACATCATTTTACAACCAGGAGGGATAGAAGAAAAAAAAAATAGAATGGTGCCTCAATCGCAACAATTTCTTTCCAGACTCCTAACACAGATCATAGTTCGCCATCTTGCTCCTGAGCTTCTAAAACTTGTAATTGGATTCAACCTTCATGTTCACCACGACTCAACTTCCCTGAGTTCTAAGTCTTGATTTTCTTAAGCTCAATCTCCAAGACAAACCGAAACTTCAAATTTCTTCCTAAATGCATCTGCCACCAAATTTACCTTGTAATGTCTTCCAATATTAAGAGCAACCATCCTGCCGCCAATTCCAAGTCATGCATTGAATAATTATCCTCAAACTGTTCTAATTGTCTTGATGCGTAAGCAATAATCTTCTCGTGCTGCATAATGTCATAACCAAGTCTCTTCTTGAAACGTCCCAAAATTGGCACTACCTGAAAGTATGGAAGTTGAAGCTAATTTCTATTTCAGCTTTTTCAAAACTCTGTTCTCTTCCAAACTAAGCTTCTCTTCCTAACTCATAAAATTTCTCGACGGTAACGCAAGTCGTGAACATCTTCCAACCAATATCATGCTCCCAGAATATACAAATGATCCTCACATTTCTAACGTAATACGAAAATGATTCTCATGTTTCTTCTTCGTCTCTAAATGTACGAAGATGTCATACTATGACAACTTTGTCTAGTACTCATGAAAGACACGATTTATCAAGTCCATGGAATAGTCAAAGCATCAGCTAATACTATTAGCATTACTAACAGTCATAAGGGTTGTTACGGATACGTAAGGCAATTCCAGAACTAACTTCGGGTCATAGCTCCATCAAAAGAAAAACTCGGCGTACTAAATTTGATTAGATACATCGTCAATTCGGGTTAGGGAATAGTGATTTCTGACAGTAATATGGTTCAGCTTCCAGAAGTCAGTACAAATCTCCTGCTCTAATCCTCCTTCATCGCGAATAAAACTGAAGCACTCAAAGGAGATACACTAAGACAAACAAACCACTTCATAGCTTTTGGTTGCCACTCCTTCAGTCCTCTCAATTTAACTGGTGCTAATCCATAGGGAGTTTCAAAAACATGCAAAACGTCATTCTATACGGATAGAGTTAAGTCTCAACAAACCTTACTGTCCTCATACACTTCTCAAGGATATCCTATGATCCCCATAAGTTCAAGTTATATGATGTAATTATTATCACGTTGGCCAGGCGTCATAATAATTGCATTATATAAACATGCCTTTATTGAAATCATATTCTACCTCAAGTCGTGACTAAAAAAATTTCTCAGTACCATGTACATTCAACTTCACACTCTGGTGGAAAATCTTAAGGGTTCCTTCAAGGATTTCATTGGAAAGATTCATATTACAAAATGACTCTCAAAGTGAGATTCATCCCACGGTGTACAATAATAGATGTTAGGAAAAACTTCACAACCGCGAAAGTAACGTACGAGTTTCCAAGGTAGCAAGGATAACAAAGGTTTAACAATCAGAAATCAGGATAGAAATAATTCAGGGAGGTTCAAAATGTCAAAGGTGAGATGTAGTATGACATTAGTTATCATCTTGATGCTCAGTCAATAATTCCATACCAGAATAACATCGAAATTAACTTCCAAGGAAAGACAGATCAGCATAGCGAATCTTACCATTCAGAAGTGAGGGAAAACATTCCTATACTCGTGGTTGATCACCACAAGATTTCTCATAGGAATAGAACTAGATAACGCAAAATCAAATAGCGTAGGGAGGCTTAGTTAAGCTTAGCAAAAGTAAGAGAAATCATAGAATGTGGCAAACACATCATGGTCATACGAATTCTCAGAATGCTCGAAGAGGCACCAATGAATTAGTGGTTGAAATCAAAAGAAAATGAAGCTTATGTAATGTCAAGCATTACCGCAGAATTCTCAACACGTTCTAAACTTACTTGGTCACTAGTCTCATGCTGTGCAAAATAATAGGCTTCTAATCTCCGAAAAGAGAAATCTTAAAAGGCTCAACTAATAGCAAGGCACGAATTAGAGTGATGCGGAAGCAATGATACCTAAACAAATTCCCTATAGTCTACCCAATCCTCACCGGTCATAACTTAAGTTTCAGAGTGGAAATCCCAACGCAAGTTCTCAAAGGTTGTTTCATAACTCCTATGGTGCAAAACTTAGCGGGTCTAATACTCACAGGTCATAGCCTAAGCTCTACGGGTTTTGAATCCGCCGATCAAACCTGTCTCTGATACCATAATTGTAACACCCCAACCCGAAAAGGGCTAAAGTGTAACATTATGGGGTCAAATCAGAACATAAGCAAGCGGAATAAATTAATAATACAAGGTTCACAAAACAGTTCCAAAGAAAAGATAAAGGGCTAATTCTAAGCATTTCAACTTCCAAATTAATTACAAGTTAAGAACCAAGAAGGAAATATCTAAGTCTATCTCTAATCCATGGGGAGCTATCAACAGTGTAGTCCACTAAAAGCTCCTAAGCACTCTTCACCCAACCCAGCTTCCTTCTAAAAACCTGCCGCAGGAAAAGAAATGCGGCTGAGCTTAAAAAGCCCAGTGAACAGATATAAACAAACGAAAACTAATAACAAAAGGAAAACGAAGGTGAATACGACATAGGTCCAAGCGAACCTGCTGAGATAGAAATCAATAATATGGAAACATGGAATATGATCCAAGGAAATATGGATAATGGATATTAAACACTCAACGAAATTAAAGGAGTCAGAAGTGTAAGCAAAAGAAATAAAGAAAGCATAAGTTAATCACATTAGAGATGACAAGATAATAAGAATCATAGAGAAGTAGAACAAATAGGAATGCCCAACAATATATATACTAATTGTACATAGGAGTCATGACCTCCATTGTACCAAATGTGAAAGGGGTGTATTGCACACACACCAAAACATTCACCAAATAATACTAAACTGAGTACCTAGGATGCATCCATACGCCCCCTGCAAAACAAATATATATGCACAAAGCTCTAGGCAAAGTAAACATATACAATAATAAATATAGGCCTGAATAGCTAGCTTAAAGGGAACGTTGTGGACTAAAACCCACCTCCACAGATAGTGTCAATACCACTGGTGCATCAGTGGCAAGGCCATGGACTCCCCATGACTGGCTACAAATTAATCAAATCATATACAAGTAACACATAATGGGCATAGAATCAAGAATGCTATAGAAAAGAAATATAGCATGCAAACGAATATCAAGCTCATATCAATATCAAGTATCAACAAACACGAATCAAACAAAGGGAACATAGCAATGGCTTAACTAAAGGGATCATAATCGAAATATTAAACAAAAGAGAGAAAGATGGCCTTTATTAAAAAGGCGGAATATCTGTACCTTAACCGCAAGTGCAAAACAACTCGAAAACACAAGAGACAAAAGCTACTCCTTCTTCAGCGAATCTACACGAATTAATGATCGTCTTATTGTTTATAAGCTCTTTATAAATCAGATTACTCATTTTAGGTTTCTTTCTATTTTTAGAAACTTTCCATTTTTAGTAACTTGCCAAATATAGTAACTTTCCATTTTAAGTAAATTTCCCATTTTAGTAAGTTTCCGCATCTAGTAACTTTCATAATCTAGGATTACAAATGACAATTTAATAAACTTAAAATTTTAATATGGTCAATATAATAGTTTAGGGTTTAATACGGCCACTTATAATAGTTTAGAGTTTAAATTGCCAATATATCAAAGTTTAGGGCCCATATATGAAAATCATCTAATCACATGCCATATTTCTTAATCTTGGCAAGTTTCATGAGAATTTAATACTAACGTACACAAAACATTCGAGTCAACTTCATGCAACTTTTTCTCGACAGTCAACCCAAAAACCCTTTTGTTAACCCACGCTTGCGAGACCCATGATCGACCCATAACGCGAACTTTTTACCTTGTTTTCGAAATACAACAAAACCCACCATCGACACAACCCCCGGCATGTTTTATACTCGTATTTACAACACAATTTACGCACACATGACACCCCCCTTCCAGCCCATTTCCGCAAGCCTTCACCGCCACAAACACACCCTTTTTGCGAATCAAATAACCCGCGACATGTTTATTATTTTGTGATTCAAAATCAATTCGAAAGCATGCATGTACTCTCTTTAGCTCGTAGTAGATTAGTCTCAAAAATATATTTAGGTTACGTAGTTAAATAGATCAGAACCAAACGTAAAACATGAGTCGAATAACAAACATATAGGTTGATCAGATTAAGGGTCATTTTCAAGATTTTATATGACATAGTGTATATTTTTTTATGTGTGTCCATTTCGTATATATACATATACATATTATGCGATTCATATAGTCATGTTTATTATTCAAACAGAAACAAGATAGATGGACCTATGTAGTATTTATTTTTTTCATCATTATTTCATGTGAAGCTTTCCATTCGAATAACATGCATAACATACTGATCTCATGGTTAACTGTTATGATTTTATGCGACTTTCGATTCGAAACATGCATGCATTATCTTCTTCCTTTAGTTTATATTTAGGTTTTTAGCATGTATAACATTTATTGACCCATCGCATGTAAATCGATTCGAAACAGCCAAATAAAATTCAAGATCGACATATGAGTTTCATCAAATCATGTGACGCATCACTTTCGAATTATCATGCTATTATTAAGGATAAAAAAAACTCAGGTTTACACATGCATATCTCAAAGATTTTCACGTTATAAAAGTCTCATTGAATGTCATGTATATGAGCTTCATATTCAAGAAACTTAATATATACAAACAATCATGCATGATATTTTTCATTTGTTTAGCTTAATACAGGTTTGTACGCTTCATTACGTCCATTCTAAAACAGATTCTTCGGGTTGTTTAAGTTGTATTTAGGACGACCAAAAGCTTCTCAAACACGACCCAATACGACTCACACATACTCGACACAAAACAGCTCGCCAGGTACGATATCAACAGGTCACACACGACACTAAGATGTCCACAATAACTCGACACAAAAATAAATCATAGGCGTATATATATCGACAGATTCGATGCATTCAAAACGGAAATCAAATATCTACTTAAGCGTTTCAAATATTTATGATTTTATGTGACTATCGTTTCATTCGTATTCTTATTAACGAGCTAACAGCTTTTATGTTACATGTTTTATACGTGTTTAATGATATTGAAAAAAAATGAAAGGAACAAAACAAGGTTGATATGTATACCCTTGTGAGATCGATTGGAAGGGAAACAAGGACCAAGCAACCGAAACTAAGACAACCAACAACCTCTCGAACCTGGTATACCGCGATCCAAAACCACCACCCTTGATACACCAAAACCCACGAACCAGCACACCTCCCTGATGTCTTGAGAGTTGTTTCTTTTGTGGTCGAATAGAAGAAAAGATATTAAGCTGCCACTCTTTGTGGTATTTTATTAGGTTTTGTGAGTGAAATATAAATGAGAGTTCACACAATATAAGGCAAAGCGTGTTTAGGTTTTTAGGAAGGTAATAATTTTATTGATATGGCATAAAAGTGATTGAGCGTGATTTATGGGTTTTAATTTGGGTTCTTATCTTTTGTTTATCAATCGCATGCACCTTCTGATTCGTATCTTTACTTGAGCAAAATAAAGGGAATGACTATAATGTTGTAGTAACTTAGGATATTTAAATTTAGGATAGATTAGTTTAAGTATTATTAATTAATGTTATGTATTTTAATTATAGGGTATAGTACAATTGTCATATTATTAATAATTCAAATTAGGGTAAATTCAAAATGGTGCAAAAATTATTGTTCAAATATTTCGGGTTTTACAACTCTTCCCTTCTAAAAAGAAAATTTTCGTCCTCGAAAATTGAAATGAATGGATAAAACGAAAACGTACCAATTCACGAAATGAAAAGAAAGTGATTAACTTGCTTGGAATAGTTTCTCCAAAGAATCTTAACAAACGAAAAAAAAATTTCTCATGACTCGATCCGAACAAAATAGGATAGCCCCGGCTCTCCACAGAAAACAAATCTGATCCGACGAATAGAACATGAAATAGATGATAGTCGAAATCTTATAAAGAGATACATGAACATCAGATGAATCTGGAATAAATACGGGAGTGATACAAGGGGGGTAGAAAATTTCACGAACCAAATCGGGTTCTGAACGTACTAAGGGACTTGCAAAAAGGAATCAGAGAGCCATATATCGAATTTTTTAGACACACCAAAAGTCTCCTAAAGAGGTTGGAAACCTATTCATACTGACGATTAACTAAGCACAAATCAAAATATCGAATCGTATCGAAAGTATACTGGGATAGGAAAGGATAATCGCACAGACAAGAATGAATCTAAGGACTAACGTAACACGAACCAAATCTCCCTTAATGCCAACATGTCTAACTCTTCCGTATGGAAACATCATACGGAACACACACTTTCCTGTCTAAAATTTCAAACTTCCTCTTTCACATGGTCAGCAATTCCATCAGTCATTGTAACCAGCTCGAAACATTTAATGAGCAGTTTCTAGACTTAATTCAACCCGAAGGTGTTCTACATCTCCGTTCGTACACTATCTAAAAGGACAAACTTGTCACTTGCATGCCATTGATTTTAATGAGCAACCACAACCAGACCACACACTTGTCAACTTCCTGCTCAACACTTCTTCCAAGTCCGAATAGTTGTTCAGCTTATCCATCAGCATGTAGGTGAAAGCATTACTATACTGGAGTCTGGCCCCTCTGACCTTTAGTATTTCTCCGTGGGACTGTGAGGAAAAAAAATGCGAATCTCTGACACGATCACTGCAGGTGTGCTAAGTAACTGAAGAATCTTCTGCCGAAGGATTTTTGCCAAACTTGCTAACTGGATACATCTTCTAAGAGGCAAAATGAACTAACTCAAACGATCTACCATAATTCAAATTACGTCATCCTTCTTAATTGTGCGTGGAGATTTCGTTCCAAGGTTCATGAAAATTCAAATTCCGCATTAGATCCCTGATACATCATTTTACAACCAGGAGGGATAGAAGAAAAAAAAATAGAATGGTGCCTCAATCGCAACAATTTCTTTCCAGACTCCTAACACAGATCATAGTTCGCCATCTTGCTCCTGAGCTTCTAAAACTTGTAATTGGATTCAACCTTCATGTTCACCACAACTCAACTTCCCTGAGTTCTAAGTCTTGATTTTCTTAAGCTCAATCTCCAAGACAAACCGAAACTTCAAATTTCTTCCTAAATGCATCTGCCACCAAATTTACCTTGTAATGTCTTCCAATATTAAGAGCAACCATCCTGCCGCCAATTCCAAGTCATGCATTGAATAATTATCCTCAAACTATTCTAATTGTCTTGATGCGTAAGCAATAATCTTCTCGTGCTGCATAATGTCATAACCAAGTCTCTTCTTGAAACGTCCCAAAATTGGCACTACCTGAAAGTATGGAAGTTGAAGCTAATTTCTATTTCAGTTTTTTCAAAACTCTGTTCTCTTCCAAACTAAGCTTCTCTTCCTAACTCATAAAATTTCTCGACGGTAACGCAAGTCGTGAACATCTTCCAACCAATATCATGCTCCCAGAATATACAAATGATCCTCACATTTCTAACGTAATACGAAAATGATTCTCATGTTTCTTCTTCGTCTCTAAATGTACGAAGATGTCATACTATGACAACTTTGTCTAGTACTCATGAAAGACACCATTCATCAAGTCCATGGAATAGTCAAAGCATCAGCTAATACTATTAGCATTACTAACAGTCATAAGGGTTGTTACGGATACGTAAGGCAATTCCAGAACTAACTTCGGGTCATAGCTCCATCAAAAGAAAAACTCGGCGTACTAAATTTGATTAGA
The DNA here is from genome assembly GCA_030686995.1 of Artemisia argyi. Classification (NCBI taxonomy): domain Eukaryota; kingdom Viridiplantae; phylum Streptophyta; class Magnoliopsida; order Asterales; family Asteraceae; genus Artemisia; species Artemisia argyi. The sequence goes on from CM060684.1 coordinate 186,853,922, forward strand.
TACATCGTCAATTCGGGTTAGGGAATAGTGATTTCTGACAGTAATATGGTTCAGCTTCCAGAAGTCAGTACAAATCTCCTGCTCTAATCCTCCTTCATCGCGAATAAAACTGAAGCACTCAAAGGAGATACACTAAGACAAACAAACCACTTCATAGCTTTTGGTTGCCACTCCTTCAGTCCTCTCAATTTAACTGGTGCTAATCCATAGGGAGTTTCAAAAACATGCAAAACGTCATTCTATACGGATAGAGTTAAGTCTCAACAAACCTTACTGTCCTCATACACTTCTCAAGGATATCCTATGATCCCCATAAGTTCAAGTTATATGATGTAATTATTATCACGTTGGCCAGGCGTCATAATAATTGCATTATATAAACATGCCTTTATTGAAATCATATTCTACCTCAAGTCGTGACTAAAAAAATTTCTCAGTACCATGTACATTCAACTTCACACTCTGGTGGAAAATCTTAAGGGTTCCTTCAAGGATTTCATTGGAAAGATTCATATTACAAAATGACTCTCAAAGTGAGATTCATCCCACGGTGTACAATAATAGATGTTAGGAAAAACTTCACAACCGCGAAAGTAACGTACGAGTTTCCAAGGTAGCAAGGATAACAAAGGTTTAACAATCAGAAATCAGGATAGAAATAATTCAGGGAGGTTCAAAATGTCAAAGGTGAGATGTAGTATGACATTAGTTATCATCTTGATGCTCAGTCAATAATTCCATACCAGAATAACATCGAAATTAACTTCCAAGGAAAGACAGATCAGCATAGCGAATCTTACCATTCAGAAGTGAGGGAAAACATTCCTATACTCGTGGTTGATCACTACAAGATTTCTCATAGGAATAGAACTAGATAACGCAAAATCAAATAGCGTAGGGAGGCTTAGTTAAGCTTAGCAAAAGTAAGAGAAATCATAGAATGTGGCAAACACATCATGGTCATACGAATTCTCAGAATGCTCGAAGAGGCACCAATGAATTAGTGGTTGAAATCAAAAGAAAATGAAGCTTATGTAATGTCAAGCATTACCGCAGAATTCTCAACACGTTCTAAACTTACTTGGTCACTAGTCTCATGCTGTGCAAAATAATAGGCTTCTAATCTCCGGAAAGAGAAATCTTAAAAGGCTCAACTAATAGCAAGGCACGAATTAGAGTGATGCGGAAGCAATGATACCTAAACAAATTCCCTATAGTCTACCCAATCCTCACCGGTCATAACTTAAGTTTCAGAGTGGAAATCCCAACGCAAGTTCTCAAAGGTTGTTTCATAACTCCTATGGTGCAAAACTTAGCGGGTCTAATACTCACAGGTCATAGCCTAAGCTCTACGGGTTTTGAATCCGCCGATCAAACCTGTCTCTGATACCATAATTGTAACACCCCAACCCGAAAAGGGCTAAAGTGTAACATTATGGGGTCAAATCAGAACATAAGCAAGCGGAATACATTAATAATACAAGGTTCACAAAACAGTTCCAAAGAAAAGATAAAGGGCTAATTCTAAGCATTTCAACTTCCAAATTAATTACAAGTTAAGAACCAAGAAGGAAATCTCTAAGTCTATCTCTAATCCATGGGGAGCTATCAACAGTGTAGTCCACTAAAAGCTCCTAAGCACTCTTCACCCAACCCAGCTTCCTTCTAAAAACCTGCCGCAGGAAAAGAAATGCGGTTGAGCTTAAAAAGCCCAGTGAACAGATATAAACAAACGAAAACTAATAACAAAAGGAAAACGAAGGTGAATACGACATAGGTCCAAGCGAACCTACTGAGATAGAAATCAATAATATGGAAACATGGAATATGATCCAAGGAAATATGGATAATGGATATTAAACACTCAACGAAATTAAAGGAGTCATAAGTGTAAGCAAAAGAAATAAAGAAAGCTTAAGTTAATCACATTAGAGATGACAAGATAATAAGAATCATAGAGAAGTAGAACAAATAGGAATGCCCAACAATATATATACTAATTGTACATAGGAGTCATGACCTCCATTGTACCAAATGTGAAAGGGGTGTATTGCACACACACCAAAACATTCACCAAATAATACTAAACTGAGTACCTAGGATGCATCCATACGCCCCCTGCAAAACAAATATATATGCACAAAGCTCTAGGCTAAGTAAACATATACAATAATAAATATAGGCCTGAATAGCTAGCTTAAAGGGAACGCTGTGGACTAAAACCCACCTCCACAGATAGTGTCAATACCACTGGTGCATCAGTGGCAAGGCCATGGACTCCCCATGACTGGCTACAAATTAATCAAATCATATACAAGTAACACATAATGGGCATAGAATCAAGAATGCTATAGAAAAGAAATATAGTATGCAAACGAATATCAAGCTCATATCAATATCAAGTATCAACAAACACGAATCAAACAAAGGGATCATAATCGAAATATTAAACAAAAGAGAGAAAGATGACCTTTATTAAAAAGGCGGAATATCTGTACCTTAACCGCAAGTGCAAAACAACTCGAAAACACAAGAGACAAAAGCTACTCCTTCTTCAGCGAATTTACACGAATTAATGATCGTCTTATTGTTTATAAGTTCTTTATAAATCAGATTACTCATTTTAGGTTTCTTTCTATTTTTAGAAACTTTCCATTTTTAGTAACTTGCCAAATATAGTAACTTTCCATTTTAAGTAAATTTCCCATTTTAGTAAGTTTCCGCATCTAGTAACTTTCATAATCTAGGATTACAAATGACAATTTAATAAACTTAAAATTTTAATATGGTCAATATAATAGTTTAGGGTTTAATACGGCCACTTATAATAGTTTAGAGTTTAAATTGCCAATATATCAAAGTTTAGGGCCCATATATGAAAATCATCTAATCACATGCCATATTTCTTAATCTTGGCAAGTTTCATGAGAATTTAATACTAACGTACACAAAACATTCGAGTCAACTTCATGCAACTTTTTCTCGACAGTCAACCCAAAAACCCTTTTGTTAACCCACGCTTGCGAGACCCATGATCGACCCATAACGCGAACTTTTTACCTTGTTTTCGAAATACAACAAAACCCACCATCGACACAACCCCCGGCATGTTTTATACTCGTATTTACAACACAATTTACGCACACATGACACCCCCCTTCCAGCCCATTTCCGCAAGCCTTCACCGCCACAAACACACCCTTTTTGCGAATCAAATAACCCGCGACATGTTTATTATTTTGTGATTCAAAATCAATTCGAAAGCATGCATGTACTCTCTTTAGCTCGTAGTAGATTAGTCTCAAAAATATATTTAGGTTACGTAGTTAAATAGATCAGAACCAAACGTAAAACATGAGTCGAATAACAAACATATAGGTTGATCAGATTAAGGGTCATTTTCAAGATTTTATATGACATAGTGTATATTTTTTTATGTGTGTCCATTTCGTATATATACATATACATATTATGCGATTCATATAGTCATGTTTATTATTCAAACAGAAACAAGATAGATGGACCTATGTAGTATTTATTTTTTTCATCATTATTTCATGTGAAGCTTTCCATTCGAATAACATGCATAACATACTGATCTCATGGTTAACTGTTATGATTTTATGCGACTTTCGATTCGAAACATGCATGCATTATCTTCTTCCTTTAGTTTATATTTAGGTTTTTAGCATGTATAACATTTATTGACCCATCGCATGTAAATCGATTCGAAACAGCCAAATAAAATTCAAGATCGACATATGAGTTTCATCAAATCATGTGACGCATCACTTTCGAATTATCATGCTATTATTAAGGATAAAAAAAACTCAGGTTTACACATGCATATCTCAAAGATTTTCACGTTATAAAAGTCTCATTGAATGTCATGTATATGAGCTTCATATTCAAGAAACTTAATATATACAAACAATCATGCATGATATTTTTCATTTGTTTAGCTTAATACAGGTTTGTACGCTTCATTACGTCCATTCTAAAACAGATTCTTCGGGTTGTTTAAGTTGTATTTAGGACGACCAAAAGCTTCTCAAACACGACCCAATACGACTCACACATACTCGACACAAAACAGCTCGCCAGGTACGATACCAACAGGTCACACACGACACTAAGATGTCCACAATAACTCGACACAAAAATAAATCATAGGCGTATATATATCGACAGATTCGATGCATTCAAAACGGAAATCAAATATCTACTTAAGCGTTTCAAATATTTATGATTTTATGTGACTATCGTTTCATTCGTATTCTTATTAACGAGCTAACAGCTTTTATGTTACATGTTTTATACGTGTTTAATGATATTGAAAAAAAATGAAAGTAACAAAACAAGGTTGATATGTATACCCTTGTGAGATCGATTGGAAGGGAAACAAGGACCAAGCAACCGAAACTAAGACAACCAACAACCTCTCGAACCTCGTATACCGCGATCCAAAACCACCACCCTTGATACACCAAAACCCACGAACTAGCACACCTCCCTGATGTCTTGAGAGTTGTTTCTTTTGTGGTGGAATAGAAGAAAAGATATTAAGCCGCCGCTCTTTGTGGTATTTTTTTAGGTTTTGTGAGTGAAATATAAATGAGAGTTCACACAATATAAGGCAAAGCGTGTTTAGGTTTTTAGGAAGGTAATAATTTTATTGATATGGCATAAAAGTGATTGAGCGTGATTTATGGGTTTTAATTTGGGTTCTTATCTTTTGTTTATCAATCGCATGCACCTTCTGATTCGTATCTTTACTTGAGCAAAATAAAGGGAATGACTATAATGTTGTAGTAACTTAGGATATTTAAATTTAGGATAGATTAGTTTAAGTATTATTAATTAATGTTATGTATTTTAATTATAGGGTATAGTACAATTGTCATATTATTAATAATTCAAATTAGGGTAAATTCAAAATGGTGCAAAAATTATTGTTCAAATATTTCGGGTTTTACAGAGGTTCCTGGTTATAGCTCTACAGCTTATGATGAGCTGCTGGAGGCAATGGCGGGGCTGAAGGTTCTTGAGTTGCCGCACATAGGGAAGTTGGAGCGCGATCAAGATGATCCCATAGCTGTGCTGATGGCAGGTCTAACTTTGCAGCGCCATCTTGAGGAGAACGCGGAAGAGGAATTAGATTATTATCTAAAACCTGATGTATCGCAGCTTCAAGTCCCTGTGTTCGCACGGCCTCGTGATATCCTGAAGCCTTTTGCTCTGGAGAAGGAAATTCCTTTGAAGGAAGTGCTAGAGCGTCACGAGCAGAGGGTTGCCGTGAAGAAGGGCATCAAAGGCAAGGCTGTGATGTGCGGCATCGGTGCTGCGCACCTTCCTAGATCAGACGGCGTGGCTGTGAGTGTTCCAACCGTATCTATGCAGGATGCCATAATCTTGAGTAAGCTTAAGGAAGCGGGGAGTTCCGCCGCTCCAGAAGAGAGTCATGAGCATCGCCATAGTATATAGGCTGTTTGTGTATTTATGTATCTTTCCTTGTAATTTTTATTAATAAATGTGGGATAAGATACATTTTTGTTTTAAGTTCGTGACTTAAATATGCTTGCATTGTTTGCTAAGTTTGATTTTTTACTAAGTCTGTTAAGTGTGAGACTTAAGTATACTTGCATTGTTTGCTAAGTTTTATTTTTGACCAAGTGTCTTGGCTTGTTATATTGCTAAGCTCGTACGGTGTACTTGGTATATGCGCATCCGTCGTGGGGTGCGCATGTGAAGCTTACTTTGACGTCTCAAGAGTAAGGCGCTTAGCAAGGATACATGATCCAATGTTGATGGGTTTGCAACCCTCTTATTCAACGAGTAAATTAGTAGGTTAACTCATCCTTTATGCCGTCGTGGGTCTTTAAGTGGTGCATGCACGCCATGTAGGCAGAAATATAAAATAAACAATATTGACATATATGCAATAAAGTAATATGCGTTATGGAGTTAGCTAGAAACCATAACATTTTATTAATACTTGCAAGTAAATGGAAAAAATAGAAAATACAATTCCTAGAAAGAAAAAGACAAACACTTATTGGGCACCTCGTAGGATGCAAGTGTGTTTGTGAAAGGGCCGTAGCCTAAAAGTAACATTTTTTGAGATTACAGATATTCCAAGTGCGCGCCAGGTCGTGACCTTCCATATCGCGCAACCTGTATGCGCCGTTGCCGAGCGCGTCTGTGACCTCGTAAGGTCCTTCCCATTTGGGTCCGAGCTTGCCTGTGTCTTCTGCGTGGCTCGCGTCATTGGCGCGGTAAACAAAGTCTCCTGGTCTGAATGAAGTGTCTTTGACTTTTGCATCATAATACTTCTTCATTTTTGCCTTAGCCTTTGCTTCACGTATAGCTGCGCGTTCGCGTCTTTCTTCCAGTATATCTAAGTCTATTCGCCGTTCCTCGTCATTTGTCGTGACGTTGACCTCTGCTGTGCGTATAGTTGGCATTCCTATCTCGGCTGGTATGACGGCTTCTGTTCCATAGACTAAGGAAAATGGCGTGTCGCCAGTACTGGTTTTGATTGTCGTGCGATGCGCCCACAAGACGTGCGAGAGCTCATCTACCCACCTTCCTTTGTGTCTGTCAAGGCGCGCTTTTATGCCTTCGCCTAGACTGCGATTAGCGCGCTCAACTAGGCCATTGGTTTGTGGGTGTTTGACTGAAGCAAAGTGTTGTGTGATGTTCAATTGTGCGCACCAGTCTTTGAATGGGTTATCACAGAATTGTTTTCCGTTGTCTGATACGATCTCGCCCGGTAGGCCCAAGCGACAGACAATATTGTCCCAAACAAAGCGTTTGACTTGGTTTCCCGTAATGTTCACCACTGCTTTTGCTTCGATCCACTTTGTAAAGTAGTCTATGGCTACGATGAGGAACTTTATTCCTCCAGCTGCGACGGGGAAAGGTCCTGCGATGTCAATACCCCATTTGTAAAATGGCCATGGTGAAGTGATTGGTGTTAGCTCGTGTTGTGGTCGGTGCGGAATAGGCCTATGTACTTGGCAGTTGCTGCACTTTCTTATCAGATCGCGTGCATCGCGATGCATTGTTGGCCAATAGTATCCTGACCTTAGAGCACTTGCCACCACGGATCGTGGCCCTGAGTGCATACTACATGACCCAGCGTGAATTTCGCGGAGTACGTAGTCTGCTTGGAGGGGTCCAACACATCTGACCCATGGCTGTAAGAAAGATCGTCGATAGAGTACGTTGTCGCGTAATTCGAATCGTTGCGCTGTGCGCCGTATTCTTCGAGCGTCTTTATGATCTTGGGGTAGGATTCCTTTGCTAATAAATTCGATGATAGGTGTCATCCACGTAGGATCTTGTTCCTCTATCACCGTTGATATCTCCATATCCAAGATTGACTTGTTTTTTAGGGTTTCTACCAATACCTGTTTTGAAAGGTGTGCGAAGCTTGTGGATGCAATCTTGCTGAGTGCGTCCGCCTTCCTGTTATCTCCTCTAGGTACCTGTTTTATTGTGAACCTATCAAAGTTTTTGATCAAAGATTTTGTCTTCTCCAGGTATTGGATCATGTGGTCATCCTTGGCTTCGTATTCACCTAACACGTGGTTAGCAACTAGGCGCGAATCTACGTTTGCTTCTAGGTTGCGTACACCCATTTGGATTGCAATGCGTAGTCCGGCTAGTAGGGCTTCATATTCTGCCTCATTGTTTGTGGCTGTGAACTCAAAGCGTAGCGCATAGGTGAATTCCATACCTTCTGGATTTGTAAGAATAAGGCCTGCGCCTGATCCATCTGCGCATGAGGATCCATCGGTGAACAGTGTCCAAGGTTCTTGTAGGTCCGTTTTAGCTGCAGATGTTGGGCTGTCGCTATCTGGCTTCTCCACGATAAAATCAGCTAAGACTTGTCCTTTGATTGCAGTGCGCGGCCTGTATGAGATGTTGTACTCACTTAGCATTACACTCCATTTTTGTAAGCGTCCTGATGCGTCCGGTTTAGAGATAACTTGTTTAATTGGCTGATCAGTGATTACCGCTATTGGATGCGCTTGAAAGTATCTGCGCAGTCTTTTTGCTACGAACACTAGAGCCAAGACCAGCTTTTCCATAGCACTGTAGTTAACCTCTGTTTTCTTTAAGGCTTTGCTTACAAAATATATGGGTGTCTGGACGGAGTCTCTGTCTGTCAATAGTACTGCGCTAACTGCTCCATGGGTTGCTGATAAGTACATGATTAGTTCTTCCCCTGGTCGCGGTGCGACGAGTTTGGGAAGAGATGCCAGATGGTTTTTAAGTTGTTGAAAAGCTTCTTCTGCTTCGTTAGTCCAGCGAAAGTCTCCCTTTTTTGTGCACTTCGTGAGTGTTTTGAAGAGGGGAAGGGATTTGTCCGCTGACTTATATAAGAAGCGATTCAGCCCTGCTAACTTTCCATTTAGTGACTGGACTTCTTTGAGTGTGCGCGGGGAGGGGAGATCAATAACAGCCTTTGTCTTTTCTGGGCACGGTTTGATTCCATCGGGTTCTATCAAATATCCGAGGAACATGCCTTCAGTTGCGCCAAAGGTGCACTTCTTGGGATTCAATTTCATGTTTATCCGCCCCAACGTTCGGAATGTTTCCTCGATGTCGCGCACCAATTCGTCCTCTGTATGGATTTTTATGACAAGGTCGTCAACGTAGACTTCCAAGTTGCGGCCTACTTGTTTTTCGAAAGCTGTGTCCACCAGTCGTTGGTATGTCGCGCCCGCATTCTTTAAGTCAAAAGGCATTTTTGTGTAGCAGTATACTCCTTGACTGGTGTGGAAAGCTGTTTTTTCTTCATCTTCCACTGCCATCTGGATCTGATGGTACCCTTTATATGCGTCTAGGAAGCACTTGAAGGGGTACCCGCATAAGGATTCGACCTTCCAGTCTATCTCTGGCAGTGGATAGCAGTCCTGCGGACATGCTTTGTTGAGGTCCGTGAAGTCCACGCACATCCTCCAACTACCATCGCTCTTCTTTACCATAACTGGGTTAGAAAGCCAGTCGTGGTAGTATACTTCGCGCATGATGCCTGCATCTACTAGCTTGTGTACTTCTTCCAAAATAGCCTTTGCACGATCTGGGGCCTGGCCGCGCTTCTTTTGTCATATTGGAGGGTATCCTTGTCGGATTTGTAACTTATGCTCTGTGATAGAGCGAGGTACTCCCGTCATATGCTTTGGTTCCCATGCAAAGATGTCTAGGTTCTTTTGCAAGAGTGCGCATACGACTGCTTTACCTTTGTCAGATAAAGATCCTCCAATCGAAACTTGTTGTTCCGGATAATCTGGGTGAATAGCGACCTTTAAATTTGGCGTTTTTTCCGTGCGCTGTTCTGGAATAGTCTTCGCTTCAGTTGTTACTGCGATGCATTTTCTTGGTGGCACTGTTGTGTTATAGAGAGTGACCACTCCTCCTTCAACTGGGAATTTAAGCATTCCGTGCGCTGTGGATGGTACCGCGCGCATGGATGATATTCCCGGTCTTCCAATTATACCATTGTATGGTGAAGGAGACTTTATTACCATAAAGTTTATCCATGTCGCGGTTGAGTGTTGTTCATCTCCTACGACCACCAATAAGCGTAACTGCCTCATGGGCCAAATCTTTTCTCCTGTAAATCCTGTTAGTGACATTGTAGCTGGTATCAACTGACTTTGGATTTCAGGTCATAGCCTTTTGAAGCAGTGATCGTACAGGATGTCCGCGGATGCTCCGCCATCAATGTACATGCGGTGGATGTCATGCCCCCCTGTATGTATCTCAATGGTTAGAGGTTCTACGACTGCGTTGTCCGCAGCTATAGTAGGGAAGGATATTTCTTTTTCTAGAGAGAATTTTTGGCTGACTTTTTGCTTTATATTACGTTGCCATGATTGTATCATGTATATAGTATCAGCTTTCTCTTTTGGGGATTCTTTCTTGCCCCCGTTTCTCTGTTTATCTTTTCCCTCCCTGATGTTCTTTACGAGGTGGTCCATCCTGCCTTCTCTAACTAATTTTTCAATTAGTTGTTTTAGTTGGACACACTCGTTAGTTGCGTGGCCTTTTTGGCCGTGGTACTCGCAGTATCCACTACCAAGGCGCTTTGCTTCTGCAGTGCGCATTGGTGGTGGTTTTGGGAAGTTCGCACCTTCTGTTACAAATATTTCTCTCGGAGTTTTGGTGAGAGGAGTATATTTGTCGTTGTCTCTTCCACTGCGATAGTTCCTGCTGCGGTTGTTGTTCTGATCATTGGATTGTTTCCGCGGCTGTTCTTGTTGCCTATAGTTTGAATATCCTTTTTTGCTATCCGCAGCAGCTGCTTCTCCTTGTATAAAGGATCTGGTGCGCTTTGTTAGCTCGTCAAAGGATTGTGGAACTTTGTCATTAAGCTTCCGGATGAGTTCTGGGTTATTGATCCCGTTCATGAACCCTGAAATTTTTAGAATTTCAGGACATGTTTTGACTTGTATGCACTCATCTTTGAAACGTTCCATAAAAGCGCTGGTGGATTCCCCTTGGCGCTGTTTCACTCTTGCTAGCTCCACAGGGTTTTTAGCGCACTTCTTTCGCTGGGTGAAGTTGTGGCGGAATGCTTTCCGTAATTCCTCAAATCCACCGATGCTCCTACGTGGGAGTTTGCTAAACCATGTGCGCGCGTTTCCTACTAACGTAGAATTAAACATGTGGCACCACACAGGTTGTGGCCAATTTTCGATTGTTGCGGCTGACTCGAAAATTTTTAGGTGATCATCAGGATCACCTGTTCCATCATATGTTTTTACGTTAGCGGGCATGCGCCTGCGTTTGTGGTCTGAGTAATCGCTGATGCGCCGTGTAAACGCATCAATTTTTTGGCGTCGCCATGGGAGGGATATATCTTCATTATCCTCCTCACGACGTCTTCCTCTTGACTTCCAGTGTCCTGTTTCTTTATCCTCGTTGTCCGAGGAGTCACTGGAAGAAGGGTAGTCTCTCTTTCGGCGCTTGCGCCTGCTTTTTTCAGAAGAGGAGCCTGAGGGATCTCTGCTTGGGGATCTTCTCCTTCCCAATCTATCTTGGATCCTCCTGCTCCCAGGTTTTGAAGATCCTTGGCTTGGCGAATGTTGAGGCCCTAATCGATCATGTATTCCCCGACTGCCAAGTCTGGAGTGGACATTGGTGCGCCTCTCGCTGTCTCCAGAGAATTGCGAATCAGATATCGTACCTAACCTATCATGGATAGTGGTACGTTCTGCGCGTCCTCCTCGTGGGTGACGCGGTGGTGATGGTTCACATTCCAGAGCAAAATTGAGTCGGGCTTGTAGGCTCGTGTTTACTCTTCTTGTTGCTTCTTCTTGCATGAGGGCGGTTAGAGTTTCATAATTTTGGGATACAAAGTTTCCCAAAGTTAGATCGGGTATGTCCTCAGTTGTTGCAAGGATTTCTGCCTCAGTATTGGGCGCCCTGTTTCGTTCAGGCGCGCCTGGCGGCGCAGTGTTGTTCACTGCGGGTGTAGCCTGGTGAGGAGTGGTGAAGAGGGTGCGTTGGAGTTCCTCAACGCTTGGGACCACTGAAGAGATTATAGGTAGTTCCATCGCTGGAAGAGGCTGGGTTGTTCCTGCCTCTTGGTGATCAGGTGCGCTGGTTGTCCCAGCAACCTGTCTAGAGGTCGAATCTTGTCGATTCTTCTTCTGATGGTCACGTTTTTCTGACTGCGGAGTCCGCTGGCTCGAATTCTTATGTTTCGTCATTCTAGTTCGTAGTAGGGTCCCACGGATGGCGTCACTTGTTGATACAAAAGTTGGGCGTACCTGGTTATTGGGCTTTGCTCTTATATCAATTCGTTCCTTAGCACCTTGTTACCTGCGTACTAAGAAAAATAGAACAACACCGTTAGACTTATCGAGGGATTGTCTCCCCCGATTAAACTCTGGCGTGAGAGTAAGTAATCGATTTAGGGTTTGGTTGAAGAGTTAGAGATTGTGTAAATCGTACCTTGAATGGGAATCGTATGATTCTATATATAGGGGCTAAGAAACCGTGTTTCTTGCTCCTTACTCTTCGCACGTGTGGTGCTTATCCGAGGTAAGGATATCTATTCCTTGAATAGATAATCCTTATCATGTACCCGGTGGGTTAGATTGGGCCTTTGGGCTCCATGAGCCCATAGCGTTAATACTGCGGCCCATACCATTGTCATGGTAGCCCATTCGTGATGGGCTTAGGTGTGAGTAATGTCTATCATTTGGGCTTGCGGCCCAGATATAGGCTATACGTCATCAAATATAAGTATTTAGATTTACCTCAACAATAGATATGGTTGGATCGTTGATCGAAGACACCGAGTTGGCATACCTAGTAGGCTTGGATTGACTAACTGAAAATTGTGAGTATGAAAAATCAGATTCTCTGGCAGGATGACCATTTGCTGCCAACAATGAGTTTGTGTCTGCAGCCGGCTTCATAATAGTCGCATAGTACTCGTGAAATAGAAGGTAAATCATAAATCTCAGCTCAGCTCCTATTCTTTGAACCAGATCACTCCTGTTCTTTCATACGTATTTTCAGGTTGCTCAACAGATGAAGTTCCAAATAAAATAGCATTCAGGTTCGCCCCAAAGCTTCTAAAACTCAAGTGTTGTGACAAATCAGTGGTATGGACTTGCGGACTTGCAGGTGATCTGAAAGTACTACAGAGGGGATGAAATCATCTTCAGGTTGGTCCACGTGCTCCTCTTCTTGTATACTAAGCTTTTGCATATTTTCATTTATGGACAATGCATGGGCATCAACCTCTTCAGTTGAAATGAGAGAAAGACAATTGTAAATTTTAAATCTGAGATACACACAGGAATACCATGTAAACCAAAGCAATTCACTTTTAAGTTCAATAGTGAAACAAGGTTAAATATGGCAATACTATTGAACTTCCACCATTTTGGTTGTTTAACCCCTAAAATCTGTTAACAGATGCACCAATCTGTTAATAGATGCACCATTTTGGCAGTTTAACCCCTAAAGTCTGTTAAATATGGTAATACTATTGAATAAAAACTGAATTTATTTTCAGGTAGTAAATCCAGGTGAAATTATATCTGATAATCAGTTCACTAAAATACTTATATCTAATAATTGCGCCTTCAAATCAACATAATCAGCGTAAACGCACATCACCCCTTACTATTTATTGGAGATATTTCAATATGATATTTTCAACTCAACCCACTTAATTAAACAAAAAATAGTCCAGCTCAAATACTGAGTAGTCAACTTTAAACTAAGATAAAAAAAACAAAACAAACAAACAAAAAAAAAAAAAAAAAAAGAAAAGAAAAAAACAAACAAACAAACATATATTGCATGTTTCTCTAACTTCATCAGCAGCATGCTCAAAGCATGTTTTTACAATTTCATCATGCATAGTACTTCTAAGGGTAAGGGAAATAGACCAAGCCTGCTAGGGGTCAAAAGATAGGTATTGGATTGCTATATTATGTGACTATCACCAGTAGATGACGATGTTGGTTCCAAAAGGCGTGCGATATTAAAGGTCTTTCTTATAAAACCATAATAAATAGTACTTATATAGCAATTTACTATAATAACATTGGCATACTTTAAGCATAAATTCAATAAACACCATCAATTAAGAATCTAGAAAACGTTCTGTGTTTCAAAGGTACAAATTTTCATTCAGTTTATTTGCATATATGGCCAGCACATGAAGCAACTGCAAACTGAGCTAAGCAATCAATGACATGACGTGAGGCTAGTTCAAGCAAGATGCAAAAGCAAATAAGTGCATATACTGAACTAATACCGATGCACTATTCTGAACTAATACCGATGCACTATATTGAACTAATATTGATGCACTATACTGAATTAATACCGATGCACTATATTGAACTAATACCGATGCACTATACTGAACTACAGCTAATGCACTATAATGAACTGATGCGCTAACTGATACTGAAACTGATGCGCTAAATTAATGTATAGTGCATAAACCACACAGAAGCACACAAAATTGAAGAATATTCAGAACAACTTATTTTGCATGCATAATATCAGATAAGCAGTTTGTTAAACAATTCCAAACACCCTCAAGCTTCTTATATGTGTATCAAAACGCAATAGGCAATCCAACCCCCAAAACGATTATTAAGTTCACCATACATATGGAAATACAATTGTAGATTTCATAACAGTTAAGATAATTCAGATGCCGAGAGCACCATAACATGTACAGAAGGATCATCATTTAAAATTACCTCAAGCAAAGTCATGGCTATGTGATATAGTTTAGCATCCTGCCCTGGCTAGTAATTCATATCTCATTCTCTTGAATGGGTTGCTCAGCTCGTGGCTTTTCCACCCTCTGGTACCGATCCATATCCTATAAATAAAAACCAAAAATCATTAATATCAAAACCCTTGCCAATATCGTTTTAACATACCATCATCATAAAACTAGGATTCGTAAGTAATAAATCACTCTTAATTCTTCAAGAAGTAGGAAAACTAAGGATATTTGCGCCGATTTGAATATACACAAATGCCCAAAATCATAACACTATTCTTTAGCTTTATAGCATTACAACGGATGAACTAACTAAAATCAAGCAATCTCATAAAAAAAAATAAATCACCAAGTCAACAACTAACTACAAAAATGGGGAAGCAACATCTGCAATTCACACTACAAATAAAAAAAATAGCTTAAGCGTATGGTCGTTAACATGAAATTAAGATCGATGTGGTATCCTCTTCTATTATGTTTTTAAACACCTAATAAAACTATTATACCGATGCACTATACTGAACTAATACCGATGCACTATACTGAACTAATACCGATGCACTATACTGAACTAATACCGATGCACTATATCTATACTGAACTGATGCACTAATTGATACTGAAACTGATGCACTAAATTAATGTATAGTGCATAAACCACACAGAAGCACTAACTGGTACTGAACAGATGTTGCACAAAAATAAAGAATATCCAGAACAACTTGTTTTGCTTGCATAGTATCAGATAAGCAGTTTGTTAAACAATTCCAAACACCCTCAAGCTTCTTATATGTGTATCAAAACGGATGCACTAATCATACTCATCGATGCCTTAATATGTCATATGATTCAACAATAATACAAATTATGATTTGTTTAAACATTGATGCCCTAAAATGCCAAATAATTCAAAAATACTCGAAATTATCATCTGTTTGCAAAATGATGCCCTAAAATGTCAAATAACTCAAAAATAGTCTAACTAATCAGTGGCTTTCAACTTTATATTTTTAAACCTACAAAATCATTACAGATGCCCTAATTTTAAACAAATTCAAAAAATAAGAAAGAAACAAGCTTAAAATGAGACTAATGAAATTTACATATAACCTGAATAATTGCGTGATTTGAGCTGCGATTTGAGCTGAAATTCCACTGAATAACTCCGTGAAAGTGGATAATTGGATAACTGGGTAAATTGAGTTGCAATTCCACTGAATAACGAGTATCAGTTTTTGATCATTTTTGTTAATGAAAATGACGGGATAAGTGATGGTGGTGGTGACGATGACGATGGCGACGGTGATGGTGGCGACGGTAGTGGTGACGGCGGCGACGGTGGTGGTGAAGGTGCCGGTCAGTGTTTGTGTTTGAATCGGTGTGTGTGGGTTTGTATCTGGATTAAATGAAGACCATTCCTTCTCTTTTTTGTGTTTTTTTCTTTTTCTACCCTAAACTTTCAAGTGTTTTCATAATCTACCCTATAACTTTTTTCTCACTTTTCTATCCAAATACACTTTTCTCTAGAACCCTACCCTATATATATATATATATATATATATATATATATATATATATATATATATATATATATATATATATATATATATATATATATATATATATATATATGCACAACTAAGAAATAATAATCATTAAGAATGCTTACTTTTATTGTCAGCAACCCATTGTTATTGAGAACTATTGTTACCTTAATGATTCGAAAGTGTGTAATTTCAATGATGGCTTGCAAAAATTTGTGTCCAAATCTAAATTACTGTTAAGGCATTAAGCATAACCATCTATACTACATATAATACACAAATCACTCTCTCTTCAAAATTTTCAGATTTACAAAAAATAATGCATTGTTTACAACCTTTTAATGCACTCCATTTTCAGAATTACAACAAATTAAGCATATTGTACAACAAAAAATAGCTTGATGTCATTTTCAGACCAAAATTCTATCAAACAACATTAATGCTATTAAAAACACCCCTTCACCAATATGTACAACTACCTAAACACAATGTACAAATACACCCCCTTCATCCAAAAATATAACTTTTTAACCATAAAGTACAATATAATTAAGCTTACAAAACAAAAAAACAAAAATCTGCAACAGCCTAAACCACTAACTTGTTACTAATTGCTTTTGCTTCCACACACATCCAGCAGCCTAAAAAAACATGTATAATCTCTCTTCGAAGCCACACAACCTATATAAATAAACACACAAAAACAATTAGTGGATCTTCAGTGAATAAATAAACACACGAAAACCCATTAGCCACAAATTCGATGAGGAAAAGACAAAAAAAAAAAAAAAAAAAAAAAAAAAAAAAAAAAAAAAATGGAATGCAATAGATATAATTTTTTAAAATTCTAAATTGTTGGGAAAAACTTGTATTTGTGCTTACATTCGAATTATAAGAAACCATTACAAGTTTTTGGTGCTCGGTTTTTGGACAAAAAAGAATATAAAAGGTTTTTGTTCGTGCTCGGTTTGACGAAAAGAAAAGAAAGAAAGGGACTGATCTGCAAGAAGAGTATGCGATCTTCAGTGGATGCGTTTATGTGTTTCAAATGGGTTAAAGAGAAAGAATATGGTGGTTTATTTGTTGGTTGTTGCGTTTAACATGCAAGAAGAGAAGAAGAGTTTTTGAGATCTGCAAGTGAAAGAAAAGTGGGTGACTGTGTTTTTATGATAAATATTAAGGTTTAGGTTATGAGTAATCTTTAGGGTGGTATTGTGGCTTATATCCCTCAAATGGCTTGCTTATGGGTTTTAGTGGACCGAGTATTAGAATTCTTGGGCCTATAACGTCATTTGAGTTAAACGAGTAGGGCACCGGTCCGCCGCGTTGCAGCGGGACGTCGTAGTTGGCTGTTATTTTTTAAAAATGTTATTCATAAATGTTAATCATAGTAGCCGGTTATTTTTACACATATAATCCTACGTTATTTTAAAAATGTTATTCATAAAAAGGTGAACTGAAATATGAAATAGCTAGTTTGTAACTGTTAATGTCAATGAGAAATAGAATTTGCAAAACATATGTACCAGTTTTGGCGGGCCTTGTTATTTGTGAAAGCAGAATTGTTTTCCAATTTTTCATTAGCAGCCATGTAGTTATCAACAAAAGATATAAAATCTCAATGTGTTGTTTGGCCTCTAACTCCAAATTGCTGTAAACATAACAAACGGATTGAAATGACTCTTTTTAACCAAAATTGTAAGAAGCAGTTGGCATATAATTATAAAACAAAATTGAGTATAGCGTATGTCTAAAAATATTTAACTCCGACATGTAAACAAATCACAAAGATAGTTTGCAACGATGGTATTTGGGACGTGTGCGGCTACCTGACTTAAACTTTGACTCATACCAAAAACGTGCCTTGCAATGGTCGCGCACACGCTCACCGACCCAACGAAGTATATGTTTACGGTGGCCTGCAAGTAACAAAAAATAGCATTGCACTTAATACTAAAGACAACCTAAAAACCAAAACGTTATTAAAAGTGCTCCCAAACTGACTGTGTCGAGCACGGGCAGACCTGTTAGAATGCGTGTTGGCTTTATTGGAACGCAGGTTACGCATATTGGTTGGACCTGTCACAATGACAGTCGAGAATATATTAGTGTCTACCATCATAACAGGTACTCTGAAAACCAAACTCCAATATCGATATCAACATAACCGGTACCAAAAGTCGTTCGAACATAAGTCTATATGACAACTGACCTCCAATAAATGTCCGGGTATTATTGCCTTCACGTCGTGCAAGCGGTGTTCCATCAGCAGACCGCACACGCACAACTACATAATAGAAGAGAACACAAACCCGGTATTAGCATCAGCAGTTACACTACACACACATACATGGAGCCAGAACCTAAGGAATGTACCAATACTGGAACGAACGACATACCTGGAGCTGTTGCACGCGGTGTATGATTCTCTAAAACAGGCTGATCATGTAAACCAATAGTGCCTATAGTTACACCTGCCAAGTTGTAACAATAGTAAATGGGAAACAGTTAAATATATAAAAATTGATTCCAATAATACACAGATTCATGTATAGTGAAATATTAGCGTGCACTACCTCAATTGAATATGCCGTACTCGCTGGACCTGCAACACATACAACCCTGTTATGTTTAATGCCATCAGAAAACCTGAACCACAAAAAGCGCAAAAGGAAATGTACACATGTAAAAAAAAAAAAAAAAAAAAAAAAAAAAAAAAAAAAAAAAAAAAAAAAAAAAGACATAGAAACTACCTGATTGCAGGTGACCGCGTAAATTGTTCTCAATATGTCTCCTCAAAGTGTGTGCCTAGCATGGTAGATAGTCAAGGTTTAAAGTTACAAAACGTAACACGTCGACAAAAAATTAGTAAATGTCCATCTATAATCCATACCAAGTATATTATAAGCTGTGAAAAAAGGTAGTTGAGAAGCAAATCACGACTGTCTTTGCCGTCGAAGCCCAAGATTAGCCGCAAGCGTGGCCATCTGAATAATTGAAAATCAATAGCATAGGAAGATAAGCAATGAGTATGATTATAGCAAGCCCATTGTATGAATGGCTTCGACATGTAAAGCTGAGGTGTGAGTAAACAGTGTAATTTTGGGTTACTAAAGCTTGTGACCAAGAACATTCCAGAAAACCTTTAGTTCGTATGTTGTTTCAGTATCTGAACTTTCACGATAAGACGAACCTTCCTTCTTATTTTCCAATTGAAAACAATAACAGGAGAAACTAACTATTAGGTCGAAAGGCTAATGAGCATAGATTAGTTGAACATATGAACATAGTGCGAAGGTATACCAGTTTCTGAATATTTAGGAGAGTCGGCATGTCTTTTCGCAACTCCAGATGCTCTACACAAACAGCCCTAATCGGGCCGTTGGGTTCCAAATTCATCTGTACAAATAACACACATTTACTTTGGTGTAACACAGACAATACCTCAAAGAGTATTAACATCACCCAAAAACTCAAAACACAATAAAATCAAATTGATGAAATCCAATAATATGAAATCAAACATGTTCTAAGAATTACCTCGAAGCCAGATTCAAAGGTCGGTGTGAAATTGTCCCGTCAATAATCCACGCAACAATCACCTCCTTCTAAACAGCCGCAAAGGTTTTCCAAGGCTCGTGTTCATATATTGAGTTAACCTTGTTAATAAAAAAACATAGTATACTACGTATGTAACACCCCAACCCGAAAAGGGCTAAAGTGTAACATTATGGGGTCAAATCAGAAAATAAGCAAGCGGAATACATTAATGATACAAGGTTCACAAAATAGTTCTAGCGAAAAGATAAAGGACTAATTCTAAGCATTACAACTTCCAAATTAATTACAAGTTAAGAACCAAGAAGGAAATCTCTAAGTCTATCTCTAATCCATGGGGAGCTATCAACAGTGTAGTCCACTAAGAGCTCCTAAGCACTCTTCACCCAACCCAGCTTCCTTCTAAAAACCTGCCGCAGGAAAAGGAATGCGGCTGAGCTTAAAAAGCCCAGTGAACAGATACAAACAAACGAAAACTAATAACAAAAAGGAAAACGAAGGTGAATACGACATAGGTCCAAGCGAACCTGCTGAGATAGAAATCTAGAATATGGAAACATGGAATATGATCAAAGGAAATATGGATAATGGATATCAAACAATCAACGAAATGAAATGAGTCATAAGTGTAAGCAAAAGAAATAAAGCAAGCATAAGTTAATCACATTAAAGATGACAAGATAATAAAAATCATAGAGAAGTAGAACAAATAGGAATGCCCAACAAACATATATCATAGTGTACATAAGAGCTGCAGACTCCGATATACCAAATGTGAAATGGGGTGTATTGCACACACACAAGTCCATTCACCAAATTATACTAAACAAAGTACCTAGGATGCATCCATACGCCCCCTGCAAAACAAATATATATGCACAAAGCTCTAGGCTAAGTAAACATATACAATAATAAATATAGGCCTGAATAGCTAGCTTAAAGGGAACGTTGTGGACAAAAACCCACCTCCACAGATAGTGTCAATACCACCGGTGCATCAGTGGCAAGGCCATGGACTCCCCATGACTGGCTACAAATTAATCAAATCATATACAAGTAACACATAATGGGCATAGAATCAGAATGCTATAGAAAAGAAATATAGCATGCAAACGAATATCAAGCTCATATCAATATCAAGTATCAACAAACACGAATCAAACAAAGGGAACATAGCAATGACTTAACTGAAGGGATCATAATCGTAACATTAAACAAAAGAGAGAAGGATGGCCTTTATTAAAAAGGCGGAATATCTGTACCTTATACCGCAAGTGTAAACACAACAGAAACAATAAGATCAGAAGCAACTCCTTCTTCAGCGAATCTACATGAATATATGATCGTCTTATTGTTAATAACTTATTTTAAATCAGATTACTCATTTTAGTCGGCTTTCCATTTTTAGTAACTTTCCTTAAATAGTAAGTTTCCTCTTTAAGTAGTTCAACCATTTTAAGCAACTTTTATTTTAGGCAGGTTTCCCGATTTAGCAAGTTTCCATATTTAGTAAGCTTCAAAATTAGTAAGTTTCCCGATTTAGTAATTTTTAACCATGATTATAATTTACACTTAGTTACATTAAAATACCCAAAATGGTCGTTATTATAGATGAGAGTTAATTATGACAAATTATGATAATTTAGGTTTAAAGGTGTAATTGATCGAAATTAAATATTAAAAGTCGAATAAAATAAATTTATATTAGGATGATGATTTTAGACCCCGTTACTATAATTTATATAATTTATTAACGTACCAACGATATTAATATTTATGCCGCGACGACCTAAGATTTAATAACCCGACTTCCTTAAACATAACTCATATTTACGTATTTCCGACCTCATATTTTAACCACGATTAAGTCATTATGTTTTAACTCTTATCAACCATGTCACAGTTTACTCACACACGACACAAGACGTCAAAAAATGTATGCATACAATCTATTCTTTACAACACAACTCACATGATTTTATGTTCGAAAAGATTTTCATGCAAGGTTCTTATAAACAATTAAACAAACGTCAGTTTGTTATTTTATGCATGCAACTCGTCAAACCATTTGCACAACAAAACCCTTTTCCAAAGCATCACTCATTTAACCTCCAAATACCATTTGAAACAAGTTAAATCGTGGGACCTTATTAGCTTTTAAAAAAAACATTTGAAACAAAGCAACATACAGTATCACAACTTAAAAACGTTTCATGCATAACCATTTTCTTATTTCATGCAAAACATACGCATGTCCTTTATTATATCTCGATCCGAAAATAAAGCCGAAGCCACATGCATGCAATTTCTTCCATTGTATAATCGTATAACATAAACTTTGCCGAAATCGACTCGCACCCTTTTATGTTCTTTTGTGATTCCATTCAAAGACATACATATATACCCAATCCATTTAGTTTGTTATATGACATTCTTATTATGATTTCATACGGACTGTTTATCATTTCATGCAAATCGTTCTTGTGATTTCATGAGCTTATTATTTTTTTTTATCATTTCATGTGTTAGTTAATAAGTCAAAATATGCATGTTCATTGTTAGTCGATTCATAGTAATCTCATATAACCGGATTTATACGTGTGACAAGAAGCAGAATGAAAAGAAAAATAGGCAAGGATGATACGTGTACCCTTGTCGCGTGATCGGATGGCCGGGAGGGAAGCAAGGAATCGAGGATCAAGAACCACGACCCAACACCGAAGCCGAAACAACCCAAACCAGACCCTCGTCCATTTCCGGAGTAAACAACCTTCTCGAACCAATGATACCCCCAATCAAACTACACCTTCTCGAATCAAAACACCACGACCAAGCCACAACCCTCTCGAACTAGAAGACCACGACCAAAACCTCCAAGGGACCACGATCAAAACTCCCTTGCAAACAGAATAAACCTTCGAACACGAACCCTCCTTCGAACAGTGCTGAGCCACGATCATACTAAACGGACCTCTTTTTGTACGCCTCGATTCGAATCGGAAAATGGAACAAGAAGTAGCAGCCATCATTATTTTTAATAGGTTAGATATTTAGGGTTTGTTTAGTTTTATGTTTATTAAACAAAATGTGGGTCGTGATCTTGTAGGGTTCGATCATTAGAAAAACGAGTGAGGGAACAAACCCTCGTGCCAACAGCAATTACACCACGACCCATCCTCCAAGAATACGATCAAAAGTCCTTTTGTTTGCCTCGAATCGAACAGGAATTAGAACAAGAAAAGTATTAGCCGCCATTTGATTGATAGGTTGGTTTTAGGGTATGAAATTTCTGTTTCAAAAATAAGAGAGGATGTGTGTTTTTATTTTGTTGTGATATCCGGTATTATTAAAACTGATTTGGGGAGTGGATTAAATGGGAAATAAGCGTGATTAAGGGGAGGTATAAGGAGTATGTTAGCCGAAATTGTGGGAGGGATTTAATGAGGTAAATCAAATATAATCCTTCATGAACCTAGGCACTTTTACGCATCATTTGATTGTTCAAGCAAAAAGGAATTGGCCCATTCAACTAAAAACGTGTGACACAGCTTTAGGATACTAAATTTGTACATTTTAAGTCATAAGTTTATAAATTGTATAAACATATATAGTTCAATATTTACATTTTTTTAATTACTTAGGTTATAATATATTGCAACGTCTTGCATTCTTATTCGTCTTTTCAAAAGTTTAAAATTTGAGGGGTATTTTGGGTATTTTACGTGTTCAGAATTTTTGGGTTTTACAACTCTTCCCGTCTAAAAAGAAATTTCGTCCGCGAAATTGAAATGACAAGATCAAACGGAAACGTACCAATTCACGAAATGAAAAGGAAGTGATTAACTTGCTCAGAATAGTTTCTCCAAGAAAATTTAACAAACGGAAAAGTTTCTCATGACTCGATCTGAATAAAATATGATAGCCCCGGACTCTCCATATAAAACAAATCTGATCCAACAAATACGAAATGAACATGAACAAATGATAGTCATAACCTCACAAGAGATATATGAACATCAGATGAATATTGAAAGAATACGTAAGTGAAACTAGATGAAAGAAAACTTCACAAATCAAATCAGGTTCTGAATGAACTAAGGATCTTGCTAAAATCAGAGGAGCATATATCGAATTATCAGTCATACCAAAAGTTTCCTAAAGAGGTTGGTAACCTAATCATATTAACGATTAACTATGCATAAATCGAAATATCGAATCATATATGAATGTATAATGGAATAGGTAGGATAACCGCACGGATATAATGAATCTAAGGACTAATGTATCATGAACCAAAGCTTCCTTAATTCCAACACGTCTAACTCTTTTATACGGAAACATCATACGGGACACACAAATTCCTGTCTAATCTTTTCAAACTTCCTCTTCCACAATGACAACAAATCCATCAGTCATTTTAATCAACTCCAACATTCAATGAGCGGCTTCTCGATTTAATCCAACTGAAGGTGTTCTACATTTCCATCCATACACTATCTGAAAGGACAAACTTTGTCACTTGTATTCCATCGGTCTAAATGAGCAAACACAATCAGACCACACACTTGTCAACTTCCTAGTCAACACTTCTTGTAAGTCCGAATAGTTGTTTTGCTTATCCATCAGTCTGTCGGTGAAAAGCATTCCTATACTTGAGTTTGGTCCCTCAAGCCTTCAGTAGTTCTCCTTGGTATTGTGAGGTAACGCAAATCTCTGACACGATCATTGCAGGTGCACTAAGTAATTGAGAAATCTTCTGCCAGAGGATTTATGCCAACTTGCTAACTGAATACACATTCTAAGAGGCAAAATGAGCTGACTTAATCAAACGATCCATCACCACTCAAATTATATCTTTCTTCTCAAATGTGCGAGGAGTTTTCATTACAAGGTTCATGAAAAGTTTAATCCTACGTCTAAGTCGGAAAGTCCATAAGTTAAAGGAACCCCCTTGCATGCTGAAGTTCAATCTTGACTTGGTAACGTACTAAGCACATTGTCACTAGTGTGATCACAACCAGTTTCATGCCATTCCATCTGAAAATTCTGCTTAGATCCCTTACACATCTTAGTACAACCAAGAGGAATAGAGAAAGTAAAACTGTGCCTCAATCATAACAACTTCTCTCCCGTCTTCTAACACAGACCATAGTTCGCCAACTTGTTCGTGAGCTTCTAAAATTTGTAATTGGATTCAACCTTCATGTTTGCCACGACTTAACTTCCCTGAGTTCTAAGTCTTGATTTTCTTAAGCTCAATCTCCAAGGCAAACCGAAACTTCGAATTTCTTCCTAAATGCATCTGCCACCAAATTTAACTTGTAAGATATGTCTTCCAATCATAAGAGCAACCACACTGCGGCAAATTCCAAGTCATGCATTGAATAATTCTCCTCAAACGGTTCTAATTGTCTTGATGCATAAGCAATAACCTTCCCGTGCTGCATAATGGCATAACCAAGTGTCTTCTTGAAACGTTCCAAAATTTGTACTACCTGAAAGTATGGAAGTTGAAGCTAATTTCTATTTTAGCTTTCTCAAAACTTTGTTCTCTTCCAAACTAAGCTTCTCCTCTTTACTCATAAAATTCACCAACGGTAACGCAAGTCGTGAACATCTTCCAACCAATATCATGCTTCCCGAATATACAAATGATCCTCATGTTTCCAACATAATACGAAAATGATTCACATGTTTCTCCTTCGTCTCTGAATGTACTAAGATGTCATACTATGACAACTTTGTCTAAGTACTCACGGAAACACGATTCATCAAGTCCATGGAATAGTCAAAGCATCAGCTAATACTATTAGCATCATTAATAATCATAGAGGCCATTACGAATATGAAAGGAAATTCTAAGAATACTTCAAGCCATAAATCCATCTAAAGGAAAAATCTATGTACTAAAATTGATCAGATACATAGTCGATTCAAGGTAGGGAATAATGGTTTCTAACAGAAATGCGGTTCAGCTTTCAGAAGTCAATACAAGTCTCCTACTCTCATCCTTATTCATTGTGAATAAAACTGAAGCACTCTAAAGAGATACACTAATACAAACAAACCATTTCATAGCTTTTGGTTGCCACTCCCCCAGTTCTCTCAATTTGGCTGGTGCTGTTCAAAAGGGAGTTTCAAAATCAGGCAAAACATCGTTCTTATACAGATAGGGTTCTGTCTCATCAAACTTTTACTATTCTCAAGCACTTCTCATAGATATTCCATGATCCCCATAAGTTCAAGTTATATGATTTAATTATTATTATGTTGGCCAGGCGTCATAATACTTACATCATATAAACATGCCTTTATGGAAATCATATTCAACCTCGAGTCGTGACTAAACAATCTCTCAGTGCTAGGTCAAAGCAAATTCACAACCTGGTGTAAATCTTGGTGGTTCATTCAGGGATTACATCGGAAAAATTCTGATTGGCAATTGACTCTTAAGTGAGATTCATCCCATGGAAACAAGAATAGATGCTAGGAAAACTTCACAACCGCGAAAGTAACGCATGAGTTTCCAGGGTGGTAAGGATAACAAAAGTTTAATAATCGAGAATCATGGTAAAATAAATCATAGTGGTTCAAATGCCAAAGGTGAGACGTAGTATGACGGTAGTTAGCATCTTGATGCCCGGTCAACTAATCCATACCAGAATAACATCGAAGTTAACTTTCCAAGGAAAGACAAATCAAGATAGCGAATCTTATCTTTCATAAATGAGGGAGACATTCCTATTCTCGTGGTTGATCACCACAAGATTTCTCATAGGAATACAACTGGATAAGGCAAAATCTAATGGTGTAGGGAAACATAAATATGCTTATCAAAAGCAAGAGATTTCACAGAATGTGTCAAACACGTCATGATCATAGAAATTCTCAGAGTGCCTGTAGAGGCATTTAAAGGGTTAACAAATGAATCAGAGGTTGAAATCAAAGAAGATAAAGTTTATATAATGTCAAACATTACCGCAAAATTCTCAACGCATTCTAAACTTACTTGGTCACTAAACTAATGTTATGCAAAATAATAGGCTTCAAATCTCCAGGAGGAGAAATCTTAAAAGGCTCAACTAGAAGTAAGGCATGAATCAGAGTGATGCGGAACCAACGATACCTAAACAAATTCCCTATAGTCTACCCAATCCTCACCAGTCATAACTTAAGTTTCAGAGTGGAAATCCTAACGCAAGTTCTCAAAGGTTGTATCAATACTCCTATGGTGCAAAACTTAGCGGGTCTAATACTCACAGGTCATAGCCTAAGCTCTACGGGTTTGGAATCCGCCGATCAAACCTGTCTCTGATACCATAATTGTAACACCCCAACCCGAAAAGGGCTAAAGTGTAACATTATGGGGTCAAATCAGAAAATAAGCAAGCGGAATACATTAATGATACAAGGTTCACAAAATAGTTCTAGCGAAAAGATAAAGGACTAATTCTAAGCATTACAACTTCCAAATTAATTACAAGTTAAGAACCAAGAAGGAAATCTCTAAGTCTATCTCTAATCCATGGGGAGCTATCAACAGTGTAGTCCACTAAGAGCTCCTAAGCACTCTTCACCCAACCCAGCTTCCTTCTAAAAACCTGCCGCAGGAAAAGGAATGCGGCTGAGCTTAAAAAGCCCAGTGAACAGATACAAACAAACGAAAACTAATAACAAAAAGGAAAACGAAGGTGAATACGACATAGGTCCAAGCGAACCTGCTGAGATAGAAATCTAGAATATGGAAACATGGAATATGATCAAAGGAAATATGGATAATGGATATCAAACAATCAACGAAATGAAATGAGTCATAAGTGTAAGCAAAAGAAATAAAGCAAGCATAAGTTAATCACATTAAAGATGACAAGATAATAAAAATCATAGAGAAGTAGAACAAATAGGAATGCCCAACAAACATATATCATAGTGTACATAAGAGCTGCAGACTCCGATATACCAAATGTGAAATGGGGTGTATTGCACACACACAAGTCCATTCACCAAATTATACTAAACAAAGTACCTAGGATGCATCCATACGCCCCCTGCAAAACAAATATATATGCACAAAGCTCTAGGCTAAGTAAACATATACAATAATAAATATAGGCCTGAATAGCTAGCTTAAAGGGAACGCTGTGGACAAAAACCCACCTCCACAGATAGTGTCAATACCACCGGTGCATCAGTGGCAAGGCCATGGACTCCCCATGACTGGCTACAAATTAATCAAATCATATACAAGTAACACATAATGGGCATAGAATCAGAATGCTATAGAAAAGAAATATAGCATGCAAACGAATATCAAGCTCATATCAATATCAAGTATCAACAAACACGAATCAAACAAAGGGAACATAG
Source organism: Artemisia argyi (assembly GCA_030686995.1). Classification (NCBI taxonomy): domain Eukaryota; kingdom Viridiplantae; phylum Streptophyta; class Magnoliopsida; order Asterales; family Asteraceae; genus Artemisia; species Artemisia argyi. The sequence continues at coordinate 186,881,672 of CM060684.1, forward strand.
CAATGACTTAACTGAAGGGATCATAATCGTAACATTAAACAAAAGAGAGAATGATGGCCTTTATTAAAAAGGCGGAATATCTGTACCTTATACCGCAAGTGTAAACACAACAGAAACAATAAGATCAGAAGCAACTCCTTCTTCAGCGAATCTACATGAATATATGATCGTCTTATTGTTAATAACTTATTTTAAATCAGATTACTCATTTTAGTCGGCTTTCCATTTTTAGTAACTTTCCTTAAATAGTAAGTTTCCTCTTTAAGTAGTTCAACCATTTTAAGCAACTTTTATTTTAGGCAGGTTTCCCGATTTAGCAAGTTTCCATATTTAGTAAGCTTCAAAATTAGTAAGTTTCCCGATTTAGTAATTTTTAACCATGATTATAATTTACACTTAGTTACATTAAAATACCCAAAATGGTCGTTATTATAGATGAGAGTTAATTATGACAAATTATGATAATTTAGGTTTAAAGGTGTAATTGATCGAAATTAAATATTAAAAGTCGAATAAAATAAATTTATATTAGGATGATGATTTTAGACCCCGTTACTATAATTTATATAATTTATTAACGTACCAACGATATTAATATTTATGCCGTGACGACCTAGGATTTAATAACCCGACTTCCTTAAACATAACTCATATTTACGTATTTCCGACCTCATATTTTAACCACGATTAAGTCATTATGTTTTAACTCTTATCAACCATGTCACAGTTTACTCACACACGACACAAGACGTCACAAAATGTATGCATACAATGTGTCACAAAATGTATGCATACAATCTATTCTTTACAACACAACTCACATGATTTTATGTTCGAAAAGATTTTCATGCAAGGTTCTTATAAACAATTAAACAAACATCAGTTTGTTATTTTATGCATGCAACTCGTCAAACCATTTGCACAACAAAACCCTTTTCCAAAGCATCACTCATTTAACCTCTAAATACCATTTGAAACAAGTTAAATCGTGGGACCTTATTAGCTTTTAAAAAAAACATTTGAAACAAAGCAACATACAGTATCACAACTTTAAAACGTTTCATGCATAACCATTTTCTTATTTCATGCAAAACATACGCATGTCCTTTATTATATCTCGATCCGAAAATAAAGCCGAAGCCACATGCATGCAATTTCTTCCATTGTATAATCGTATAACATAAACTTTGCCGAAATCGACTCGCACCCTTTTATGTTCTTTTGTGATTCCATTCAAAGACATACATATAAACACAATCCATTTAGTTTGTTATATGACATTCTTATTATGATTTCATACGGACTGTTTATCATTTCATGCAAATCGTTCTTGTGATTTCATGAGCTTATTATTTTTTTTATCATTTCATGTGTTAGTTAATAAGTCAAAATATGCATGTTCATTGTTAGTCGATTCATAGTAATCTCATGTAACCGGATTTATACGTGTGACAAGAAGCAGAATGAAAAGAAAAATAGGCAAGGATGATACGTGTACCCTTGTCGCGTGATCAGATGGCCGGGAGGGAAGCAAGGAATCGAGGATCAAGAACCACGACCCAACACCGAAGCCGAAACAACCCAAACCAGACCCTCGTCCATTTCCGGAGTAAACAACCTTCTCGAACCAATGATACCCCCGATCAAACTACACCTTCTCGAATCAAAACACCACGACCAAGCCACAACCCTCTCGAACTAGAAGACCACGACCAAAACCTCCAAGGGACCACGATCAAAACTCCCTTGCAAACAGAATAAACCTTCGAACATGAACCCTCCTTCGAACAGTGCTGAGCCACGATCATACTAAACGGACCTCCTTTTGTACGCCTCGATTCGAATCGGAAAATGGAACAAGAAGTAGCAGCCATCATTATTTTTAATAGGTTAGATATTTAGGGTTTGTTTAGTTTTATGTTTATTAAACAAAATGTGGGTCGTGATCTTGTAGGGTTCGATCATTAGAAAAACGAGTGAGGGAACAAACCCTCGTGCCAACAGCAATTACACCACGACCCATCCTCCAAGAATACGATCAAAAGTCCTTTTGTTTGCCTCGAATCGAACAGGAATTAGAACAAGAAAAGTATTAGCCGCCATTTGATTGATAGGTTGGTTTTAGGGTATGAAATTTCTGTTTCAAAAATAAGAGAGGATGTGTGTTTTTATTTTGTTGTGATATCCGGTATTATTAAAACTGATTTGGGGAGTGGATTAAATGGGAAATAAGCGTGATTAAGGGGAGGTATAAGGAGTATGTTAGCCGAAATTGTGGGAGGGATTTAATGAGGTAAATCAAATATAATCCTTCATGAACCTAGGCACTTTTACGCATCATTTGATTGTTCAAGCAAAAAGGAATTGGCCCATTCAACTAAAAACGTGTGACACAGCTTTAGGATACTAAATTTGTACATTTTAAGTCATAAGTTTATAAATTGTATAAACATATATAGTTCAATATTTACATTTTTTTAATTACTTAGGTTATAATATATTGCAACGTCTTGCATTCTTATTCGTCTTTTCAAAAGTTTAAAATTTGAGGGGTATTTTGGGTATTTTACGTGTTCAGAATTTTTGGGTTTTACAACGTATATCTCATAGTATAAAGAGAATGATCATTTGTATTATAACTTTATAAGATTTAAGAGCAGACTTGCCTTTGTCTTTTCTGCTTGCATATCCTTGTTGTACGATAACATATGCAAGAATAATCATGACATATGTTGACACCTCCTTCCTTGGTACACTATGGATATATGGCTTGGTGTAACTTTTTTATGTTACTCTAGACCCTATGCCGTATCTGATCAAGTGACAATCCTAAAAATCAAAAGTCAACTTGAAGAAAATAAACATACTTTTCATTAACAACTAATCGGCCAAAACGTTGTTAGTTTAAAAACAGTAATCGAAGTAACCTTAAACGTGGCTACTTTCACTTCCTTGTCCGCTCCTAAACAATAAAACAAATACATGATCATCAGACAATCTTTATAAATCTTTCTGCAAGAATCAATTCCATCAACTTCGGTTTCGAAATCAACACGAATCAAAAGCGAATTATTAAAGAAAAGCACCTTTAATTTCGGATGGCGCTACTAATCTTTTGATCCCGTTAGAAAGATTGTTGTCCATGAAGAGTTTGTGTCGTTTATTTGTTTTGGTCCACCGATTACCCCGCAAACACACCGCCATTCTTGACAGCTGCTGGTGATCGCCCAAAGAAAACCCAAACACCATATCCGGAAGAATCTCGAATTTTTGGGAAGATAAGCTAAGGCGGTTGTTATATAACGTTTATTTCTTCTTTTTTTTTTACCGTGTTTTTTTGTTGGGCTTTGGGCTAAAGTGCAGGCTAAGCAAAAACCGTGTAGCCCACATTATTAGACGACACCGTTTTAAACGGTACTTAATATATATAGTAATGAATTTGAATTTTGTTTGGTCCATTATATATATACTAGGCGAGTACCCGTGCATAGCAACGGAATTCCTAACGGCAGATAATTAACGATTTGTGATATTGTGGTGAGTGTTTTGTGTAGAGTTCAAAATAAAACGTGAACCGATCAGAATGTAATTGCAAACGATTGTACTACACGATAAATAAAGTATATAAAAAATTCTTAACATCTATCAAACAACATATAAAAACATTTAATGAAATTGAAAGTAAAACATTACATCATTTATGAAATAAAAACTAACAACACACGTTACTCTTCGCGTAAAACTTCTTGATAAACGACATTCGAGGTGTAGATTCCTGCTTGACGGAACTCTTTGACTGGATTAACCAATACCTTTGTTGTTCTACGGGAAATACCTCTAGACAATGCCACATAAAGCTGGCCTTGGGAGAAAACAGAGTCAGGCAAATAGACACCCACATTTGGAATTGTTTGGCCTTGAGCTTTATTAATAGTCATCGCAAAGCTAAGGCGAATAGGGAATTGTGTTCTCTGTAGTTTGAAAGGGAACATGTCTTCTTCAGATGGAGCAAGAGGAATTCTTGGCAACAATGGCGCAGCTACATAGGGGCGGCGGGGGGGGGGGGGGGGGGGGGGGCGCTCGACCCCCCAAAAATTTTTTGCGAATACGGGGTATATAGTTTTCGTGTAGAAAAATTTTGGTATATTCGGTTTCGACCCCTCAAAATTTCGGTATTACCCGAAAAATAGCCTTAGGAGAAAAATTTTAGATCTCGACGTGTTACCCGAAAAATAGCCTTAGGAAAAAAAAATCGGTATTACACTGAAAATTTTCTAGCTTCGCCACTGCTTGGCAAGAGCACTCTAACTCCAGCGTGTTGCCCGACAGCAATCTCGGCGTTGATGACATTAGGGTCAAAACGTTTACATATCAACCTCGTGTCATTACATAATCCATTTTCCGGATCGAGATTCCTTAAAAGAATAATAGGGCATTCTATTTTCAAACGCAAGTAATGAGGGGCAACCCGCAAGCAACGAGATTCTATAACGACATATAGTTTATTGATAAAAAAAGGGTTTATAGGTTATACGAAAAATAATAAAAGTTTGAAGATTTGGGAATTAAACATAATGTTTGGAAACCCGGTTCGACCCGGGTGGTTCAACTGGTTGAACCGTTCCGGTCGGAAAACGGGTTTGAAGCGTCCCGGGTCAACCCGGTTTGTGTTTTAATTGGTTGTATTTAATTTGGTAGATATGTTTTTAATTGGTTGTACAATGTGAATAAATCATTGTACTTTTAAGTAATGGATAATGTTTTGAAACCCGGTTCGACACGGGTGGTTTAACCGGTTGAACCGTTCTGGTCGAAAAGTAGGTCGATTTAAACCGGGTCAACTTGCTAGGTTGGGTCGAAAACGGGTTGTTGATACAAAAGTTGGGCGTACCGGGTTATTGGGCTTATGCTCTTATATCAATCAGCTTCTTAGTACTTCGTCACCTGCGCACTAAGAAAATAAAACAACACCGTTAGGCTTATCGAGGGATTGTCTCCCCCGATTAGACTCCGGCGTGAGAGTAAGTAATCGATTTAGGGTTTAGTTGAAGAGTTAGGGATTGTGTAAATCGTACCTTGAATGAGAATCGTATGATTCTATATATAGGGGCTAAGAAACCGTGTTTCTTGCTCCTTACTCTTCGCACGCGTGGTGCTTATCCGAGGTAAGGATATCTATTGCTTGAATAGATAATCCTTATCGCATACCCTAGTGGGTTGAATTGGGCCTTTGTGCTTCATGAGCCCAAAGTATTAATACTGCGGCCCATACCATTTGTCATGGTAGCCCATTCGTAGTGGGCTTAGGTGTAAGTAATGTCTATCATTTGGGCTTGTGGCCCATTTATAGACTATACGTCATCATGTCCCCCCAGTCTAGTGTGCGCGGCTCGTAGCCGCGGATACTAGACTAATATGAACAGCGGTAAGCGTAGCGGGAAAAAATAGAAATATTGCCGCCCATTTAAAGTGTAATGCACTTAGTCATAGGTATTTCAAACTCATACCTCGTAAATCGGGGGTAGTATCCACGTGGCCCTCGTAAACCGGGAAAAAGGGATGTACCTGTTCAGTTCCAGCCACACGTTTTTGTTAGTGGGATACACGTGGAGATGATCTAGGGTTTTTACCACCCTATATAAGGGTCACCGCCCCCCTTTTTTACACTCACACAGTAAAAACACACACAACCACTATTCATCTTCTTCTTCATTTTGAGAGCGTTTTTTGCAAGAAAACCTTTTAACCTTCGTAGGTAATCTTTGTGTGCGTCCGCTTAGGTTTAAGATGAAAATGGTCGCTCAGTTAGAGGAGTTTCGCTCTGCGATGTCTGTTGAGGACGTGATGCATTTTTCTTCCGACTATTTTGTGCCTTTGGATGTACATCCAGAGGCTCCAGATGTTGATGCGTGTATAGCTGACTTCCCCGAAGGGAAGATAGGTCTATACACGAAATTTTTTGAGTATGCGAATTACCGCGTACCCATTTCCATTTTTCTGAGCGATTTGCTCAATCACTATCGCCTTCACATCTCTCAGCTGCACTGTATAGGTGCGGCGAAGGTGTCGAATTTTGAAGTGAACTGTCGTTTACTCGCGATAGAACCAACTGTAGATTTATTCCGCTCCTTTTACCACACGACGTGGTCAAATGGGTGGGTTTCCTTTGCGAAGCGCCAGGGGGCGCTTCAGTGTTATACGGAAAAGGTTGACGCCCTCAAAAACTGGAGGGAGTATTTCTTTTGGGTGGATGACGCAGTCTTTCCCTCTCCTTTTGAGTTTTATACTCAGGAAACCTTACCAAGGGATGGGCGCCCCGCACCCGGTTCTTATAATTGCGCTGACGCGCAAACTTTAGATGTCAATCGACTGGCCATTAACCCCTATCCGGAGGAGTTTTTGGTACACGTGGGGTTGAGCCGCGCTTATTTTGGTGCTGCAGATGAAGTTCCCACGTTTTTAAGTGAGGATGGCCGGGGTGGGTGTTCATCCCTTATTCTCCATGCTTTGTAAGTCTTTTATTTTTGTCTTCGTGCTTGTAATAACTGATCCCTTTTTGTCTTTCTTTTTTTTTTATTGATGCGCGCAGAAATGGATCTATTCGCGGTGGTCAAGTTGGATAGGCCGAAGCAGGTAACCATAGGGGTGCGTCCTCTGAAGGAAGGAGAGCTGCCTTTGCTAGAGGCGACCGCGGGGCATTTGACTGTTCTGCCCGCGACGGTCCCCGAGGATACGCCACCACTTGTGGTGACGCCCGTCCAGAGTGTGGCGCCGGAGGTAGTGGTGGCGCCCACTGTGGAGGCGGTGCCTGAAGTGGAAGTGGCGCGCGAGGAGGCGCGCTCAGGGTCATCTGACAGCATTCGGATCCTGAAACCTGAGGAGGTGCTGAGGGAAGAGGTTGCGCAGAACTTAAAGCGCAAGGGAGGGGCTGGAACCAGTGGCACCAGCAAGAGGCGTCGACACGTCATCAAAGACGCAGGGTCGAACGCGGAAGAAACTTCGACCTCCGGCGCACGGTTGAAGGCTGATGCTTCTCCGTTTCTGTAAGTGTGCATTCCTTCTCTCTCTTCTTTTTTTTTTTTTTTTTTTTTTTTTTGCAATTACTTATTGTAATTTTTTGTTGACTGTCTTTGTTTCGTAGGGATGACGACGCGAAGGACGATGAGGTTTCCTCTCTGCAGAACGAAAACAAGGAGGGGAATACCGAGGCTGTTGATGGTGGTGAGGCGCAGCAGCTGATGGATGAGCTGGCTGCGACCACTGCCCGCCAGGCTGAGCTTGTTGCTCAGCTGAAGGGAAAATATGCTGGGGAGAGCCGTGCTTTAGTCCAGAAGGAGGAGGAGTTGGTGACACTCCGCGCTCAGTTGGCGGATGCGCAAGTGGAGCTTGGGGAGTCGAGGGCGTATGCTGAGAAAATCGCTCAAGATAAGATGAGCATTTTGGCTGACCTGCTGCATGCGAGGGCGAAGCTTGAGCAGGTAAAGGCAAAAGCGTCGTGGTCTGTGTCGTATCTTGAAGAAAAAAGGTCCGAGCATTATGCTAGCCTGCAAGAGTTCAAGGAGCGCATGGAGAAGACGCTCGTGATGTATGAGGAGAAGCTGTGCGCCCTCAGCATCGAGTATGACGAGGAGCTGTATCCTCATCTTATGTCTGTGATAGCCGAGCGCAGGTATTCTTACACCCTTGTCTTTTAAATTTGCTTGTTCGCCCTATTGTGTATCTGACCTTATTATCACTTTGTGAATGCAGGTGGTTGATCAGCCATGGGCTTCGTCTGGCAGCTCTAAGTACTTTAGAGTCTGCGGAGGTGGTGGAAGCCTTTGGGAAGGTTGTTCACTGCGCGATAGCGCGTGGTCGTTCACAGGCCATGGAGGAGCTCCATGAGGCCAAGTTGTTGGAGAAGGACTTGGCGGAGATTCCTGGTTATAACTCAACGGCGTATGACGAGCTGGTGCAGGCGATGGCGGGGCTGAAGGTTCTTGAGCTGCCGCATATAGGGAGGTTGGAGCGCGACCAAGATGACCCCATAGATGTGCTCATGGCGGGTCTGACGTTGCAGCGTCATCTTGGGGAGAATGCCGAAGAGGAGTTAGATTATTATCTAAAACCTGATGTCTCGCAGCTTCAAGTCCCAGTTTTTGCGCGGCCCCGTGATATCCTCAAGCCTTTTGCACTGGAGAAGGAAGTCCCCTTGAAGGAGGTTCTAGAGCGTCACGAGCAAAGGGTTGCCATAAAGAAGGGTATTAAGGGCAAGGCTGTGATGTGCGGCATCGGTGCTGCGCACCTTCCTCGATCTGATGGCGTTGCTGTGAGTGTTCCAACTGTGTCGCTCAAGGATGCTATAACGTTGAGTAAGCTGAAGGAGGCGGGGAGTTCCGCCGCTCCGGAAGAGAGCCATGATCATCGCCATAGCATATAGGTTGTTTGTAAATTTATGTATTTTTCCTTGTAATTTAATAAATATGGAATAAGATACATTTTGTTATAAGTTCGTAACTTAAATATACTTGCATTGTTTGCTAAGTTTGATTATTTTACTAAGTCTTTTAAGTGCGTGACTTGAATATACTTGCATTGTTTGCTAAGTTTTAGTTTTGACTAAGTCTTTTAAGTGCGTAACTTAAGTATACTTGCATTGTTTGCTAAGTTTTATTTTTGACCAAGTGTCTTGGCTCGTTATATTGCTAAGCTCGTACGGTGTACTTGGTATATGCGCCTCCGTCGTGGGGTGCGCATGTGGAACTTACCTCAACGTCTCGAGAGTAAGGCGCTTAGCAAGGATTCGTGATCCAATGTTGATGGGTTTGCAACCCTCTTATTCAACAAGTTAATTAGTAGGTTAACTTATCCTTTATGCCATCGTGGGTCTTTAAGTGGTGCATGCACGCCATGTAGGCAGAAATATAAAATAAACAATATTGACATATATGCAATAAAGTAAAATGCGTTATGGAGTTAGCTAAAAACCATAACATTTTATTAATACTTGCAAGTAAGTGAAAAAATAGAAAATACAATTCCTAGAAAGAAAAAAGACAAACACTTATTGGGCACCTCGTAGGATGCAAGTGTGTTTGTGAAAGGGCCGTAGCCTAAAAGTAACATTTTTTGAGATTACAGATGTTCCAAGTGCGCGCTAGGTCGTGACCTTCCATATCGCGCAACCTGTATGCGCCGTTGCCGAGCGCGTCTGTGACCTCGTAAGGTCCTTCCCATTTGGGTCCGAGCTTGCCTGTGTCTTCTGCGTGGCTCGCGTCATTGGCGCGGTAAACAAAGTCTCCTGGTCTGAATGAAGTGTTTTTGACTTTTGCATCATAATACTTCTTCATTTTTGCCTTAGCCTTTGCTTCACGTATAGCTGCGCGTTCGCGTCTTTCTTCCAGTATATCTAAGTCTATGCGCCGTTCCTCGTCATTTGTTGTGACGTTGACCTCTGCCGTGCGTATAGTTGGCATTCCTATCTCGGCTGGTATGACGGCTTCTGTTCCATAGACTAAGGAGAATGGCGTGTCACCAGTACTGGTTTTGATTGTCGTGCGATGCGCCCACAAGACATGCGAGAGCTCATCTACCCATCTTCCTTTATGTCTGTCAAGGCGCGCTTTTATGCCTTCGCCTAGACTGCGATTAGCGCGCTCAACTAGGCCATTGGTTTGTGGGTGTTTGACTGAAGCAAAGTGTTGTGTGATGTTCAATTATGCGCACCAATCTTTGAATGGGTTATCACAGAATTGTTTTCCGTTGTCTGATACGATCTCGCCTGGTAGGCCGAAGCGACAGACAATATTGTCCCAAACAAAGCGTTTGACTTGGTTTCCTGTAATGTTCACCACTGCTTTTGCTTCGATCCACTTTGTAAAGTAGTCTATGGCTACGATGAGGAACTTTATTCCTCCAGCTGCGACGGGGAAAGGTCCTGCGATGTCAATACCCCATTTGTAAAATGGCCATGGTGAGGTGATTGGTGTTAGCTCGTGCTGTGGTCGGCGCGGAATAGGCCTATGTACTTGGCAGTTGCTGCACTTTCTTATTAGATCGCGTGCGTCGCGGTGCATTGTTGGCCAATAGTATCCTGACCTTAGAGCGCTTGCCACCACGGATCGTGGCCCTGAGTGCATACTACATGACCCAGCGTGAATTTCGCGGAGTACGTAGTCTGCTTGGAGGGGTCCAACACATCTGAGCCATGGTTGTAAGAAAGATCGCCGATAGAGTATGTTGTCGCGTAATTCGAATCGTTGCGCTGTGCGCCGTATTCTTCGAGCGTCTTTATTATCTTGGGGTAGGATTCCTTTGCTAATAAATTCGATGATAGGTGTCATCCACGTAGGATCTTGTTCCTCTATCACCGTTGATATCTCCATATCCAAGATTGACTTGTTTTTTAGGGTTTCTACCAATACCTGTTTTGAGAGGTGTGCGAAGCTTGTGGATGCAATCTTGCTGAGTGCGTCCGCCTTCCTGTTATCTCCTCTAGGTACTTGTTTAATTGTGAACCTATCAAAGTTTTTAATCAAAGATTTTGTCTTCTCCAGGTATTGGATCATGTGATCATCCTTGGCTTCGTATTCCCCTAACACGTGGTTAGCGACTAGACGCGCATCTACATTTGCTTCGAGGTTGCGAACACCCATTTGGATTGCGATGCGTAGTCCGGCTAGTAGGGCTTCGTATTCTGCCTCATTGTTTGTGGCTGTGAACTCAAAGCGTAGCGCGTAGGTGAATTCCATACCTTCTGGATTTGTGAGAATAAGGCCTGCGCCTGATCCATCTGCGCATGAGGATCCATCTGTGAACAAGGTCCACGGTTCCTGTAGGTCTGTTTTTGCTGCAGAGGTCGGGCTGTCGCTATCTGGCTTCTCCACGATAAAATCGGCTAAGACTTGTCCTTTGATTGCAGTGCGCGGCCTGTACGAGATGTTATACTCACTTAGCAGTACACTCCATTTTTGTAAGCGTCCTGATACGTCCGGTTTAGAGATAACTTGTTTAATTGGCTGATCAGTGATTACCGCAATTGGATGCGCTTGAAAGTATCTACGCAATCTTTTGGATGCGAACACTAGAGCCAAGACCAGCTTTTCCATAGCACTGTAGTTAACCTCTGTTTTCTTTAGGGCTTTGCTTACAAAGTATATGGGTGTCTGGACGGAGTCTCTGTCTGTCAATAGTACTGCGCTAACTGCTCCGTGGGTTGCCGATAAGTACATGATTAGTTCTTCCCCTGGTCGCGGTGCGACGACTTTAGGAAGAGATGCGAGATGGTGTTTAAGTTGTTGGAAAGCTTCTTCTGCTTCGGGAGTCCAGCGAAAGTCTCCCTTTTTTGTGCACTTCGTAAGTGTTTTAAAGAGGGGAAGGGACTTGTCTGCTGACTTAGATAAGAAGCGATTCAGCCCTGCTAACTTTCCATTTAGTGACTGGACTTCTTTGAGTGTGCGTGGGGAGGGGAGATCAATAACAGCCTTTGTCTTCTCTGGGCATGGTTTGATTCCATCGGGTTCTATCAAGTATCCGAGGAACATGCCTTCAGTTGCGCCAAAGGTGCACTTCTTGGGATTCAACTTCATGTTTATCCTCCCCAACGTTCGGAATGTTTCCTCGATGTCGCGCACCAATTCGTCCTCTGTATGGCTTTTGATGACAAGGTCGTCCACATAGACTTCCAAGTTGCGGCCTACTTGTTTTTCGAAGGCTGTATCCACCAGTCGTTGGTATGTCGCGCCAGCGTTTTTTAGGCCAAAAGGCATTTTTGTGTAGCAGTATACCCCTTGACTGGTGTGGAAAGCTGTTTTTTCTTCGTCTTCCATTGCCATCTGGATCTGGTGATACCCTTTATATGCATCCAGGAAGCATTTGAAGGGGTATCCGCACAAGGATTCGACCTTCCAGTCTATCTATGGCAGTGGGTAGCAGTCTTGCGGACATGCTTTGTTGAGGTCAGTGAAGTCTACGCACATCCTCCAACTGCCATCGCTCTTCTTTACCATAACTGGGTTAGAAATCCAGTCATGATAGTATACTTCGCGCATGATTCCTGCATCTACTAGCTTGTGTACTTCTTCCAAAATAGCCTTTGCACGATCTGGGGCCTGGCCGCGCTTCTTTTGTCGTATTGGAGGGTATCCTTGTCGGATTTGTAACTTATGCTCTGTAATAGAGCGCGGTACTCCCGTTGTATGCTTTGGTTCCCATGCAAAGATATCTAGGTTCTTTTGCAAGAGTGCGCATACGGCTGCTTTACCTTTGTCAGATAAAGATCCTCCAATCGAAACTTGTTGTTCCGGATAATCTGGGTGAATAGCGACTTTTAAATTCGGCGTTTTTTCCGTGCGCTGTTCTGGAATAGTCTTCGCTTCAGTTGTTACTGCGATGCATTCCCTTGGTGGTACTGTTGTGTTATAGAGAGTGACCACTCCTCCTTCCACTGGGAATTTAAGCATTCCGTGCGCTGTGGATGGTACCGCGCGCATGGATGATATTCCCGGTCTTCCAATTATACCATTGTATGGTGAAGGAGACTTTATTACCATAAAGTTTATCCATGTCGCGGTTGAGTGTTGTTCATCTCCTACGACCACCAATAAGCGTAACTGCCCCATGGGCCAAATCTTTTCTCCTGTGAATCCTGTTAATGACGTTGTGGCTGGTATCAACTGACTTTGGATTTCAGGTCGCAGCCTTTTGAAACAGTGATCGTACAGGATGTCCGCGGATGCTCCACCATCAATGTACATGCGGTGGATGTCATGTCCCCCCGTATGTATCTCAATGGTTAGAGGTTCCACGACTGCGTTGTCTGCGGCTATGGTAGGGAAGGATATCTCTTTTTCTGGGGAGAATTTCTGGCTGACCTTTTGCTTTATCTTGCGTTGCCACGATTGTATCATGTAGATAGTATCAGCTTTTTCTTTTGGGGGTTCTTTCTTGCCCCCGTTTCTCTGCTTATCCTTTCCCTCCTTAATGTTTTTCACGAGGTGGTCCATCCTGCCTTCTCTAACTAATTTTTCAATTAGTTGTTTTAGTTGAACACACTCGTTAGTTGAATGGCCTTTTTGGCCGTGGTACTCGCAGTATCCACTACCTAGGCGCTTTGCTTCTGCTGTGCGCATTGGTGGTGGTTTTGGGAAGTTCGCACCTTCCGTTACAAATATTTATCTCGGAGTTTTAGTGAGAGGAGTATATTTGTCGTTGTCTCTTCCACTGCGATAGTTCCTGCTGCGGTTGTTGTTCTGATCATTGGATTGTCTCCGTGGCTGTTCTTGTTGCCTATAGTTTGAATATCCTTTTTTGCTATCCGCAGCAGCTTCTTCTCCTTGTATAAAGGATCTAGTGCGCTTTGTTAACTCGTCAAAGGATTGTGGAACTTTGTCATTAAGCTTCCGGATAAGTTCTGGGTTATTGATCCCATTCATGAACCCTGAAATTTTTAGAATTTCAGGACATGCTTTGACTTGTATGCACTCATCCTTGAAACGTTCCATAAAAGCGCTGGTGGATTCCCCTTGGCGCTGTTTCACTCTTGCTAGCTCCACAGGGTTTTTAGCGCACTTCTTTCGCTGGGTGTCCTGTTTCTTTGTCCTCGTTGTCCGAGGAATCGCTGGAAGAAGAGTAGTCTCGTTTTCGGCGCTTGCGCCGGCTTCTTTCAGAAGAAGAGCCTGAGGGATCTCTGCTTGGGGATCTCCTCCTCCCCAATCTATCTTGTATCCGCCTACTTTCAGGTTTGGAAGATCCTTGGCTTGGCGAATGTTGAGGCCCTAATCGATCGTGTATTCCCCGACTGCCAAGTCTGGAATGGACATTTGTGCGCCTACCGCTGTCTCCAGAATTTTGTGAGTCAGGTACCGCACCTAACCTATCATGGTTAGAGGTACGTTCTGTACGTCTTCCTCGCGGGTGGCGTGGTGGTGATGGTTCGCGTTCTGGACCAAAATTAAGTCGGGCTTGTAGGTCCGTGTTTGCTCTTCTTGTTGCTTCTTCTTGCATGAGGGCAGTTAATGTTTCATAATTTTGGGATACAAAGTTCCCCAAAGTCAGATCCGGTGCGTCCTCAGTTGTTGCAAGAATTTCTTCCTCAGTGTTAGGCGCCCTGTTCCGTTCAGGAGCGCCTGGCGGCACAGTGTTGTTCACTGCGGGTGTAGCCTGATGAGGAGTGGTGAAGAGGGTGCGTTGGAGTTCCTCAACGCTGGGGACCTCTAAAGTAATCCTGGGTAGTTCTACCGCTGGGGGAGGTTGGGTTGTCCCTGCCTCGTGGTGACCAGGTGTGCTGGTTGTCCCAGCGACTTGTCTGAAGGTTGGATCTTGTTGATTCTTCCTCAGATGGTCACGTTTTTCTGGCTGCGGAGTCCGCTGGCTCGAATTCTTATGTTTCGTCATTCTAGTTCTTAGTAGGGTCCCACGGATGGCGCCACTTGTTGATACAAAAGTTGGGCGTACCGGGTTATTGGGCTTATGCTCTTATATCAATCAGCTTCTTAGTACTTCGTCACCTGCGCACTAAGAAAATAAAACAACACCGTTAGGCTTATCGAGGGATTGTCTCCCCCGATTAGACTCCGGCGTGAAAGTAAGTAATCGATTTAGGGTTTAGTTGAAGAGTTAGGGATTGTGTAAATCGTACCTTGAATGAGAATCGTATGATTCTATATATAGGGGCTAAGAAACCGTGTTTTTTGCTCCTTACTCTTCGCACGCGTGGTGCTTATCCGAGGTAAGGATATCTATTGCTTGAATAGATAATCCTTATCGCATACCCTAGTGGGTTGAATTGGGCCTTTGTGCTTCATGAGCCCAAAGTATTAATACTGCGGCCCATACCATTTGTCATGGTAGCCCATTCGTAGTGGGCTTAGGTGTAAGTAATGTCTATCATTTGGGCTTGTGGCCCATTTATAGACTATACGTCATCACGGGTCAAATTAAACTGGGTCAACCCGCCGGGTTTGAAGCGTCCCGGGTCAACCGGATTTGTCTTTGAATTGGTTGTATTTAAACCGGGTCAACTTGCTAGGTTGGGTCGAAAACGGGTCAAATTAAGTTGGGTCAACCCGCCGGGTTTGAAGCGTCCCGGGTCAACCCGATTTGTGTTTGAATTGGTTGTATTTAATTTGGTAGATATGCTTTAATTTGGTTGTACAATGTGAATAAATAATTGTACTTTTAAGTATTGGGGTGTTTTAATAAAAGTATTAATTACACTCCACTTTCTCTCTCATTTGACTATTGTTGAAAACTCAACATTCTACATTTACCATTTTTACATTATATGTAGTATAGATATGTAGCATATATATATATATATATATATATATATATATATATATATATATATATATATATATATATATATATATATATATATATATATATATTTGTGTTATTATCAAATGTTTTTATTCTTTCACGCTTGCCAAATTTAATTGCGTCTTAAATCAAACGTTTTTTTTTTTTTTTTTTTTTTTGCCATTGGGTATAAAATTAAACTTATCATATCTTGTCATATATAATTGTCACATAAGTCAATATTAACCACATTGATTTGCTAGCGTCATAATATTTTCGACTACGGATTTTATGTTAGCTCTATATTGTGCTGCCACTCTAATATTTTCAAAAAAAATAGTTTTCTATTGGTTAAAATTATTTTGATATAAAATTTTCATCATATGTAAATCACGAAAAACATATAATAATAAATAATGTTCGCCGAAAAGTTTAATTTCATGGTACCCGCCACCGCATCGCGCGGGTACCCTGCTAGTAAATTTTAACAAAACAACATGAATATGTGTCATTTTAAACATGAAACTCACATATACAAATAATCATCAATGATGTGGAAAACTAGAAGGGGGGGTTGAATAGTTTTACGTCTTTTTAATTAGTTGTAAAAAGAGTTTTAGTGTTTACTTAATTTTTAAAACTTAGATTCGATAATATGTGATCTCAAGTATGGCACAATACAAACAAATATCAATACGAAATATATAACAATGATAAGTAATGAAATAAGTAAGAGATTGAAAGATCGAACCGCGAGACAAGAGATTTATAGTGGTTCGGCTACAAGGACACCTTCCTTGCCCTACTCCACTCCCCGAGCACCTAACTCGAGAGTTTTCTTCACTATATCAACAAGCTCCCTTATGGCGGAGAAAACCTTACACACCAATTTACACACCAATATACACACCAATTTACACACCAATCTACACACCAATCTACACACCAATGATCACACCACAACACCTTCACACCTAAGTCACAACTTCTACACACCTTCTTCAAATCAATCTACTTCACAACTAACTACTTCAACTCTATCTTCTTCACACCAATAGATTTCCTAGCTTTTCTTCTTCACACCAAGCTATCAACTAATCACACAATCTATATCTAACACAACTATCTACAAGCAAATATTCACACCAATCTTCACAAAGAATATGTAAATAATCTTGATGATACACCAACAATTTGGATGTGGAGATCACAACAAGTTGTAATACTTCTTGTCTAGGAAGATAGAAGTATTCTTCTCTTGCACTTGAGAGGATGGAGATAGGATCACTTTGAAACAAAGAATATATACACTTATGATTAAAGGATGAGAGAATAGAGAAATAGATCTAGATCAGAAAGTTTAGAAGTGCAAAAGGTGAGGAAAAATTGTGAACTGATCCAGTATTTATAGGGGAGAAAAACACTGTTATGGAGCGTGGCCGGTCCCCTTAATTAGTGGTCGGTCCCCTTAATGATTAAGGGGGCCGCCTAAGGAATTAAGGGGGCCGCCCATTTCAGAACGTTGGTTTTTCTTGTCTTTTAGTGGGGAATATTTTTCTGGATAGAATTTGCCATTTTTGGTTGGAAATTTGAAATCATATATTTATTATGAATTAAACATATTCTTTTAATTCCAAAAGTAATTTTGTAAAAGATATAAGATGTTTAATACATTTTATAAAAATTCTAGTGACTAGAAAAATTTCCTTTGATCATGAAATGTAATAAACCCTTTGTTTATTCATACCTTAAGTGATATGGAAGCAAAGACAAATATTAAGCACTAAAAACTTGTTTACGTCATAAGTTTTAGATTAATGAGTTTATGCTTTGTAATTATCAAAACATAGAGACATTGTTAATATGCTAACAATGTTTTAAGACATTATTTATGTCAACAATCTCCCCCTTTTTGATGATTACAAAACCTTAAACTCATTAGGTCTAAAAAATAATTTTTAGACAAGAATTTAGAGTTTAACATTCTCTTCTCTCCCTTTTTGTAAAATCAAAAAGGTTAAAGCTCCCCCTTGATGTATACTCCCCCTCATTTGAGAGCACCAAGGAGATGAGCTATGGAAATCTTGGCTACACAAAATATTAGAAGAGAACAAGGCAAATATACATGCAAAGCAATAGTTATAAAAATAGATTCATTCAAGCATCATAGAAAGCATTACAATATTTAATATGCTTAAGGCATATTAATCATAATAAAACAAATGAAAAGAAATAGTCCTATATTGCCTAGAAAGAGAACTTGGACTTGCTTGCAACTCATGGTTGATTGTTTTATTTGCTTGAAGGATAACATAAGCATGAAGCTTAGTTGTTAGATGGAGAGGGATATGGGGTGGAATATGGAGCGGAAGAGGTGGATCTCACGATGTTGTATCGTGTTAAGGGTGGTATTGGATGATTACGAGTGAGAAGATATTCAATCCAAGAAATATCTTCACTCAAGTAGAGGATTTGTTTTTGAAGGAATATGCAACAAGGGCAAAAGTGAGTGTGGTTGGTAACTTGATCCAAATTGAGAGAGTGGGGAAGGAAATTTGCATAGGGTGATGATGGAGGTTGCCCTTTGTTGCGTTGTGCAAGATGCATAGCAAGGAGATCACTAAGATCATGGATTTGGTTTATTTCATCACGGAACTTTTGCTTTTCCGTGGCAATGTGGAGAGGATCATAGGTTTGGTATGGATGGATAAAGTTTGTTTGGGAGATTAGGACAAATTGTGTTGGTGAAAATTGGGAAATGTAGGTTGAAATGGGCTAAAAAGCAGAAAAGATTCTGTAAACCCGACCATCAGATGGCCGGTCCCCTTAATTAGGGGGCGGTCCCCTTAATGATTAAGGGGGGCGCCTTACAAAATTAAGGGGGCCGCCCATCTGGTGATTTCCAGGTTGCCAGAATTGGGTTTTTGGCAGAAAATTTGCAGAAAGGTTATGTGTTTGGATTAGAATTCAAGCAAGTTCAATTCTCTTAGGCAATATAGAATCTAAGCTAATCAAGATATAGCATGCAAAAACACATAGGCAAAAGAGCAAATAATCAACACATAATAAGCAATAGGAGGTAAGTAAAGGCAAGCACACTTAAGCTTCCTAAGACACCTATATTAGATTAAAGGCAAATGCAATTAGTGAGTGAAAAACTAGTGATGGATCAAGATGACACCATTATTAGTGAATTTATCCTAGTGAGTGTCTATATGCAACAAATGTGGAGTTGTGATTGTTTCGACTCCTAGAAGCAAAAAGAAATAACGATCCTAAGAAACAATCCAAATAATCTCCTTGATTCAATTTTTGCTCGATCATGAATGTCAAAGACATATATTAGATTATATACCTTGACAATTTATGTGAGAGTTTATGCATGATTTTGAAATACAATATTTTTAGAATTAGTCAACAATGCAAGGAAAATGATCTTCATGGGGTTCCTAGATTGTGAGAATAATTTTTAGAGAAAATTGATTGAGTTTTACAAAAAGGTTTATGCAAAAAAAAAAATTCTCAATCTTTAGTTTTGTGCGAAATAGATTCCTAGACTCAGAAAAGGTGAAATGGAAGAAAAATAAATTTCATGCAAGTATAAATTTGAAATAATTCAATATAATTTAGTCAACTTGTTCCATCATTCCTAATCCTAAACGCAAGTGGTTGAATAATTCACGCTTAAGGGGTTTTGTGAATATATCCGCAATGTTGTCTTCCGATGCAACCTCTTCTATAGATATATTTCCTTTTTGTACATTATCCCTAAGAAAATGGTGACGAATTTCTATGTGTTTAGTCCTAGAGTGTTGCACCGGATTTTTACTTAAATCTATTGCACCTTTGTTATCGCACATAATGGGGACATTTTCTAACCTAATGCCATAGTCTACGAGAGCTTGTTTCATCCATAGTGCTTGTTGACATGCCTTTCCGGCGCTTACATATTCGGCTTCGGTTGTAGAAATAGCAAGAGCGGTTTGCTTCTTCGAAAATCAAGACGTTAGACAACATCCCATAAACGTGCAAATACCGCTAGTGCTCTTTCTATCTACGTAGTCTCCCGCATGATCCGAATCCGCATAGACAATGGTTTCTACGCCGGATTCCTTAGGATACCATAATCCTAAGTGTATAGTGCCTTTAACGTATCGGAAGATACGCTTAACCGCTTCTAGGTGAGAGGTTTTGGGATCCTCTTGAAAACGGGCACAAAGGCAGACACTAAACATGATATCGGGTCTACTTGCCGTCAAGTATAGTAAACTACCTATCATTCCTCTATACTTGGTGTTATCTACGGACTCACCTTCATCGTCCTTTGTGAGCTTTACCTCCGTAGACATGGGTGTTTTTATGGGTTTTGAGTCTTCTAGGCCAAATTTCTTAAGCATTTCCTTAATGTACTTAGATTGGTTAAAGAATATTCCATCTTCTAATTGTTTTATTTGTAATCCTAGGAAGAAGTTAAGTTCACCCATCATACTCATCTCAAACTCATCATGCATGATTTTGGCAAATTCATCACACATGTCTTGACAAGTCGATCCAAATATAATGTCATCAACATATATTTGAACAATGATGAGATTAGGGTCTGATGAGGCGAAAAATGATCCGTTTTTAGGGGGTCATTTAAGCCCGAATCCGACTTTATTTGATCAAATATTGCCCTAAATCGTTCCTTTTGTGATTTTAGGTGTTTGGAGAGTGAATTCTGGAAAAGAAGCTATTTTGGACGTTTTTGGAGCATAAAAGTGAAGAAAACGACAAAGTACCAAAAATCTATGCTGAAGATACAAGGTGACGGCGTCAAGACTTCCTTCTTGACGGCGTCAGACATGAAAAATATAACACCGTAGCTGGTGACGGCGTCAGATGGCTATATGACGGCGTCAAAGTGGCAAAGAATAAAATACCGTAGGTGGTGACGGCGTCACATAGGCCGTCACAAGTGGATCTAGGGCGTCCGAGGAAGTATATGGCGGCGAGGTGACGGCGTCAGAATTAACTCTTGACGCCGTCAGAGTGTTTTTCCTATATATAGTTTTCTAGTTTTTTCATTAAAAGGAGAGAAGTTTTGGTGAAACCCTAAAGACGATTTTGGTGCCTCTTTTACAGGTTTTTCAAGGGTTCCAAACCCTTGAGACCTTGCATTGTAATTGAGATAAGTATACTCTTAATTCAATCAATATGTCTATTTGTTGGTTGTCTATCTTTTGTTCTTATCTTAATTCTACTATGCTAGGCTAGATTTCCTTTGTGTTTGCTTAGATCTAATGAAACCTAGATGTTGATTATGTGTTGATTACTTGTCTATTCTTGTTTTGGATGAATGATATTATATGTTAGGCTTAAGAAAACTGGCAGATCTCCAAATGGTAACATGCTTGAACGTCTTAAGAAACATGAACCGAGGCGTACTAGGTCTTTATTGGTTGTATTTAATGCATGAGCCACTGTTTACAATCCCTATAGTTGTGCTGGGTCATGGTGTAGGAGGAGATAAGAGCTCATAGAGTTGGGGAGTTATGTATGCCACCCCACGAATGGTATTAAGGAATACAATCCGTCATCCATACAAGTGTAACAAGTAATTGACATGTAAAAGATATCTAGGGAGTAATGAAGTCTAAGTAAACACAATTTCTCCAAATACTGCTCACAACCTCAGTTTAATATTAGTTTAATTTCATTTTCATTAGTTTAAATTAATTATATAATAGTTTTGGGTTAGTTGAATAGCAACTAATTCCGCCCACTCTTCCAAAACCCGAGATTTTAATTGCTTTTATAAATATATAAAAATACAAAAAATAATCATCTTTCATCTCTAGAACTATTAATTAGGCTTTCTAATCCTAGCGACACTATTCCTAAGCTGAACGATCAATCCCCCGGTACTTGTCACTATACTATACTACAACGATCAGGTACACTGCCTGGTGGGGGTTGTAAGCCTCGCGAGATCCCTCGAGAGGTAAAGCAAGGTGCGATTCCCACACATCAAGTTTTTGGCGCCGTTGCCGGGGAATAGTTATTGTTTAGGTTGAATTTGATTTTTATTAGGTCTACTCATTAGATTCCTATCAAGTGAGATTTTTTCTTTTTACTTTGTAGCTTTCTCGTAGTCTATCTTTTCTTTGTGATTTTGTTTGTAATTTGCTTCAAATGGACTTTACACTTAGACTTCTAAGATTACAAGATAGGGTTGAGCGGCTAACATACCAAAGTGTTCAAAATACCTCATTTAGAGACACCTATGAATCATATGAGCCTTCACCTAGGATAGATTCTTATGAACAACCTCCATATTTAAGATCTAGTTTTAGTGAGGCCAATAGGAAATGCGACCTAGTTTGCCAAGGAATTATGGAGAGAGCCATTGCAACAAATCATAAGTTGGATGAAGCACTAGGTTTGCTACTATCACTTCCTAAGAAAACAATTGAGGAGGATTCAGCCGAGCATGATCACATTGATCAAAAAGACCTAGGTCCTATGATCGATGATGATGAATCTCAAGAAACAGATGATGAATCTCTTGGGCAATTTGTATATAGCAGTCAGAATATTGAGGATGATCCTTATGATTCGGACATAGAAGTTGAGATGCCTAGAGAAGCACGTGAGATACTTGGGAGAATGTTAGGGCAAGATCCTGACACATGGAATGATGAGGTAAATAACATAAGCCCACAAAATACTCAACCATCATTTGAGGCATATACACCGCCCGTGACTTACCCGGAAGAAGTAGAAGAAACTTTAGGAATTCCGATGGAGGTAGAACCCTTGGACCAGGCACCACTTGAGGATATAGGTTTGAACACTTGTAGCGATAACCTTACTCCTAGTTCTAGGGAATTTCCTAGTGTTGATGAACCGGAACCTCAATCTTTACACTCCTTTCCATCCTTAGATATATTTCTAGGAGACAAAAGAGGAACCGACCCACCCATCAACCAATATTATCCGGGTAGTTTTAGGATGAAGGAAGCCATTCACTCACCCCCTTCACCTCACGTGGCATATTCACACCCTAAGGGTGTGTATCGCTACTTTCACCCACACTTAATCCTAAGTGTAGGGAGAACCTCCTCTATTTCCGTTAAATAAGGTTAGAGTCAGACTCGTGACTCGAACAAAAACAAGCGCTTCTTGGGAGGCAACCCATGTTTTGTGTGTTTTTATTTGTTTGTTTGATTTTATTTGTTTCCGTATGCATGTTTTATTTTTATTGTTTGTGGCTCATGTTTCAAAGTAAATTGTGAAAATGCTTTATTTTGTTTTTAACTTCGTCTTAATTGCATATAAAGGTATTTTGCAAAAGATAAGTGTAAGGGAGATCCAAATTTATTTATAAGAACGAAATTGAGCATGAACCACAACAATATTAAATGGACATGTGTATTAGTACTTGTTAGAGTCAAATGCTTGTATCGAGTCGTAATGATGTTTTGCAGGATTTTTCAGGAAGTAGGACGAAGTTTTTCCAGAAATTTTCCCGAAACTTAACATAAGAATTTCTGCAGGTCCATTCTGACGGCGTCAGAGTATTACTCTTGACGGCGTCAGGAGTTAAAATCTGGAAATTTTACCGGTTTTGTTTTTCTAACGGAGTCTTAAAGTTTTTGTTGATTCTTTAGTTTTATAAACTCCAGGAAATCTGCAAACATTCATTCCACAAGCATTATATCTTTAATTGTTTTGTTTTTATTCCTAAGTCTGGAATTACATCTAGTTGTGAGTTATCTTTGTTCGGATTGATGCTTTGTGTTTTTGTAGTTGTTTTCTCAGGATTTACAGGTTATGTTCGACAAGGAGATGATTTATATTCTGGAAGGGAAGCTTTGATTGTTCATTTTCTTGGAGGAAGATCTAACCTGGCCAACCTATAATCCATACCGAGCGAATCAGGGGAGTATTTGATTTCATTCTCTTTACTTTTTCACTTTTACATTCTTTACTTGAACATTGGGACAATGTTCATCCTAAGTGTAAGGGGAGGGTAAAAAAGATGATACCTTACATATGCACTTTCGCTTGAGTTTGTTTTGTTTGATAGTAGATGTGTAATAAAACTATGAGAAATACTTGTTAGTGTAATTTTAGCGCCAAATTTAAAATTTTTTACAACATTTAGGAGTGAAACTTTAGCCATAGCAAGCGTCTCATGGATAGGAGGTTGTATGACTAGCACATAACCGTATATTCAGAAAAATTTTCCACCCAAAAATGTGAGGTTCGCCTTTAGATTTGATAGGAAAAGCATTCATTATTGGTGCTTATGAGTGTACCGGTAGCATATAGATTCTAGAACTTGCGTTAGTGATGCATCCCGAGACCGCTAGTGAGACTACATTCGTGTGGTAGGATTTACTACATGATAAGAGGCATTAGGATCACCCTTGTGTTAAACCCGTATTATAATTACTTGACCATTTAAGTCATATTACTTGGCTAGTTAAGTCAACTAATTTTTCCCACACCCTTAGCGTTGTACTCATTTTTAGTACACGATACCCCTAGTACACCCCTCCGAGCCTATCTTTTCGTTTCTAACTTTAAGCATCTTACTTAAAGGAAGAATTTGTTACACCCCACTTAAATGTACACCCAAATCGCCTTAGCCTTCCGTGTATGCGCTCATCTTTAGTGCATTATTGTTATTTGTTAAACCCTAAGTTAACTTTCTAATTGATTACATGGTTGCTAAGTCGAGTCATATCCTTGTACATATTGTTTTGGGACGATTGGGACTCATGGGTAAGTACTTATTTTATGAAGTAATGGGGAAGAACATAATATTATTACCCCCATATGTGCGTTAATCTTAAAAGTGCTCCAAGTGTTTTGATTTTCTTAATTCGAGTCATTAGATTAGTTAATGTAAAGTATGTAAAGATTCAAGTGTAAGGGGAATGTTCATTCCCTATGATGTATTATTTTGGATGGTAGGGTAAAAGTGTATGCAAAAAAAAAAAAAAAAAAAAAAAAAAAAAAAAAAAATCGAAAAAAAGAAAAAGAAAAAAATAGAAAAAGAAAAAGAGAAAAACATACGGACTACCATCCCGTTTTCATTCTATGTTCATTTTATGTTTTTGTTATTTTTCATTTATTAGCTTAAGTCGAGTCTAGTCTTGGCTTAGCAACGCCATCTTGTACATGTAATTAACCAAGATTGTTAACTCGCCACCAGTAAAACTTCCTTTATCCAACAAAACCGTGTAATTCATATCCCTACACCTAACGTTATAACCCTTTAAAAAGACCTCTTTGATAGTTTATCCTAGGTGCTTACGCCATGTGGTGGAGGTTTGATCCTTTCCCAAGCCTATGGTAATCTATTTTGCTATGACAGGTAGTGAGAGATATCTTCCATTTCCATAATGTTATATTACTTTATTACACCCGAGAGATGTGAGTATCTAAACACTATTTGTGAGGTTCTTGTGTATGACCTCCGTGCTTGTCTATTGGTCTTTAGTGGAACGATTATTTGTTATAATTACTTTTATATTAGTGTTAAATGACCCCTAACTTGTCTTTTGAGTAGAATAAAAGCTCATTTGCTTGAGGACAAGCAAATCTCAAGTGTAAGGGTATATGATGAGGCGAAAAATGATCCGTTTTTAGGGGGTCATTTAAGCCCGAATCCGACTTTATTTGATCAAATATTGCCCTAAATCGTTCCTTTTGTGATTTTAGGTGTTTGGAGAGTGAATTCTGGAAAAGAAGCTATTTTGGACGTTTTTGAAGCATAAAAGTGAAGAAAACGACAAAGTACCAAAAATCCATGCTGAAGATACAAGGTGACGGCGTCAAGACTTCCTTCTTGACGGCGTCAGACATGAAGAATATAACACCGTAGCTGGTGACGGCGTCAGATGGCTATATGACGACGTCAAAGTGGCAAAGAATAAAATACCGTAGGTGGTGACAGCGTCACATAGGCCGTCACAAGTGGATCTAGGGCGTCCGAGGAAGTATATGGCGGTGAGGTGACGGCGTCAGAATTAACTCTTGACGCCGTCAGAGTGTTTTTCCTATATATAGTTTTCTAGTTTTTTCATTAAAAGGAGAGAAGTTTTGGTGAAACCCTAAAGACGATTTTGGTGCCTCTTTTACAGGTTTTTCAAGGGTTCCAAACCCTTGAGACCTTGCATTGTAATTGAGATAAGTATACTCTTAATTCAATCAATATGTCTATTTGTTGGTTGTCTATCTTTTGTTCTTATCTTAATTCTACTATGCTAGGCTAGATTTCCTTTGTGTTTGCTTAGATCTAATGAAACCTAGATGTTGATTATGTGTTGATTACTTGTCTATTCTTGTTTTGGATGAATGATATTATATGTTAGGCTTAAGAAAACTGGCAGATCTCCAAATGGTAACATGCTTGAACGTCTTAAGAAACATGAACCGAGGCGTACTAGGTCTTTATTGGTTGTATTTAATGCATGAGCCACTGTTTACAATCCCTATAGTTGTGCTGGGTCATGGTGTAGGAGGAGATAAGAGCTCATAGAGTTGGGGAGTTATGTATGCCACCCCACGAATGGTATTAAGGAATACAATCCGTCATCCATACAAGTGTAACAAGTAATTGACATGTAAAAGATATCTAGGGAGTAATGAAGTCTAAGTAAACACAATTTCTCCAAATACTGCTCACAACCTTAGTTTAATATTAGTTTAATTTCATTTTCATTAGTTTAAATTAATTATATAATAGTTTTGGGTTAGTTGAATAGCAACTAATTCCGCCCACTCTTCCAAAACCCGAGATTTTAATTGCTTTTATAAAAATATAAAAATACAAAAAATAATCATCTTTCATCTCTAGAACTATTAATTAGGCTTTCTAATCCTAGCGACACTATTCCTAAGCTGAACGATCAATCCCCCGGTACTTGTCACTATACTATACTACAACGATCAGGTACACTGCCTGGTGGGGGTTGTAAGCCTCGCGAGATCCCTCGAGAGGTAAAGCAAGGTGCGATTCCCACGCATCAGGGTCTTTCCTTTTAGTGAAAAGAGTGTTATCTACCATTCCCATGGAATAATCATGTTTAATAAGAAAAGTTTTTAATCGATCATACCAAGCTTTGGGAGCTTGTTTGAGTCCATATAAAGCTTTCTTTAACTTATAAACATAATCAGGTTTTGCGAAGTCAATGAATCCTGGAGGTTGTGCCACATATACCTCCTCATTGATAAAACCGTTAAGGAATGCACTTTTCACATCCATTTGGAATAACTTAAAATCTGGGGTGCAAGCATAGGCAAGTAATATCCTAATTGATTCTAGTCTAGCTACGGGGGCATAAGTTTCATCATAATCAATTCCTTCTTGTTGATTATAACCTTGGGCAACTAACCTAGCTTTATTCCTAGTAACTATTCCATTCTCGTCTAACTTGTTCCTATATACCCATTTGGTTCCTATGATAGTCATATCCTTTGGATTTGGGACTAGTTCCCAAACATCATTTGCCTTAAATTGATTTAATTCTTCTTGCATAGCTATAATCCAACTTTCATCCTTTAAAGCCTCGCTAATATTCTTAGGTTCTATTGCTGAGAGGAAACAAAAGAAGTTGTTTTTATCTTGGGCTTGTGACCTAAGGGTTCTTTGGTTAAGATGTCCTATTATATTATCTAATGGATGTGATCTAGATTCTTTAATATTAACGGTTTCGTTATTTTCTAAGTGAATGTCTTCATTATCATTTCCTATGGGTTTTGTTTTACTAACCTCAATGGCTTCATCTTCGACTAAATCATCATCTTCTAAAGGTAGCGTTTTAGGAGGTGGTGGTGTTTCATCAAATGTTACATTTAGTGATTCCTCTACTTTCATGGAGTGTTTGTTAAGTATTATATATGCTTTACTATTTTGTGAGTATCCTAAAAATATTCCTTCATATGATTTTGGATCAAACTTAGTGAGGTAGTCCTTAGTGTTTAAGATATAGCATTTACTTCCAAATACCCTAAAGTAGCTTAAGTTTGGTTTTCTATTTCTTAATAACTCATAAGGAGTTTTTCCTAGAATTCTTCTAATTGATACCCTATTTAAAATATAAGTCGATGTATCTACGGCGTGACACCAAAATTTTTGTGGAATGGATTGTTCATTTAACATAGTTCTACTCATTTCTTGTAGTGACCTATTTTTTCTTTCTACTACCCCATTTGATTGAGGAGTACGAGGAGCGGAGAAATTGTGAGATATTCCATTTAACTCACAATATTTTCCGAATTGTACTTCGTTATCAAATTCACTACCATGGTCCGTCCTAATGGCAATTATTGAGCATCCTAATTTATTTTGAATCATTTTACTAAATATTTCGAATTTTTCAAAGGCTTGGGTTTTGTCACTTAGAAACCTAGTCCACGTGTATCGTGAGTAGTCATCTACTATTACTAAGGTATATTTGTTTCCTCCATAGCTCCGCACAGCGGATGGACCAAAAAGATCCATATGTAATAATTCTAGGCACCTAGTAGTGGATACTATATTCTTAGCTTTGTGACTAGCATGAGCTTGTTTTCCAATTTTACATGCATCACAAAAATGTTTGTCATATTTTAGATTAGGCAAGTTTCTAACTAATTCCTTAGAGGCCAAAGATTGTATTTGTTGCATGTTAGCATGTCCTAATCTCCTATGCCACAATGTGGAGTTTTCGTCTAGGGTCGTTAGGCATATCCTATCTTCAGGTTTGTTTCCTAGTTTCATAACATATACACCTCCTTTCCTAATACCTCTACCTATAATTTTTCCATTCTTAACTATTTCGCTATCTTCTTCGGAAAAGAGAACTCTACATTTATTATCGCATATTTAGCCTACACTAAGTAAGTTATATGTTAAATTATTTACATGTTCAACATTTTCAATTGTAAGTGAGTCTTGAGAAATCGTACCTTTGCCAATAATTTTTCCACGCAAGTCACTACCAAAAATAACGTTACCTCCGTTGTATGCCTTATATGTAGAGAATAGCTTTCGGTTCCCTGTCATGTGCCTCGAGCATCCACTATCCTTGATCCATTCGTCAGGCTCCAAGTCAATTCCAAGGCATATTTCGTCGGTTGCTTTTGCCATGAAACACTTTTCTTCACTTGGTTTTTCCACTTCTTCTTTGTCACTATCACTCCATGTTCTACTAACAAATGCACCTTGATTATCATAACTCGGCGGCTTTAGACATTCACCAACAAGATGATTTGGACTTCCACATCTAAAGCATTTTCTTTTCACGTAATTGTCACTTCTATTTCTTTGGAACGATTTTCTATCGTCATGTGATGATCTAGTGAGTCTTCCTCGTCTCTTGAAGAACTTCTTTAATTCTCTTACGGCCATTGCATATTCTTCGTCTTCACTTTCGTCACTTGAATCATCATCATCACTAGGTTCCTTTTTGGCTTTTAATGCAATGGATTTGGTTTGTTCTTTCTTGACTTTGATCGTTTCCGAATCTCTTCTTATGATTTCTTCATGAACCTTCAAGTTGCCAATTAGTTCATCTAGTGATAACGTCATCAAGTTCTTTGATTCTTCAATTGCCGTGACCTTAGCTCGCCATTTTGGATGCAATGCCCTAAGAAATTTCCTAACACAATTTTTACTAGAAAATGTCTCATCAAGTGCTTTTAAACTTGTGATGATAGTGTTAAACTTAGCAAAAGCATTATCAATTGATTCCTCTTCCGGAATCGTAAATTGTTCATATTGTTGCACAAGAAGATCTATTTTATTATCTTTGACTTGGCTATTACCTTGATGAGTAATTAGTAAAGAATCCCAAATTTCTTTGGCGGTTTTACACATAAAAATTCTTTCATATTCTTTGCGTGGTAACGCATTATAAATTACCATTTTAGCCTCATTATTTTTTGCTAATTTCTTTTTCAAATCATCATTTTGTTCTTCAAAAGATACAATTTCATTCATTTTAGTTTCAACATTATATTGAATAGGAGGAAAATCACCAAAGGTAATAATATGCCAAAGATCAAGATCTTTTGATTTCACATACGTTTCGAATCTATTTTTCTAATATAAAAATCCATCACTTTCAAATAGTGTGGTCTTTGCATAGATTGCCCTTCTAAATATTTTTCAGATTCCATAGATCGTTACAAGTTTTAAAATACAATATATTTTAAAAATCTTGCTAGACGTGGCTCCTGATACCAATTGTGGAAAACTAGAAGGGGGGGTTGAATAGTTTTACGTCTTTTTAATTAGTTGTAAAAAGAGTTTTAGTATTTACTTAATTTTTAAAACTTAGATTCGATAATATGTGATCTCAAGTATTGCACAATACAAACAAATATCAATGCGAAATATATAACAATGATAAGTAATGAAATAAGTAAGAGATGGAAAGATCGAACCGCGAGACAAGAGATTTATAGTGGTTCGGCTACAAGGACACCTTCCTTGCCCTACTCCACTCCCCGAGCACCTAACTCGAGAGTTTTCTTCACTATATCAACAAGCTCCCTTATTGCGGAGAAAACCTTACACACCAATTTACACACCAATATACACACCAATTTACACACCAATCTACACACCAATCTACACACCAATGATCACACCACAACACCTTCACACCTAAGTCACAACTTCTACACACCTTCTTCAAATCAATCTACTTCACAACTAACTACTTCAACTCTATCTTCTTCACACCAATAGATTTCCTAGCTTTTCTTCTTCACACCAAGCTATCAACTAATCACACAATCTATATCTAACACAACTATCTACAAGCAAATATTCACACCAATTTTCACAAAGAATATGTAAATAATCTTGATGATACACCAACAACTTGGATGTGGAGATCACAACAAGTTGCAATACTTCTTGTCTAGGAAGATAGAAGTATTCTTCTCTTGCACTTGAGAGGATGGAGATTGGATCACTTTGAAACAAAGAATATATACACTTATGATCAAAGGATGAGAGAATAGAGAAATAGATCTAGATCAGAAAGTTTAGAAGTGCAAAAGGTGAGGAAAAATTGTGAACTGATCCAGTATTTATAGGGGAGAAAAACACTGTTCTGGAGCGTGGCCGGTCCCCTTAATGATTAAGGGGGCCGCCCATTTCAGAACGTTGGTTTTTCTTGTCTTTTAGTGGGGAATATTTTTCTGGATAGAATTTGCCATTTTTGGTTGGAAATTTGAAATCATATATTTATTATGAATTAAACATATTCTTTTAATTCCAAAAGTAATTTTGTAAAAGATATAAGATGTTTAATACATTTTATAAAAATTCTAGTGATTAGAAAAATTTCCTTTGATCATGAAATGTAATAAACCCTTTGTTTATTCATACCTTAAGTGATATGGAAGCAAAGACAAATATTAAGCACTAAAAACTTGTTTACGTCATAAGTTTTAGATTAATGAGTTTATGCTTTGTAATTATCAAAACATAGAGACATTGTTAATATGCTAACAATGTTTTAAGACATTATTTATGTCAACAAATGAGACTCATGAGATGCTGCCATAGTCTACATCACCGTCACTCACAATTTAAATCTCTTATAACTTCAATAAAATACTAACATTAAAAAGAAGAATTAAATATATAAAAACACAAAGAATTAAGAAAAAACCAAAAAATTTTAAACTCCGGTTAATGTCACAACCCATCAAGCACTAAAACCAACACATACCCATCAAATGAAGGACGAATCAATAATCAAAAGATAGAAGAAGAAAATTACCAGCACCAAAGGCAGTAGCAGCAGCAACTTTCATCAAATGGGTGGATCAAAAGTATCAAAATCGATAACCCGTCAACAACAATCAACACCTACAATCCATATGAACTTCAAATCATATGTTGAATCTTGAAGGAAAATAATAACACACAGAATATCAAAGGGTAACACTCATGTTTGATAATCTGAGTTCCATTTATGCGTGTGTGTGAGTATGATTGAGAGAGGCGGTTTGATGAATCTGGAGAATTCTAGATACGGTGCGTATGTGTAACCTCTTTTTTTGGATTGGGTTAATGTAGCAGGGGATTGGGTTAATGTAGCAGGCAACTGAAACGGGTCCAGCAGGCCAAAAGAATTGCGTGTAGCCCACGAAGCGACACGACGCCATTTAAAATGGTGTATTATATATATATATATATATATATATATATATATATATATATATATATATATATATATATATATATATATATTAACTAGGTATAAGGCACGTTCGATGAATGGGCTAGCTTTATATCATGTTTTAAATTATACACGTGTATTCAACTAAACTATTACATCAATTACATAAATGTCGTCACGATGTTTCAACACTTTCTTTGTATATATGCATATGTATATGTTAATACAAATATCTCCTAAAAACGTTATTTATATTTTACGATCTTTGCTAAATTTTGTTAATGACAAAGTATGAACTTTAGTTTATAGTAAAACCATCACTTTATTTTTAATTCTTGTATAATTAGATTTTACATTTCATCTTAAACATAACATTGTTTTTATTTCTTAAATTAGTAAGTGTCACATCACATCAACATGCATTTATGGTAAGTTTGTGTGTTTGACTCACCATAAGTTCTTACACATCTTTGAAAGCATTCTACTTTGATTCAATGTGTGTTTGACTAAAATTAAGTTGATGTGACTTTGGTTGGTTTGGAAAGATTTATTGCAAAACCTACTGTGTGCCTGGCGGAACCCTGGAGGTACACGGGCGGAACCCATCTGAGGGTTCCGCTGTATCCGCCAGGCCTGCTGAAGGATTTGCTATAAATACCAAGCCACTTGCTAGTTTTTACCCATCACTTTAGGACATATATTTCACATATTCTCTCATCTAACTTAGTAACATTTGACTTGTGTGATTCTCTTATGTAGCAAAGGAGTTCACAAGTTTTTCCAAGAAGTTACAAATTTCAACTCAAAAGTTGCAAGACTTGTTAGCTTTGTTATGTATGAACTTTGGTAGTTTATACTTCATTTGTATCTTGTGTAGAAGTGATCAGTTAGTATTTTAGGCCTCAAAATACATAGTGTGACGGGAGTTGTTGTACCCTTGTAAAAGAACTATCGGGAGTGGTTGTACCCTTGTAAAAGAACTCGACATCTAGCTTAGTGTCGGAAATAGTGGATAGGCGACGTTAGGTTGGTTCTACCTTGAACTAGGACCCGGTATCTAGCTTTGTACCGGATAAAGTGTAAGCGACAATTGTAAAGGTTTCTCCACCCGTGAAAGGAGCTTGTTGACTAGTGCTTGAAACTCTCGAGTTGGAAACTCGGGGCGTGGATGTAGGGCAAGGAAAAAGAGTCCTTGTAGCCGAACCACGATAAACAATCGTGTTGTGATTTGATCATTTCTTTCTTTGTCTTTGCTTATTACATATTGTCTTTAGTTAGAATCGTTAATTACACGTAAAGCTTTTCAAAGATTAAACAAGTAATTTGAGTCTATATCTTTAAATAAACGTAAAGTTTTAAAAGATAATTAAGTGAAAAAGTGGTAAACTATTCAACCCCTTCTAGTTTTCCACGATATATAAAAGTAAAGAGATACAGAGTTGCAGACCGATCTAAAAGGAATCCGAAGCTAATTTATTGCAAAGTGGAACGCAGTGTGCGTAGGTCACCCTGCAATAAAATAATGTAAAAAATTAATTAGATAATAAATAGGTTGACATAGAGCTGGCAATTTTGACACGAAACCTGTTAACACGACACGACACGACCTGTTCTTAACAGGTTTCGTGTCAGGTCTTAACAGGTTTCGTGTCTTAACAGGTCCGGACCTGTTAAGACACGAATGAAATTAACAGGTTTCGTGTCTTAACAGGTCCGGACCTGTTAAGACACGAATGAGACCTGTTACTGTTACAATGTCAGCCAAGCGGCCCAAGCCCAAACAAAAGGATACACCGGTTCTCCACAGCCCAAACAATTATTCACTCAAGTGGCCCAACCCTAATCCCATTGACTAAACCTAAATACACAGTCATAAAAAAAGAACGCAGTTTTCTTTCACCAAACACACACCCACCTTCAAACTATCTCAATAACAAATCCATCTCTTATTATCATCAACACTCATCTCATCTCAGCATATCACAATCAAGTATCAAGCTTACATCTTCTTCGATATACAAACACAAACAACAATTGCAACGACCACCATCCCACGTGACCACCAATCGTCTTCCATGGTTAAATTAAAACAGTTCAAGACTCAACGTGACCACCAATCGTCTTCGTAAAAGAGGTCTATGTTTTTGTGGGTTTCGAGACTCAACCGAGAGCACAAGGTCTCGGCTTCGATGTGATGTTTTTGAGGGTGTTAGGATTAGTTTATTTGACCTCGATGTGATTTGGTATAAATGTGGGTTTACATGTAAAACGAGGTTTGAAACAAGATTTGGTATCCGGGTGATGTTCTTGAGGGTGCTAGCTCTAGTTACAGGTCCAAATCATGTGTATTCGTGTTCGTGTCGTGTAACCTGTTAACTTATCGTGTCGTGTTCGTGTTCGAAAAAAGTGACACGATTTGTTATCGTGTCGTGTTTGTGTTTAGGTCTTATCGTGTTCGCGTCTTATCGTGTTCGTGTCTTATCGTGTCGTGTCAACACGATATGCCAGCTCTAGGTTGACAGTCACCCAAAAGTGTATCAAAATGCATACCACCTAAATCATATTAATTTAAATATTTGATTATTATTAAAACAAAATATTTTGTATAGCCGAATGCATCATACTAACTATTCATAAACAAAATTGGATTGCCTTGTACTAAAACCATTTTCCATTTTGATCTAATACCTGACCCCGTTCAACCTTTACCTATGATGAAAACCGATGCAAATGTGGATTTAAATAAATGGAAGCACATAACGACCAACCTACCTTATTAGCAATGTTCCTAGGACAGCATCACTGCAGCTCAGAGCTGTAGTTACTCTCTCAGCCTGCAAAAAATTTCTAAAGTGAACTTATGAAATTTTCATATTTATGAAGATAACTGAAACCACATCTTTTGAATTTTTCAAGTACATGAGGATAAGCTAACTATTTTGAGAATTAGCATCCATTTGATTGTTTTCTTAGATACTAATATAATTTGGAAACAAAAAGCTTTAAGGTTTTAGGTGATGAATAATGTCCACAATAAAGACATTTTATACGTTTCAGGAATTTTGATGAATTTCCACGGCCAACGACTATATTATGAATTTCCATGACATGACATCCTTTGTGATGATTACCTTCGCTTAAGGGTCCGAACTCAATATTGTAGGTTTTTTCATATAATTTTCTACTTTTTTGCCCCAATTTGTTTTCTTTTTATGAAGGCTATTTGTCCAATCCTTAGAACGAAAGAATTCTATTCCCATCTAAAAAATTAAAAGAAATATTTGTCCACTTAAGGATTTCTATTTGTATTGGATATAGCAATAGCACTAACATTCTGAGATCTTGCGACGGAGGCTTCTAGCAACTACAAGGCGTAGTCATGTAGTCGCTAGAAGTTTCGTGACAAAAAATTCAACTTTCTTACCCGTCTTTGAGTTGAACTTTTAGCTACTACTATACATGGTTAATTTATAGTGACCACATGTGGTCGCTAAGAGTTTGCTACACGACGAAACAAGAGTTCACAAAAAAATCCAACTTCGACGACTACATGTGGTCACTAGAAGCTAGGCGACGAAACGAAAAAGGTCAAGGAAAAAGTCTAGGTTTGACTCTAACTTCTAGTGGCAACATGTAGACGCTAGAAGTTAGGCGACGAACCAAAATTTTTGTTTATTAAGAATTTTTACTTTTCCATTGGCAGGAAGGTTTAGCGACTACATTCGCTAAAGGTGGTTCCAAAAGGTTAAATTCACTTTTAATTTATTAAAAATTATTTAAATTAATTAAAAATAGTTTAATATACTGTTCATGAAAGGAGGACTAAATCGGACGGTGCTAAACAACAAAAAAAATTAAAACTAGAAGTTACATTCCAAATCGATAAACATTTGATGATTAGTAATACACATTCAAATAAATAGCCTGCACTTATTTGATTAAGAAACCGACATACAGTTAAGTACAAATATAAACGATGGAAAGCTGAAAAACTAATCCACACGAAAGTTTTCCATGTCATTTAAAAGCACATGAAGTATTACAATTGATTCAACTTACATGTGTGGTCCTCGAGACAGGATGCAAAGCGATTTCTAGTCTTGCCTCCAACATCTTTATCTAGACATCGACATTGTAAAAAACAATACTAACACACAATCAAGCCGACAAATAAATATGTCAAATACAAGTAGATCAATTGGTAAGTTTCGGTATTTACCCGAAATTCTCAAATAGCTTGGAAAAGTCATATATGTTTTTATTATAAAAGTCATTTTAAAATAAAAACATTTGTTTGAAATGTTTAATAAACTTCGGCATAACGCGTTCGTTTATTCAACGTTCCCCAGTTATCGTGACTTTACCAAATATAATTTTTCACATTTTAATATTTAATAAATTCCATGTTTCGTTATCATTCGCGTCTATATTAGTTTTGGATTTTTTGTGTCCGGTCAGAGTCTAATATAAAAATTCTCTTCGAGTTTAATATATTACACCATTAAATCCCAAAATGTCCAATATGTCCAATATCTAACATCGTAAATCCGATAACGATCCAATAATTGTCCAAATGTTCAAATACAATAGTCACAATCCGTATATTAAAATCCAATATCCGCAATGTCCAATATCAAGTATCAATTCCCAAGTTACCGAAACGTACCAAAGATCACCAAAATCAAACAAGTTAGTTAACTATTTTGACGACCAAATTAACACACGTTGTACCAAAATATACTCTTAAATATTAGAACAAATACACTCTTAAATCTTAATACTCTAAACCAAACAACCTAATTGAAGTGTGGCTAGAGGCCCAACAACAAACAAACTAACACACCCCAAGTGATACTATGGGCTCGGCCTATAGCTTATATTTAACCAAACGAGTCTTATACTCTTATTGACTGAAAATAAACAAGCAAACATGCTGATCGAAAGCCTGAAAGTAGTGAACACTTCCTCAACTCGCATTTTGTAAACAAACTTTTAACTCACCCTGTGATATTTTTATTGGACCAAAGCAATGACTAAGCTCCCGAGTCCCTTGTGGTGTTGTTGAGCCAAGACACACAACAACCACCCTCGTGGTCTTTCTGTTAAACCAAAGAACAAACACTACACCTTTGCGGCTGTCTTGTGTGAACTGTACCAAACAAACCAACACAAACCATCCTCGTGGTTACGGCCAAACCGAGACCAGGTCACACCCTCTCAGGTGATACTTGATATGACAGCAACAAACTCACCCTTGTGGGTTTGTTGTCGACTCGAAACAAAACAAACATGCAAGACGGCACTATAGCTACAAAATAAGCTAAAACAGACAACCACAACCCTATACGGGTTTGACTTCCATGAACTAAAACAATCTACGCGACCTAAAAACAAACATAACACCCTCTTTGGTCGTCCTTGACGATTCGACACCAAAACCAAGACCCAAAGGGGTCGACCTGAAATTCATACACGGGTTAAACCCGACCCGATTCAAATGCAAATAAACACCACTTCCAGGTTCTCACCACACGAACTATTATCGATTCAAAAGCTAGCGATAGCTAGGAGAGATAAGTGTGTTGTTGTGTGGTGCTGATGGTGATAGTGATGTTGATGATAGGGGTTGTGGTGGCCGGCGTAGGAGGTGGCCGAGGTGTTGGCGGATAACCCTAGAGAGAGGGACTAGGGTTTTGAAAGGGTGGTGATGAACAAATGGGAAGCCCTAAGTGGGTTTTATAACTACGCAGGGGCCAAAACTATAAACATCAAAGTACAGGGGGCGGTGGGGAAAGTTAAATCCAGGGACCAATTTTGTAATTTTGGCTATCTTTCACGAAATGAGGCTCGGGGCTCATTAGGGATCGATAACGGTCGTTTCAACTCACGGGAATTTCGCCATTGTGTTCCAAATAATATTTAAAATAAAAACGATTATAAATACGCCTAGTATCTCATAAATAATACCAACCTCAAAATAAATCACCGGTTCTCCGAATAAAACATGTCGGGAAAATTACGGGTTGTCACAATATATGTATATTATAGTAGCAATTCTTAATGGCTTAAGTGTAATTAATCTATGCGTAAGGATTAATTTGCCCTTAGTTAAATAAAGTTAAGATTAGACTTAAACTAGGATTGGTTGGTGGCAAGGTAAGCAAGGTAAGAAATTTGAAATTCATAAGGATTGTACCCCTTCATCTCTATAAATCGAGGTGAGGGGATGCTACTTAATACATTCTTTCTTGCTCATTCGCTAATAATATAAAGTAACATTTAGGGTAACAAGTGTGGTTACTTTGAGTCAATATTTCACGCTAGCTTAAAAGTATTTTTTTTCCAACAAGTTGTATCAGAGCCAAGGCGGCGTTTGCTTCTTGAAGCTAGATCGACTCAAAGATGTAAAATCCCAACGAGTAGTCTCTTCTCTTTTTGGTTCGTCAGTTTCTACACAGCAGTAGGAGATTTGATGTTGCAGGTTCGTTAACCATTGGATCTTAGTGAAATTCGAATCATAGGTCAAATACACATAGATCTAGGATTACACGGGTTTAAATCAGAGGTTCGTATAGAGAGATAAATGTGTTAGAAGTTGCTGGTTCAGAATCTGCATGTTCTATTCAAAGTATATTTCGATCAAAGGTTTGAAGGCTTAATATTGTCAAGGTTTTTTTTTTTTTTTTTTTTTTTTTTCCTCTCTCTCTCTCTCCAAAGTCTTGAGTTTATTAAGGTTGGTATTGCAAAGGTTTAGTATGAAAAGGGTCAAGCTGCAAAAGGGATTATACAAGGTTGAATCTATAAGCTTCAAGGTTTTGTTTTTGAGGTTCAAGAGGTGATCAAGTTGAAGGGTTAAAAGACTTCAAGGTTTAGTTGGTTATCTAGAATATTGAATTATTGAAGTTTGAAGGTGTCCGCGGGTTTCTTGGAATTCAAGTCTTTGGTGGTTCTTGGAAGACAAGTAAAATTTAATTTTGTCTTGGGATTCAAGAAAACGGCATCACTTGGAGTATAAGGTATATCAAGGTTGTATACTTGAGGTTGAAAGATCGAAGCTTAAGGGTTTTCTTAAGGTTAGTATATCACTTATTACAAAAAAGCGGATTGATATACAAGAGATGTTAACCGAATGAGTCGAGATGATATTGATATACAAGATATGTTAAACGGGTGAGTCGAGATGATATTGGATATACAAGATATGTTAAATGGATGAGTTAAGATGATATGGATATATATATATATATATATATATATATATATATATATATATATATATATAAGATGTTAAACGGATGAGTCGAGATAATATTGGTATACATGAGATGTTAAACGAATGAGTCGAGATAATATGGATATGCATGAGATGTTAAACGGATAAGTCGAGATAAGATTTATATACATGAGATTGTAAACGGATGAGTCGATATGATATTGATATACAAGAGATGTTAAACGGATGAGTCGCGATGATATGGATATACATGAGATGTTAAACGGATGAGTCAAGATGATATTGATATACATGAGATATTAAAGGGATGAGTCGAGATGATATGGATATACAAGAGATGTTAAATGGATGAGTCGAGATGATATGGATATAAAAGAGCTGTAGTCGCTAAAGGTTTGGCACCAAACCTTCTCGTCAAAACTTTTTTGGGTCGTCGCTTAACTTCGAGTGACTACATATAGTCGCTACAAGCTCTAGTTTTTACTATAAAAGCAGATATGGCTAACTCTTATGCTCACAAAATCTAATCCTTACACCACCACAATCACCACCACCTCACCCACCAAGAAGTGTCAATGTGGAGCACGAGATATAATGCTAAGAAATCATATAAACCTTATCAACTTAGTAAACTTTACTATGCATATCCTTTTTCAAATGTGAACAATAAGAAATTTTTTACATATGTAACGTATATATAATTTCGTTGTTAAAAATACATTTCTTATGATTTACTTAATCTGTGACAACCATTTAAACAAGAATATGAATGTGGATATTCTATACGGAAGGATGATCTAGATCTCCAACTCCTTATAAGTTCTTCTCCGGAACCTTCAACACATCCAATTTTTTCTCCAGGAGCTTTAGGATCTGCACCAATAGAGTGCTCAAATTTCAAGGTCAAATGGTGTGTTTTGATTTTTTTTTTCCTTCTTCAAATAACATATATTAAAGTTCAACATTTTTTATAAAATCGTACGTAAGTCAAAAGCAATGCAATACTTGGCTCATTTTGTTCGCAATTTGATGACCTTTTTAATGGGTATATATTAGGGGTGGCAATTCGGGTCGGGTTCGGGTTGGCGGGTTCGGGTTATCAGGTTGGCGGGTCAGAAAACCCCAACCCGAACCTGACCCATTTAAATCATCGGGTCAGCTATGTCAACCCTAACCTGTTTACACGTAACCCGAACCTGACCCATTTAACTCGTATATATACTTATGTTGACAGGTTAAATAGGTTCCACGGGTTGAATATGTTAAACGGGTTTCTGAACCATTTAATCCGTTTTATATACAAAAGTTAGCACATTACACTAGTTAAATGGGTTAAACGGGTTAGCGGGTCAACCCGTTTAACCTATTTAACCCGTATAATTAAATATAAATAATTTTTAATTAAGAAAAAAAAACTTAAACGGGTTGGCGGGTCGACCCGTTTATTTTATTCCCAACCCGAACCTGACCTATTTAATAAACGGGTTGGACATGTCGACCCAAACCTAACCCAAAATCTATTTAGCTAAACCCAAACCTGTTAATTTTCGTGTCGGTTTCAGGTCAGGTTTCGTGTCGGGTCAGAAATTGCCACCCCTAGTATATATTTTTATAACGAAATCGCTATATATTTGTTAGATATCTGATAAATAAAGTTTGTTATATAAAAGACCGTAAATAACTAAAAGTACAAGGTAGTTATCGTTAATCACCATATATTCAAAGGATGTTTTATAAATTCCTTTTTTTTAACTAAACATCCTTGTTTTTGATATTTTTTTTCAAAACACTGTTGTTCAGACAATTATGTCGGCTATTGTATAATATCATAATAACCATTATCTCACAAGATCTATTTGACGGAAAATGGTTGAATACTCTAATCAAATCTTCGAAAGTCTTAATCTCAAGATTTTAGCTACCAAACATTATGTCACTTCAACTAATTTATATTATATCATCTAATATAGTACGGAGTATAGACTTATAAAATCTCCAACTCTTTTTATATCTTTTAGAATTGAAAAGCAATAAAAACTTGCGCAACACGAAATATTTTTCTTATATTTAGTACTATCATATCGCGAGACATTACTAGTACACTTAAATAGAATAGTATGATTTCATTTTTGTTGTCTTTCTTTTTGTGTTAGTTATTTCCCGCCAAACTCTAGAATGCAGCCTTTATGTAAGTCAGTAGTTGACCACATATAAAGTATTCCATGATGGGTGCTATGACTTAAATGCCTATAACCAATCACAACTCATAAATTTCGAAACAAACTAATTAAAAACACACAAAGTATAATTCAACGACAATAATGCATGGTACACATTTTTTCTTCATAAATGTCATATAAAAAGTCATATCTCATACTTTAAAAGCTAATCATATCTTTAATTCTGTTCATTGTTGAAAAATGATTACTCTCGTCATCTTCACAATTCTTTGTACCAACTTGATCATCTTTTCTTTTCCGACCAATGGTGTTTCAACAATTAAACTCGGTGACCAACTCAACTTCACTTCTCAGCTTGTTTCGCCTAATAGTACTTTCACATTAGGATTTTTCACCATAAACGCGACAAGTTATACTTATTTAGGAATTTGGTATACCAATGATGATGAGTTGAGAAGAGTATGGGTAGCCAATCCATCCATACCAATTACTTCAAATTCTAGCTTATTCCTCATGATCAATCCTGATAATGGGAAGTTGATCATTACCACCCGTGAAACAACCCTTGTGAATGTATCGGATAATCTAGCTGCATCTAGTACTAACTTGACCGCCACTCTTGAAGACAATGGTAATTTCGTGCTGAAGAGCGAAACTAGTGATCAGACTATCTGGCAGAGCTTTGATCATCCAACCAATGTACTCTTGCCGGGCATGAAACTTGGGTTGGATCTTGAAACAGGTAAAACTTGGAACTTGACTTCTTGTCTAAGCGACGAAATTCTTGACTATGGTGCTTTTAGTTTGAGTTGGGAACCTAACGGAGAGAATTCCCAAAGATTTATGGTTAGACAACGAGGCCAGCCATATTGGACTAGTGGGAATTTGCAAAATCAAGAATTCGAGTTCATGAATGTGAACAACCTACTTAATTCACGGTATAATCTTCATTATGTGTTTAATAATAAAGAGAGGTACTTTAGTTATGATAGTGTTAATTATCTTTCTCCAATGTGGATTTTGAGACCACATGGTCGAATAGTAGATGGTAATGATCGTCGTTTAATTTCGACCTCTGATCTATGCTATGGGTATGATTTGGGTAATGGGTGTGTAGCAAGCTCTAACACTCCCCATTGTAGGAATGAGGATGAATATTTTAGCCCAATGAGTGGCGATTTTGCTCCTGGTATAACTAGCAGTTCATTTGATTATAATTCAAGCTTAAGTATTGGTGATTGTATGGTGAAGTGTTGGAATGATTGCGGGTGTTTGGGGTTTATTACTGGTGGAAATGGAACTGGTTGTGTTACATGGACTGGAAACAAATCTATTAGTAACTTTACAATTGATACTCGAGGGAATTCTGTTTCGAAGTATGTGCTTATTTCTCACAATCTGGACAAAGGTAAATTAATCGAGAATTATTTTACTGATTTTATTGGTCACGTTAATATTGCATATAGTTTATGTTCTTTGGAATGTGTTTGGGGATTTTGTTTATTTTAAAGTGTTTGAAATCTTTGAAACTAAGGACGTACCAGCTGACGTATTTTTAAATGTAATCCTTTCTAATATAAGCAGAAAATCAGTTATCAACACAGTGTTTGGGATTGCTTATCTTCTTCAAACAATGCAAAAAGGATAAGCACATACATAAGCAATCCCAAACGCTCCCTTAATACATTTGGATATTGCCCACGCAGTTTGCGTAGCTAATTTATGGTGTCCATGAATATTTTAGATCGTGGATGTTTTGCTTCAAGATCTAACACATGTCATAAACACAGGAAAAACTAAAACCTGGATCTGGGCACCTATTCTGGCTGGCGTTCTTCTAGGTATCTTTTGCTTAGGTTTATTGTGGTACTTTAAAAGAAGAAAGCCCAGACGAGAAGGTATATAGCATTTGATATTGACATCGAATTAGTATACTTCTGAATTTTATAGTAGTTTTATTTATAATCCATAATTCTGATTGTAGAAGCCACACAAGAGAGAGATGACAGACATTTCCTTGAGTTAATGGCTTCTGGTAACCTCAAGAATTCAAGTGATATTGGAATCCATGGTCGAACAGATAGTCATGATATGATGGTGTTCAGCTTTACTTCTTTAGTAGCAGCCACAAATGAGTTTTCAATTGAGAATAAGCTCGGGCAAGGGGGTTTCGGACCTGTTTATAAGGTACTTTTAATTCTGATACAACTCGTGTGTTTATACTAGTAGATGTTTTAGAAGTGGCTGCATGTATGGGTTGGGCAGGTTTGGTAAGTGGTCTCACTAGGTTAGTTTGACTTGAAACACTTTTCGACTCGTATATAAGTTAACA
Organism: Artemisia argyi; assembly: GCA_030686995.1. NCBI lineage: Eukaryota > Viridiplantae > Streptophyta > Magnoliopsida > Asterales > Asteraceae > Artemisia > Artemisia argyi. The sequence continues at coordinate 186,924,875 of CM060684.1, forward strand.
TGTTGAAATAGAACCATCTCTTTGTCTCATAATCTGATAAAATGACCTAATACATGCTTGTGAGAAAAGGGGAAACTTAGCGATGAAAGAGAAATTGCAATTAAGAGACTGTCAAGAACATCTGGGCAAGGACTTGAGGAATTCAAGAATGAACTTATACTTATTGCCAAACTTCAACATAAGAATCTTGTTCGGGTTCTAGGTTGTTGCATTCATGAAGAAGAAAAGATGTTAATTTATGAGTACATGCCTAACAAGAGTCTGGATTTCTTTCTTTTTGGTAAGTCGAATTATCTAACTAGATTCCTCTATTTAAATAAAATGAAAATAAATAAAAAAAATCATATATATGTGCTTTACGAGTGTTGCTAAAACAAATGTGTAAAGATGACAGCAGAAAGGCGTTACTAGACTGGCCAACAAGATGGAACATCATAGAAGGAATTGCTCAGGGCTTGCTATACCTACATAAATACTCGAGAATGCGAGTTATACATAGAGATCTTAAAGCTAGTAATATTTTGTTAGATGAAAGTATGAACCCAAAAATTTCTGATTTTGGTATGGCGAGAATTTTCAAAGAAAATGAGACCGAAGGAATAACCAAAAGGGTGGTTGGAACATAGTAAGAACACTCTTCTTTTTATAATAACGATTGTAACGTTGATTGACGCTTCTATACTAAATGCTGTAACTTAAATATGTTATTTAGTGGTTACATGTCTCCCGAGTACGCAATGGAAGGGAATTTCTCGGAAAAATCTGATGTCTTTAGCTTTGGAGTCTTGATCTTAGAAATCGTGAGCGGAAGAAAAAATAGTAGCTTCTCTCTTGTTGACAAGGCACTCAATCTTGTCTCATATGTAAGTCCATTTGATATCTACTTCATCAACATCCATAGTTATGCATATGGAATAAATGCTTAAAGATTTACAAATGGTTTTAGGCGTGGGAGCTATGGAAGCAAGGGAATGCATTGGAGTTAAAGGATCCAACACTAGCTGACTCCTGTGTCATTGACCAATATTTGAGAACTATACATGTGGCACTTCTATGCGTACAAGATCATGCAGTTGACAGACCAGTGATGCCTGGTGTGGTTTCTATGCTTAGCAATGACCATGTGTCCTTACCATCCCCAAAACGGTCAGCGTTCTTCTTTGGTGGATCGCGAAGTGTATCAACTTCAACATCAGTCGAAAGAAATTCAAAGGACTACTCTATAAATGGGGTTACCATTACAGAAATGGAGGTTCGGTAGCTTATCGGTAGCTTATCAAATATCTCTATAAACTACAACTGCTTTGAAGCAGGTCTTTTTATGATGACCACTTTTACATACGAACATAAAATTTTCATTTTGTATTAGATCTTAGGTCAACAGATTCTACAGTTTTAAGAACTATTTTGGAGTGGTTTATACTTTATATGTAGCCTTCAATTTGCGCTTGTTGATAATTTGCACACAGTTTTTTCAAAGATAAACTAGCATGATGTTAAACGAATCCACTAACAAAGACCAAGAAACACAATACTTCCTAAATCAAAAAAGTACAATAAGGACTAAAATAGAAGTTAGACTCCAAACTTTTTTCCAAAAAGAAAGTTACAAACACCAAAGACATGAACATAATACCATTAATAGAACGGGTCAATTATGAGGAAATTTCACATGGGTTGCTCTTTCCTGAGTTTATTGGGCCATCATTATGTTCGAATGGGCTATATGTTGTGAAGTCATTAGTCTAGGGGTGTTCGGTTCGGTTCTCGTTTAATCGGTTTATTCGGTTCGGGTTGTTTGGTTAAAAAAAAAATTGGTCATCACCGAAAATCGAACCGAACCAAAAATATATATGACCGAACCGAACCGAGAACCGAACCGAAGTTCAGTTCGGTTATGGGTCAAAACCGAAAACCGAATTTTGTACTTGAATTACACTATTTATATATATTTTTTTAAATTTAATTATATATATTTTTGGCAAAAAAAATATTTCAAGCATAAAAAAGTGTTTTTTATATTTGTATAAAATTTTAATGGACATATTTTATATATAAAATAATATAAATGTATAAAAAAAATATATATATTTATATAAATTCGGTTTTCGGTTCAGATAGCCAAACCCATATCCAAACCGAAAACCTAATTTTTAATTCGGTTCGGTTCGAATTTAACAAATTCGGTTCGGTAATATGTTCGATTCGATTTTTTTCGGTTCAGTTCGGCTTGGTTTTCGGTTTATTCGGTTTATTACCCGAACCATGAACACCCCTACATTAGTCATGTCATTCAATGGCCCATAAATGCAATTACCACAGGCAATTTGTAAAGAAAATGAGTAAAGTATTTGTAATTTTGTATAAAAGATTGACATCATATGAACACCTACATGACAATATATTAAATTTGCTTTAAAACATTTAAAAATAATAATTTTATTGAATTAGTCTAAAAATTTTATCAAATTTTTAAAAAATTCCTCTTAAATGTATAAACACACATATTTTATATTTAGCCCAACTTAATTAAACACAAACGAAAATGATAAAAGTAACAAAATTCTTAGTACTTTTTCTAGCTCCTTGCCGTGTCGTTATTTAATGAATATCCTTTTTCTGCTTTAAAGAAATGATAACAATCTTAAAGGACTTAAATATATCGAAAAACTTGAACAAAAAGTCCAAATTCCCGTATATATTTTTAGACTGTTGTAAAATGTCAAACTCATATCCAACCATTGAAATATTCAAACTCTGTTAACTGAAGAGAAATAGTCTATGTTGAGTTGTTGACAGCTGATGACAAAATATCATTAGCATCCATAAGTATAATTGTATAAAAGTCCAATATTCAAACATAACCACATAAAAAATAACACATTGCACAAGTGTTAACAAAAATGATTACTCTCATCATCTTAACAATCCTATGTACCAACTTATTCATCAATCCGGCCGACGCTGTTTCAACACTCAAACTCGGTGACCAGCTCAACATCTCATCTGAGCTCGTTTCGCCAGGTAACAACTTCACGCTAGGCTTCTTCCCCATACCCGCGACAAATTTTACTTATTTAGGAATTTGGTATACCAACGATGATCAGCGTAGGAGAGTATGGGTTGCCAACCCATCCATACCACTCATATCAAATTCTAGCGTCCTTATGATCAATCCCAGTACTAGCAAACTGATCATATCTTCTGGAGGAGCAACTCTAGTAAATATATCTGATAATCAATCGGGTCCTGATTCTAACTTGATTGCGTCTCTTGAAGACACTGGTAACTTTCAGTTGAGGAATGAAACAGATAATAGTATTATCTGGCAGAGTTTTGATCATCCTACTAATGTACTTTTACCAGGTATGAAACTTGGGGCTGACCTTAGAACGGGTCAGACTTGGAACTTAACGTCTTGGTTCACCGATAACAGCCCTGATTCTGGTGCTTTTACGTTGAGTTGGGAGCCCAATGGGGAAAGTTCTCAAAGATTAATGATTCGACAACGTGGGAATCCATATTGGACTAGTGGGGATTATCTGAATAATCAAACATTTGAGTACATGAGTTTGAACAACCCGTTTAGCCAATATTGGTACAATCTCAGTTATGTGTACAATAACGACGAAAGATATTTTAGTTATCGTGGCTTTAATGGTGCCATGCCCATGTGGACTTTAAAACCCAATGGGCAGATTTTAGATGGTGATAGCTCTTCTTTATGGAGTCCTGAATTTTGTTACGGGTATGAGTCAGATATCGGGTGTGTTGCAAGTTCTAACTTGCCTCGGTGTAGGAGTGATGATGATATATTTCTTGAAATGAATGGGGATTTTTCTCCGGCTATGACTAGCAATTCATTTGATAGTAATGCAAGCCTAATCCTTAGTGATTGTATGATGAGATGTTGGAATGATTGTAGCTGTTTGGGGTTTGAAAGGGGTAGTAGTAATGGAACTGGCTGTAGAACATGGACTGGAACCAAATCTGTCAATAACTTTACGGTCAATGTTCAAGGGGTAGCTGCATCAAATAAGTATGTGCTTATTTCTCCAACTACGAGTAAAGGTAAATAAGCGTTATTTTTAGAATGAGATATGTTGGTAAACTATATTTCTATATTCTGCTTTGATATAGAGGTAGCAATATCGACCCATTTACTTAGATTGGGTTAATTCGTGTCATTTTCATCTCTAACGGGTCAAACATGTAATGTTTTTTGTAATCTAATAGAGTGCCCAAAGTGAGTACGGTCAAAAGTAGCCCAAAGTGTATACTAACTAGGGGTGGCAATCGAGTCATGTTCAGGTTGACCTATTCGGGTGTTGAGGGGTTAGTATAACCTCTACCCAAACATGACCCATTTATTAATTGTGGCAAGAAACTCAACCCTAACACATACCTACATAACACGTGTAACCCATTTGTACCTCGTTTAACCTGTTTAAGTAATTAGGTCAAGCGGTGAATAAGGTTGGTGGTTTGTCGATTTAACTAGTTTAAATGCAAAAATGATACGTAATATAAGGATCTAAAAAATGATAAAATAACATATAAATAACTATGCTGCAATTTCAATGAAATGTGAGTTATAATCGTAATTCACTCATATTAAGTACATAAAAAAATACATTTAATCCAAGTCTAGCATAAAACGCAAGTTATATATTTTATTTTTAGAGGCTTATATACTTAAATGGGTTCATGGGTTGACCTGTTTAATACTTACTCAACCCAAACACGACTTGTTTATTAAATGGGTTAGACGGGTTGACATTTTTTTTAACCAAACTTGTTTATCCTCAACCCAAACTTGTACTTCGTATCGGGTTCGTGCCGTTTTCCATGTCGTGCAGAGAATTGCCACCCCTAATTTTAAATGCATAAATGATAAAGTGTCTTACATCATTTTATCTGAAATCTTGATTCTTATTGAATTTTTCATATCATACTTGACACTCTAATCATTTATTAGTTTGTTTGGTAGTAAATGTTTCAATTTGGGTCGACCCAACCCACACTGACAATAGCTGTTTTGACCCGTTACCTACCTGATGATTATTACACCTCTACTTTTGATAACTATAGAGTGAAGCTCACACTTTAGATGGCATAAATATTGAAGTATTATGAGTTTAATAATGTTGCTTATAAAATTTGAGACATTCTATGGCCTCAAGATATAACACCAGATCGACATTATACACAGGAAAGGCTAGAAACTGGATTTGGGCTCCCATTGTTATTGGGATCTTCTTAGCTATCTTTTGTCCCAGTCTAATGTGGTATCTTAAAAAGAGAAAACTTAGACAAGAAGGTATGTCAATTGATATTCATGCTAATATAGTAAAATTTGTGATGTTTATAAGTATTTCAGTTTCTAATCTATGTTTCTTTTTATTGTAGAGGAAATGCAAAACAGGGATGATGAATATTTCCTTGAGCTAATGGCTTCCGAAAGCTTCAACGGTGCAAGTAATATTGAAAGAAATGGCAGAAAAGGAAGTGACATAATGGTGTTTAGTTTTGCTACTATAGTGGCTGCCACAAATAATTTTGCAAGTGAAAATAAGCTTGGAGAAGGTGGTTTCGGGCCTGTTTATAAGGTACTTGTTATCTTGATACTATTCGTATGCTTAAAATCAGTAGTGGCTTTCTTCAATGAAAGATAATGTAATTTTGAGAACAGGGGAAACTTACTGATGAACGAGAAATTGCAATCAAAAGGCTTTCACGAACATCAGGACAAGGGCTTGTGGAATTCAAGAACGAACTTATACTTATTGCCAAACTTCAACATACGAATCTTGTGCGTGTTCTAGGTTGTTGTATTCATGGAGAAGAAAAGATGTTGATTTACGAGTACATGCCTAACAAGAGTTTAGATTTCTTTCTCTTTGGTAAATAATAAATCAAACTAATTACAATTTATATGATTTGAATATTGTTATTACAATTTATATGATTTGAATATTGTTACATGTCTGTCTTATCTGACTTGTATATACCAAAATGTTTAACTAGATGAAACCAGGAGGGCGCTGCTAGACTGGCCAAAACGATGGAAAATCATTGAAGGAATTGCTCAGGGTTTGCTTTACCTGCATAAATACTCGAGAATGCGTGTTATACATAGAGATCTTAAGGCTAGCAATATTTTGCTAGATACAAATATGAATCCAAAGATCTCTGATTTCGGTATGGCCAGGATTTTCAAACAAAATGAAACTGAAGCAATGACCAACAGGGTGGTCGGAACATAGTAAGAACACTTTGTCTTCATAACGTTACCATTTAGCACACATTTGTGTGATTTTTATTTATTTATTTATTTTTAATATGGCACATTATGCAGTGGTTACATGTCTCCTGAGTATGCAATGGAAGGGACTTTTTCAGAGAAGTCTGATGTCTTTAGCTTTGGAGTTCTAGTTCTAGAAATAGTGAGTGGAAGAAGAAATACTACCTTCACTCATCTCGACAAGACACTCAATCTAATTGGATATGTAAGTCTAAAAAAATATTTTTTATTTACGTACACAATATTATAAAAAGTCAAAAAGTGAACCATGTGAACTGTTTTAGGTGTGGGAGCTTTGGCAGCAAGGAGATGCATTGCAAGTGGAGGATCCAACACTAGGCGATACTTGTGTCATACAACAATTGTTGAGGACTATTCATGTCGCACTTCTTTGTGTACAAGAAAACGCATTGGATAGACCATTAATGTCGGACGTGATCTCTATGCTTATTAATGATACTATGTTGTTACCCACCCCAAAACGTCCAGCATTCTTTTTTGGAACTACTCCATCCAAAACTACTTCAGTTGAAACCAAGTCAGAGAACTACTCTGTAAACCAGATAACCATTACAGAAATGAGGGCTCGATAGGTTATTATTTTGTATCATTTACATTCATTTTTTATTGCTGCCATTTATAATTGTAATTATACTGTTGAAATACGAAGCTTGGATTGTTGTTCCTATTTTTTTACTCATGAGGCGTTTAGCTTTCATGATCACTCAAAACGCCTCAAAAAATCTGGTAACTATTAATAAATCAGATTGAGATAAATTATGAAATCATGTGGTTTGCATGAATTAGTCCATAAATGTCTTATTCATAGATTGTATTGATTTGACCAGTTCAATACAGTGGACTAATTGTCTACTATTATAAAAAAATATATAAAAAAATAAAAATAAAAATAAATAAATAAATAATATGTATGGATTAGTTGAGCATTTAAAAGTCATTTCGGCTAAAACTATGCTCGGTAATCGCTTTCGAAAATTTGAAAAAACTTTACATTGAACAAAAAAAATAACTTCAATACTTTAAATTGAGACCAGAAAAGTTGAGTACCTAAAATTCAAATTGACTTTAAGTGCGATTTACCCTAAGGAAAACAACCACTAAGTAGATTACATTTGACTCACAGTGATACCAAATATAACCTAACATCTAATCTGCCATCGAAGAGTGATATCGAATGCATTACAAAATGCAAGTTGTTCTTCCGTTAAGTCTGATACCACAACATCATATCGTTCATACACATCATACTCATCAAGTTCACGTAGACTAAGGTCATTAGTTTTGCCACTTTTTTGCTTATATGAAGACGCCATAAACTGAGCAATCTCATTATCATGCTCTTAAACCCCACTTTCCGAATTATCATCTTGCAAATCCATTGAAGTGCTAGGCATAGCACCTGATTCCACAGTCACTTATTTATCCTTGTTAACATCCTCTACACGATTAGGCTTTGGCCCATGTTCTTCCAAATTATTCACCTCCTTTTCATTAATGGTACTGAAATGGCCCACACCCCTAGCATCCTCTATGTCACCCATACTGCCTAGAGCATCAAAAGAACTCGATGTAGTAGTAGTGTTAACAACATGTGTAGCACACGGAACCTTCGGCTTTGGCAGTCTAGAATTCGTCTTCTTGTCGTTCATTAGTTTAATCGGTTTGTAAACAAGATGCGATTTTGAACCAATATGAACACCAAGAACTGCTTGCCTATGTAACTTTGTATTCTTCAAAACATCTGAGTCAATTTTATTTGGGAATTGGCTCAAGACATGGCCAAAAACCTTGTAATTTGAACATCTTATGGTTTCCACTCGTACTCAATTCGAATAGTGTTCAAAATATACCCATCACCGTCAATTTTTGGGATTGCCACCACAAGAGTATCTTTCAACTCCATATTATCCCATAAGTGATCAATCATAGCTTTCGCATAACAACACCTACCTAATGACTATGTACACATAGTTGTAGTATAAGCGTCTAAAATCAATAGTGCAAATTCATCCCTCTTCTTGATGGTATGCTATCAGTTTTAGAACCAACTGTTTGGGGTGTTGTCAATCAACAATGCTAGGTATGACAAGTGAGTATGACACCAAGAATTGACAAGCTAGCTCTCTTTCAAATAAGATCTGTCCTTGCCGGCATTATTATCCAAACCCCCTTCTCCTTCTCTTGATGTAGAAAAAAATCCCCTTTATTTGAGGGTAATACAGAATTAGCTCTATCTTATCCAATGGGAGACTTTTGAGTTCATCCTTTAGCTGACTTATCAGAGATCGAGAGAATTGCCATAAAGTGCAGTACTTCCTCTCTGGTGTATAGATCCTTACCATTTCTTTTCAACTATGCTTAAGGAGCCTGGCCTGTCTTACTTTCGTGCTAAACGATACGATGAAGGCTTGATAGTTCAAGTAGTAAAGGGGTGTACTAAGTTTTGTTGCAATAGCACTCAACCTATTTTTTGTAAACACAATAAGAGGAACATCATGGAATATAACCAATGTTAGACAAGTCCACCTTTAATAACTTCGCATTCGGAGACCACTTTTTTCATAATTAATAGCACATTACGAATTAACCATGGACCATTTTCAAGCAATGCATCCATCCCGTCCTTAGAACTAAACTTGGAAAAGAACAAACCTTTAGAGTTCATCATTGTTCTAACAAGACAATATTTACTCCAAGTATTCTTAAAATAATTTTCAACAACCGGATATGCCACTCTTTGGCCCAAGAAAAACCCATGTACAGAATTGTTATATCGTTCATCAACTTCAAGATAGCAACATCAGCCCCATTACTGTCCGGGGCTACTAAGGTACAAAAATTAACATTTTTCTTATTTGGTTCTCCGTTAAGACAATTGGCATATGAAAGAACCCTGTTACCAGTCACTTTCGAACCATTGTTTGGACTAGAAGTAGCCACTTTGGTGGATGTATTCTAGGTACTAAACGTGTCAGACAAGAATGGAATTGATTCCATTTTATTAGCTTGATCATCGGCATTCAAATGTTTTACAGGTTCCCCATCATATCCCAATAACTTGAGCTTACCTTGAAGCATTTGACGTTGAATATTATGAATCTTTGTAGCTAAAGCACTCATGTCTTCCTTATTTACACTAAGAGCTAAAGAAGAAGGACTTGGAATACAATATGCATTCGATAAGCTTGGAAATTGATCAACAGTAGCCTTCTTCTTCATACCATCTTTCAAAGTTGAATCACCATTATTCGATGCAACCTTCTTATTCTTATCATTCGCAGTCCACCCCCTCACCCTTCCAAATGCAGAAAACCTTGCTTCATAATCACACCATGTAAAACACCATAGTTGACTAGTACCCGCGTTTAATTAAATTCAAATAAGTGACAATATCATAATTAATTTAGAACATTAGAACTGATATACAAACAAATTCAATAATGTTTATGGGGTAAACAACAGGTAAACCAAACGCAACGGCACCAAATAACACAAGAAATCAGCGATTAATGATGATCGATTCTAAAACTTTAACCCTAAAATGAAAAGACGTAACCCTAATAACAAACTATGACTCAAAGACGAGAACAAAATCTGTATTAGAATCAACTTAGGGTAGGGATTAGAGTAGAAGAAATTGCTTTTTTAGGGTTTAGAAATCGCAGCCACCACATTCACCAAAGAGGAGAGGGGCAAGTGCAATTTCTGTTATTTAGCCCAACTTAATTCAACATAAACCAAAATTGATAGTAAATAACTTGAACACCCCCACACCCAAAAAAATAAATACATAAAGTAACAAAATTCTTAATACTTTTTTGAGCTCCTTGCCTGTTGTTATTTAATGAATATCCTTTTCTGTTTTAAAGAAATTAGAGTTTAGATCGTAAAATAGCAACATTTTTTTTTTAAAGTTTTGTCTTGATATGTATATAAAATATCATGTAACGAACTTTCATAAAATGTTCAAATATGTACATTTTGATGTGTTATGTATACTACTTATAATGAAGGAAGGACTCCCTCTTCAAAAAATTCAGATGTACACAAAATGATGCATGGTTTACAACACTTTAAAGCAAGCAATTTTCATAATTACAACAACCAAAGCATTGTGTACAACAAAAACTAGCATGAATCGAAATTCAGACTACTTTCCTTAGAATTCTACATTGATAGCATTAAAAACACCCCTACACCCAATATTACAATTATTTAAACACAATGTACAACCCTCATTCTACATTAATAGCATTAACACCCCAACACCCAATATTACAATCATTTAAACATAATGTACAACCTTCATTCTACATTAATAGCCTTAAAAACACCCCTACACCCAATATTACAATCATTTAAACACAAGGTACAACCCTTATTCTACATTAATAGCATTAAAAACATCCCTACACCCAATATTACAATCATTTAAACACAATGTACAACCCTCATTCTACATTAATAGCATTAAAAACACCCATATACCCAATATTACAATCATTTAAACACAATGTACAACCCTCCATCTTAACCTAGACATGAACTTGTGACCAAGACTCGACTCAATAAAACTCGACTCGATACACAAAGCTGTGACCAAGCAAATTTAGGTGTCGGAATGACATCCCATGACATTTTTATTAATTCCATTAAAAAAATTTATTTTAGGGTACCCGCCGCTGCAACGCGCGTGTACCCTGCTAGTTACATTAATAATAGTGACACGTGTCAGTTTTTCTAATATGACAATACATCAAAATATGCATATATTGAAACACTTTATGAAAATTCGTTGAATTTAATTACTTTTTATAGTTCATGTAATAAGACGGAACTTTGAAAAAATTTCGTTTCTATTTTGCGAAAAATGATAACAATTTTAAAGGACTTAATTAAATACAGAGAAAAACTTTAATAAAAATCCAAATTCCCATATATATTTGTTAGATGAACAAATATACTACGACGTCGTTGTTAAATGTCAAACTCATATCAAACTATAGAACTATTCAAGGCCCATTTGGTGTGGGGTTTTTGGAATTGAAGAATGAGAGTGAAAGGGATAAGAATTTTTTGGTAAATGATGAAAAGCCATAGCACAACTTTGATACCTTCAAAATTGATGCCGGACACTAATTAAATGGCGGTATGAAAATTCTGGATAGCTTTTCATGAGGGCTACCTCACTCATGTCTTCATCTCTCTCTTCTTCTATATTAAACTTTAAATATAAAATCACTACTAAGTAAATAAAAAACATTACTTTATATTAAATTATAATTTTCTCTTATTTTCAATATCTTTAAAACCTATACCAAATCTAATTACAATTTTAAACCTATTTGCAAACCCAACGCGTTATAAAACTTTGTTGAGTAAAGAGATTCTTGGTTGTTTCTATTCTCTGGAAACAAAGTGCTCTTTCAATTAAGTGCCCGAGTGAGCATTGGTTCGGTTTAGCTCGGTTTTAGGCTAAAACAGAAATCAAACCAAAAATTTCGGTATTTTGCTTTCTAAAAGCATTCTTTTTTAGTCTATCTGGGTTCGGTTTTTCAGTTTCGATTTGGTTAATCAATGTTTAGTCTTTCCAAAGTCGTATTTTTGATGCTTCATAAACTAACGTTTTCAAGTTACAACAATAAAGAAACACACAATTATGACAATAAGAAACTAATGACAATAAAGAAAATACTACAAGATAATTGTTTATGTTTCATAAATTGACACAACAATACCAATAAAAAAATTGATTACCACAAAAATTCTATAAGAAATTGTAAATGCGTTCTAAATGACACCATCAAAAAGCAATATCTATTTTAAAGTGTTTTAAGATGATATGTATTTTGTCGGCTCAGTTGTTTTGGTTTGGGTTTATGCTAAAACCAAAACGAACCCTAAACTTTGGTTTTTCCAAAATACAAAAACTGAATCAACAGTTTTTCAATCGGGTTCGGTTTTTCGATTTTGATATCTCGATTTGTTTGATTTAGATTTGTTTTTTCGGTTTTCTGCACACCCCTAGTCCCATATGATAAAAGATACATGTGTGGAATATTATAAACTAGCTTATAAGACCCGTGGAATCCACGGGTTTTTAGAAGAATAAATGCATAAAGAAACTAAGCGTGTGAGTAAAAGTAAGAAAAAACAACGAAGGCAATAAGTCAATGTTACTATAAACAAATATGGATGTAACTGTTAATCTAATAAACATCCATGCACGTGGCCTCCAACCTTGATGGTCTTGAAAAGCAAATGTATGTAAAGAGCGATAATTAAGTGATAAGACAATAAACATTTCATGAGCACCTAATAAGTTTAAATAAAAAAAAATGTAAGTAAAAGATGTTTGTGATTGATAATAAATGTAAACAATAAAAAGTGGCATAAAACATATCATATGTATATTCGTACATACCTGTTGAAACTTGAAACTTAGTCATAGACCTTGAAAAACTTCTTTGTCAAATACTGTCCTCACAATCTCAACCGTTTAAGTTTGGGAAGCAATACTCTTCTATTCTGAGAATATCGTCATGATATGATACATTGATAGATAATGATCTTAGGAAAATCAAGTGTACTAAATAAATAACCAACTTATATAAGTATACAATAGATGTACCACCAAGCTATGTTGGAAATGTTGAATTTGATGTTTGCGCCCAATGGATTGGTGTAGTCGCAGATTGTGGTCTTATCTGAGTAGAAAGCGTAACATGAGCTATACATGTACAATTAATTATTACGAATAAAATTACTTTGAGTCTAAATTTAGTATCCAAATATTATATTTTTTTTATTCATAATTTTTGTTAAAGACCCGTGGATTCACGGGGTTTTTAAAGAAGTATGAAAATGAGATAATAAGAAAACAATGAACGTAAACATGTTTCATTGATATACGAAAGAAATAATGAGATAATACATGAATTATTCGATAATCAATTGAGTTTGTAACAATTAAAATAATAAACATCCATGCGTTGTCGTCTCCAAATTTGACGGTCTGAAATAGCAAATGACGTATGTGAGCGTTAAACAGTTTAATAGCCAATATCCATTCCGTAAACACCAAATAGTCAATAGCATTCAACTCATCATTCATGACACTTTCTTTTCCACTATAAAGAAACAAACTTCAAACCCCAATATCCATTCTGAACCATCATATTACTTATTTAGACAACAATGTAAAACAACACAATTCCATGATACATACAATGAATACATAAACATATTACTGAAAACTTTTCATCCCATTTTATCATCGCGGTTAGTTTAGGACAACAATAATTTGACCCAAATCATCACATGCATGTTGGAATTCACAAAAACTGATCAACAAAGAATCTCTGCAATGTGTATTTAAGTTCGTTACACGAACATATATGTGCAATGTTAATATGTGCATTTAAGTTTGTCACATACCCGTAAAAATGACACAACATTAATGAGGTTAAGGGGTTTCTTTCAACGACGCTTGTCATTCTTGTCATAGTTATCAAGCTCTTGCATAGTTCAATTCGTATGGATTGTGATAGTCTAAACTGTATAGATCTTGAGAGCATTATATGTATAATCCATAAAGCATCCTTTCTTAAAAACGTGTTTCAGTAAACAAAATGAATTGTGGTGTAAAGTTTCAACCTTGTATTGACATACATAAGGATTGTGCTTTCCATGTTTTGATATTTTTGCTCGGTAATATTGACCCATAATTAATAGAGGGGTTGACTTAGGTTGTGTCGTATGTGATAGTTATTTTATATCAACCCGTTATCACATTGACCCGTTAACTAATTTCCACCCACCTTAACTGTAAATGATGCATATAATGCGATAACTATGTGCTGAATTATTGGATGTTTATATGGAACAAATGTCTCCTGAATCTAATTGGATATGTAAGTATAAAAAAAATATTTTTTATTTATGTACACAATATTATAAAAATTGAACCATGTGAACTGTTTTAGGCGTGGGAGCTTTGACAACAAGGAGATGCATTGAAATTGGAGGATCCAACACTAGGCGATACTTGTGTCATACAACAATTGTTGAGGACTATTCATGTCGCACTTCTTTGTGTACAAGAAAACGCCTTGGATAGACCATTAATGTCAGATGTGATCTCTATGCTTATTAATGATACTATGTTGTTACCCGCCCCAAAACGTCCAGCATTCTTTTTTGGAACTACTCCATCCAAGTCTACTTCAGTAGAAGCGAAGTCAGATAACCACTCTGTAAACCAGATGACCATTACAGAAATGAGCGCTCGATAGCGTATTATTTTGTATCATTTACATTCATTTTATTGATGTCATTTATAATTGTAATTATACTGTAAGTATACAAGCTTGGATTTTTATTTTATTATTATTATTATTATTATTTTATTTTTTTTGCATTTTCTTTTTACACATGAGGTGGCTAAATTCTTCATTTCCTTGAGGCGTTTTGCCTTCATGATCACGAAGACTCAAAAGTCAAAATGCCTAAATTTTTTTATTAACTATTAATAAATCAGATCGAGATGAATTATAAATCATAAACATGCTCAAATTTCTTATGAATATAGGACAACATATGTGGATATGTCATATCGAGATAAAATAATCTGTTTTAAAGAAAAATGCTTAGATTTCTTTACTAAATCTGCAAAGAATAGTTCAAGGGCTAAAGTTGTTCTAGACTCGTAAGTTTCATATGTGGTTTGCATGACTTGGTTCATATGTGGTTTGTATTGATTTGGTCAGTTCAATACCGTGGACTAAATGTCCAAGGCAGTTGGCTATTCTCAGTTGCATTCGTGCCCCGCATGCACAGGATTTTCTTTTCACTATCCATATTGATGGTTTGGGACAGAGGATAAATCATCGCCAATTTCGATTGGTTTTGTGTTACAAGCTTGCTATGCCTATATTTGCTGAAGGTAGTCTATGCCCGAGTTGTAATGTGCATCGTATGGACCAATGGGGGGATCACGCAGTTCACTGCTCTAGTGAAGTGGGTGTGAAGTTCAGGCATAATTTGGTTTGTGATATTCTTGTTGATATATGTTCCAAGGTTGGGATTATGGTACGCAAGGAGGCTCCTATGGGTTTTCTTTCAGACGATGGGAAGGAGCTATGTCCTGCAGATTTATTACTTTTTAATTGGCTCCAAGGTAAAGTTGCGTGTTTGGATGTGACTGGAATCTCTCCGTTTGCTGGTGTTGGGGCGACTTCGTGTTCTCCCGAGGTAGCATTGCATAACGCTGTGGAGAAGAAAAAGAGAAAGTATGCGTCTAAATGCGAGGACAACGGTTACAAGTTCATACCACTTGCTTTCTCTACTTTCGGTTAATTCGATACGGAGGCTCTGGACACACTTTCACGTATCAAGTCTATTGCCATTAGCCACTCCAATAATGTTAAATGTGGCGTTTTTATTTTTCATAGAATAAACTTTTGTATTAAAAAAGGGGGTGGGAGCTCAACTTGTGTCTAGACTCCCATCCAACTTTGTATAAGCTTTTTTTATATATTAATGAAATTTATTAATAATAATAATAATAATAATAATAATAATAATAATAATAATAATAATAATAATAATAATAATAAACAAACAAATACTCCCTCCGTCCCAAATTATAAGTCCACTTTCATATTTCACAAAGTTTAAGAAAAGTAGGGCCCTCAAAATATTAACCAATAAAAATTCATTCTCACCCACTTACAAGTATTCTCATTGGTTGAAATTAAAAGTGGACATATAATTTGGGACAACCCAAATTGACAAAATGGACTTATAAAATGAGACGGAGGGAGTAATATGTATGGATTAATCGATCAGATCAACAAAAAGTTTCTTGCGTTTAATGAATTAAATATGGATACTTTGCTATCATAATCTTCAAAATTTCATGTATAGCTCCTCGTATTCTGACTATCCTTTTCTTCTATATATCTAATGGTAAATCCTACCTCTCATTTTTTTTTTGAACGAAAAATTCTCGGACATAGTTGTTTGTTCCTGATGATTTAAACTCACAACTTCTTGGGTTATGTGGGCTATATTGAGACAGCTAGATATATTAATGGTCTAGTCAATGCTATGATTTTGTTCTGAATAACATTTTCTTTATATTTGCAGGAGCTTCAGAGACTAACAAAGCCAGCCCTGGTACTCGGCGAGCTTGGCGACCGCCCAGGGCAACAATGTTTTAGGAGCGTCAAATTTCAGATTCATGTTACATAATAGAAAGAAAAATTCGGACAAGTAAATGTAAAAATGGTAGATGATATGGGGAAATTAATTTACTTGTTTAATTGGGTGGGATGCCTTCTCTTTGTATTTTTTTTTCCTTTGTAGGTTCTAATATATCGTTGCCTTTCTTTAAAAAAATGATGATATGGGGATGAAGATGATACGAAGAGAGAGAGAAGTATAAAATTTACTAGCATCAAGGCCCGCCCGATGGGCGGCTAGTTTTAAGTTGTTTTTTTTTGTTTTTTTTTTTTTTTTTTTTTTTTTTTTTTTAATAATAGATGATGGAAATGATACTCTACTAAAATCAAATACTCTACGGTCTACACTACTCAAATCAAAGACTTATCCATGAGTGCTTCAACACACACATTGAAATTCTTTTTGTTTGTTGACCGGGCTAGCTCTATGAACTCTTGTAAGATATAGCTAATAAAAAAAACTTGATACAATCACGTTAAAAAAGATAAACAAACAATAATCAATGTTTTTAAGACTAAAAAAGAATTCATTTAAGATAACAGAGGATGGAAAAAATTGACAATGCAGCTTATAAAAAACATTATAGATGTCGATAAATAAGAACACGATCTTGTTGAATGTAAAAAGTAAGTCATGCAATCACAACTTATATAAAGCACAAGTTTGATTCCTATATTTAGAAGGCATAAATCTTCAAAAATTCCTCAAAACTCTAAAAAAACTACACCTGGTAGTTACTCTTGGAATAGAAACATTGCAAAATTTGGAACTCATTTTTCTGTGGAAACATTCAACCGAATGGTTGAAGATATTCGGTGGAACAAATTCAAAACAAAAACACCTATAACTAAGGAAACTTAAATCCACTACCATAAACAATGCACAAATCACTACCAGTAATTATTTTGTTTTCAATTCCATTTCTCAAATCTATGATTTCAATTTCGATTGGTCGGTTCTACTTCACAACTCGATCATACAATCACAGAAACAGTACATCATCACAAAACAACCATATTGAGTTTAAGGGTTTTTTTTTTTTTTTTTTTTTTTTACCTTTTGTTCGGATTGAAACAAAATTAGGTCACTCGATGTTTGATGTTTGATGAATTACGGATTAGTTTTGCATGTATCTATGGATTTTGATTATTGGATTTAGTTTTGAAATACCTTGACTCCATATGAAGGTTACTGAATCATGCCCGCCAACCATTTGTTAATTTGCTTAAAAGAAGATCAGTAGCTTCGAAACACAACACTTAATCTTGCGGTTGAATTTATGTTTTTAATTAACTTTCTATATGATCATTTGTCTATTTTAGCAACTTATGTAACTGATGCAAACCCAAGTTGTTTGATGAAATGCCTGAACGAAATACGTTGTAATAAATATTACAGAGTATTTGGTTTCTAAAGTTTTCTTTTGCTGAATATAATGCTATACTATTTTAAAAACCATGGTCCTATATACTACTATACATGTATCATGACCTATTGTTTTCGAAACTTATGAGGATGCTACAATATGTTTGAATCTCATGGACACATAATTATAAACCATTTCAATTATCACAAAGGTATAATAATGCAGTTAGAAAATTAGGGGTGTTTGGTATTGTCCAATATGCAGAAGAATGAGGAAGAAATGCAAGCTGAGATTTCAGTGATGGAGGGATCAGGAAAACACCATGAACATGAACCAAGTAGCGAACGATCTCAATATGCAGAATAACCTATTTCAGTTTACGATGGAAGCTTTCAACATGACTCTAAGCAAGTGTGCATGATGGGTAACTTACAACCATTTTTAGTTTACAACCTGCAAGTACTTTATTCTTTGTTGGTTTGCAAAAGGGAATTCTTGCCGAGTTATAAGTCCTCTGATCTTTGCCTACCTGTAGAGATGGTAAGCTGCTTTGGAATGTTTGATACTTTTTGGAGATATATAAACACAAGGGGTGGCAAAGGGGCGTGTCAAAATGGGTTATGTTCATTACAACTAGGTCAAAATGGCAAAAGGGCTGTCAATTATATTTTGTCTAAGTTTACTAATGCTTAATGTACATAAAATAAATTGTTTAAATAATCAATTTAGTAGGCCAAACACCTGAATAGCGCTGCAAAATTCAAACCATTTGGCCTGTTGGAGTTGAGAGTAATCTTCTGATGCTCATTGGGTTTTTAGGTGAAATGTGTCGAAGTGTTTAAGGAGTTCTACCAGACAAAAACCAAACACAGAAAGCTCACATGGATCTATTCTCTAGGGACGTGTAATGTGAATGGTAAATTTGATCAGAAAACCATTGAGCTCATTCTGGGAACTTACCAGGCAGCAGCAGCTCTTCTGCTATTCAATGCTTCAGAAAAGCTAAGCTATTCTAAGATCAAAACACAATTGAATATTGCTGATGCTGATGTTGTGAGATTACTCCAATCCCTATCATGTGCTAAGTATAAGATTCTCACCAAGGTGCCAAACTCAAGAACTATTTCTGAACTGACGTTTTCCAGTTCAACTCAAAGTTTACTGATAGGATGAGGAGGATCAGGGTATGTACATCTATGTATCTTAAGGTTTTATTAGGCCAAACTAGATTACATGGTTCTGTCTAATTCAATGGGACCAATTGTATAGATGGCCGTACCCATTAGGTTATGTGTTAGTGGCTTGGTCTCCAAGCAATAGCAGTGTTGTAAATATCGGTCTTGGCGGCCGATATATCAGTGATAAATCGCTTATCGGCGGTTGACCGATACGATATTTCACTTATCGGTCAAATTTATCGGTTTGGTCAAAATCGGTCAAATATCGGTCATATCGGTCAAATTTCTCGGTCATATCGGTCAAATATCGGTCATATCGGTCAAATATCGGTCAAATTTATCGGTCCAGGTTCTTTCCAATCAATCAGTCATATATTGGAGTTTAATTGGAGCACTTTGGCAGTATACCAGTTCTCTCTTATAAGTTATAAATATAATGTATGTTTTGTTTTGTGTTACATATGTTGCATTTCAAAAATATACATAAATTTCTTTACAATTTATGGTCTCCGATATATCACTGATATATCGCCGCCATATCAGTCTTGGCGCTTGGCGGTGGTCGACCGCTGAGGTACCGTCGAGCGATATTTACAACACTGAGCAATAGTATTAGTATATATACATACACTATCTAATGTACATTACACAATTACAATCACATCAATACAATACCTATTAAGGTTTTATATCATTTCACCCTTTGATTTTTTTTCTATGCATTGTGTGACTATATATTTTATATACCTATCAAATTCCTTTGCCACCTGTGGACGAGAGAAAGAAGGTTGTGGAAGATGTTGACAAGGACAGACGATATGCTATCGATGATTCAATTGTTCGTATAATGAAGTCTAGGAAAGTCCTTAATCATCAACAGCTTGTCTCAGAGTGTGTGGAGCAGCTTTGTCGCATGTTCAAGGTTTGCCATTGATTTCTCATGCATTTACTATTTCATTGTATTTGCTGTGTGGTTGATGGGAAAAGGTGGTTGCGGGTGGGTGTTAATTGCCAACTTGCTTTTGTGACGAGATCAGTGGTGTTAAAATTTGTAATGATAATTTATCAGCACTAATATGGTGAAATGCTACTGCTCCTTTTGTGTGTTATACTCCCCCTTTACAGATGTGTGTTACTAATGGTCTTTGTATTTGACTGCAGCCTGATTTTAAGTTAATCAAGAAGAGGATTGAAGATCTGATCACACGCGAGTACTTGGAAAGGGACAAGGAGAACCCACAACAGTTCAGATACTTGGCTTGATCTGTACGGTCATATTTTGTTGCAAAGGCATAGAGCAATGATTAAATATGTCTTTGCTGGTTATCCTGGGAACAATCTTTTAGGGGAGGGGGGTCGATTTATTACTTTTGTGGATATGTCTTTTGGCAATCGATTTTGTGCAGTTGACTGGTTGAAATTCTGTTAGGATATTCTTGAAGAAGTGATATTTGGGAAATATTGGCACAGTTTTTAGGCATGATTTTTTTACCAAGTTTCTGTTTTATAGCTTACTTCCTAGAACCATATGGTTCTTGTGGCTTGATGGCATGCTCTGCATGCAACTTTATATTATAGTTGTGTCAATTGATCAGTTAAGTATGCATGGTGAAAGGATCAATTCGTTTTAACCAACATAAGCGTCATTGTAGATTAAAAGAACACACGATTTGAATTACGCTGTTTTCCTGCCATATTGATCCTTTTACAAATTGCTAGCACTTGTGAATGCATCATTGCAGCGCAATTTTGGATTGAGTGTATTTACGGGTAGGTTGGGGAAATTGCAATACCATCTTGGACCCATATACTTGTCTAAAATTATATATTTCACTGATCTTGAACCCGTATACTTGTCTAAAATTATATATTCCACACCCACTGATAACAATCCTAAACCAAATCCAAATGACCCCAGCTGATAGAGTTATGTCGTTTGTGGTTGAATTAATATCTCATAGGTAATAGCACAAAAGGCCGAGGATATTGATTCAACTTAAAGTGATCATATTAGTGTGAAATATCGGACACTGAACAATGCAAATATTTGAATATTGGTCATTATCTTGGTGTTTTGCTTTTGCTAATCCTTTTACATATATTAAATTATGTTATGATCCGAGAAGTGGAACTGTAAAAAGGAAGATGGCTTTGGTAGGTCCCTTTATTTTTATGTTTGCTAGACAGTTACTTATGTATGTTGTTGATTTGCGACTAAGTTTATTAAATTCTTATATTAATGTAAAGTATTTGTGTATCTTTATTATTCTTATATTAATATAAAATAAAATCATGAGACTAGCCCGCCCATCGGCGGGTCTTGAAGCTAGTTGATTTATATAGAGTAAAGATAGTACTTTTTGCATAACTCTTTCCTTTTGAAACTCTAGCTCAGTAATGCATGGGAAAGTACAACAAAAATTACTTTGAGTCATAGTTGACTTGTGCAGAATGTAGCTTAAGGATCTGATCTCATGACATGCTCTATAATAAACTTTTATAGAGTACTTATGTTCATACTTGAGCTTCTTCATGCAGTAGATTATGCCCTCAAAAACAGACTTTTGATTCACGATTCAGATGGGCTTAAAGAGTAGTGATCATAAAGGATAGGGAGATATAGCCTCAACATGAAAAGATATATGCATTTTTCCAATACTTTCGACTGGTTTTCATAAGCTCAAATAAATTGTTTTAATATAATGTTGTCATAAAAAAAAGTACTTAAATAGAAACTGACTTCTCAATGGAGCTTGATTCATAACACTTACAATTTTGCATTAAGTTCAGAGAATACAATATTGTGATATCCTTTTTGGCCTTTGAGTCAATGCCATCTAACTGAAGGCATGTTTAATCATATATTTCCTTTTTCTCCAAATCGCTTATTGTAGTACAGATGTAGAGCACATATTCGGTTTCCAAGTCCGAGACATTCCAATGTCCTGCACAACTAACAAACCTAATTAGGAAATCAATGCAAGTCCTTTTGGATACAAGTTGGGTTTAATTACACTATTTCATAGAACTGTTTCTTTGATAAATTGAATGAGGGGGCTATGCATTAGGATAAGAAGAATTTAAGTGACTGTCGACATGTTCAAACCATTTGACTTAAAGGTTGTTTTTTTAACCCGTTTGACTTGAGTAAAGCAAGTCAAACAGCTTAAATGATGCGGAAATGGTACAGAGATTGGAGAATATGTGCTTTCGGATCTAACTAATTGTGAGGTGAGATTGACAGGATGCTTCCGGACTTTGTTTATAAACCGATTGAAAAACTGTAAGATTTATGTGGGTCTGGAAACATCACATTAGGATTCATCATGCTAAGGGGACTGATTTTTATCTTCGATGTCGGAATCGGCCCATTATTCAGCAGAGTTCTGGGGTCAGATTTGCACCTTACTATTTGTGTTATAACGGGATTGGGAATGATCTCAAAGAGTCCAATCAATATGATGATACTGGGAGTTGGACAAATGTGGATGATTTCCAGTGGTTGCGAGCTGTTCAGTCGCCAAATTGGTCAATTCTCCCCGAATGTCAACGCATTACTACAGTAAAAATTTAAACTTGGAAAGTTAAATGGAACTAAGAGAAAAGTTCAACTAGGGCATCTGATTAGGGCACTCTGCTATATACGATCTAGGATCCCAACATCAACGAGGATACACGAGTCTCTATCACCAACTTTCTGTCGACTCAAGTCAACTTTGACAGCGGAAAAAAGAAAAGTAGGCGTTTTGGGGCAAGCATAAAGGTGTGAGATGGGAATATAGCATAAAAATTAGAAGCTCCAATGCCATAAACAATTTCAACCTTTTAACGTTCATTATGATTGCGTGTTATAATGAGGTTGCCTTTCTAGCAAATCAAATTATGACTTTTTTAGTGCACTGAATGTAGAAGCTTTTTGGTGACACTGTCATAAAATCAGAGAAGCATATTGATGGTCCTAACGAAGTTTGCAAACTGAAGTTCTTGAATGGCTTGAAGCACTTCAAGGACATGTTTGCAGATTCTTGCAAAGTGATTTTTCAGAAACAAACTACAACCGACCAAATGAAGTAATGAACCCAAAGTTATTCCATATAATCACTCTAGGGGTAAAACACATTCGACAACTATGGCTACAATCATATTTGTATGAGATTATATCACAGTGGATACTTCACAAAGAATAATTTATTTTACACAAGCAACTCCTTTCATACACTATCGACCATCCATGACGGTAATGCTCATATTGTTTATAGATACATCTATTGGTTTTGGCTTCCTTTCATCAGAAGTTGACATTGACTTAGCTCTGACCATGGCTGATGGTGGTGTGTTCGGAGTTGGTAACAATATAGTGTCGTTAAGAAGCATGGAGATCATATCTGATGTTGTTGGTCTTTCCGTTGCGGTATCTTGGACACATAGAAGTGCCACATGAACGGTCCTTAAAAATTGTTGTACATCACAAGTACTTCCTAGCATTGGATCCTTTAACTCCAACGCATCTCCCCGTTGCCATAGCTCCCATGCCTGGATCATTATAGATAAGATCATAACTCATATGTTGATGGTCTCTGTATATGTATAAAATAAATTAATGCTTGTTATATTTGAATCTCTGTTGCCAAGTAAACTCGATCAGACAGGTGTTTGAGATTGCTTATTGATCATTGTAATCTGATACAACACACAATAAGTTTTAAGTGTTTGGATGGACCTATGGAAGGAAACTGTTTAGAATTATATGATTATTTTAGGGATTAAACAATCGGTTTCGAGTTTCCTATTGAAATTAATTGTCTAATTTTGCTTATTTTTCCTTGAAAGAGATACAAATGTTGAAGCATCATGAAACTAATTATTTTATTATTTCATTTTGATACAATAAAAGATCGAAGATCCAAACATTATCTCCTACATTGTGTTTTGTTGGACTTGATTATCAAAATCAAATCATTTGAAACTGCAAGAGCAATTTAATATGTGATTCCATACTCCATGGAATTAAGTGATTTGAAAGTTTTCCCTTTCTTTCAAGGTTTGGTGGCAATTTGAGACCCATTGGTTAGTCTAGTTGGGTAAATATCTAGTAGAGGAGACGTCTAGTTGGGTCTCCCTAAATATTATAGACGAGTATAATTGGGTATTTGATACAAAGTGCAATTATAGTAATAATTACCCAACAGGTCTAGGCGAGTCTAGCTGGTCAAAAAAATTATTACTTTTTTTTCACTTTTTTCATCTTTTATTCAAAATAATATTAATAATAAAATAAAAAATCTTGTCGACCTTACCAAAACCCATCAAGACCCAGACCCAACCCATCTAGACCCGGACCCATTTAGACCCATGTTTTTAGAAGATCCCTATAGACCCGAACCCATATAGACCCAAACCCATCTAGACCCGTGACTAAAACCTGACCCAACCCACCTATTTTGCCACCTTTACTTTCGGCGGTTAAGATACTGCCTTGTATACATCAAATCCTTATTTCACAAAGAACGGGAAATCTTTTGAAAGAAGTATGGTGTCCAACTGTCAAGTTAAGAAGTGGAATTTGGGGGTTGGAGATTAGCCAAACACATTTTGTATCTCTATAACTTTTGGAACGAATGAACTAAGATGTTAACATAAGTAAAAGATAATATATATATATAAAGTGATTTGGATCAGACTTACATATCCAATAAGATTAAATGTCCCGTCAGGACGAGCAAAGCTGCTATTCTTTCTTCCGGTGACGATTTCCAGGATGAGGACTCCAAAGCTGAAGATATCTGACTTTACGGAGAATGTCCCTCCCATTACGTACTCAGGAGGCATATAACCACTGAACATAATTTAAATTGCTTAACGCTTCATGTAATAAAAGGTATTCAATATGACAACACCAAGTTCATCTAAAAGGTATTAGTAAACACGTCATACGAAAAGAAGTAACTTACAATGTTCCAACCACCCTATTTGTCATTGCTTCAACCTCGTTCTCCTTGAATATTCTTGCCATACCAAAATCCAAAATCTTTGGGTTCATATTCTCATCTAAAAGAATGTTACTAGCTTTTAAATCTCTATGAATGACTCGCATTCTTGAATACTTATGCAAGTATAACAACCCCTGAGCAATTCCTTCAATGATGCTAAATCGTTTAGGCCAATCAAGCATTGCCTTTCTCGTTTCATCTACAACATAACAAAAGAATCTCTGATAACAAATGTCAACAACAAAACTGCTGATTGCACGAACAAGATTTAAAACTTACCAAAGAGAAAGAAATCTAAACTTTTGTTGGGCATATACTCGTAAATTAACATCTTTTCGATTCTGTGAATGCAACAACCATGAACACGAACAAGATTCGTGTGTTGGAGTTTGGCTATGAGTATTAGTTCATTCTTGAATTCCGAAAGCCCTTGCCCTGACGTTCTTGAAAGCCTTTTTATCGCAATTTCTCGTCCATCGGTTAGCTTTCCCTGTTTTTGAAATTTCATGACATATCTTTTTTGTAAGATTAGAGTTGGAAATGAAATTCTTACATAAGTGTTTAACATGAAATATGATCACCTTATAAACGGGACCAAACCCACCCTGTCCGAGTTTGTTTTCAATCGAAAAATTATTTGTGGCGGCCATGATAGAGGCAACACTAAACACTAACAAATCACTTCCTTTCCCACCATTGCCTTCAAGCTGATGCACGTCTTTGAAGCTTTCTGATGCTGTTAACTCAAGGAAATATTCATCTCTCTTCCTTCTCTCTTTTTCTGCATTAGATTTTGTGACTTAACTGAACAATAAACTAAAATTTACATGATTTATTGTTGATAGCAAGTGTTGTACCTTCTCGTCTATGCTTTCTCTTTTTCCCGCACCACAAAAGCCCCAAACATAGGAGAACAAGAGGAATAGTGAAACCGATGAGTATCCATATCAATTGCATTTTGCTCTTGTCTTTCTTTTCTGCACAGTGACTTGTTTAGCTGCCCAAAAAAAAAAGGGTTTGACAGTTGCAAAGACATAGAAATAACAATATTCTTACTTGAGGTTGGGTTATTTGGATTTTGGGAAATGATCACATATGCCCATGTAGAATTCTTCCTTGGATCTAGGGAAAAGCTATTGCTTCCTTTCAGAATAGTACATCCAGTTCCATCAGTGTTGCTGCTATTAAACCCCACACACTCGCATTCATTCCAGCACTTGACAAAACAATCACTGATACTTAAGCTCGAGTTACCTTCGGTAGTGCTGCTTGTCATATGAGGATCAAAACTTCCATATTGATGAATAAAACTATTCTTCTCTCCC
Organism: Artemisia argyi; assembly: GCA_030686995.1. Lineage (NCBI taxonomy): Eukaryota > Viridiplantae > Streptophyta > Magnoliopsida > Asterales > Asteraceae > Artemisia > Artemisia argyi. The sequence continues at coordinate 186,951,304 of CM060684.1, forward strand.
CGACATTGCAGCAAAGTTGAGTCTTCCATGCACCCCATATTGGAATCAAATCCGTAACAAAACTCAGGAGTCCATAAAACAGAATTACTTACATCTTCAATTTGCCCGTTAACTTTCAAACGCCACATGGGTGTAGGACCATTATCATCCTCGCTGCCCAAATCTTGATCTACGCTGTAGCTAAAGTATCCTACTGTGTTGTTGTACACAGAAGTGAGTTTATATTTGGCTTCGCTATTTGGACTATTCAGTTCAAACAGATATGGAAATTGTTGATCTTTTATTTTTCCACTAGTCCAGTATGGTTGGTTTCGTCGTTGGATTACTAATCTCTGTTCAGTGGGTTCCCAACTCAAAGTAAAAGCGCCCGCGGGTTCAGAATTTTCTTCGCTCAAGGAAGAAGTCAGTGTCCAATTATGTCCTGTTGTAAGGTCATACCCAAGCTTCATACCAGGTAAAAGTACATCAGTTGGGTGATCGAAACTCTCCCACAAAACCCTCTTGTTAGTTTCATTGATCAGACGGAAATTACCGTTGTCTTCGAGGGTTGCGGTCACATTTGGATTTAGACCGGCTTCAACATCAGTAATCCTCATCAACGTTTTCTGTTCGCTAGTAGTGACGATCAAATTTCCAGTGTTGGGGTCGATGGAGAGATAAATGTCTTCATTTAAGGTGGATATCATAGGTGCGTTTGGGTTCGCTACCCATACTGTTTGATCATTTGTTAAACTACTAATTGCCAAGTATATGCTATATGGTGAATTTGTATCATAAGTATAGAAAAATAACTCAAACTTCCCAGTCTTGGAAACAAGCTGGTCACCGTACTGTAGAGGCGGTCGAGCTTGGTCGTTGAAAATGTGTCGGATGGGGGACAAAATCTGACAGTGTAATCAGCATCCCTGCAGCTATAGATGCCTAAATCATTAGTCTCATAGGTAACTGTATTTGGGCAAGCCGATTCGAACAGCCGACCATATTTTGACACGCTGCAATTTGTTTCGATTGACTTCAGGCAACAGTACTCCGGTGAACCATATAACTGGCAAGCACTCTTACACCCTCCTCCACCCTCCAGCAGCAGCTCTGGCGGACACCGTTGATTCAAGTTGTTTACGCATCCCATGATTAGACAACTATCCCCAGGGCTCGGCTCTATAGTCATTGGTAAATTAAAGCCTTTAATGAGGCTAACATTATAGAAGTCGTCATCCGTGGTACTCACATCGAGCTCTAAAATTGTAACAGGTTGCATGTAATTTCTTCCATTGCACTCCATTTCACCACCACAATCACCCGTGACACACGACCCATGACCAGACCCATTAAATGTGCAACCAGTCCTGCCCCAGATAGTACCAGACCAGTTCCCAAGAACTTCAAAGGACTGCCGAGCACCCTTTTCCAGCTCAAACCCGGTGACATTGAGAACCGGGCTGCCTAAGATTCCAGGCCAAACAGTGAAGCCACAATCATTGGCAACAGTAATAGTAGTCCCTGAAGCTCCTGCAAGAATGAAAAATTTGCTATTCAGAACAAAATCTTAGTGCATGTGTGTGCAAGTATTTAGGACACAGAGGGACTGATATACCATTGAACAACAGGTAGAATAGAAATGTCAGAATGTGAGGAGCCATTGCTGCATTAAACTTTGAATAGGATGAAGATGGTAAAGCCATTGTTAAATCTCTTAATAAAACAGGTTACATTTATTTTATACAATTATCTATATACATTTGTATATTCTACCATGTGCTCCACGATCGACTTAAAATACTAAAAGTTGTATGAACAAAGTGTGCCTTTGCTTACCGCGTATTGACTATCATGTTGATGAATGTAACTAAGTCTATGAATCAACTTTCTCGTACTACCGGCCACCCTTACATTCTTTGTTTCACAACCTGCATGTTGAATCTTGGCACCAACTTTTGCAGCAATATAAATTTTGTACTGTTAATCTTATTTGTTTACTTAATGCTTTTTTCGTTCTTATCAGTTCCTTTTGCTTTTTCTTATTTTAAGTTGTTCCTCTACTGCTTTATACCTATTTAAAATTAGACTAATGATAGTGCATAGTAGGTGATATTCCATTAATTAAGGGTGAAAAAGGGGCTATGGGTCAGATTAAATTAAAAAATCAGAAACTCATGAGTGACCACCACCACTTCCAGAATGTCGAAAACCAGTCAGAAACTTTCATGACTGATATAGATGAGTGGCCTGTCTTGCTAGCCTTTACAGTTAAGCAAAACACTATTTCAGTAAGAAATAAGAATAATATACCAAGTGTGTACATAAGCAACTACTTTCATACCCTATTGACCATCCATATATATGGTTGAGTTTTATTCACAATTGACATTAATATCCATGCTACTCAGTGACACCATAGTGTTACTCAAGCCGAACAAACCACCATGCTTCATGGACATAGTAGGGTCAATATCTTACGTAGTTGGTCCATCCGTTTCACTTTTGCACACATAGAAGTGCCACGTGAATAGACCTCAAGAATTGCTGTACAAAACAAGTTATTCCCAACTAATTCCAACACCCACCCTTGTTGCCATATCTCCAACGCATTGTCAAGTAAGTTAACTTTCCTTGGTCACTATATTATTTCTTTCTTTTAAGTAGCCATCTCACTTAGTAAGTGTAATAATCTAGTCATATCACAAATCAGTAGATGTAGTAAGATCCTCTATTCTTCGTTGGAGACAGAAAATTTTGTAATTTTTGAAAAAATATATACAATTATTAATTTATGACAATACTTACAAATTCTTCTTGGGACGATTTTCAGGAATAAGACTCCAAAAGCTGAAGATATCAGATTTCTCTGAGAAAGTCCCTCGCACAATGAAAAATGATATTTTAGGATACAAATGAAAATTTTATTTAAAATGTATCACCATTACTACAAAATAGACCTTTTAAGCCGGTCCGAAGGGCCTTTTAGACCAGTGCCCAAACACATCTAAATGAGGGAGATCCAAAATCCTTCTTTACATACAGACCAGTCTAAGCACCTGTCTCAAACTAAAGATAAGTTATAGCACCGGTGGTTATCATTATAACCGGGCTCTATTTGGTTTCCAAATAAACATAACATTTTGAGCTAAGAATCTAAGACACAAATCTGGAAAAAGCAAGCACCACCAAAACGCATATCGAAACAACAAGCAACCCCAAAAGACCTCTGGAAACAACAAACAATCTCCGACTATATAGTAGCATTCTGATGTGCAACAAAGAGCTAGCCTAGCAAAAAGCATACATACCAACATATTAATTATATATAATACTTGTTTTTCAACATTACATTGGCAACAAAAAGTACGATAACCACTTGATATAATGGCGTATCTAGGGATGGCAACGGGGCGGGTTTGGGGCGGGGCGGCCATCCCCATCCCCAAACCCGATTACTAAAGTTCTCCCCAAACCCGCCCCGATCCCCATCGGGGATCTAATCGGGGCGACCCGTTGGGGCGTGATGGTCCCCCAAACCCGCCCCGTATTAATCGGGGATCTTATCGGGGCATCATCTTTGGGTGTAATTCTCGATTAAAGCCGCACCATTTCACATTTATTGTTATTTTTATACCGTTAGCAATAACGAACATATTAATAATCAATTAGAAACAAGCCTTATTAAATTTTCAATGTTATATTATACGTAAATAATGATAAATTATACCACAAAAAAATTAAAACTTAAAATATGACACTAAACGAGTTTTTATAATCACAATTATGCATTCTTATAAATCTAAAAAAAACTAACAATATTAGAGTAATATATTTTATTACGTAAATTCTAAAAAAAAATACTATACATGTATAGATATATTTGTATATATGTATATATTAATCGGGTGGGGCGGGGCGGGGCGCGGATTCCCCGCTCTCCGCCCCGAACCAGATTAAAATCCCCGTTTAATCCCCAAACCCGCCCCGTAACCCAATTAGCATGCCCCGCCCCGCCCCAATTATGTCGGGTTTCGGGTTTTCCCGTCGGGTTCGGGTTTTTTTGCCATCCCTAGGCGTATCCTTAAGAACAAAACAATTAACCACTATACAAACATTTTAACATATTTTCTAATCACTTGATAAATGACCCTTTTGCGAGAACATAGACAGAGTCAGTGATATGTGAAGTAATTGCTAAATTCTAATAGTAGGATTAAGTATCTAAATTTGGGGATATTATTCTCATTTAAGTATCTAATTGTCCCCAATAAATTATAGTGTTGACACCACCGGTTACACTTAAAATGTAAAACTAATGTAATAGTTTGGCTTCGTCTATGCCCGAGGAAAAAAAATGAAAATCTACAGCTAACATACCATCAAATAACACGTGAAGGATTCTATTTTGTAATTCCGAACTCCTGGTTGACTTCTCCAGCCGAGTGCCACACACGCTCAAACCTTGCCCTTCACGGAGGTTGGCGTGGCCACATGTGAAGGATTCTAGACTTCCCGTACATGAAGTAACCACATTAGAACAAAACGTGTGGTTCTTTATTACCATTTCTCTTAACGCTTGGTTGGTGTTATTTGTTTAGCTTAGTGAAGTAAAGTACCAATGCCATGAAACCATCAAAATGACCTGATCAAAAAACAATAAACATAAACCTCACATGCATCGTGAAATGTTTTGTGAAGCCAAATCAATACCTCAAATTATGGTATAAAAAAACCTTATTTAATAGGCTTAAATAATTCTATGCCTTTCAATCAAACACAAACAAAGACTTAGAAACCCATTTTCTCAAAGCTAAATCCCAAAAAGAAAACACACAATCATGCAAGTATGTTTGAGGCGATGCTTATGAGACTATAAACTTATAAAATAAGCTCATAATAGCATGACGGATTAGAATTCCTTTGTCTTTAAATCAACATAATTAGTCATGTTAAAGTTTGTCGAATAAAACATAAATGTGAGTCTAATGTATCGTTTCAAAAAAGGTTTCAGAGTTGACATTTGGAAGTTCGACAATTCGGAGTATAATAAGCCAATACCTACTGTTTTATCATAGATTATATGTGTTGCTTGTTTGGAAAAGTTAAGAGGAAAAGAAACGGGATTATATTTGCTGATTGTTTGAGAAAGTTAAGAGGAAAAGAAACGGACTAAACATGTTTTACAAACAAACACCCTGAGAAAAGTTCAACATAAATAATAAATTCTCTAAAAATAAAATGGTTAAATTATCGTCATTTATTTCTTTATCTAACTATCTTATAATGCATAAAGGATTACTATAATTAGAATACTTAAAATTAAGCCTTACAAGTTTAGAAGCTTAAAGTACAAGTGATTCAAACACAATTACAATTAATACCATAAATAAAATATAATTAGACATTTACAAGTTTAGAAGCTTAAAGTACACACCACTTTGTTTTTGCCATTAAAGTTTAAAATTAATGACTTAAAATTGATCATTATGTATATTAAATACAATTAATTAAATAGTCAATAAATACAATTAATACATTTATTAAAACACACCTTACAAAGAAATACAAATTATCAAGCATATTGTACAACCAACTTAAACACAATTTCTGCATTAAATGTCACTAATACAAATAATAAAGCATATTATACAAATTTTTAAGCCCGAATGGGCAATGGGCTCGAGCCCAAACGGGCACGGGTCAAACGGGCTCGAGCCCGAACGGACACGAGCTAAACGAAATTTTTGATTTCCGTAAATTTATTGTCAAAAGAACATAATAAACTAAAATATGTTCACATATTGTACAAACCAAGCAAACTACTAAACAAAACATAAAATAAATAATAAATAAAATAATACAAACAAAGCAAAATTTCATCAAACTTTTGTCATAAAAAACTAATCAGTAAAGCTATTGCCAAAAAACGTACAAATAAAATAAATTATTAATCGAAAAAATTAAATTACAGGGTGCCCGCAGCTGCATCGCGCGGGGACCCTGCTAGTCAAATTAAAAAACTCACTTTTATCTTTCTTTTTAAAAATTAAGTATTTTATAATCCGTTAATCGTTACACGAAACGAATCATGCCGTCGCAACGAAAATTAAATCATCATTTTATAGAGGGGCACTTCTATATATACTTTCGACGAACTTTTTTTTTCGATTTTTCCTTGTTAAAATGAAATTTCCGCCTTAAAAAATACTCTCTCCGTCCCAAATTATAAGTCCACTTTCATATTTTTCAAAGTTTAAGAAAAGTAGGTCCCAAACAATATTAACCAATCAAAGTTCATTTCCTCCCACTTTCCAACATTTTGATTGGTGAAAATTGAAAGTGGACATTAATTTTAGGACAACAAAAAGTAGCAAAGTAGACTTATATTTTGAGACGGATGGAGTAACAGTTTGATTTGTTTTTATAAAGTTCACATGTGGTTTGTGAAATCACATGTTATTTTTAAAATAACAAATCACATGCCACATGTGATTTGTGAAATCACACGGGATTTTACAAATCACAAGTGAAAGTTTCAACATTAAAATATAAAAGCTTGAGAAAAGAGTTCGTCGAAAATATATTAAAGTGACCGTCTACTGAAAGATAAAAAAAAATCGTCGTAATGGTATATTTTTCGTCGTTTAACGATTTATTGTTTGCAAGATATTTTATTTTCAAAAAATGATAGATTTTTTCTTCTTTTTTTTAATGGAAAAATGAATGACAATGACTTACCTATTAAATCTTTAAATAGTTTGTGACTTACATATACCACACAGGGTGAGCATCGGTCCGGGACCGGACCAGACCGGACCGCTAAAAACCGAGACCGAATTAAGGTAAAAACCGTGATCTGGACAGAGACTGAGACCGAACCGACGACGGAATTAGCCAAAAAGGCAAGATTTTTCGGTTTTTGGTCGGACCGGACCGACCGAACCGACGACGGAATTAGCCAAAAAGCCTAGACCGAGGACCGGACCAAATGTGGTCGGTCCGGTCCAGTCTCGGTTTGTCCGTCCGTCAGTCCGATCCGTTCGGGTCGTTTGCTCACCCCTACCACACCATAGGAGCAATGGTCAAACAACACTATATTTTGGAACTTCTTAAGGTTTATGTGAAACAACATGTTATTTCATGTCATACGGAAGTTTATAAATATCTGAAATTATTATATTAAGCTAGTAGGCAAGGGAATTTATTTTTCATCATACACATCAGCATCACGTCAGTTTTCTCTCTCCTCTCACTCCCCTTCACCACTCTTCACTATTTAGTGGGTAAGGATACGCATCTTCACCTTAATTTTTTTTAATACTTACACAATTAAAACGTAAACGTAAAAATATAAAAACATAAACGTAAAAATTTAAAAACACAACGTACGAAATTAAAACATTACATAAACTTCAAATATTAAACATAGTACATAAACCGGAAATATTAAAACAATACATAAACTACGATTATTAAAGACGCAAACATACGAAAGTAAAACATTACATAAACTTTGGAATTTAAACTAAAAGTTGAAACCCCACTTTGCTTTCATCCCAGCTCTAACATCGTCAACGGCTTTGTGTGCCTCCCCAGTCAAATGTTTGTATGGCTGCAAATAGAACATTAAGTCTTTTTGCTTTGACTTATATTCTTGCACTTCCACTTCCTTTTTATCTTCATCCATGCAGCCTGTTCTTTCCTCTTCAATTTATTGTCACGTTCGACTTGCTGTGCCATCTCCGATATCATCATTTTAGCCAACGCCTCGTCATTTGTAGTTGCCGACTTATTCACACATTTTTTCTTCAAAGCTTTCGCTTTGTCCCTGCCCATTGGTCGTGGAATTTCTTGCACATCATTTTCTTCGTCATCTCCATCGGCATCATCATTCAGGTTTATACTTTCTCCTCTACTCTCTAGGTAGAACGAACTAGACCCATATGACTTGTATCTCTTGGACCTTTCATTTGCCCTTTGATAAAAAAAAGTTTAACTTCAGCGTCATTCCATTTCTCACATTTCCTTAACTGCTCCCAACAATGTCTATGTGTGAACTTTACTCCGTATTCAGCTTCATAGTTTAGAGTTGCCTTATTGTAGTAATCTTCATCTCCGGCTCCACTCATAGGCTACATACGCATGATATTATTGTACATTCCACAAAAACGAGCCACATTCGGCCGCACCGTCTTCCATTTCCCAAGAACCATATCGGACCCTCGTCGATCCGAATTTGTTTTGCTCGCTATGTACGCCTGTACGTCAGTCCAAAATCCTCCCGACTTCCTCGCGCTACCTTTGGCAGGATCTTCGTATACTGCAACCCAACCTTTACACAACACAATTTCTTCTTCTTGGGTCCATGGAATGTTCCTTAGTGGCTCATCGGTTTGAGCCTGTAGCCTCTTCTGGCGCCTTCTTGTCTTCGCTGGAACCGCTGGTGGTGACGGGGCTGTAGGAGAAACGCGAGATTCATCACGTTGAGTGTTTGATAATAACCCTCATCAAATTGAGATGAGTACAAATCCTCATTTCGGAATGCAGAAATAAGAGACATTGGTTGTTGGGTATGAGGTTGTGATGATGAACCACCAAATTGGTTTTGTGACATATCAAACGGGTACGAGTTATGTTGACCCGAGAATTGGTTAAAAGAGTTTTGTTGGTGTTGCGATGAGAATTGGTTAAACGATAGTTGTTGTGGGTATGGATTATGGTATGGTAGGTTTGGGTATGGTTGGTTATAATATAATGATTGTTGTCGTAAGTTGAGTTGTGGGTTGGCGGGGGAGTATTTCCTAGATTGAAGGTTCCCTCGGGTGTCGGGGGGTTGCTTTGATTATTTCTTCGTTGGGTACGATTGTAGTTTCGGGGAGTGTTTTCTTGTGACATTTTTATAAAAAAGATGAAGTAAATAAGTTGAGAGTGAGTTGAGAGTGTTGATTTGATATTGTGTTAAAAAATTGAGGTTTGTGGGTATTTATAAAAGAAATAATGGGGTGGTAATTTTTTTACTCAAACTCAACGTACAAAAAGTGATTAAATGAGATGTGGGGCCTGTTTTTTCATCTTTTACAATTGTAGGACCCTAGAACAACCTATTTCACATATGAATCTTGGCTAGATCTAGAGAGAGAAAGTAAGTAGAGAGAGAGAGTGGATGGTAACTTCTAGAGAGAGAAAGTAAGATGTATTAGATTAGAGAGAGAAAGAAGGAAATACACATAGAGAACCCTAGAAGCAACACCTCCAAATGAGAGCATTTGGAGGTATTTATAGGTGAGACAGGAAGATGGGCCGGGCTTGGGCTTTTGTAATGAACTAGACATAACCTAATACAATATTAGATTAAACCAAGCCCGTTTACCCTTAACTAAACTACAAGACTATTATACTATAGTTACAAGACTCAATGACTTAATAAATGATCGTCACTTCTATTTCTAACAATCTCCCCCTAAGGGGCGATCATTGAGATCTCTCTTTGATTCCATTGATGATCAACACTTCTATTGCTAACAATCTCCCCCTAAGGGGTGATCATTGAGATATCTCTTTTGTGATCTTGATCTTTGAACTTTGAAGCTTGTTGTCTTGAACTTTGAGTCTTTGTAGAATAGTTTCATTTGACTTTGTTCCTTCATGCTTTGTGATCTTTGATAATTGAATTTTCATCGTTCTTTGTTCTTTTGTTGTTGTGGTGAAGTAATCTGCCTTTCGTCACTTCTTTGTCTTTGGTGGTAGTCTGCTATTCCAACATGCTCATACATCTTCAGTCTTTGTGATACATGCATTTTTAGTTCCCGTTCTTTTACACAGATCTTTGTCACTTTACTTCTGTAGATTCATTCACATTGCGTAGAAACTTACTTTGAACCTTGCTTTGCTTTGATCTTTGTGAGAACTTTCCTTTGACTTCGAGATGCATGTATGAGCATGTGGAATCTGTTGCCATGGAGATGATGTATAGCTGCATGAAAACAGTTAGCAATAAATCAACCGGTACTTACAGATAAGGAATTAGAGATCGTCAACAGCATAGTGTGAAGACTCCTTCTAATCCTTACCAAGGCCGTTCCCATGTCAGATACTCTCGAGAGAGCTTACGAGACCTACTAAGTAGCTCAATGACTGGGTAAGTCGCTGGGGATCACTCCACGACTGTAGACCATTTGAAACCACCGCGAACACTAAGCGTAACCCATAAAGAATTACCGAAGTGACCTGCTGTCAGGGCTGTTTGATGTTGACCCTGGCAGGAATTTCCATTCAATCATTGGGAATCACAAAAGTGAATCCTCTCATAAATGTTCTGGCAGATTGCTAAGATCTGCGTAGGACTCTAAAGTTTACATCTGGCGTCCTTAATGATGAACAACCAGTGTAGAAATATCATGTGTTCCTATGAGATCTTTTGATGAATCTCGGGGCTCTAGACTCGATAAGTGCACATTTGGTTTCCTATGCGGAGATTAGGGAGAGGTCTCCTGCTTCAATATCAACCATCTCTAAGAGACAGGTCGATAGATTATGCTGGTTCCCCGTGAGAATGAAACAAGCTCTTTTAAGAGAACTTGAGTGGCTAGAAGGTTTAGTGCAGTGCGTCACTGGGTCCATGACGTCTTTATCTTCAATACCGGTGTCACCTTAGTAACAACCAGTAGCATATGAATTGAACCCGGTGTCTGCCCTAAGGTTGAACATATGGAGGGCTATTTCTTTTCACCCTTTTTCATAACTTTTCCTTTTAATTCTTCAACCCCTTCTTTCTCCTTTCTCATTTTCTCCTTTTTCCAATCATACCTAAGGACTTCTAATTCTAATCTATTGGAATTGTCCTTGGGTAGATCCCTCCGGCTCTGGCGGATCATAGGACGGTTTTCCCTAACCTTAGTCACCTTATAACTCCATGAATCCTATAATTGCCATGAAACCTTTGATTGAAAGTCTCTCAAAGTGTTTATGAATATAAACACATTTTTGTTGACACTTTGAGAGTTTTTGTTTCTTTTGAAGGACTCCCCTTTCACATGTGCTCATGAAGTTTTTAAGAAATTTGCACATGCGTGAGGAGTTTGCACTTTTTGAATTGATCCACTTTCAGTGAACATGACCGATTCGAGACACGCTTACATCACTAGTTAGACTAGCTTGAAGTTATTACCCGTCCTGGTCAAGTCCAAAGAAAGTCTCTCGATACGGTACACTCTACTCAGACAAGTCCTATTCGAGACACGCTTACATCACTAGTTAGACTAGCTTGAAATTATTACCCGTCCAGGACAAGTCTTTTCGATTACTGACATATTAAGTTTCGTCAATTCATTGGTACATTCTGAGTCGAGCTCTTTTGAGATTCAGTCACAATCTTTAAACATCTTTAATCACATTTTAATCATGTCTTCTCCCCCTTAAAAATAGCATATCGTGATATTTTTGATATCAACTGATTAAGAAAAAGCTTTTCGGAGAGATAGACAGATTTCATTTTGCATGAATTCGGAACAATTTGTTTTTATGAAATACTCCCCCTCAAAACTCGCATATGTTTTTGAGAAATGTTAAACTTTTTAAAGTTTAGAGGGAAGGAGTCTTCTTGAAGCAAAATTCTGAAAGAGAAAGAAGTTTCAGATTTGTTGAATTTTGCATCAAGGTTTATTTATTTATTTTTTTTTTTATTTTTTATTTTTTTTTTGAAAAACAAAGACTTCTCTTTGTGTGAATAGGAATGTCGCACTGACGCGTACAACATTGTCCATTTTTAGGATAAGTCCACTTTGTTGATGAAAATCATTTTTGCGTAACACTTTCCTTTCTTTGAAAACTTGAGTTGTGCACTGTAATGTGTACACAAGTCATTGAGCACCGATTTTGATGGATTTCGAAAGACTATTTGAGAGATCTTGAAAATTTGGTGCTCATGATGAAAGAGAATTTTTGTTTTAAGTCCGGGTTTCGTACTGAAGTATACGAAAGCCATTTTTGAAGCCCGGGTTGTAAGCTGAAGTACGTACAAGCCATTGAGAAGAAAATTTTGAGAAACGACATGTTTTAGAAAAAAAACATTAAAAAGAACTCTCGCTCAAGCATCTGTACATATCCGTATCATTGTTGAATGACATTTCTAGAAACGTACGGAATATCGATTATACAAGAGACATGTCGTGAGAAGAATATTTTTGGATTTTTTGATTTTATAATGTTTTTGGATTTTTGAAAATTTTATATTTTTGTATTTTGTTTTTTTTTTTATGGTTTTTCAAATTTTTATTTTGTTTTTCAAAAAAATATACAAAGAAGAATTGAAGAAAGAAAAAATTAAGATTGAACAAGTAAAAGTGGGGTTAAGAGTGGAGTTAGAAAAGGATGTCCACATGCGATGTTGGCGTAAAGTTCCACTTTACCATATTGGGTGTATGCACTCTCATCACTTTCACAAGTACCTGCATCCACAGAAGAAGAGTTTGCACAAATAACAGTGGTAGAAGTACATGTTTCCTCACATAGAGGGTGTTTGCTATCAACGGTTGTTGTGGTTTCAACTTCCTTATCATGATGATGAACACTATCATTAGTCTTTGTGCAACTATCAAGAATCTTCCCTGTGGGAATCCATCTAAGACCAACAGTATTAAAAACTTTTCCCGTGGGAATCCACCTAAGGTAAGATTTAGACGTAGTTTCCTTATCAGATGCAGCGGAAGTCTCAGTTTTTGACAAACTACATCCTTTAGATATCCACCTATTTGGTTTCTTATCCATTTTCTTGTTAGCGGGTGTGTTTCTATTTGGCGTCTTAGTGGATTGTGCCTTGACACTTGATTTTCCTTTCTTGAGAAATTGTGCAACACATGCATCGTGATTAGCTGAAAAAACACATTCTTGACATGAAGGACAGACAAATTCAACATTCTTGTTTAACACAGCAACTTTAACTTTGTCACTACAGTCTTTTGGAAATTGTTTGTTGTTCGATGAGACCCTGGAATTCTTTGTGTTGCATTCTACATTCCTAGCATTCTCTTTTGTGTCACTACTCTTAGATGCAATCCAATCCCTAGTATTTTGTTGATTGTTCCTAGGTAATGGTTTACTACTACTAGTAGTATTTTGGAATCTTGTAGAATTCATCACACTAGGTTTTGAGCCTAAAATTCCGTTTTTTCGACGTCGTGCCTTTTTCCTAGCTTCTTCTAGATGTTGATTTTGAACCATGTCATTAGAACCAACAGACTCATTTGGTGTACTATACTTAGAAGAGCCAGGTGAAATCACATTTTTGTTTCTTTCAGCAAACAAATTTTGTTTTTCAACAATGTTATCATTTTCACATTGCTGGGGCAAGGGTGTTGGAGTGACTGGTTTTGTCAAATCCTTTTTCTCATCAACTTTTGGAGCAAACCGTGAAATTGACATTTTTGGTTTTTGAACCGTGTTTGAAACATTTGGTTTCTCCGAAGTCGATGGTTTTGCAAACTTAGTTTCCTCACCCTTCCCTTTTTGATTTTCAAGCTGAGCCCTCAAAAGATCATTTTGCTCTTTCATGTTCTTGAAAGCACGCTCATACGACAGTTTGTCATACTTGCATTCTTCCTTTTTTCGATCAAGTTGTGTAAAACATGACACATTTTCTTTTTCAAGCTTTATAAGAGCATTTTCATATTTGGAAACAATTTCGGAGGTCTCAGCTCTCAGTCTTTCATCGTCTTGAACAGAATATGTTTGTAAAATGATGGACATGATATCAGTAGTCATAACAGCTTCGAAGAGAGAATCATTTAGGTTTTCCAAAACATTCATGTTTTCATGAGTATCATTAGCTTCGTTTACCAGGGATTTGTGGTCCTTGACAAATTCGGCCGTTACTTTTAAGAAAGCACGTTCAAAATGGATTACCCTCGCACTGATGTTATTCAGTGGGATAGTAATTTCGTTTTCAAAAACTTTTTTCTGCTCAATATGAAAACTGGAATGCCAGTTGTTAATATTGATTGAAGTTTTTGTTTCAACAATATTTTGAAGTTCTTGAATTCTCTTTTTAACGTCATCTAGAATGTCTCTAGCCTCACTTGTGTTAAAAGTGTTGTTAGAAGACCTTTGTTCCATTTTTGAAAGAGATTTTGAAACAATAACTTTCTTAGAAATTTTTTTTGAGAATGGTCGTTTTATGGAAAACACAGATGGTTCTTTTTGTGGAACAAAAGTAATTCCCGAAACTTTGTTCAATTTGTTGTAATCAATGGGTTTCAAATCCTTTTGTTTCATTTTAGAAATGCTCTCTTCGACATGTTCTATCGTTTGCACAGAATCCCGAACGACGGGAGGATCATGTTTAGTGTAAAGCACATTACCATTATACAAAACATTCTGTTCTTGCTGTGCTTTCTTGAGATTACTTGGGGTGTTGTTACCAAGAGCCACTTTATGTTTCGTTTGGTAAACCGGATTAGTTTGATTTGAAATCATTTTCATTGTTTGACTTGACTGACCCGACTTAACCACTAATTCTTCTAAATGAGCAATCATGTGTTCTGACTCTACGATTTCGGCCAAAAGTTTGTCTTCTTTCTTTGCAAAATCCTTTTTCAACTCATCCCTTTCTTTTTCAAGAGTGGTATAAGCTGTTTTTTGTTTAGAAAGTTGGTTTTGTAAATCAGAAATTTCCGCGTTTAAAGCTTTAATTTTCTTGAAAGAATTAACATCAAGTGTATCAAACTTGAGTTGCAATTGTTTTTCCCTTGAAACGGAATTTTGATAACCAGTTTCTAATTCAGACAATCTTTTGTTATGAAACTCAAAAGCTTTAGCGTTTTCCTTGTAACTCTCAAGCTCAGCGGTCAATTTAACATTCGCGGCCTTAACATCGCGATTGACCTTTTTCACTTTCTCGATTTCAATGCTGCAATTATTCAATAATGATTCAAAGAAAGCACGGGTTTCCTCATCATTAGCACCATTTTGTGCAACTTGAACTCCATTAGGATCCATATCTGGAGTTTCATAGTTAACATTGCTATTAACTTGTTCCCCCACATATGTATCATAATTAGGTTCAGATGGCACAAGATGTGGCTTCTCATGAGTAAACGAAGTAGCATTGTTACCATAATTTGGTACCTCATGGAATGGATCTGAATCATAAGTGGGAGGAAGATCAGAATCACTGCTTGATGTTGTTGCCTGCTGATTTGCCATAAAGTTGTAGGTAGCATTAAGGTCTGCTGAATTGTCATTAACTCTTGTTGTAGCTCTAAACTCATGTTCCTCAGCAGTCAACGGTATTCCCGATTCTTCTTTATTGGCAAGCATAATCAAGTACTGAATCTTTTCTACCATCGTCATGGCATTGACATTGTTTCTGATGTGACTTGCTGATGTAGGTTTCTGAATCGAAGTCATGAGACAATCAATCCCATTTTGATTAAGCACATTCGGATTCACATTCTGATCCATCTGATTTCCTACATACTGCCCTGCATATTGCATCTGGTTCCCCATTTGTATACTCGAAGCATATCCTTGCTGATTGTTGTTGTGTCGTTGGCTGTTAAATGCCTTGAAAACTGATGCAAAACCATTGGACAAAGTACTCGTGATACTATCATGGTGAGATGCCATTGATTCAATTAAAAGTGAAACGTTGTTCTGAGGATCTTTTGAAAGATAACAAAGGTTGTTGTTGTAGATTAGATGTTTTGGAGAAGATGAAAAACGTTCTCGGTTGATATTTTTTTTTTGTGATTTCAAATTTTCCCTCCAAAAATAAAATTTGAAAATTTTCTTTCTCAAAATTTGAAAATCACAAAGAAATACAATTCTAAGGTTACCAGAAAAATTTGAGTTTTGAAAATTTTTCCGCCAAATTTTACCGAAATTTTTTGAATTTCGGCCTAAAAATTTGAATTTCGGGCCAAAATTTTCAACGTTATACCAAAATTTAAATCTCGCGTAAAAATTGAACGTTAAATCTCGTGTGAAAAATAAATTTTACTCAAATTTTCCCGCCAAAAAAACTTTTTTTTTTTTTTTTTTTTTGTCTAACTCGATAATGCTTGTGTTTCTAACTCGATAAGTTCATGTAGGTTTCTAACTTGATAAGTACAAAGGTGGTTTCTAACTTGATAAGTTCTAAGATGGTTTCTAACTTGATAAGTTCTAAGATGTTTCTAACTCGATAAGTTCTAAGATGTTTCTAACTCGATAAGTTCTAAGATGTTTCTAACTCGATAAGTGCTATGATTGTTTCTAACTCGATAAGTTGTCTTGATTTTGGCAGAGTATCCCCTTAGTTAGAATCACACTTGTCCTAACTCGATAAACGATTAGGAATGAAAAAGGCTAACTCGCCAAGCACCTAACTCGATAACACACTTAACTCGATAGAACACTTAACTCGATAACACACTTATGAAACCTAACTCGATACACTTAACTCGATAGAAATACTTATGGAACCTAACTCGATAGTAAAAGACACTTAACTTGATAAGTTTTTTCCACCTAACTCGATAAGTTTTTTCCACCTAACTCGAAAAGAAAAAGATTTTCTAACTCGAAATATTGCACCTAACTCGAAAAAAATGTTTCAAACTCGAAAAATGTTTCTCAAACTCGAAAGAAAAAAAAATGTTTCAAACTCGAAAAAATTATTTCAAACTCGAAAATTTTTTGATGAACAGTAACGAGATCCTAAAAAATCACCTAAAAACCCGATTTATTCACCACAAAACAATCTAAAACAACCTAAAATTATCCCTAGGCTCTTGATACCACTTGTAGGACCCTAGAACAACCTATTTCACATATGAATCTTGGCTAGATCTAGAGAGAGAAAGTAAGTAGAGAGAGAGAGTGGATGGTAACTTCTAGAGAGAGAAAGTAAGATGTATTAGATTAGAGAGAGAAAGAAGGAAATACACATAGAGAACCCTAGAAGCAACACCTCCAAATGAGAGCATTTGGAGGTATTTATAGGTGAGACAGGAAGATGGGCCGGGCTTGGGCTTTTGTAATGAACTAGACATAACCTAATACAATATTAGATTAAACCAAGCCCGTTTACCCTTAACTAAACTACAAGACTATTATACTATAGTTACAAGACTCAATGACTTAATAAATGATCGTCACTTCTATTTCTAACAACAATTGGTGAAGGTTTCACCAAATATTGTTTTGGGGTTTGTGCGTCGCGCGTGAGCCATGGTGGAGGGCAAGGGAGAAAAGCGTGAGGTGGGGCCGGATGGTGAAGGTTTCACCTCCTTGACAAGTAGCCTTATGTCTAGATGAGGTTAATTTTTACGACTTTGATAAATTTTCTAGATTTAATTTGATATGTCATCGTGTTTTTTGTTATAGCAATTATTTATCTCAAATTATATACAACAATTTTATCTCACACAAAATAGTACAATACAAATAAGACACAAACCCTTCGTATTCCATTATCATATTATCGCACGTTAAATAAAAGGTGTATTTTATATATACTAAAAATGATTTGGTTAGGAACAGTGATTACTGTTCCTAAGAAGTTTACAAAAATAGTCCCTCATGTTAGCTGTAAATGGCAGAGTTAGTCCCCCATTACTGATCTTTTGCAAATTTAGTTCTTAATAACAAAAATATTTTTTTTACGATCGTTTTATTCAGAGTTTAAATTAAACATAACATTCTCGCAGCAACGCGCGGGTGCCCCCGCTCGTTATCACATATTAATGAATGGGGTATTATGAATAAATGACATAAAGTTTCAAATGAGATAAGACATGTACTAGTAGTACATTAGTAAATGTAAATTAAAGTAACTTCTAATACTGTCTTTCACGAGTTATATGTTTTAATATCGCCTTTTACGGTGTATGAGAAAGATTGAAATGTAGACAACCTTAGAGGGTGTTTGATTTCGACTTAATTGATTTAATATGAAAAAAACTGAATTAATTAAGTCATATGAAAATCGTTTGTTTCTGACTTAATAGAAAAAGATAACTAAAAATATTAAATAATAAAACTGAAATTGTCTGCATTAAATTATCTGTTAATTAACATGATTTGATGAAAAATATTAAACAAAGAGGTACTTACCCTACCTAAATAATACATTAGTAACATAGTAAAATTTTGTTACATGAAAGACTTACGTGCTCGAATAGATTAAAGTGACAAGTCGACTAACAAAAACGAAAAAAGTCCAAAGCAAACCTAAAAAAAGAAAAGTTTTAAAAAGTGCCAAAAGTTTAAAAAAAATTTACCAAAGAGAATAAAAAAGATACTCCTCGTATTAACCTGTGACAACCATAATCAGCAGGTTACTCACTGCTCCATCACAGCCAATCAAAACACTACACGTACTCACACTCCACGTCCTGTCTTCTCACAGGCTTGTAGCTTTAGCAAAAACCCCAATTTGATTGAGACAGAGGTAGTGGCGGTGGTACTAAGAGAAACACACTAAACATATCCACCTATGTAAAAATAGAATATTTATAAATTTGCACCCTATACATATCTTAGTTTGATATTTAGCATCTAGTAGTTTATAGTTTTGGACTTCTCAAATATCTTGAATTACTTACGGTGCTTTAATTGGTGCAAAATATCTTTTTTTTTTTTTTTTTTTTTTTTTTTTTTTTTTTTTTTAATTTTCATATGAAAATGAAAAAATTAAATCCATTTAGTCACATTTTTTTCTAACAATTAGAAAAAAAAATTTCATTTTCTAAATTTTAACTAAAAAAATTGAAAAGCCATTCTACCATTAAAAAAAAAAAAACATTCTACCCTAATCTCTCGTGTCATCCTCCACCGCCAACTGTCGCCGCCAACGCCACCGTCGCAATTTGAGGAAATCTTCTTATCATTTTTAAAAAAGAAAAATATAACTCCGATTAAACGAGTTTTTAAAATTATCAACTCTTCTCTAGAAAAGAAAAATCATTCACTTCTGAATGAATTTAGAAATGAAAAAAGAGAAAAAATTTTCTACAAATAAACGGCACCTTAATATCCTTGTTAATTTTTGGAGATGAGTAATTTGGAGTAAGGGTGAGCAAACGGACCGGATGGACCGGACCAACCGACGAAACCGACCGAACCGTACCGAAACCGGACCGACCACATTCGGTCCGGTCTCGGTCTAGGGATTTTCATAATTTCGGTCTTGGTCCGGCTTAAAAACCGGACATTTAGCCTATTTGGACCGAGACCAGACCGGACCGAACCGAACCGAGACCGGACCGACCACATTCGGTCCGGTCTCGGTCTAAGATTTTTGCCGGATTCGGTCTCGGTCCGATCCAGTTTTTGTCGGTCCGATCCGGTTTTTGGATCGTGAGCACCCTAATTTGGAGTTTACATAGTTGTGAGTCTTGTGGTTGGTTTGAGGTTTACTTGTTAGTTCATTAAAGATGGTTTGGATAGTATTTTTTTGGATGATCTAAAGACCCATGTCGAGGTTTATAAAAAAATTAATTTGAAAAGTTATAAAATCGTAAAATGTTAGAATAATTCAATATATTTACGTCAAATACAAGATGCGTTTCTCAAAAGGGTCCTAAATGAAATTCCACTTGTATTTAAACTACTCAAAAGAAATTATTTTGCTTATATCTTGAGAAGTAACAGAAAACTCATGTAATAATTTATAGCCAAGAGTCGAATCTGATATTATAAATCAAGACAATACTTATTTAAAAGGTAAAAAAGTGAAATGAAACAAATACAACTTTTTTGAAATATGACATACGCATTTTAAAAAAAAAGCTGGCGGCGTAGCTTGTTGCCCATTCGCCTTCCATCTTTGTGTAACTCCAAAAGTTAATTGAATAAAATTTATCATTCGATAAAAAATATAAAAAAATAAAAATATATACGCATTTCAATCGATTAGTCGTTTTCGAACTTATTTGTAACCATCTCAAAAGAACAGTGATTTGCACACTCCACAAAATAATTGGGACACTCAAAATTATTATGTTTAGACATTTATACCCTTATAGCTATTCCTACATTTTCATTTTTCACCCATGTGTGGGATTAATGTCCAAACATAATAAATTTGAGTGACCAATCATTTTATCGAGTGTGCAAATCATCTCACATCTCAAAATGTTTTCAGCAACGTGACAAACTACCACTAGACTATTTCACCTTTGATTCACCTACACAAAACGTCTAAACCATAAAATCCATACATTCACAAGGACCAAAAACGTAAATATCCGACATATATAAAAGGAGGAGAGAGAAGATAGATACACAGACTATATATACATATAGAGAGAGAAAATGAGTGCTAAAGTAGAAAGCATTACCTCCTAGTACGTGTTTTCATTGTTGTTATGTTTTTGCGGTTTTTGTAAACAAACTTGCTGCTGTTTTTGTTTCTTGAAACCCTAAAAAAAACTTTCCACCTTTTTGGTTCTTGAGTAAGTTTCTTATTTATTTATGAATCTGTGTTTTGATCTTGAAGTATTTTTTTAATTTGTTGTTTTTAGGTTTGATTAATATTGTTTGGTTTTGTTTTTTTGTTATTTTGAGGTTAATGGGGGCTTATTTTTGCTTATTTTGGATGTTTTAGGTGATTGGTTTTGGGAAATTTAGGGGGTGGTTGAAAAAGGTTGTTAAAAAGGGCTTATTGTACTTTTTAAAGCTTTAGAAAGGTAGTAATAAGCAGTTTTTCAAGAAGTGCTTTTGGATAAGTTTATTGTGTTTTGGAAACAGAATAAGGCAATAAGCACTCGAATAAGCTCAGGGGAAGTGAATTGTATGATTAAGGTGTTAGAAAGTTGTAATTTTTTCTGGTTTAAGTGCTTATCTGCTTAATGGAGCTTATTTTTGCTTATTTTGGATGTTTTAGGTTATTGGTTTTGGGAAATTTAGGGGGTGGTTGAAAAAGGTTGTTAAAAAGGGCTTTATTGTGCTTTTTAAACCTTTAAAAAGGTAGTAATAAGCAGTTTTTCAAGAAGGATAAAGTTATTGTGTTTTGGTAACAGAATAAGGCAATAAGCACTCAAATAAGCTCATGGGAAGTGAATTGCATGATTAAGGTGTTAGAAAGTTGTACTTTTTCTGGTTTAAGTGCTTATCTGCTTAATTTTAAGTTTTTAACAGATAAACAGTTGTGAGTGTTTGGATGGAACTCCTTATTTGCTTATTCTTACACTGACCTAAGCACTTAAAAAAAAGCACTTTAGTATCTAATTATTTTAAAGCATATAAGTAGTTTAAAATAAGCAATCCGGAAACACCCCTTTTGAGTTAGAGGGTGTTTGGGACTGGGGTTGCCTATTTAAAAGTGCTCGTGTGAGTACAAAATAACTAGGTATCAACCTGCTTATTTTGAATTCCTTATTAAATAAGCAATTTTGCAGTTTCAATAAATTGTTTGCAATGCTCTATCTGCTTTAAAACGATGTAATTAGCACAAACGGGGTACTGAGATTTACGTCTTATAATTGTGACAGGCTGCACAGAGGATAATGAATTGAAGACGTTGATGTTATAAATTAGAGACTGGAAGGTGTTGATTTCTCGCATTGGTTGATTTAACCATAAGTTCTGTTTATTACCAAAAATTTGCACTGGAGTGGTTAGGCGGCGTACCTGCATCAGGAGCCATGTCATCCTTAAGTCGGGAACTAGTTTTCCTAATCCTGCAATTCCTCGATGAGGAGAAGTTTAAGGAAACCGTTCACAAGTGAGTTTGTTATCTTTAAAATTTATATGCTTTGTGTGGTGTCATAATGTTTTAAAAAATGTGTTTAGGTTGGAACAAGAATCTGCATTTTACTTCAATATGAAATACTTTGAGGAGCAAGTTCAAGCTGGTGAATGGGATGAAGTTGAGCGATATTTATGTGGGTTCACAAAGGTTGAAGACAATCGTTACTCAATGAAGATATTCTTTGAGTTAAGGAAACAAAAGTACCTTGAGGCTCTCGATAGGCAAGTCTACTATCCTTTATTTTTATGGCACGTCATTGGGGGTGTTTGGGATTGCTTATCTGCTTATATTTGAGTAAAAAAAGCACATAAAAGTAAGCCTGTAGGTATTTGCTGATTTTAAAAGAGATAAGCATTTCTTAATAAGTAATCCCAAACACCCCCTAAATCTGTTTTATTGACATTTGAGTTGCAATTCTCAGGAATGACCGACCAAAAGCTGTTGAAATTCTTGTGAAGGATTTGAAGATTTTTTCGACCTTTAATGAGGAGCTCTTCAAGGAGATAACTCAGCTACTGACACTTGACAATTTTAGGTATTATAATAAACAATGACTATTAATATCATATCTTAACTTAAAATTTTGCTGTTGACCGTGTTGTGTTCTTGATGTGTGATTAGGCAAAATGAGCAACTTTCGAAGTACGGGGATACCAAATCAGCACGAAGCATTATGCTTGTTGAGTTGAAAAAGCTTATAGAAGCAAACCCTTTGTTTAGAGAAAAGCTTACATTGCCCGTTTTCAAAGCTTCACGATTGCGGACATTGATAAATCAGAGGTCTTGAACCCAACTGTATCATATTACATTGTTACTTTTGTTCATAATGTGGTTATAATTTGATCTTATATGCTCTTTTTTTCAGTCTTAATTGGCAGCATCAACTTTGCAAGAATCCACGTCCTAATCCTGACATTAAAACGCTTTTTATTGATCATACGTGTGCTTCTACTAACGGCGGTCGAGCTCCTCCCCCTAACCACAATCCCCTTGCTGGACCTATTCCAAAAGCCGGGGTATTTCCTCCTATTGGAGCACATGGCGTAAGTGTAATATAATCCTTCCGCCTTCACGTGAATATCCCAATACCGAGATATTCAAAACCAATTTCTATCTTTCTGTGCAGCCATTCCAGCCTGTTGTGTCTCCTTCTGCGGGTGCGATTGCTGGTTGGATGGCAACTAATAATCCTTCAATGCCTCATGGCGCTATTGCTACTGGACCCCCTGGCATCGTGCAGCCTCCTGTTGCAGGTTAGTGTATACTTCATCTTTCATTACATTTGTATTCACAAGAATTACATTTAAAATGTATGCATACAGTATTCTTGTGTCCTGTTTTAGTCATTTTTTTTTTCTGTACATATGAATACCCGAGTCATCAGAAGGTGGTTATGTGTACCAAAATAGTACAATGTCTAAAATGTAATAAGTGAAATACTGCCTTGGTATTTTATGAAAAAAACTGTACACACTATATGAATTTGCTGTTTAATTGATATTCTGCTCTTACGTGTGCAGCTGCATTCCTAAAACATCCTCGGACACCTCCAGGCGGTCCTGGATTCGAATATCAAATGGCTGATTCAGAACACTCAATGAAACGTGCGCGTGTTGGCCCATCTGACGAGGTACGCAATTATTGTCATTGTTTGAGCTCGTATGACTTAAACATTTGTTCTATCCATGCTAACTTGAGTTAATATGTTGAATAGGTTTCCTTTTCTGGTTCAACTCATCCTTCCAATATGTATTCACCTGATGATCTTCCAAAAACTGTGGTTCGGAACCTTAACCAGGGTTCCAATGTTATGTGCATGGATTTCCATCCTCAACAACAAACTATGCTCTTAGGTTGAGCTTCTTTAATCTGAGTTAAAGTTTTTTATCATTTGTTTATACATTAAGTTAGAAAAAGTTAATGAGATCATTTACATCCAACATACCAACCACTTATGGCCTAATGTGCACAATGCTTTGCAGTTGGAACAAACGTTGGTGACATAAGCATTTGGGAGGTAGGGTCTCGAGAGAAGGTGGTGCATAAACCCTTTAAGGTTTGGGAAATATCCGTTCTCTCAATGCCTTTTCAGGTAAGGATATTCTAATAGTATCAACTTAAAACTTCCATATGGATATGAGTATGATATGAAATATTATTAACTTTTTGGCCAGACAACATTGGTTAAGGATGCAGCAATATCTGTCACTCGGTGCTTATGGGGACCCGATGGATCAATACTTGGTATAATAGATAGAACTTCTGTTATTAGATCTTTGATACTTTCTGATCATTTTGCTTAGGCTCATCCGTGTTCGTCCTTTTGTCGTGCCACAGGTGTTGCATTTTCCAAGCACATTATTCAGATATATACATACAACCCATCAGGGGAGTTAAGGCAACACTTGGAAGTAAACTATTCATCTCTTTATGTTACCCGTTTTCCTTCATTTGAAAGCATTGATTCTTAAGCTTTCTATGTATCTTAAACATTACAGATAGATGCCCATGTTGGCGCTGTAAACGATATTGCTTTTGCTCACCCTAACAAGCAACTGTGTATTGTCACATGTGGTGATGACAGGACAATTAAGGTACATTTGTTATTGAAAAAGAAAATCTTTTGGGCCAGTCAGATAACCACTCTTGGATCTGTTGTTATAGGTATGGGATGCTGTAGCTGGGCGTAGGCAGTATACGTTTGAGGGTCACGAGGCTCCTGTTTATTCTGTCTGTCCCCACTATAAAGAACAAATACAGGTAAGTCTACTTATTCTTCTCTTTTCGCTGGAAAAAAAAAAAAAAAAAAAAAAAAAAAAAAAAAAAAAAAAAAAAAAAAAAAAAAAAAAAAAAAAAAAACTTACATTTTTTATGTCATAAATCGTTGTATCTGTTTTGTGTAGTTTATTTTCTCTACAGCGATTGATGGGAAGATAAAAGCATGGCTTTATGATTGTTTGGGGTCAAGAGTAGATTATGATGCTCCTGGCCGTTCGTGCACAACAATGGCATATAGCGGTGATGGAATCAGGTATACTCAAACAGACATATTATAAACATGAAACATATCCCACATCAAGTGTTTCTTGGTTCTTAAATCTAATGTCTTCTTTTTCAGGCTTTTCTCTTGTGGAACGAGCAAAGAAGGTGAAGCCCACTTGGTTGAGTGGAATGAGAGTGAAGGAGCCATCAAGAGGGAATATTCTGGTTTTAGAAAGCGGTCTATGGGTGTTGTACAGTTTGACACAACAAGAAATCGTTTCTTAGCTGCTGGAGACGAGTTTCAGATTAAGTTTTGGGACATGGATAGCACCAATTTGCTGACTGTTACTGATGCAGATGATGGATTACCTGTAAGAATCTACTGCCTCGTCTTTCGTTCATGTATCTTACAGTCCTGAAATAATAAGATAACGTAGAGTGTTATTTGGGTAAAATACCAATATATATTTTCATTCGTCACATTTTAGTTATTGTAGATTCAGTATGACCGACTGAGTCATTAAAACTGGTTGTGTCCTGTATGGGTCATTTCGTAACCCGTAGCCGTAACATTTTTTTATAAATTGATCATGGATAATATTTTTTGAAACTGATTTAAAAGTGTGTTATTACAAAATGACCCAAACGGGACACAAAGCCATCCTTGAATGACACTCTAATGTACATAAGCAGTACAATGACTACATGACAAAAAAATAAATACATTGGTGTTCGATTCAAATATATCTTACGAATATGATGAAACTTGCATTTTATTGCATTATTCATGAACTCTTACATTTGTTTCAGGCAAGACCTAAACTAAGGTTTAACAAGGAAGGGTCATTACTAGCAGTCACCACAAGTGACAACGGATTCAAAATATTGGCAAATGGTGATGGACAGCGTATGCTACGGATGCTTGAGAGTCGAGCGTATGATGGGTCTCGAGCATTTTCTGATACAGTCAAAGTAATATGCTTGACCTTTCATATATATTTTTTATTTAATCATGAATTTATGTAATTACTCACTTAAATCTTCCTCTGCAGCCTTCAATTGCTGGCCCGCTTGGTCCTATCCCAAATGCCTCTTCATCTATGGCATCTGCTATGGAACGTGAAAGAATGCAAACTCCATTATCCATTGGCAGTCTTGTAAGTTACACCCTTTGAACATTGACCATGATTGTATTTATCGTTTTGCTTATATTGTATATTGTACGTGTAAATTGCAGGCTAATGCAGAAAGCAGTAAAGTTGTGGATATAAAACCGAGAATTGTGGATAATGCTGACAAGACTAAAAGCTGGAAGCTTCATGAAATAGTCGATTGCTCTCACCTTAAAGCCCTAAAGTTGCCTGATCCAATGGCTTCCAGCAAGGTGTGTTACATATAGCTTTGTTTGGCTTATTCATTGCAAAGAGTGATGTATTTTGCTTTTTTTGAGAATTTTATAATCTATATGAGTAGCACCTGTTTATCGGCATGCTTGTAGTTGTGCCTTGAGTTGAGGGTCAGCAAGAAACTTCTTTTTTTATTCTCATTTCTACTAAGGTATCAAAGATATCATCCCCAACTACATGCTGTAATACTATTGCTCTATTAGTAGCCAATTAATCTTTAAGGTGGCAAAATGAGCAGGGCGGTAACAGAGAAATATGGGTGGGTAAGGAAACAAGTCAAAGAGGGTTATTTTTTAGTACAGGTAGAAATGGTTGGGGTTTGGTTGTCTTGGACCCGAAACACTTTGTCGTCCACAAATGTTAGTAGTTTTGGTTTGATTTTTAGCATGTCAAATATGATCATAGTTGTCCAAAAACGAAACTTTTTATTGTTTTTGAGTACGTCAATATGATCACAATAATTATATTATTTCCATATCTGATCTTTTAAATAAACTATATAGGAGTAATTTGCAAATCACTTTTGGGCCTTTTGACCCATTTAACCTATTTCAGTTACGTGTTTGACCCATTAGAGATAAAAAGTAACACAGATTGACCCATTCATATCTTTGTTTTTTACCATCTTATGTCTCAGATATTTAACCCAGACTTGATGCCTCAGGTTATGCGACTCATCTATACAAATTCTGGGTTAGCTTTGCTTGCACTTGCTTCAAGTGCCGTCCATAAACTATGGAAATGGCAAAAAAATGATCGTAATCCATCTGGAAAGGTTCGTGGGTCTTTAATGAACATTCCTGATTAACAAACTTAAGCATAAATTCTGATTGGTCATTTTACATGTTTTCAGTCAACTGCATCAGTCGTCCCACAATTATGGCAACCTGCAAATGGGGCTCCCATGTCTAATGATGTAAACGAGAGTAAACCTGCTGAACAGTCGGCTGCATGCATTGCTTTGTCAAAGAATGATTCTTATGTTATGTCTGCCTCTGGTGGCAAAGTGTCACTCTTCAACATGATGACTTTCAAGGTGATTAAAAATATAATCTTTATTTTATTTGATTTTTTTTTACCAATATCAAATGTGCAAATAAGTTGACTTACATGTTCAAACTTCAGGTCATGACAACTTTCATGCCACCGCCTCCTGCAGCCACCTATTTGGCTTTCCATCCTCAAGACAATAATATTGTTGCCATAGGGATGGAAGATTCGACCATACACATTTACAATGTCAGAGTTGATGAGGTAAATTTTCTCGCTTTTAGTCAACTTCACTACAACAATGTTAATGACTATTTTCTTGCCCAGTAGTATTCTATACTTGTGTTCATCAATTTCCACTTAACTACGCTTTGTAGCTTCATTGGTTAACTTGATCTTGCTTTCTGTGGAACGCGAATGGGTTGATTACAGGTCAAAATCGTCTTTATCTTACCCCTGGTTTTTTAATAGGTCAAAATGAAGCTCAAAGGTCACCAGAAACAAATCACAGGACTTGCTTTTTCACAGACTTTGAACTCACTCGTTTCAGCTGGAGCTGATGCTCAGGCAAGTGGTGGATAAACTGGAATTCATTTGCTGTTGTATTACTTCGAAAACTTTCCCCTTACTTTTTATGTTTTGACTGATTACAGTTGTGTATCTGGAATATTAACGGATGGGAAAAGAGGAAATCAAGAACTATTGCGTCGCCACTTGGGTATCCGTCCTCATTAGCTGGAGAAACTAAAGTTCAATTCCATAATGATCAACGTCACCTGCTTGTTGTACACGAAAGTCAAATTGCTATATATGACTACCAGCTGGAATGCTTGAAACTGGTAAATAGTTGGATCTCATTCTCATGCTTGTTTTGAGATCTTTTTATGATAATATGATGTTTAGTTAATGAAACTAAATCATGTTGCAGTGGTCTCCAAGGGAATCTCTTTCTGCTGGAATTTCGAGTGCTATATACTCATGTGACGGCCTGCTATTATTTACTGGATTTTCAGACGGCGCTGTTGGTGTTTTTGATGCAGAAAATTTGAGGCTTCGATGTCGAATAGCACCTTCTGCCTACATATCCTCATCAATTTCCAGGTTCAAATGCCTATATGAGATCATTAATATTCTAACTTTTCTAAAAATCAAATTACACGAATGATCCCTGTGGTTTATGTGAAATTTTACTGTTGGCCCGTTCTACCTATATGACCCGTTAGAGATAAAATCCAACTCAAATCAGCCCATTTAAAAACAAGTGTGTCAAAATCACCACCTCTAATCACGTCTTTTGTCTTTAATGGCAGCAGCAACAGCACTGCATATCCTACGGTCATTGCAGCACACCCATCCGATCCCAACCAGTTTGCTCTTGGAATGAGTGATGGTTCTGTTCATGTCATTGAGCCATCCGATGCAGATCTAAAGTGGGGTGGGTCAGGAGCTCAAGACAACAGTACTCTAGCATCATCTAATCCTTCAAATTCTGCGATGAATAGTCAACCATCAGAAACACCATCCAGGTAAAGGTACAGAAATATGAGAATATAGCTCGTTGATGATCAATTCAGACCCAACAGACTACCATTAGTAGTTTAGTATAGTACTGTAAATCTTATATTATAGTTTTTGCCTTTTTCTTGATAGAAAAAGAATTATAAGGTAGCTTTCAGCCGGGCATTTTGCATATTGTTTCTGTCTTGACTTTATATTAATCAATTTACAAGCACTTATGGTTGGTATTTTGGTTAAGCGTCTTTTTTTCTGAACGGTAATTGAAGACGATGGTTTTGTTGCAACTCTTGTGTGTGTGTGTTATTTTATTTTTTATTTTTTATTTTTATTTTTTTTATTATTTTTTTCTTTTTTCTGAACGGTAATAGATTGCAAGTCACAACCGTTATAGTTAGTATGGTTCACATTTGTTTCATGCATTTATAAATGCAACAAAGATTGTTATTCATACACAATTATAAATGTCAGACTTTTATAGGCAAAATAAGGTGAACATTACTGTTGAGAGTAAATTGAAAAAAGCATCCATATGGTTTGATCAAATTGCAGGTTTTTTCCTAACCTTTCGAAGGTGCAGGCACCGTGCTTGTGGGAAACTTGGTTGCTGTTTTCGTACTTAGATCGTAGTTTTTGACAAGGGCATTTTAGTCATTTTATTTTGGACAGAGACGAAAACTGCAACTCGAAGTTCCTTACATGGACGGTGTTTGCACGTTTGAAAGATTAGGGACGGAACCTGCAATTAGGCTAAAACAACGACGGTTTTTGCAATTTACTCCAACTCTTACATTATAACATTAACGACAAAAAAAGGGGATATTATAATATTTAGAAGTCACATATATTTGAAAGTTGGTCGGCTGCCTAGTAAAGTTGGTATTAGTTAAACAATTAAAAGATTCCTGGAATTGAAAGATAATAGTGGTATACGGATGAGCATATCGACCCAATTCCCGTAACCAAACCGGAACCGTACCGGTACCGTACCGTACCGAATCCCGATATATGGTATGGTACCGGGACTACTAAATAAGGCTAAAAAAATCGAGAACTTTCGGGTTCGGGACATGACCTATTCGAGAAATCCCGATTATATACCAGAATTAGAATAGTCCATGTTTTTTTAGGGAATTATATTCAAAAACCCATTTGTTCCATGCATACGGGCTAACCAAAGGTAAAAAAAAAAAAAAAAAAAAAAAAAAAAAAAAAAAACCCTACTAGTAACAACAGCGGCTCTTCATTCATATCATTGAAAAACATAAGTCATCTCAATCTTTATGATTGGAAAACAATGGAGGTATGTTTAATATTTATGTTTAATGACTTTAATCTGTATCATTCGAATGGGTGTCCATGTTTCTACATTCAATATCATTGATTATATCATTCGTTGAGATTAACAAACATCTACAGACTTTTGTTGTTAATTTATGTGCCAATTTGTACATTCTTGAAACAAGCATGCACATATATAAGGAAATGGCTCATACATTCTTTGTACAATACAAGTTTTAAATATCATTCAAGTTAAAAAAAAAAAAAAACAGGAATAACCCGATACGTACCGATTTCCTGGTCCCGTATCTCGGAACCGGTACCGGTACCGGAATCCCGTTCGGTATGGGAACGGTACACACCTTTCATGCCCGGAAAAAACGGGAGCATCAATTCGGGACGGGATTGGTCCCGAGCTCATCCTATACTTTAAAAAATGGCTCATTCTGGGAAGAAACAAAGTTTAGGTTAGATCTATTCAAGGAGATGATTTGCACACTCTTTAAATTGATTGGGAAACTCTAATGACATTTATACTTTTATAGGACAGAAAATAAGTAAAAATGATGTGAGGGTAAATTAGAGTGTGACAATCAATTAAGAAAGTGCAAATCACCTCTCATTCAAAAAATAACGAATTGCTTAGAACTGAATCAATTTAAACATTTTTTTTTTTTTTTTTTTTTTTTTTTTTTTTTTTTGTTGTAACTAAGTGGCTCATCTTACAACATATATTCTAATTGAAAATGACAGACTAAGGGGTGCTTGGTAGGATGTTTTTGAGGGTGGGTAATGGTAAAGGTAATGAAAAATAATGTTTGGTGCTGTGTAATGGAATGACCCATTACCCAAAAGTGGGTAATGCACCATTACTCAATAAATTGGGGAGAATGCTTTTTTCTCTCTTTCCTTTTCCCCACTATTATCATTATCTTTCCTTTTCCCTTTCCCGAGTTTGAACCAAGCACACCCTAATTTCTAGATCCAAAAAAGAGTTGGCAGAATTTGGGGTTACATTAGCTGGATGATTAACAGTGCTCTTAATTAATTATTTAAATGGTCCATGTGGTTTGTCGGATATAATGAATTTAGTCTTTTAACTTTTTTATTTCTCGGATCCACTTTCTGGTTTTGAACCGTAATGGGTTTAGTCCTTTGACAAATAATTCCGTTACATTGACCGTAAACTGCATGTTTAAAGGGAAGAAGTGACAAAAATAACCCCCAATCTTCAACATCTTCTTTTCCATTCATCTATATCACATCTCCAACAAATATCCCGGCAACCTTCTCCAGATTCTGGTCACCTAAAAAACACATCCCGGGCACCCTCGTCAAAATTGGCAATCTCCTTCCAAAAACCCACACTACAAAAATGATTTTTGACTATTAAAACCACAAATCCTTAATTAATAATCCTATATCTCTAAATAAAAGGACAAGAATTATATATTTATACCACTTGAAAGCAATTACAAAACCAACACAAATACAAAATGCGTAAACCAACCACAATAAACTCGCTAGTTCCTAATTTTACGAAATTGATTCTGTAACAAAAACACAAAAAAACCCCACTCATTCCTATAATTTTAACAAAATGTTTAAGGTTAGTCAAATAGACAACCTCCAAATAACTTGCCCCTTGATAAAAAATATTTTATCTCCATTAGCCTTTGAACCGCTAAGCAAAAAGTACATGCCAAATCATTCAGCACCCATTTTAGATTAACTGTCACAAGGAAAAAGTGCACACCACTTTGTTTTTTATACTTATTTCACTAGTATTTTGAAAGTGATATAAAATAAATTTTAAATTTCAAGTTTTAATAAACTTTTGTTCACTAGCACTTTGTTTTTAATATACATATTTCACAATAAATATAGGTTTTAATATACTTATTTCAATAGATTAATTGATATTTTAATTGTCAAATCGATCCCTTTTTACATATTTTTATTCCAATCTCAAGAGTTGCATGCTATTTCGTTAATTTGTAGAGTTATTTAACACAAACGGAATACGTCTAATTATGCAAATCGATAATACTAAGCGAAAGCTAAAAGAATAAACGTTGTAACGTATATGTTTATTTACAAAAATTAAAATATAATAAGAAAAAAATTAATAACACAAAATATAATGGTAATTTTGGAAGTTGAATATATTTATTCAAAACAGTTGCCAAACAACATGTTTTCGTTCAGAACCAATTTCATTCAGAGCTTTCAAATCATTCAGAGCATTGGACTCATTTAGCGCTAAATCACTATGTTTTATAAAAACAACCCCTAAGTCATCTGGAGCTTGGCCGCGCTTTTTCTGTCGTATTGAAGGATATCCTTGTCGGATTTGTAGCTTGTGCTCTGTGATAGATCGTGGCACTCCAGTCATGTGCTTTGGTTCCCATGCAAAGATATATAGGTTCTTTTGCAAGAGTGCGTACACAGCTGCTTTGCCTTTGTCCGATAGCGACCCTCCAATTGATATTTGTTGATCTGGGTAGTCAGGGTGAATGGCAACTTTTAGGTTTGGTACTTTGGCTGCGCACTGTTCTGGAATATCCTCCACTTCACTGGTTACTGTGTTGCATTCTTTAGGTGACACAGTGGTATTGTAGAGGGTGACAATGCCTCCTTCTACTGGGAATTTGAGCATCCCATGCGCTGTGGACGGTACAGCGCGCATGGATGATATTCCAGGTCTCCCAATGATGCCGTTGTACGGTGAAGGAGACTTGATTACCATAAAGTTTATCCAGGTTGCTGTAGAGTGTTGTTCATCACCAACGATTGTGCCAGCCAAATTAGAAAAAAGAAGTCCACATGAGCACCTCCACGTCATTTGTTTTATTTTACACTTTGGTTAATTGTGTCAAAGCTTATACTGAGACCAGTGATCAAACATTTGTATTCATCCCATTCAAACTACCTGAAGAACTTCTTTCAAAAGCCATATGTGTATCAATTAAACACATCAGAAACATCAACTAAACCAATAAACCATCACCTTTGTAAACATGTGCTTGTGACTCAAACCATTGTGTAACGGGTGCCTGTGACTCCATCATTCATGGAAACTTTCTAGTCCTCACTTGGTTGTGTATCCACCAGCAAAATTTCGAGGTTATTGTATAATTGAATTTAAAGCATAAGAGCGATGGTTAGGTTAGGGTTTAGCATGAATTATGTACCAAATGAATATATATCAGAATGATTTAAGGTTTTTATTTTTTATTATTATTTTTTAATTAATTAATCTTATTGTTCCACCCATCTCCATGTCATATTAATTACTTCCACATTAGTTTATTGGGTAAAGTCTATAAATTAGCAACGTACTTTATCTACTTTACAGAGTTAGGTAACGAACTTTTTTTATTACCAATATAGTCATTGAAACTGGCTAATTTGTGCCAAAATAGTAAATAAGGGTGTAGTGATTATGTGGATCTTTATTTTCAATTTTAGCCCCTGAATTTTCATAGTTCTTTTAAAATCAACCCACCAAAATCATACATATACAATTATATCATACATATACAATTATATACTTTTGCTTAGGATCTTGGAATACACAGAAGAAGCATGCACGATGACAGTAAAGAACAGATGATAAATATTCAAGTTCAAGAACAGATTGTTGACAGTAAAGAAATGAAAAACAAACGCTAACACTACCAAAAATAGTAAATTCTCACTCGACACCATCCAAAAAGACGTCGACTCATCATCTTTATTTATACCGGCAACAATCATCTTCTCCGGCGAGTATTCCGGCATCCATCATCTTCTCCGATGAATATTCCGGCAACCACCATAATTAGAAAAAGCTACAAGCCCTTCCATCAAATTGAATAAAACACCCACTATATCTGATTGTACACGCATCTCGCTAGATCTAAAAATCATACAGATTAGAGATATACCGACAATCTAAAAACCCATATCACTCGACCAAATCCCAGATCCAAAAAAATTGATTCTTTAAAAATCTAAACCGATATATATTTTATTCCATCAACAACGAAAGCTCGGTGAAAAAGCTAAAGAAAAAAACAGAAGTAAGATTGCTACTGGTACAAGCTAAGATGGAAAGGAGTTTCGAAACAGGATCTAGGATCTATGGTGTTTAGGATTCTAAGTGTTGAATTGGATTTGATGGGTTTCTGGTAGAGTTAATTGTGGTAGTAAGGATTTGATGGGTTTCATGTAGAGTTAAAAGTTGTTATTGGGTATGCAGGATTGGATTAAAAATAAGTGTCTAGGTGGAAATTTAAAAATAATTATTTATCTAATTGGAAAATCAGCAGGTCACATTTACTATATTGTAAAAAGTTAGCCGGTTTCAATGACTATATTGGTAATAAAAAAAATTTGTTACCTAACTCTGTAAAGTAGATAAAGTACATTGCTAATTTATGGACTTTACCCTAGTTTATTTCACGGGCCAAATAACTATATACATTCGGTTATAGAAAGTACAGTGACTAAGTAACGGTAAAATATTGTATAGTACTTAAAACTGGAAAAGAGTAAATGTACATAACTAATACTAGTAGGGTACCCGCGCGTTGCCGCGGCGGGTACCTTAAAATAAATATTAACGATGCCAAATATCTAGTGGCGTGTCTGCATGTCTATCACGGACAAATAATCAATATATCAAATACTTAACGATATTTTATAAAGTGCAAAAATTAAATAACATACATTTATTGATGAGACTACAAATTCATATGATAAAGTCTTTTACAATATATATGTATAGACACCATATTGAAAATCCTACACACATTTATATTTTACTCTACACGAAGAACTTCTCGATACACAACGTTTGACATGTACACACCATCTTGATCAAATTTTTGGAAGCTTAATGTTTTGGAAGCATAATTAGATTGTATATTGTGATTAAATAGTTGTATATTTTAGTTATGAGGTGTTTTTAATAATGTATTAATTGCATGAGTTAAATAATTTTTTTTTAGTTTTATTTATGCTTTAAATACTTGTAAATTATGCTTATTTATTTGTATTTACTTAAAAATCTATTTTTGGTAATCTAAAAAAATTAATATGAGAGAAGGTCAAAGATGTATTATAAATAGTATAGATATTTGTATTTACTTAAAAATCTATTTTTAGTAATCTTAAAAAATTAATATAAGAGAAGGTCAAAGATGTATTATTTCCTTTTGTTTTACTATTAAAAAAAGTATATGAAAAGACCAAAATAGCTTTCCACTTAATTAACAATCAAACTAAGAGAGTAGGGTCAAAGGACCAATCCTTTTACGAGTCAATTCACAAAAGGAGGATGTGAGTGAAAAGAAAAGTTTAGGGGCCGTTTAGTTGTTGATTTTTTTTTTTTTTCCTGTTTTTTTATTTCTAAATTTCTATGAAAAAAGTTAGAAGAGTAGAATGAGATTTTTAAACCTTTAGTTAAAATTAAGATAATGAGAATTTCACATTTTTTGAAAATTATTGGAAAAAAAATTTAACTAAACGGATTTTCAATTTTTCTCTTTTCATATGAAAAGTTTCTTGAAAAAATAGGAAATTTTTCACCAACTAAACGGCCATATGAAAAGTTTCTTGAAAAAATAAGAAATTTTTCACCAACTAAACAGCCCATTAAGAATTAAATTTGTTATATCCGACAAACCACGTAAACTATTTACTAAAACTTTTTTTAGGTCAAAGTTCAAGTGACTAGTGGTAGGTATAGTGCGTGTGTGTGTCAGGAGTCATTATTGTCTATTATTAAGGCAATACCGAGTAAAACAGATCCAATATCAGTTCCTTTTGAGCACTCAGTCTATATTTCTTTGAGCTCACAAATCTTGTTTCCTAATTCTCTTAAATCATTAAAACAATGTCTCATTTAAAAGATTTTGAACACCTCAAGATACGATTAGAAGATATCAAAGCAGCAACCAATAACTTTGCTATTGAGAATGTCATCGGATATGGGGGATTCGGGAAAGTGTACAAGGGAGAAATCGTCCATTTTAAGGGTAAATCAACGGTTGCTTTTAAACGTTTAGACCGTTCATTTGGACAAGGAAATCCCGAGTTTTGGAAAGAGATAACTATGCTTTCCCTTTATAGACATGAAAATATTGTCTCCCTCTTAGGATTTTGTGACGAGAGTAACGAGAAGATCCTTGTGTACGAGTACATGTCCAAAAGAAGTCTTGACATGTATCTCACCGATGATAATCTAACATGGATTCAACGTTTAGAAATATGCATTGGGGCGGCTCGCGGACTAGCGTACCTTCATAGTTCTTTCGGCACACACACTAGAGTACTGCACAGGGATATTAAAAGTTCAAACATCTTGTTAGATGGAAACTGGAATGCGAAGATCTCAGATTTTGGTCTATCCAAATTTGGTCCGGCAGACCAACAATTTACGTTTCTTTTCTCCAACGCTGTAGGCACGATCGGGTATTGCGATCCGCTATATGTAGAGACGGGGTTCTTAACAAAAGAATCGGATGTTTATTCTTTTGGTGTAGTGTTATTTGAAGTATTATGTGGGAGATTGTGTATTGGCAATGAGAGTGGTGAGCATCGACCTTTAACCGGATTGGCACGGGAGTTCTATGAACATAACAAAATGAGTGAGTTAGTGTTTTGTAATATAAAGGATGAAGTACATCCTAAATCTTTACAGGCATATTCAACAATAGCTTATCAATGCTTGAAGAAAACTAGTGAAGAACGTCCATTAATGAATGAGGTCGTAAGAATACTTGAAAGTGCACTTAAATATCAAGTAAGTCATTGATTTTTTTATCTTTCATACATTCGTTTATTTGAAACCATAGAAAAGTGTATGGTCATCTGCATCAGTTATAGAGCTCATTTTTTATACTGTAACACTCCGGCCATGAAATGTGTTGGTAGTTCACAACTTAAGGCTTTATAAGGCTCGAACCTCTATTTTTATATCAATGTTGGATGGATTGTTACAATCACGTTCAAGCATTGAAGCAACCAAATATTTGTTTCAATTCCTCAAAAGACCTTTACATCAAGCTATTGAATATCATGTTTTGTTTTGCCCAACCATATTAACTTTTGCACCCTTGCTTATTGTTTGCGATTTCTTAGTTTAGGCAAATAGCTGATGTTGGAAAATGGCACTTCGAGACATATCACGTATGGATACACGATCACTCTAATGCACACAAACAATAGAAAACAAATTAAGAAAAATCACATATATAGAAAATTAAATGATACTCCGTATACAATAATTATGTGGTTTGGCATGATTGACATATGTTCACGGCCACAACCGCAATAGCAAGTCGATCTATCTTATTGATTTCAGAGTAGTATTTACACTTAATTGCATATTATTCGTATTTCAGGAAACTGAATAAGGTTCACCATGGGACAGAGCCCATTACACCAAGGTGCTCGACACCCTTGGCATGGGCTCCCACTAACTCGTTGATGAATAGAAACTATTCGATCCCCATATGTATTTATATAGAAACATGATTGAGTGAAAGACTTTTTTAGATGTGAAGGCATGAGAGAACATTGAGGCTACAAATCCGTAACTTCAGTCCCATATATCTGTCCTAATCCATTATATGTTAAGAATTATAAATCAAACGTACAAATTCAGTGAATCGATCAATGTCTTCATAATTTATTAAAAACCTGGAAACTAGATTGCATACGACCTTGTGACGTACTCGACACGCACACACAAATGTTATCTCGACTAGAGGAGTAAAGTGTTGAATGTAGAAACGCCATAGGTATTATGTTTTATTGATTGACTGTTTATAATTTAAATAACCTAAAACCCCAATGAACCCTAATCCGGTAATCCCAATTGGGCTTGGGCTTACTGATAAATCATCTAATAATCCCCGCAATCCGAATGGCGACCTTACGATAGCTCAGATTGGGTTGAAAAACTAATAACATTAAAACAATAATAATTTTTTTTAAACATAATTAGTTATTTAAGAATTCCGACATAAAGCGGAAAAAAATCTTCAACAGCATTAACGAAAGCAAAACCAGCAAAGCAAAAAGAAATAAGCAATTTTATTATTATTATTATTATTATTATTATTATTATTATTATTATTATTATTATTATTATTATTATTATTTGCCTGATCACAAAGTTACGCAGCAGATTAGAAGGTATTATACATGCCTGATGTGTGGTAGATATAGCAAGCGAGGAAGCAGCAAGGAAAAGAGAATTTTATTATATAGTTTGTAGAGGTTGACGACCGACAGTTTTGTGGAGATATGTAGGTTTAGGGTTGGACATTGGAAGATATGACGGGACTACGTAGCCATCTAGGTTCCACTCCGATACCATGTTGAATTTAGAAACCCCATAGGTATTATGTTTTATTGATTTACTTTCTATAATGCAAATAACCTAAAAAACCAAATGAACCCTAAGCCCACACATTGGGCTTGAGCTTACTAATATATAATCTAATATAAAGAACCACACATGACACGTAATCTTGCTTACAAACGATTTGTATATTGAGAACGAAGGAAAAGGAAATGGTACAAAACACCTCGCCTCTCACCTCCTTTTATAGAGACGAGGGGAAGAGTTCGTCTCCAACAAGTATATATGAGGAAACCGACCTTGAGTTGGAGTACAAGTCAAGAAATATCAAAGCTATATACCCTAATTGCTAAACTAGAGCTAATGTAATTGGGTATAACATGTCACAATCGCCTAAACCCATGCAAACCTCCTAAAGTACACAGTAACCCTTTTTACTTTGGCTAATATTAATACTAAACTATAACAGAATCAATGTTACAAGTTTTAGTGCAACTTTGGTTCACACCCTTTTCATTACAAAATTTCTCGTCATTGGATCGATATGCTAGTTATGATCCATAACCATAACTCTAATATTCTATTTTGGCTCAACTAATTAATATAGTATTGTTTGTGTACATTTCAGGTTGATGGAGAAAGCTTGAACCTAAGTGATATTGTTGATTCCTCTGATCACCTTGAAGTCTATAAGTGAGCTCATCTTCTTCTTTTGTTGTTCATTCTTTTTCCAATCTAATTTTCTTACTTGGTTTATGTTGATTCTATCATGATACCATCCATCAAGTAACACTGTAACATGAAAATTTTCAGTGGGCTATCTAGTTTATATTATATGGTATGTCTTCATCAGGTTGGAAGAAGAGTCTTCTTCTTTCTTCAACATACAATATCTCGAGGATAACATTCTAGCCGGTCAATGGGATGATACCGAAAGGTATCTAAATCGGTTCACAACTTGAGAACAATCCGAACTTGGTAAGTATACATATTGGAATAAGGAAACAGAAGTACGCACCTGGAAGTTCTTAATAGGCAAGTGTCGTTATACTGTATTTATATGTCAGGACCAAGGTGCCTGGACTAAGATCAGTTTTCTACGTTGGTCTTAGGACAGTTAACACAAAGACACTCTAGTTTAGGCAACGAAAGTAGAAACTTGTGCAAATTAAAGTTTTTCATCTTCTCAAAAGAGTTTATCAATAAAGAATTTAGCTGCAGTCACTTCGAAATACCCAAACATGATATATCACAATAACAAACCATTTCAGCTGAAATTATACCTGTTAAGCTCTATTGAAAAAAAAAAAAAAACAAAAAAAAAACAAACAAACTTGATTTTAAAAAATGTTCAACTTCGACACCTTTTAGGTTATAGTAGTACCATACCTTAAAATAAACTTTGACTTGGGTGTTGTACATTTTTATGCGATTTTCCATGTGTCTTATTGATATCTTGAGTTGCTAATCTCAGGAAGGACGGGGCAAATGCAGTGGAAATTCATGTGATGGAGTTGAAGATCTTTTATAAAGTTGATGCAGAGCTATGCATGTAAGGAGATGGCACAGCCCAATAACATCAAGAAGCTCTCTCAACCCGAGGAAAGATGGATATGTAAATTAAACAAAGAGTACGATGCCAATTTTGTAAAGAAAACTGATAATATACATGTTGTTGAATACTACTCTTAAAAGTTGTGTGGTTTGTGCATAGCGTATAGAAGCATTTAAGAGTGTAGCGGTGAGCGTTGTAATTTTTAATCTTCATTTGGCAACCCACTCCACCCACTTCGGTTCACTCACACACACAAATCCATTAATTTAACCCAAAAACCCCAATCGGACCTCCAACAACCTTCCAATCAACCACCAAAAACATCTCGATCTAATTCACAATCACAACACAAAATCAACATCACTCACTACTACAATCACAATGCAGATACTTAATTTATAGATCAGTAACAATGTATTTTATTAATTTGAAAGTCAACGGTTTTGGGGGTGGCCTCCAACTATTTCAATCCTCAAGGGCCTTCCTATTTCAAATTTGATAATTGAGGGTTGGGGGGCTATTCTAATAAGTTGAGGAATCACTTTTGCATAGTTTTCGATGTCCTTGTCTATGGTTGCCCCAATGCAATCATAAAGTATAATGTCCAGTCTCGGAGGCTAAGAGGGGAGGGAGTGGGTGCGTGAGCATGCGGTGCGAGGAGGCTTACCGCACGGTAGCACTGCCGCCGCAACAGTCTTACCGCACGGTGAGC
Organism: Artemisia argyi; assembly: GCA_030686995.1. NCBI lineage: Eukaryota > Viridiplantae > Streptophyta > Magnoliopsida > Asterales > Asteraceae > Artemisia > Artemisia argyi. Next base: position 186,991,810 of record CM060684.1, read on the forward strand.
ACATTTGAGTGACGAGCTCACGCACGGGAAGAAATCAAAAAGCGAACGTTGTGTGGTGGAATATAGCCATTGGAGGACCGTTGGAGCCTTGTAACGTGCATGTTTTATTTTTATTTTTTTTATAAAAGGGTTGTTTGTTGATAAAAGTTGCTGCTGTGCTGCTGTATTTCTCAAACCCTAAAACAATGACTAGGGGTTTATTTGTAGGCAAAAGATGAATATTTGGGCCTGGCCTTGTTTTATACTTATTGGCCCATTTTAGCCAAATTAAACTTTGGATTGAGCTAACATTTCAAGCTTGACTAAATTTAGTTCGTACACAGTTTAAACACAAGCCTCCTTATCGAGTATTTTGATGAAATTTAAGGGTTTTTTTTTTTTTTTTTTTTTTTTTTTTTTTTTTTTTTTTAAATATTTTTAATAGAATTTAAAAAAGAAAAAAAAAAAAAAAAAGAAAGAAAAAAAGAAAAGAAGTGAGTGAAGGGTGAGTGAAGTGGCGCCTCCAAAAAAGAAGTGAGTGAAAGGTGAGTGATGAAAAAAGTGGGGAATGATGTGGCGTAAAGGGATTAGTTGGGAGTGAGTAAAGGGAAAGAAGGTGAGTGATGCACTCCCTCCCCCAATGTTTACATTTAAGATTCTGAACCCAATAGATATCTTCTCTGTCATCCCAATACGGTGTTGTCGTGTTTGTGTCAGTAGCTAACAACTAAGGATAAAAAAAATTCATCATACTGTTCAGCATTATAATCATTATCCTTCCATTTATTTTCAAACGACTAACTAAATTCCATGTTCATTAAACAAACCTTGGAGTCACTGGGCAACGACAACCGATAAAAATATAGGACCGCATCGATGTGCTGAAAAATACAATAATTGGTTAAAATATGGATAAATTAAAGTTTTCGAAAACATGATTCCATAGCGAAAATTTACCCACATCATCAATTAGCCATTCTAATGGATGCAACACTTGACTAATGAAAGTCTTGGCATTGTGATTCGTATGACCGGTTCTTTTGGTACAAGGTCTCCGTGACTTCTACCAATATGTAAATTTCTTAACCTCTGCAGGAGACAATTCAGACAAACCCGATAGTAAAGCTTTATTTCCAGCCCTCTATTTTTTTCTCTTTGTCCTTTTTTCTAGATCAATCTACTCTATTAAATGTTGAGGCTACTTTGTGTTCCTTCTGACTGCCTTTGCTACACATGGTGTAACCATCTCAAGAGCAAATGTGGACACATCTTTTCGGGTCACAACTGTCATAATTCCTAGACCATCCCCAACATGTGGACCATCATTGTCCATGCCAGCTTTCTCAAAATCTGCACCATCCTGTTTAGTAACAACATCATTGACCTTGAAAACAACCAATTTCTCATGCACCAGTCCAACTTCCGGATGTGGCTTGGCAACGGACGCCACATCCACATCAACATCCTGTTCATTCCCAACAGCAGAATTCTGCTCAAGAGTACCATTTTTTGTGGACTCTGTTACAACCTGCTTATTGGCCTAAGCAGGTTCAAGAGTCACACCATCCCCAACAGCTACAAGAGATGGTTCATTTCCAGTTGTTGGCCCAAACGTGGATCTTTATTGGTCTAACGTTCAAATCACAATATACCAGAATTGAAATTGAAATGAAATAATCACTAAATAACTTTTTATAATTTGTAATAATAATTTGTCATCTAGTAATTGTGTTTACAGAAATTGAACTATATATAATGAATGAAAAGATGCGTTTGAAGCATTGTGTTGGTTCGGCTTGTAATGGTTCGATCCAACAGTTGTGTCGCTTCATTTGTAACTGTCATTTGACAGTTATTTCTGAGAGTTGACTTTTTAATATGGTTGACTTTGACTTCGGGTTTGACCCTCTAAATGGGTAGAGAATGGGTAGATTGAGATTAACCCAATATTCTCCCCCTTAATCGCAATCGTCATCTCCTAGATCTTTAAGTCTTCTTGATTCATCTTCTGGTTAAATCCACCATGTGATTGTTTTAATTTTTTGTAGTGCTTGTGATCATCCTTATATCCAGATAGATCAATTTTCCTTCGGTTACTTCCACCTTTATGGCTGTGATCTTCATTATGTCCATGTTGATCATATTTTTCTGGTTATTCCCACCATTGTTGTTGTGATCTTCCTTAAGTTCAGGTTGATTATATTTTTTTGGTTGGTTATGCCACCAACATCTTGTCTTTTAATTGGAGTTCTTGCAGCGTATATATCTTCCTTAATTCCAGGTTGACTTATGATTTCGGTTATACCACCATCTAAGCTTTCACTGCGAGCTCCTTGTTGAATATTTGAAACTTGTCAATTTGAAGTTGAATGGAATTTCCTTCCACTCTTGCTTCATGATTCTTCTTGGTTAATGAATTTCTTGGTGCTTCTTCAATAGTTGCCATAAGTAACATTGGTTCCAAGTCTTCTTCAATAAGATTAGATTGTTCCTCTTTCTTTGATGGACATTTGTTTGCAAAATGCCCATACTCCTTGCATTTGAAGCATAGCACTTTACTCTTATCATGAGTAAATTTATTTGATTCTTTCTTGAAATTATTTTCTTGCCTTTGCAACAATTCTTATCCACATTTTTCACAGTGTCTTCCGTGAGTAATGTTATTGTTGTGACGTGTAAACAATAACTTATCTTGATCGTTATTGTCCTTATTCTTCTTAAACTTAATCCTTTCTTCATAAGTTTTAAGTCTTCCTATGGCTTCTTCAAATGTCATAGTGTTTAAATCTGAATATTGTTCTATAGATGCTACTATTTGCAGATACCTATCTGGTACAGCATTTAATAATTTTCTGACTAAATTTGTGTCTTTTATTGTGTGTCCTAGACTAGCGGCTTTGTTTACAAGAGTTGTTAGTTTTCCTGTAAAGGTGTCGATGGTTTCATCTTCCTTCATAGTTAACATCTCCATTTCTGATCTGAGTATTTGAAGTCTGGCTTGTTGTACTCTTTCTTCGCCTAAGTGTCTAGATCTTAAAGCGTCCCATATTGCTTTTGGGGTTTTGTGCTTTGTTATTTGAACTAATTGTTCTTCGGGTAAGGATTGGTAAAGGTATGCTATTGCAGTTTTTTCTTTTTTCTTATCAGATGATTGAGTATTTTCAGTTGGCTCAATCGTTTCCCATAATCCATTTGCTTCTAAAATAATTTGCATGTGAATTGCCCATAACGAGTAATTCGCTGGTTTTAAAATTGGGCATTGAAATTGAGGATTGGTGTTGTTTACACCAGTCTCTTTATTTCCACCGTTTCCACCGTTTGTCATTTTTAAAAATAAAGTAAATGACTAAGTAATCTCCTAAAATCTAACACTAATTGTGTTATAAAGTTTCTAGAGCGCTTTAAATGGTTTTTTTTTTTTTTTTTTTTAAAAACTTGGAGATTATAAAAAAAATGAAATAAGCCTAAGGTTAATTACTCCTTAAAAGATATTTCTAAATATAATAAGCAGTGTAAACACTAGGTTATTATATTTTCTAAACCTCGAAAAAATACTAACTTAAAAAAATAAGGAAGTAACTTATATAAAATAAAACTATACAATATATATCAAAATCTAATATATATTATATAAAAAAACGAAAGTGGAAGGGTGTTTTTGCAATATTTGGAACCTGAGGGGTGATATTAACCCCGTAGCCTTGTGATGCTCTAATAATACTTTGCGCCTCTTTTTTTCTTCTATCTTATCTTCTGAGATAGAAAACGTCTCTTTTTTTCTTTGAGACTAAAAACTGCTTCTGATTCTTAATGGTTGACCGCCTAGTATTTGGCTTGGTTAACCACTTCTTCTCCACGGTTGGTGTGTTCCTCTCGAACGCTTGTAATCCTTCGAGTTGTTTTCTGGGAATTTGTTCTTTGATTCAGGGCAAATTTTGAACCCTTGGTATATGATGAATTTGGTTAGTGAATCCAAACCGCTCTGATACCAATTGTTGGCCCAAACGTGGATCTTTATTGGTCTAACGTTCAAATCACAATATACCAGAATTGAAATTGAAATGAAATAATCACTAAATAACTTTTTATAATTTGTAATAATAATTTGTCATCTAGTAATTGTGTTTACAGAAATTGAACTATATATAATGAATGAAAAGATGCGTTTGAAGCATTGTGTTGGTTCGGCTTGTAATGGTTCGATCCAACAGTTGTGTCGCTTCATTTGTAACTGTCATTTGACAGTTATTTCTGAGAGTTGACTTTTTAATATGGTTGACTTTGACTTCGGGTTTGACCCTCTAAATGGGTAGAGAATGGGTAGATTGAGATTAACCCAATATTCTCCCCCTTAATCGCAATCGTCATCTCCTAGATCTTTAAGTCTTCTTGATTCATCTTCTGGTTAAATCCACCATGTGATTGTTTTAATTTTTTGTAGTGCTTGTGATCATCCTTATATCCAGGTAGATCAATTTTCCTTCGGTTACTTCCACCTTTATGGCTGTGATCTTCATTATGTCCATGTTGATCGTATTTTTCTGGTTATTCCCACCATTGTTGTTGTGATCTTCCTTAAGTTCAGGTTGATTATATTTTTTTGGTTGGTTATGCCACCAACATCTTGTCTTTTAATTGGAGTTCTTGCAGCGTATATATCTTCCTTAATTCCAGGTTGACTTATGATTTCGGTTATACCACCATCTAAGCTTTCACTGCGAGCTCCTTGTTGAATATTTGAAACTTGTCAATTTGAAGTTGAATGGAATTTCCTTCCACTCTTGCTTCATGATTCTTCTTGGTTAATGAATTTCTTGGTGCTTCTTCAATAGTTGCCATAAGTAACATTGGTTCCAAGTCTTCTTCAATAAGATTAGATTGTTCCTCTTTCTTTGATGGACATTTGTTTGCAAAATGCCCATACTCCTTGCATTTGAAGCATAGCACTTTACTCTTATCATGAGTAAATTTATTTGATTCTTTCTTGAAATTATTTTCTTGCCTTTGCAACAATTCTTATCCACATTTTTCACAGTGTCTTCCGTGAGTAATGTTATTGTTGTGACGTGTAAACAATAACTTATCTTGATCGTTATTGTCCTTATTCTTCTTAAACTTAATCCTTTCTTCATAAGTTTTAAGTCTTCCTATGGCTTCTTCAAATGTCATAGTGTTTAAATCTGAATATTGTTCTATAGATGCTACTATTTGCAGATACCTATCTGGTACAGCATTTAGTAATTTTCTGACTAAATTTGTGTCTTTTATTGTGTGTCCTAGACTAGCGGCTTTGTTTACAAGAGTTGTTAGTTTTCCTGTAAAGGTGTCGATGGTTTCATCTTCCTTCATAGTTAACATCTCCATTTCTGATCTGAGTATTTGAAGTCTGGCTTGTTGTACTCTTTCTTCGCCTAAGTGTCTAGATCTTAAAGCGTCCCATATTGCTTTTGGGGTTTTGTGCTTTGTTATTTGAACTAATTGTTCTTCGGGTAAGGATTGGTAAAGGTATGCTATTGCAGTTTTTTCTTTTTTCTTATCAGATGATTGAGTATTTTCAGTTGGCTCAATCGTTTCCCATAATCCATTTGCTTCTAAAATAATTTGCATATGAATTGCCCATAACGAGTAATTCGCTGGTTTTAAAATTGGGCATTGAAATTGAGGATTGGTGTTGTTTACACCAGTCTCTTTATTTCCACCGTTTCCACCGTTTGTCATTTTTAAAAATAAAGTAAATGACTAAGTAATCTCCTAAAATCTAACACTAATTGTGTTATAAAGTTTCTAGAGCGCTTTAAATGGTTTGTTTTTTTTTTTAAAAACTTGGAGATTATAAAAAAAATGAAATAAGCCTAAGGTTAATTACTCCTTAAAAGATATTTCTAAATATAATAAGCAGTGTAAACACTAGGTTATTATATTTTCTAAACCTCGAAAAAATACTAACTTAAAAAAATAAGGAAGTAACTTATATAAAATAAAACTATACAATATATATCAAAATCTAATATATATTATATAAAAAAACGAAAGTGGAAGGGTGTTTTTGCAATATTTGGAACCTGAGGGGTGATATTAACCCCGTAGCCTTATGATGCCCTAATAATACTTTGCGCCTCTTTTTTTATTCTATCTTATCTTCTGAGATAGAAAACGTCTCTTTTTTTCTTTGAGACTAAAAACTGCTTCTGATTCTTAATGGTTGACCGCCTAGTATTTGGCTTGGTTAACCACTTCTTCTCCACGGTTGGTGTGTTCCTCTCGAACGCTTGTAATCCTTCGAGTTGTTTTCTGGGAATTTGTTCTTTGATTCAGGGCAAATTTTGAATCCTTGGTATATGATGAATTTGGTTAGTGAATCCAAACCGCTCTGATACCAATTGTTGGCCCAAACGTGGATCTTTATTGGTCTAACGTTCAAATCACAATATACCATAATTGAAATTGAAATGAAATAATCACTAAATAACTTTTTATAATTTGTAATAATAATTTGTCATCTAGTAATTGTGTTTACAGAAATTGAACTATATATAATGAATGAAAAGATGCGTTTGAAGCATTGTGTTGGTTCGGCTTGTAATGGTTCGATCCAACAGTTGTGTCGCTTCATTTGTAACTGTCATTTGACAGTTATTTCTGAGAGTTGACTTTTTAATATGGTTGACTTTGACTTCGGGTTTGACCCTCTAAATGGGTAGAGAATGGGTAGATTGAGATTAACCCAATACCAGTTTCATCAGTCTTTCATGTTGTTGATAAGGGACAACACTAGCTGCATTATGCTCAAGACTACCACTTTTTGTGGTACCAATGGAACCTGCTCGCTTAGTTACGATGTTCATGAGGGTGCATTTATATCATGGGATAATTACTAAAATAGACCGGGCAACCAAGTGGTTGGCGGTTTCTGTAACACCCCCAAAATACCGCAGCGGAAGACTGTGTCATAGGGGTGCTACTTCATAATACAAAGTACAAGGTATAGAAAACGAACTCTAAATGAGACGTTTTGAAAAGTTACCATTCGATTAATGAATTCAAAGTTACAAACATGAGATTCCAAAGTATGATACATAAATGTATACAATGTTTGAATGGTAAATGACAAAAAGCGTAAGTCTTCAGAATATGCAGCTTGACCCTAAGTTCCCCGCACTAGCTATCGCCTTACTAACCTGAGATAAACATGCTCAAGTGTCAACACAATGGTTGGTGAGTTCATAGAGTTTGTCTTAAAACAGTTGAAAAGCCTTAAAAGAATGTTCACACAGCAAAGGCATCGTGAATCCACTCAGTTACAAGTCCCGCCATAAGAGACTTGTAACCTGTGTGTTCACAACCCACTGCTACAAATATAGTATAATAAAGACATGTATAAGTTCATCAAAACAATTAAGCAATTAGTCGTGAGTCTACACTTCATCTCCGAAGACCTCACGTTTATGATGTATCCAACATTCGCAAATGTTAGGATGTATCAATAGCCTCAATGGTCATCCAAGGTCTTAATTTGGAGCCACCGGAAGTCTCAATGGTCATCCAGCAACTTAATCTGGAGCCACTGGCAGTAACACAATCATGTATGACGCAGTTAAGTATAACACAATCATGTATGTATGAAATCAAGTATAATGCGATCAAGTATAAGACAATCAAGTATAGAACAATCAAGTATAACGCGATCAAGTATTTGTACAAGTAAGCAAGTAGTTGAGCATGTATCCCCCCCAAGAGTTTAAAACAAGTACGAAAAGAGTAGGGGCTATGACTCACCTTAAGTCTATGTAATGAGAAATGAAAGTGGTAGTCGAATCGCGAAAGTCTCTAGAGCAGCCTATAATAGAACGTTGCGACTTAGGTTTGGAGTAACGTCTAAGAGTACGAAGAATTGCCTATATATGTCTTGCATAATGTTCATGATGTAGTACTTAGTATATAGTGTAAGTCGTTGAATATAAGTGGTCTATGAAACATGTATAAGTTGTATATCTCTTACTACCGTTCGGGCCGACATAATTCAGAAGTCATGGAGTAAACGTTCGAGGAGCCAGGACACTTTAACTCGTAAATCCACAACTCGTCTCGACGGCTTACTCAATGAACTCCTCACATGAGGCTCCCTACTATTGTAGTATTTGATAACATATATATAAGTTTTGATCTTTAAAAGTTATATGGTCTTTAGCCGTGGCTTTGCCGTGACCTTGGTCATTGTTACCATGATCTTGAGACTCAACCTTGGCTTTAGCCATGGTTGTGGTCTCGGCTTTAGGTCATTAGACCTCTTGGTCTCATCTAATTATAATGATTATATAGTAACTTTGGTCTAAAAATGGGCTGTTAAGAATTTGAAGAAAATATCACTCGGAAAGCCTTTTCAGGGCTCGAGCTTCTTTGTTCCTGAACGAAAACGTCATTCCGGACAACTTTCATGTTTTAACTTTTTGATGAATCGGACCAGAAGTGGGACTTTCAAATTGGCAGAATGCAAACAGGAGGTTATGGGCAGTTTCGGCGTTTTGGTGTCGCTAACTTCTTATGGTCATAACTTTTGACTCGTATACTCGTTTTGAGTGATTCAAATTGCTATGTTTTCCTTGTCAAGTCCTCTTTAACAATAAGTAAGTGTAAAATATCAAAGTTATACTATTGTGGTCGTGGTTTTCCATAAAAATCACTAGTTTGCTTGTTTACTTGTCATAAGTTAACATATGTATACCAATACTTGTTTTATCCATTTTTAAACATCATGAACACAATACAACGACCATATATAGCATGAAAGAAACATAATAAGCATGAAATGATATTGAGCAAGAAAGTGTATAAGGGTTTGCTTACAACTTTTGGCTTTCTAAAGAAAGGAAGTCAAGTATAGAACTAGGACACTAAACCTAATCTTGTAAACCCTTCACCATAACTCTTGTAACCCTTGCTAGCCTTAATCTAACCCTTGTGAAAACCATTTAACTTCAGCCCTAGTAACCTTGTGTAGCTCCTAATTCAACCATGGAATCACCAAACAAACTTAAGAACTAGGTAGAGAATACTAAGACCTTGAACTTTGTAGTGTAACTTGTATATTGAAGATCAAAGGATCATGGTGCTAGGATATAGTAGTGTGGCGTTTTTATTGATGAAGAATGAAAGGAATGAGCTCTCTATTTATAGCAAGAATGAGGAGGTTAGGAAGGTGGCTAGGAAACTACATAAACTTGGAGACAAAGTTGTAAATAAAAATGATCCAATGGCTAAAGTCATGAGATGATGCCACAAGTGTGAATGCCCCCCCCTAGTGGCGGTTTGGAATGGATAAGGAGGGATGACTTGGTCTTGGATGATATTATCCTAGATATAGAGCTAGTTTTGACTCCGTAAGTTGCTAACCGTAAGTTTTTAGGCCACGAAACGTAAAACCGGGTATCCTAAAAATATGAAACTTATAAATATGGTTAAACATGTCAATATAGTCCATAATAAAATATAAAATGAGTGGTAGGTTCTATCGGGTGCGAAAACCCTGCTAAAAACTGGAAACACGGGTCTAAAACGCGCAATTCGCGTAAAACGCACGAAAGTTGCGTAAAATTGAGAAAAGTAAAATGTAACTTTTCTAATAGGATAATAATGACTTAAAATGACTTATAATGTCTAGGCTGGGCTCAGTCTAGTGTCGGTTGGTGTTAAATGTCTTTTAGACCTAAAACCGCAAGACTAAAAATCAAGGAATGACTTATAAAATCAAAGAATGATTTTTGGTCAAAGGAGGAGGGAAAAATATGTTGACTTTTTCTAATAAGTTGAAAACTCAAATTGTCTTAGAAACGCGTTTTGTGGTCTAACGGTTAATCGCCCATACGGTTAAGCGTGCTCATGCGAGAGTAGTACAGGCTTGGGTGACCTGCCGGGAATAGTAATTAATCTGAAAATGCGAATTGTTACAGTCTCTACCCCTTCAGGAAACTTCGTCCCGAAGTTTAGTTGATGTTAACTACTTACGATGTGTCTAAAAGAATTCGGAATTTCCAATATAGTGGTGTTCACTCTGATTCGTCTAAGGTTTTGGTTAAGGAGTTGTATCGGCTACAATTAAGCCCACTTATTTATAACACATTACTTACATAAAGAAGCGTCCAAATTTATGTAAGTAAGGTCTCATAAACTTATGATTCGGTGATTTACAATTTCTTTATTTAACTGAAGAGGCGTCCCAATCCATTTAAATAAGGAGATTCTAAAACATCCTACTTAAGAATTTCCGACACAAAATCCGCCTTCTGAGGCCGATAGTAAGATAATCAAGCCATCAAATCCCTAAAGCTAAGCAATAATATTATTTAACTCAAATCTTGTGTCTAATCAAACAAGAACTGTCACAAGATCAAGTTAACTAATTAGTTATTACTGAGCTCCATGTTTTTAATGACTCGACAAATCTCTGGGGCTCCTTATAATACTAAAGTCACATCATCTAACAGCGTGGAACTAGGCAAACCTCTAACCAAAAAGCATATGTGTATGTATTGTGCGTAAGGCAAATAAAGAGGAAGGTCCCAACGTATATAGCAGTTATAGTCTAGGCACTAAATGCAACCTAGTTCTCTATAACCAAGGCTCTGGTACCAATCTGTAACACCCCCAAAATACCGCAGCGGAAGACTGTGTCATAGGGGTGCTACTTCATAATACAAAGTACAAGGTATAGAAAACGAACTCTAAATGAGACGTTTTGAAAAGTTACCATTCGATTAATGAATTCAAAGTTACAAACATGAGATTCCAAAGTATGATACATAAATGTATACAATGTTTGAATGGTAAATGACAAAAAGCGTAAGTCTTCAGAATATGCAGCTTGACCCTAAGTTCCCCGCACTAGCTATCGCCTTACTAACCTGAGATAAACATGCTCAAGTGTCAACACAATGGTTGGTGAGTTCATAGAGTTTGTCTTAAAACAGTTGAAAAGCCTTAAAAGAATGTTCACACAGCAAAGGCATCGTGAATCCACTCAGTTACAAGTCCCGCCATAAGAGACTTGTAACCTGTGTGTTCACAACCCACTGCTACAAATATAGTATAATAAAGACATGTATAAGTTCATCAAAACAATTAAGCAATTAGTCGTGAGTCTACACTTCATCTCCGAAGACCTCACGTTTATGATGTATCCAACATTCGCAAATGTTAGGATGTATCAATAGCCTCAATGGTCATCCAAGGTCTTAATTTGGAGCCACCGGAAGTCTCAATGGTCATCCAGCAACTTAATCTGGAGCCACTGGCAGTAACACAATCATGTATGACGCAGTTAAGTATAACACAATCATGTATGTATGAAATCAAGTATAATGCGATCAAGTATAAGACAATCAAGTATAGAACAATCAAGTATAACGCGATCAAGTATTTGTACAAGTAAGCAAGTAGTTGAGCATGTATCCCCCCCAAGAGTTTAAAACAAGTACGAAAAGAGTAGGGGCTATGACTCACCTTAAGTCTATGTAATGAGAAATGAAAGTGGTAGTCGAATCGCGAAAGTCTCTAGAGCAGCCTATAATAGAACGTTGCGACTTAGGTTTGGAGTAACGTCTAAGAGTACGAAGAATTGCCTATATATGTCTTGCATAATGTTCATGATGTAGTACTTAGTATATAGTGTAAGTCGTTGAATATAAGTGGTCTATGAAACATGTATAAGTTGTATATCTCTTACTACCGTTCGGGCCGACATAATTCAGAAGTCATGGAGTAAACGTTCGAGGAGCCAGGACACTTTAACTCGTAAATCCACAACTCGTCTCGACGGCTTACTCAATGAACTCCTCACATGAGGCTCCCTACTATTGTAGTATTTGATAACATATATATAAGTTTTGATCTTTAAAAGTTATATGGTCTTTAGCCGTGGCTTTGCCGTGACCTTGGTCATTGTTACCATGATCTTGAGACTCAACCTTGGCTTTAGCCATGGTTGTGGTCTCGGCTTTAGGTCATTAGACCTCTTGGTCTCATCTAATTATAATGATTATATAGTAACTTTGGTCTAAAAATGGGCTGTTAAGAATTTGAAGAAAATATCACTCGGAAAGCCTTTTCAGGGCTCGAGCTTCTTTGTTCCTGAACGAAAACGTCATTCCGGACAACTTTCATGTTTTAACTTTTTGATGAATCGGACCAGAAGTGGGACTTTCAAATTGGCAGAATGCAAACAGGAGGTTATGGGCAGTTTCGGCGTTTTGGTGTCGCTAACTTCTTATGGTCATAACTTTTGACTCGTATACTCGTTTTGAGTGATTCAAATTGCTATGTTTTCCTTGTCAAGTCCTCTTTAACAATAAGTAAGTGTAAAATATCAAAGTTATACTATTGTGGTCGTGGTTTTCCATAAAAATCACTAGTTTGCTTGTTTACTTGTCATAAGTTAACATATGTATACCAATACTTGTTTTATCCATTTTTAAACATCATGAACACAATACAACGACCATATATAGCATGAAAGAAACATAATAAGCATGAAATGATATTGAGCAAGAAAGTGTATAAGGGTTTGCTTACAACTTTTGGCTTTCTAAAGAAAGGAAGTCAAGTATAGAACTAGGACACTAAACCTAATCTTGTAAACCCTTCACCATAACTCTTGTAACCCTTGCTAGCCTTAATCTAACCCTTGTGAAAACCATTTAACTTCAGCCCTAGTAACCTTGTGTAGCTCCTAATTCAACCATGGAATCACCAAACAAACTTAAGAACTAGGTAGAGAATACTAAGACCTTGAACTTTGTAGTGTAACTTGTATATTGAAGATCAAAGGATCATGGTGCTAGGATATAGTAGTGTGGCGTTTTTATTGATGAAGAATGAAAGGAATGAGCTCTCTATTTATAGCAAGAATGAGGAGGTTAGGAAGGTGGCTAGGAAACTACATAAACTTGGAGACAAAGTTGTAAATAAAAATGATCCAATGGCTAAAGTCATGAGATGATGCCACAAGTGTGAATGCCCCCCCCTAGTGGCGGTTTGGAATGGATAAGGAGGGATGACTTGGTCTTGGATGATATTATCCTAGATATAGAGCTAGTTTTGACTCCGTAAGTTGCTAACCGTAAGTTTTTAGGCCACGAAACGTAAAACCGGGTATCCTAAAAATATGAAACTTATAAATATGGTTAAACATGTCAATATAGTCCATAATAAAATATAAAATGAGTGGTAGGTTCTATCGGGTGCGAAAACCCTGCTAAAAACTGGAAACACGGGTCTAAAACGCGTAATACGTAAAACGTACGAAAGTTGCGTAAAATTGAGAAAAGTAAAATGTAACTTTTCTAATAGGATAATAATGACTTAAAATGACTTATAATGTCTAGGCTGGGCTCAGTCTAGTGTCGGTTGGTGTTAAATGTCTTTTAGACCTAAAACCGCAAGACTAAAAATCAAGGAATGACTTATAAAATCAAAGAATGATTTTTGGTCAAAGGAGGAGGGAAAAATATGTTGACTTTTTCTAATAAGTTGAAAACTCAAATTGTCTTAGAAACGCGTTTTGTGGTCTAACGGTTAATCGCCCATACGGTTAAGCGTGCTCATGCGAGAGTAGTACAGGCTTGGGTGACCTGCCGGGAATAGTAATTAATCTGAAAATACGAATTGTTACAGTTTCTGCCCCAAGATCAGAAAATTCCCACTTTAGACCACAACAACCTGTACTTTTTGACTTTTCTGACAATTTTTTGGGCAACTTGTGTATTTTTTGGGCAACAGCCGCCATTTTTTGGGCAACCGGAGACACTTGTCATCATATGGGTCGCACTGCCAGTTGCCTAGTCTAAAGCGGGAATTTTCCGATATTGGGACAGAAATCGCCAACCACTTGATTTCCCGGTCTATTTTAGTAATTATCCTCTACATGTTGTTTATAATGTTGATTACCACCCAAATTTTGCTCATCATTCAAAAGTGGCCCAACATAAACTCCACCATCTTCATGAGAGGGTTCATTTCCACCCAAACAATCAAAATGACCTAATTCTTGATTGATCAGCACGTGCAGTTGCTGTTTAAGATTGCAGAAATTTATACTGAATTTCAAAATTATCCTGCATTTTGTATATTTGGTCCCTCAATTATTTTACTTTTTGTCGAAGGTCGACTACAGTTTCTTCTGAGTTGATAGTTTCTGACATCTTGAAAACACTCAGAAAGACCAGATAATTGTTCATTCAAATGCTTAGAAACCAACTCAGATAATTGTTCTTGAAAACTTTGTTCCTTTATCTCTTTGATGGATTGTTCAGCTCTTCTGCGTCAGGTTGTGGAAGGTATGATCCAATAGGTCTCGGTTGGTCATTATCATCTGCATCAGTCTCGCCAAATTCCTTACGCATGTTATCACTCTCAATGAGAGTTTTAAAATATTTCATCTCCTCCTGTTTCGGATGAAGCTTGTCCTCAACATTTAATCCCTTCAAAACAAATGAAAATCAATAAACGCAGTTTCAATGTTATTCTTCACTGGAAAATTAATCGACAAAGTAGTGAAGGTGGTACCTTCATTTGTAAATGTTTTTGTGCTTCATCCACTTTTGGAATACCCCCCTTAAAAGCTGTAGAAAGTCAACTAAGTTTTGGCTCCTTGACTAACTCCAAACCAGCGGACAACAATACCAAACCAGCAGTTTTATGAACCTGCACTTGTTCATTTTCGTAAATCATACTTCTAGAACTCAATAAATCATAAAATCTTCAAAACGTACTTCTTATATAATCTAGGTATAAATCTCACAAAAGCAACATGCAAAAGTGCTATTTACATGGAATGCGGATGTTTACCCAAACGCTCCTTTTTGACCCATAAACATGTGACTTTTTCATAAACATACTATTTGACCCTAAAACTTAACTAAAAATGTTATGGACTTGAAAGACATTTAAATACAATAACTTAGGGTGTATACAAGCTGATAAACAAAGAGAGTGGGTGAGATGCTCGTCACCTATACTCACGACGAGCATTACCGTTCCCTCAAATCACCTTCTTTAATCTACAAGCCCCAATGCCCATCTCTTTTTACCTACATAAAAACATAACCAAGAGTTGTAAGTCATAATGACTTAATGAGTAACGATACTGAATCTTAACTTAAACATAAACATAAACATAAACATGCTTAAATCCTGAATATGATATAACCAATTCCTCTTTTGAACCCTTTACTAATATCTGCATATGGGGACCCGATGGATCAATACTTGGTATAATAGACCTTGCACAAAGTGTGGTTGCTCCCGAAGAGCCTTCTAAAAACGTGAATTATATGGCAGACCCTTCTGATCCAATCTCTGATTTAGCATACACTGAAGAGCCTTATATGCAGGTTGATACTAGTTCACATGGGGCTGTTAAGGGTTCGAGGGATGCTGGAGTATCTACACACTTGGCCGAATGCATAATAGATGATAAAGGAGAGATGGAGAGTGGTGAAACGCCTTTGCACAATGTGACAATTCAGGATATTGCTAAGACTTACAATGCTACTATTGAAAGTCTTACGAACAGTGAGCCTAATGCTAGTAAAGGTGGGGATGCTAATCACATTGTGCAAAGCCCTGTTGTTGTTCCTGATGTTAGTGCACCTTCCAAGGATGTGAATGTGAGTGTACCTGCCTCTACTACTTCTCATGGATCTACTCAGACTATACATTATTCGACGGGTCCTATTATTACTGATTGAAGTATTGATGATGGTGATATTAACTTGTCTACATTAGTAGACAAGAATGTTGGTACAAGTTCATCCAAATTAGCTAGTGATGGCAAGGCTGATTTGAGTCCCTCCAATGGATTAGAACTGCCATTAAGTAATAATACTAGTGGAATCGGTGTGAAATCCGTCTCTTATGCGGGTGCTATTTCTTCTGATCCAAAGAAACATGTGTCTAATTTTCGTAGGTTGGAATGTAGCAACAAAAGGAATGGAGTTGATCTTTCTGTCCCAATGAAAGTAGTGGAAGAAGTGAATATCAGGTTTGAGAATACGCTATATGGGTATTTTATTGGTCAACGCCTTGCTTTTTCGGTTGTGAACTACTATGTACGTAACACGTGGGCTAAATATGGTTTACAGAAGGTTATGATGAATGCCAAGGGGTTCTTTTTCTTTAAGTTCAATTCGAAGAAAGGTGTTGATGATGTCCTTGAAAATGGTCCGTGGTTGATTAGAAATGTTCCTATTATCCTTAAACATTGGACCCTGAACACCAACTTACTTAAAGAGGATTTGACTAACATTACGGTGTGGGTTAAATTCCATGATGTTCCCCTTGCTATGTTTTCTAATGAAGGTCTTAGTTTTCTTGCTACATTGATTGGTATGCCAAAAATGTTAGATGCTTATACTAGCCAAATGTGCAAGGAATCTTGGGGCCGCAGTAGTGTTAGGAATTATACTTAAGTTGATATTGACAAAATATGAAAGATAAAGGACTTATGATGACAAAGTGAAAATTGCAAAAGACAAAGGACTTGCTTTACAAAGAAGTTATTTCAATATAGTCCTTCGTAGTATTTTGTAACCCTAGTTCTCTATTATATAAAGAGAATACAGGGAATAGGTTTTATTATGTGTGTCACAATGTAAACCGAGAAAGGGGTGTGTGTGTAGAGACGTTTTATGGGAAAACGTCTAGGGTGATTAGTGTTAAGCCTCAACGATCTTAGATCACTGTTAGAATGTAACCGTGCTACACTTGATCACGTAGCATTGGGGCTTTGGTGTATGTTAGAGTAGAGATGATGAGGAGAAACCTTGTTTATAATATTGTTCTTATTCCGCTATGTTTTATCATGTGAACATTATTATTCCTATATTAAGACCTAATCAGTCTTGAGCCAAAACGGTCCTAGAAACTATCTTTATTGTGGCGTTTTTAGTTTCTAACATGTGGTATCAGAGCGGGGGCTCTTGATATCTGGGATTTACAAGGTTTGGTTTGTAGAAGAACTAAGAAAACAAGAAAAATTCGAATTTGGTTCAATTTTCGTAACTCACTGCAGGTCAGTTTTCAAATGGCGATATCTCCTTTGTTAACTGTTGGATTGGGCTGAAATTTTTATTGGAGCTTTTCAACATATCAAGGAAGAGTTCCACCAGAGGGATCTTCAATCTGAGCTTCCAATAAAAAGATAAAAATTATCGAACACTGCTGCTGATAAAGGTATAATTTTTCGAATTTTTAGGGTTTTCTTGATCTCAACTTCTTTGAATTCGTGGTTACTTGAATTTAATTCATTCTGGAAGTTGGATATATGTTTTTGGTGTCTAAGATTCATGAAAGAAAGCAGCTTTGGCGAAGCAATTTATTGTTTAGGGTTTCTTGGAATTCAACATCTGTTCTTTTGCTTTAAAGAAACCCTAGGTTGATAAAACCCTAGCTATTCTCTCTCAGCTTGTTAACAAGGTGGAATAGCATAAACCATCATCTGTTATCAATAGAATTGAATCTAAGAATGTATGGTTTGCATTTTGATTAGGGTTTCTGTGAACAGTTGCATGTTGCGTTGTGTTTACTTTTGAAGTCAGTTGTATTATAATGGCAGTTTGGCACAATGATTTGGTTTTAATGGTACTGCAGCAGGAGTAGTAGCTAAACGTTTTAGGGTTCGTGAGTCGAGTCATATTCAAACCCTTATTATTGGTCAATTGATGTTGTAATGCTACTGATACAATAACGCTTGGACTGAGGAGAGTAAGATTATTGGAGACGAAACGTTTGTGACTATGAGTAACATTAGGTCGAACAAGAGTTACTCTACTGGTACTATGAACGAATGAAGAGAATAATGATTACTGGAACAAGGAGTAAAGGTACTGGTGTGAAACAAGTTGAATATGATGGTTCCTGATTGATGCTAATACATGTTGCTGTACATGTTGTCTTTTACAAGTGGAAAAGTGAACTGGTATTTAAAGGTTTTTGAATAGCTGCTGTTATACAATGATTGTTATATGGGATGTTGCTGTTGGTTGCTTTGGAAGAATGTGGTTACTGGTCATATCCCACTGCTAGTAGTAAATGGTTTCCACTGCTAGCTTCGCGTTACCACTGCGTCACTTAATTATTCCCACTGCTACACTTCCCTTTACCACTGCTAGTTCTATTTTACCACTGCTATGCCTAAACGTTTCCACGGTTGCTTGATTGGTCGTGATCTGGTATTTAAATCATGGAGTCTTGAAAGTGTGATGCGATGATTATATTGGTGTCGGTGGTGGCATATTAATTCAGATTGGCGACAAAAGGTATTAATATATCGGTGCATAGTTAATAAGATAATGGACATAATGGGTCGGTGCGCAAAACTTGGATCGATTGGAATACATATTGATACAACGTGGGTCGAATTGATCTTCGTGGGTCGAATTGATCTTCAAGTTATAATATTCATGTGGGTCGAATACATACTGTCCCAATATCTTGGTTGATTGACGCATCATATTGTTGAAAATATAATTCATTAGTTGATTATTATTGTTAGCACATGGGACGGTGGTTATTTTATGACCTAGTACTATATCATGGGACGGTGTAGTTTGTTTTGTGATTGGTTACATGTAATTCTGTTCTTAATCATCACATTTGTTATGGATTGAAGAAGGCAGCATGATATTGAAGAATACAAAAAAGGAGAAATCCTAACTTCACATATAACCCTACCTGGTGCAACTCGTTTTCTTCATTATTATAAGGCTTATTCATAGATCGCTCTTGTTTCATACCTAATTGTTTGGTTATTTTGGTATTGAGGGTCGATTCGTGGTGATTGATAGTGATGAAAGAAGGGTTGTCGAGCAGATTTATGCTGTTAATGATTATGAGCATGGGTTTATAAATTGGTCCTCACAAGTAAGAGTACTGGTTTAGCAGTAAAATTACTGATGGACACATGGTGGAGAGTAAGGCCATGTTTAAAGTGTGGTTACATGTTCTCGGATGACACACACAAAAAGATTTTTGATTGGTTCTTAACAGATTCAAAAGGCTCGTTCTTATTTGCTAAATTGATTACGAAGAAAGGTTTTTATCACCTATTTGAAGTTGAAGTGGAATTTTTCGAGATTGTGTTCTTATCATATCTCAAAATGGGTGTTACACTTTGAAGATAACTTGTTCGTGCTTTATGGTTGTGATGAAGACTTGTCAAAATCTAGTTTTCATAGGTCAAGAGGTGGATAGATGAAGACCTAGCTAACTATCACTTAAAAGAGTTACATTGTAGTGCTCAGTGTCTCATTATAGATGAGGATTTTGTCAAGAGATTGCAGTCTACTTATATTTGTTGTTTCATATAAGTTTGGAGTCACGTGGTTAGTACAAGACATAAGACACAAGTTTGGGTTGTTCTACTTCAGTATCAAGTTGGTTATAGTTAGTTTTCTTCAACAGTGATCATTACATAAAGTCTACATTCAACAAATGGTTAACATATGGGTTTCAGGGGAAGCTTACGTGTTTAAATGTTTAACCATTTATATGCTACATCGAGGTGAAGGTTTTTACTACTGCTAGTTATTATTGCTACTACTGGTTTTGATTTCTATTGTTTCAAGTACATTTTTAGATGAGGAAAACTTAAAGGTGGCGACTTTGAAACATTGGAAAGATGAATTGGACGTGTAATATTGATTCGTGGTTGTGAAGATCAAGGTTGCATACATTTTACCCTTATTTGATGATGACAAAAAGGGGAAGAAGAATATTTTGAAGATTGCAGCTTAAAGATCCTTGATGATATAGCATGGTTTAAGGGGAAGTTCGTTTATCTTTCATATATATTAGCTTCAGGGGAAGTTCGTGATTACTTGGTTTTGTCATATCAACTAGGGGAAGATTGTTAGGAATTATACTTAAGTTGATATTGACAAAATATGAAAGATAAAGGACTTATGATGACAAAGTGAAGAATGCAAAAGACAAAGGACTTGCTTTACAAAGAAGTTATTTCAATATAGTCCTTCGTAGTATTTTGTAACCCTAGTTCTCTATTATATAAAGAGAATACATGGAATAGGTTTTATTATGTGTGTCACAATGTAAACCGAGAAAGGGGTGTGTGTGTAGAGACGTTTTATGGGAAAACGTCTAGGGTGATTAGTGTTAAGCCTCAACGATCTTAGATCGCTGTTAGAATGTAATCGTGCTACACTTGATCACGTAGCATTGAGGCTTTGGTGTATGTTAGAGTAGAGATGATGAGGAGAAACCTTGTTTATAATATTGTTCTTATTCCGCTATGTTTTATCATGTGAACATTATTATTCCTAGATTAAGACCTAATCAGTCTTGAGCCAAAACGGTCCTAGAAACTATCTTTATTGTGGCGTTTTTAGTTTCTAACAAGTAGTTTTGCAAGATGCTTGATTGAAGTTAAGTTGGATGTGGTACTTAGGGACAGCATAACTATTGAAATTCCCCTACTTGATGGGTCGGGGTCTGTAGGACCTTAGATATAACAACTTTATCACACAATATAAGCTCAATATGAAGTAAAGGTGGTGACTTGGGTAATATATGTGTGGCGTTAGTTTGTAGAGAGAGAGAGATGAAAGAGAACTTTTATTGAGAGAGAAACACACACAATACACACACAAGCACACATACAAATGACTAGGTATGTGCCTTTTATAGTTAGAGAGAAAAGCCTCATTGGCTTTCTAATGGACTTGGGCTTGGACTTGGTTTACATGAATAATAAAAGGCTTACTAACATAACTCTTAACATATTAGATTACCAAGTCCAAAGCCCAACTAACTTAAACTATTACATACTTAACGACACTATGTCAAAGTTCCTAATATGAGAATGACCATCACTTCTTTTTATATTTCATTGATACTAACAGGGTCGACTATTGAGAAGATACGGGTGGAATACGAGTAGAGGCCACCTCGATGTGATACGTGTAAGATCTTTGGTCATACTCTTGTTGAATGTCCAAAATCTGTTTTACCCCCTACTCAACCATCTAAGAGTGGTAACGATGGTTTTCAAATTGTCAACAACAAGAAGAAGGGTAAATAAAGTGGTTCAACTAATACGGGTTAAGAAGAAATCTACTGTGGGTAAGAAGTTCATTTATCAACCCAAAAAGCCTCCCCCTGAACCTAAGAAAGTAGATGTCAACAAGAAAAAGGTTGCTGATGTGCCTAGTACAAGTGGAACAAATATTGTTACATCTAATCAGTTTGATGCCCTTAATATGGCTAATACTGATGATTTTGGTATTCCTAATAAGGAAGTGACTTTGAATGTGGTGTCTGGAAGTACAGTGGAAGCTAAAGAGGATGGATCTTTTAAGCCTGCTACTACATCACAAGAACCCCTTATGCGTGAACCGAAAGAGAAGGAACAGGTTAGGACTTCTAAACCTAGTGCTTTTTCTTCCCCGCCTACTTCTTCTACTAAGAGGGGTAACCCATTTTCTAAGGTGGGGGAGATCGTTGTGTATGATAGTGATGATGAGGTGGTTGTCAACATGTTTTATGAGTCCAGTAACCTATTTGGTGGTGGTCACGAGCGTGAATAAGACTATGATGGATATGATTACGATAACTATGCGCAGCAGGTTTATGATCTTCCAGGGAATTTGGATGCTTTTAATGCCATGTATGGCACTAAGCTTCAAGGTCTTAGGAAGTAATTTTATTTCGTCATTGTCTTTTGTTATCATTGAGTAGTGGTTTGTTTTCTTTTTATAAAATAGGTAGTATCTTGTTATGTAAGCTTTTCACCTATGTAACGGGCTGAGATATGGGACTCACCTATATTCTTTGTACTTAAACGCTTTTTTGGAGTAATATGTTTACCAAGTCTTTTGACCTTTTAACCAAAAAAAATAAAAAATAAAAAAATAATAGATAGAACTTCTGTTATTAGATCTTTGATACTTTCTTATCAATTTGTTTTGGCTTATTCGTGTTCGTCTTTTCCTGTGCCACAACTGTTGCATTTTCCAAACACATTATTCAGATATATACGTACAATCCATCAGTAGAGTTAAGGAAACACTTGGAAGTAATCTATCCATCTCTTTATGTTGCCTTATTTTCTTTAGTTGATAGGATAGATTCTTAAGATTTTGATGGATCTTGAACATTACAAATATATGCCCATGTTGGCGTTGTAAACGATATTGCTTTTGCTAATCCAGACAAGCAACTTTGTATTGTTACATGCGGTGATGACAAGACAATTAAGGTACCGTTGTCATAAAAAAGAGTTTCTTTAGGGTCAGTAATGTTTGAGGGTCATGAGGCTCCTATGTATTTTGTCTGTTCTCACTATAAAGAACAAATGCAGGCAAGTTTCCATATTCTTTTCTTTTCCCTTAAATAATAACTAGATTTTTTATATCATAACGAGACGATTTATTTTGTGTAGTTTATTTTCTCTACGATATGGTTCGGCCTTAGGGTTTCTCCAAACTTGTCCCTCCTAATGAATGAAAATTAGAAAACTATATATAGAAAATTGAGGCTGACGGCGTCAAGAACAACCTTGTGACGCCTTCATCTCGCCGCCAAAAGAATCCTCGGACTGCCTTGATCTACATCTGACGCCGTCATGTATTAAGTTTTTCCAGGCCGTCACGTATTTAACTCTTGACGCTCTTCCTTGTGACGCCTTCGTTTCTGTACTGGGCCGTCATGAAATTTACTCTTGACGCCGTCAGGAAAATGCTCTTGATGCCGTCACACACTGTTCCCAGCTTGGAAAATTAAGTCTTTGGCGTTTTCTTCACTTTTATGCTCCAAAAACGTCCGAATTGCTTCCTTTTCCAGATTTCACTCCCAAAGTACCTAAAATCACAAAAGGAACGATTTAGGGCAATATTTGATCAAATAAATTCAATTCCAGGCTTAAATGACCCCCTAAAAGTGGTTCATTTTTTGCCTCATCAAGCCACCTATTTGGCTTTCCATCCTCAAGACAATAATATTGTTGCCATAGGGATTGAAGGTTCGACCATACACATTTACAATGTCAGAGTTGACGAGGTAAATTTTCTCGCTTTTAGTCAACTTCACTACAATAATGTTAATGACTATTTTCTTGCCCAGTTGTATTCTATACTTGTGTTCATCAATTTCCACTTAACTACGCTTTGTAGTTTCAATGGTTAATGTTGACATAAATAATGTCTTAAAACATTGTTAGCTTATTAACAATGTCTCTATGTTTTGATAATTACAAAGCATAAACTCATTAATCTAAAACTTATGTCGTAAACAAGTTTTTAGTGCTTAACATTTGTCTTTACATCCAAATCACTTAAGGTATGAATAAACAAAGTATTTATTGCATTCTATGATCAAAGGAACAATTTTCTTAAACACTAGATTTTTTATAAAATGTCACAAAACATTTTATATCTTTTACAAAACATTTTTGGAATTAAAGTAATATGTTTAATTCATTATAAATATATGAATTCAAATTTCCAACCAAAAATGGCAAATCTAATCCAGAAAAACCTTCCCCACAAAAAGACAAATAAACCCAACGTTCAGGAGGGCGGCCCCCTTAATTTTACTAGGCGGCCCCCTTAATCATTAAGGGGACCGGCCTACAATTAAGGGGACCGGCCACGCTCCAGAACAGTATTTTCCCCCCCTTTAAATACTGATTCATCCCTCAGATTTTTCTCACCTTTTGCACTTCTAAACTTTCTGATCCAGATCTAATTCTCTATTTTCTCATCCTTTGATCATAAGTGTATATATTCTTTGTTTCAAAGTGATCCAATTTCCATCCTCTCAAGTGCAAGAGAAGAATACTTCTATCTTCCTAGACAAGAAGTATTACAACTTGTTGTGATCTCCACATCAAAGTTGTTGGTGTAACATCAAGATTATTTACATACTCTTTGTGAAGATTGTTGTGAATATTTGCTTGTAGATAGTTGTGTTAGATATAGATTGTGTGATTAGTTGATAGCTTGGTGTGAAGAAGAAAAGCTAGGAAATCTATTGGTGTGAAGAAGCTAGGTGTGAAGTAGATTGATTTGAAGAAGGTGTGTAGAAGGTGTGAAGGTGTTGTGGTGTGATTATTGGTGTGTAGATTGGTGTGTAAATTGGTGTGTAGATTGGTGTGAATATTGGTGTGTAAATTGGTGTGTACGGTTTTCTCCGCCATAAGGGAGCTTGTTGATATAGTGAAGAAAACTCTCGAGTTAGGTGCTCGGGGAGTGGAGTAGGGCAAGGAAGGTGTCCTTGTAGCTGAACCACTATAAATCTCTTGTCTCGCGGTTCGATCTTTCCATCTCTTACTTATTATTGTTACTTATCATTATTATATATTTCGTATTGATACTTGTTTATATTGTGCAAGACTTGAGATCACATATTATCGAATCTAAGTTTTAAAACACTAAAACTATTTTTACAACTAATTAAAAAGACGTAAAACTATTCAACCCCCCTTCTAGTTTTCCACAATTGGTATCAAGAGCCACGTCTAGCAAGAATTTTAAAATATATTGTATTTTAAAACTTGTAACGATCTATGGAATCTTTAAAATATTTAGAAGGGCAATCTATGCAAAGACCACCACTATTTGAAAGTGATGGATTTTTATATTGGAAAAATAGATTCGAAACGTATGTGAAGTCAAAAGATCTTGATCTTTGGCATATTATTACCTTTGGTGATTTTCCCCCTATTCAATATAATGTTGAAACTAAAATGGATGAAATTGTAGCTTTTGAAAAACAAAATGATGATTTGAAAAAGAAATTAGCAAAAAATAATGAGGCTAAAATGGTTATTTATAATGCGTTACCACGCAAAGAATATGAAAGAATTTTTATGTGTAAAACCGCAAAAGAAATTTGGGATTCTTTACTAATCACTCACCAAGGTAATAGTCAAGTTAAAGATAACAAAATAGATCTTCTTGTACAACAATATGAACAATTTACGATTCCGGAAGAGGAATCAATTGATAATGCTTTTGCTAAATTTAACACTATTATCACAAGTTTAAAAGCACTTGATGAGACATTTTCTAGTAAAAATTGTGTTAGGAAATTTCTTAGGGCATTGCATCCGAAATGGCGAGCTAAAGTCACGGCTATTGAAGAATCAAAGAATTTGATGACATTGTCACTAGATGAGCTTATTGGCAACTTGAAGGTTCATGAAGAAATTATAAGAAAAGATTTGGAAATGGTTAAAGTCAAGAAAGAACAAGTCAAATCCGTTGCTCTAAAAGCCAAAAAGGAACTTTGTGATGATAGTGACTCAAGTGACGAGAGTGAAGATGAAGAATATGCAATGGCCGTAAGAGAATTCAAGAAATTCTTCAAGAGACGAGGAAGATTCACTAGATCATCACATGACGATAGAAAATCGTTCCAAAGAAATAGAAGTGATAATTACGTGAAAAGAAAATGCTTTAGATGTGGAAGTCCAAATCATCTCGTTGGTGAATGTCTAAAGCCGCCGAGTTATGACAATCAAGGTGCATTTGTTAGTAGAACATGGAGTGATAGTGACAAAGAAGAAGTGGAAAAACCAAGAGAAGAAAAGTGTTTCATGGCAAAAGCAACCGACGAAATATGCCTTGGAATTGACTTGGAGCCTGACGAATGGATCAAGGATAGTGGATGCTCAAGGCACATGACAGGGAACCGAAAGCTATTCTCTACATATAAGGCATACAACGGAGGTAACGTTATTTTTGGTAGTGACTTGCGTGGAAAAATTATTGGCAAAGGTACGATTTCTCAAGACTCACTTACTATTGAAAATGTTGAACATGTTAATAATTTAACATATAACTTACTTAGTGTAGGCCAAATATGCGATAATAAATGTAAAGTTATCTTTTCCGAAGAAGATAGCGAAATAGTTAAGAATGGAAAAATTATAGGTAGAGGTATTAGGAAAGGAGGTGTATATGGTATGAAACTAGGAAACAAACCTGAAGATAGGATGTGCCTAACGACCCTAGACGAAAACTCCACATTGTGGCATAGGATATTAGGACATGCTAACATGCAACAAATACAATCTTTGGCCTCTAAGGAATTAGTTAGAAACTTGCCTAATCTAAAATATGACAAACATTTTTGTGATGCATGTAAAGTTGGAAAACAAGCTCATGCTAGCCACAAAGCTAAGAATATAGTATCCACTACTAGGTGCCTAGAATTATTACATATGGATCTTTTCGGTCCATCCGCTGTGCGGAGCTATGGAGGAAACAAGTATACCTTAGTAATAGTAGATGACTACTCACGATACACGTGGACTAGGTTTTTAAGTGACAAAACCCAAGCCTTTGAAAAATTCGAAATATTTAGCAAAATGATTCAAAATAAGTTAGGATGCTCAATAATTGCCATTAGGACGGACCATGGAAGGGAATTTGATAACGAAGTACAATTCGGAAAATATTGTGAGTTAAATGGAATATCTCATAATTTCTCCGCTCCTCGTACTCCTCAATCAAATGGGGTAGTAGAAAGAAAAAATAGGTCACTACAAGAAATGAGTAGAACTATGTTAAATGAACAATCCATTCCACAAAAATTTTGGTGTCACGCCGTAGATACATCGACTTATATTCTAAATAGGGTATCAATTAGAAGAATTCTAGGAAAAACTCCTTATGAGTTATTAAGAAATAGAAAACCTAACTTAAGCTACTTTAGAGTATTTGGAAGTAAATGCTATATCTTAAACACTAAGGACTACCTCACTAAGTTTGATCCAAAATCATATGAAGGAATATTTTTAGGATACTCACAAAATAGTAAAGCATATATAATACTTAACAAACACTCAATGAAAGTAGAGGAATAACTAAATGTAACATTTGATGAAACACCACCACCTCCTAAAACGCTACCTTTAGAAGATGATGATTTAGTCGAAGATGAAGCCATTGAGGTTAGTAAAACAAAACCCATAGGAAATGACAATGAAGAAACTCACTTAGAAAATAACGAAACCGTTAATATTAAAGAATCTAGATCACATCCTTTAGATAATATAATAGGACATCTTAACCAAAGAACCCTTAGGTCACAAGCCCAAGATAAAAACAACTTCTTTTGTTTCCTCTCGGCAATAGAACCTAAGAATATTAGCGAAGCTTTAAAGGATGAAAGTTGGATTATAGCTATGCAAGAAGAATTAAATCAATTTAAGGCAAATGATGTTTGGGAACTAGTCCCAAATCCAAAGGATATGACTATCATAGGAACCAAATGGGTATATAGGAACAAGTTAGACGAAAATGGAATAGTTACTAGGAATAAAGCTAGGTTAGTTGCCCAAGGTTATAATCAACAAGAAGGAATTGATTATGATGAAACTTATGCCCCCGTAGCTAGACTAGAATCAATTAGGATATTACTTGCCTATGCTTGCTCCCTATATTTTAAGTTATTCCAAATGGATGTGAAAAGTGCATTCCTTAATGGTTTTATCAATGAGGAGGTATATGTGGCACAACCTCCAGGATTCATTGACTTCGCAAAACCTGATTATGTTTATAAGTTAAAGAAAGCTTTGTATGGACTCAAACAAGCTCCCAAAGCTTGGTATGATCGATTAAAAGCTTTTCTTATTAAACATGATTATTCCATGGGAATGGTAGATAACACTCTTTTCACTAAAAGGAAAGACCCTAATCTCATCATTGTTCAAATATATGTTGATGACATTATATTTGGATCGACTTGTCAAGACATGTGTGATGAATTTGCCAAAATCATGCATGATGAGTTTGAGATGAGTATGATGGGTGAACTTAACTTCTTCCTAGGATTACAAATAAAACAATTAGAAGATGGAATATTCTTTAACCAATCTAAGTACATTAAGGAAATGCTTAAGAAATTTGGCCTAGAAGACTCAAAACCCATAAAAACACCTATGTCTACGGAGGTAAAGCTCACAAAGGACGATGAAGGTGAGTCTGTAGATAACTCCAAGTATAGAGGAATGATAGGTAGTTTACTATATTTGACGGCACGTAGACCCGATATCATGTTTAGTGTCTGCCTTTGTGCCCGTTTTCAAGAGGATCCCAAAACCTCTCACCTAGAAGCGGTTAAGCGTATCTTCCGATACATTAAAGGCACTATACACTTAGGATTATGGTATCCTAAGGAATCCGGCATAGAAACCATTGTATATTCGGATTCGGATCATGCGGGAGACTACGTAGATAGAAAGAGCACTAGCGGTATTTGCACGTTTATGGGATGTTGTCTAACGTCTTGGTTTTCGAAGAAGCAAACCGCTCTTGCTATTTCTACCACCGAAGCCGAATATGTAAGCGCCGGAAAGGCATGTCAACAAGCACTATGGATGAAACAAGCTCTCGTAGACTATGGCATTAGGTTAGAAAATGTCCCCATTATGTGCGATAACAAAGGTGCGATAGATTTAAGTAAAAATCCGGTGCAACACTCTAGGACTAAACACATAGAAATACGTCACCATTTTCTTAGGGATAATGTACAAAAAGGAAATATATCTATAGAAAAGGTTGCATCGGAAGATAACATTGCTGATATATTCACAAAACCCCTTAAGTGTGAATTATTCAACCACTTGCGTTTAGGATTAGGAATGATGGAACAAGTTGACTAAATTATATTGAATTATTTCAAATTAATACTTGCATGAAATTTATTTTTCTTTCATTTCACCTTTTCTGAGTCTAGGAATCTATTTCGCACAAAACTAAAGATTGGGAAAATTTATTTGCTTTGCATAAATTTTTTTTTGGTAAAACTCAATCAATTTTCTCTAAAAATTATTCTCACAATCTAGGAACCCCATGAAGACCGTTTTCCTTGCATTGTTGACTAATTCTAAAAACATTATATTTCAAAATCATGCATAAACTCTCACATAAATTGTCAAGGTATATAATCTCATATATGTCTTTGACATTCATGATCGAGCAAAAATTGAATCAAGGAGATTATTTGGATTGTTTCTTAGGATCGCTATTTCTTTTTGCTTCTAGGAGTCGAAACAATCACAACTCCACATTTGTTGCATATAGACACTCA
Organism: Artemisia argyi; assembly: GCA_030686995.1. Taxonomy (NCBI): domain Eukaryota; kingdom Viridiplantae; phylum Streptophyta; class Magnoliopsida; order Asterales; family Asteraceae; genus Artemisia; species Artemisia argyi. The sequence goes on from CM060684.1 coordinate 187,020,892, forward strand.
CTAGGACAAATTCACTAATAATGGTGTCATCTTGATCCATCACTAGTTTTTCACTCACTAAGATCCTTGCCTTCAATCTAAGATAGGTGCCTTAGGAAGCTTAAGTGTGCTTGCCTTTGTTTACCTCCTATTGCTTATTATGTGTTGATTATTTGCTCTTTTGCTTATATGCTTTTGCATGCATGCTATATCTTGATTAGATTAGACTCTATATTGCCTAAGAGAATTGAACTTGGTTGAATTCTAATCCAAACACATAACCTTTCTGCAAATTTTCTGCCAAAAACCCAATTCTGGCAACCTGGGAATCACCAGATGGGCGGCCCCCTTAATTTTGTAAGGCGGCCCCCTTAATAATTAAGGGGACCGCCCCCTAATTAAGGGGACCGGCCATCTGCTGATCGGGTTTACAGAATCTTTTCTGCTTTTTAGCCCATTTCAACCTACATTTCCCAATTTTAACCAACACACTTTGTCCCAATCTTCCTACAAACCTTATCCATCCTTAAATACACAAATCTTACACTATAAATATCCCCAATCCTCAAAACTATCCATTCATCCCATCATGAACTCTCCAAACAAACCAAGATCAAAAGCCTCAAGGTTAGCAAGGATGACGGAAAAACCCGTTTGGCGAAGAAAAAGCCCTCGAAACAAATCCATCATAACCAATGAGATTGGAAGTCATTCAACACCTCCAACTTCTTACTTCCCAAACTTTACCTCAAACCCACAAGGTCATTCATTTGATCCTCTTTACAAACCATACAACATTGGCCAACCATCAAACTACAATTCCAACTACACAAATCCAAACCATCCATACCAAACCTATGATCCTCTTCACATTGCCACGGAAAAGCAAAAGTTCCGTGATGAAATAAACCAAATCCATGATCTTAGTGATCTCCTTGCTATGCATCTTGCACAACGCAACAAAGGGCAACCTCCATCATCACCCTATGCAAATTGCCTTCCCCACTCTCTCAATTTGGATCAAGTTACCAACCACACTCACTTTTGCCCTTGTTGCATATTCCTTCAAAAACAAATCCTCTACTTGAGTGAAGATATTTCTTGGATTGAATATCTTCTCACTCGTAATCATCCAATACCACCGATACAACATCGTGAGATCCACCTCTTCCGCTCCATACTCCTCCCCATATCCCTCTCCATCTAACAATTAAGCTTCATGCTTATTTTATCCTTCAAGCAAATAAAACAATCAACTATGAGTTGCAAGCAAGTCCAAGTGCTCTTTCTAGGCAATATAGGACTATGTCTTTTCATTTGTTTTATTATGATTAATATGCCTTAAGCATATTAAATGTTGTAATGCTTTCTATGATGCTTGAATGAATCTATTTTTTTTTATCTATTGCTTTGCATGTAGATTTGTCTTGCTCTCTTCTAATATTTTGTGTAGCCAAGACTTCCATAGCTCATCTCCTTGGTGCTCTCAAATGAGGGGGAGTATACATTAAGGGGGAGCTTTAACCTTTTTGATTTTACAAAAAGGGGGAGAAGAGAATGTTAAACTCTAAATCCTTGTCTAAAAATTAATTTTTAGACCTAATGAGTTTAATGTTTTGTAATCATCAAAAAGGGGGAGATTGTTGACATAAATAATGTCTTAAAACATTGTTAGCTTATTAACAATGTCTCTATGTTTTGATAATTACAAAGCATAAACTCATTAATCTAAAACTTATGTCGTAAACAAGTTTTTAGTGCTTAACATTTGTCTTTACATCCAAATCACTTAAGGTATGAATAAACAAAGTATTTATTGCATTCTATGATCAAAGGAACAATTTTCTTAAACACTAGATTTTTTATAAAATGTCACAAAACATTTTATATCTTTTACAAAACATTTTTGGAATTAAAGTAATATGTTTAATTCATTATAAATATATGAATTCAAATTTCCAACCAAAAATGGCAAATCTAATCCAGAAAAACCTTCCCCACAAAAAGACAAATAAACCCAACGTTCAGGAGGGCGGCCCCCTTAATTTTACTAGGCGGCCCCCTTAATCATTAAGGGGACCGGCCTACAATTAAGGGGACCGGCCACGCTCCAGAACAGTATTTTCCCCCCCTTTAAATACTGATTCATCCCTCAGATTTTTCTCACCTTTTGCACTTCTAAACTTTCTGATCCAGATCTAATTCTCTATTTTCTCATCCTTTGATCATAAGTGTATATATTCTTTGTTTCAAAGTGATCCAATTTCCATCCTCTCAAGTGCAAGAGAAGAATACTTCTATCTTCCTAGACAAGAAGTATTACAACTTGTTGTGATCTCCACATCAAAGTTGTTGGTGTAACATCAAGATTATTTACATTCTCTTTGTGAAGATTGTTGTGAATATTTGCTTGTAGATAGTTGTGTTAGATATAGATTGTGTGATTAGTTGATAGCTTGGTGTGAAGAAGAAAAGCTAGGAAATCTATTGGTGTGAAGAAGCTAGGTGTGAAGTAGATTGATTTGAAGAAGGTGTGTAGAAGGTGTGACTTAGGTGTGAAGGTGTTGTGGTGTGATTATTGGTGTGTAGATTGGTGTGTAAATTGGTGTGTAGATTGGTGTGAATATTGGTGTGTAAATTGGTGTGTACGGTTTTCTCCGCCATAAGGGAGCTTGTTGATATAGTGAAGAAAACTCTCGAGTTAGGTGCTCGGGGAGTGGAGTAGGGCAAGGAAGGTGTCCTTGTAGCCGAACCACTATAAATCTCTTGTCTCGCGGTTCGATCTTTCCATCTCTTACTTATTATTGTTACTTATCATTATTATATATTTCGTATTGATACTTGTTTATATTGTGCAAGACTTGAGATCACATATTATCGAATCTAAGTTTTAAAACACTAAAACTATTTTTACAACTAATTAAAAAGACGTAAAACTATTCAACCCCCCCTTCTAGTTTTCCACAGTTAACCTGATCTTGCTTTCTATGGAATGCGAATGGGTTGATTACAGGTCAAAATCGTCTTTATCTTACCGCTGTTTTTTTAATAGGTCAAAATGAAGCTCAAAGGTCACCAGAAACAAATCACAGGACTTGCTTTTTCACAGACTTTGAACTCACTCGTTTCAGCTGGAGCTGATGCTCAGGCAAGTGGTGGATAAACTGGAATTCATTTGCTGTTGTCTTACTTCAAAAACTTCCCCCTTACTTTTTATGTTTTGACTGATTACAGTTATGTATCTGGAATATTAACGGATGGGAAAAGAGGAAATCAAGAACTATTCAGTCGCCACCTTGGTATCCGTCCTCATTAGCTGGAGAAACTAAAGTTCAATTCCATAATAATCAACGTCACCTGCTTGTTGTACACGAAAGTCAAATTGCTATATATGACTACCAGCTGGAATGCTTGAAACTGGTAAATAGTTGGATCTCATTCTCATGCTTGTTTTGAGATCTTTCTAGGATATTATGATACTTAATTAATGAAACTAAATCATGTTGCAGTGGTCTCCAAGGGAATCTCTTTCTGCTGGAATTTCGAGTGCTATATACTCATGTGACGGCCTGCTATTATTTACTGGATTTTCAGACGGCGCTGTTGGTATTTTTGATGTAGAAAATTTGAGGCTTCGATGTCGAATAGCACCTTCTGCCTACATATCCTCATCAATTTCCAGGTTCAAATGCCTATATGAGATCATTAATATTCTAACTTTTCTGAAGATCAAATTACCCGAATGATCCCTGTGGTTTATGTGAAATTATACTGTTGACCCATTCTACCTATATGACCCGTTAGAGATAATTCCAACTCAAATCAGCCCATTTAAAAACAAGTATGTCAAAACCACCACCTCTAATTATGACTTTTGTTTTTAATGGCAGCAGCAACAGCACTGCATATCCTACGGTCATTGCAGCACACCCATCCGATCCCAACCAGTTTGCTCTTGGAATGAGTGATGGTTCTGTTCATGTCATTGAGCCATCCGATGCAGATCTAAAGTGGGGCGGGTCAGGAGCTCAAGACAATAGTACTCTGGCATCATCTAATCCTTCAAATTCTGCGATGAATAGTCAACCATCAGAAACACCATCCAGGTAAAGGTACAGAAATATGAGAATATAGCTCGTTGATGATCGCTTTAGACCCAACAGGCTACCATTAGTAATTTAGTATAGTACTGTAAATCTTATATTATAGTTTTTGCCTTTTTCTTGATAGAAAAAGAATTATGAGGTAGCTTTCAGCCGGGCATTTTGCATCTTGTTTCTGTCTTGACTTTATATTAATCAATTTACAAGCACTTATGGTTGGTATTGGTTAAGCATTTTTTTTTTCTTTTATTTTTGTGTGTGTGCAATTTCTAGATTTGAAATAGTATGACCTTTGGTTGGTAGTGTGGTTTTATGGATATCTAATTATCGTTCAAAAATTTTTTTATATAGGAGGTGGTGTAATTAGTATGGCTTGCATTCGCAACTTCGAGAATCATCTAATTGTTGTATGAATGGACCAGTTCCTATGAGCTTCAGAAATTGCTCATCGCCTCTTTCTGGTTCTATTTGACGATGGTTTGATTGCAACTCGTGTCTTTTTTTCTTGAACAGTAATAGATTGTAACCTGTATGGTTAGTATAGAGGTGTCAATTTTGGACACTTTGGTTATTTATGCGTCAAGTTTGTTAATATTTAGGAGGTGGGGGTTTGGTTGAGTCCCCCTCTATTTTAGATATGTCTAAATGGCTATTTTGATAAAACCTCCAACCAACGAAGACTCGATGTTATTGATATTTGGAAATAGCAAACCTTAAACTTCCAATTGGACAAGACCTTTGTATGTTGATGTTTCTAAATGATAACCGGTGACTTGGTTGTTTTGATTAAGTTATCCGCTCCTAAGTAAGAGTTGATGCATTTAATGCAATTAATGAATAATGCATTTAATGACTAAAGCTTTGAGGAAAGACTTGAGGTTCATCAAGTCTTTAAAGAAAAGTTTTTCAAAAAGCTTTTGAACTAATGCAAAAAAACCCTTTAGAATGACTTTTTGAGATATTGAAAAACTTTTAACAATTTTACCCATTGTGGATGCACATAGTTGTTTTTCCTTTATAATTAGACAATACAAATCCACAAAATTTTAAAGTAACAACAAAGTGTTCTTGAGAATATTCAACTAAATAAAATGATCAGATATCTTAAAGTGGTTCAATACTTTACTTAATAACTGATATGAACATTAACATATTGTCTTTGAAATATACAATTCTAATAATTGCAAAAACAAGAATATTCTCAATCCACATTGCTACAATGATTGTAGATAAAAGATTACATTGTTCACTGATTGTAGACAAAAATTTTCATTCACTAGTAAGTTTCCAAGGCCATTAAGAGACCTAGGCCCTACCTTCCTTGTTAGCCTTTTAATGTTGTTAGATCAAATGATTTACTGTCAAGTTTAAGACTTTTAGTTTATATGTAATTCGTATGTATATTTAGTGTTTGGGTCAGTATGTAAAGTCTGCATAATGGGTCGAATTTGGTTAAACCAACCCAGCCCATATGATGACAGTTAGGGCAGTTATAGTTAAACGGTTCCATTACAAGCCATCACAACGTTTGGATGAACCAGTGTGTCTTTTGGAGGCATCGCTTCATGTAGTATAAATAGATTAGGATTCTCTGTAAAACATCAACCCTTCGTTATTATATATCAGTTTATAAAAGGGTTCAAACCCATTCTCTTGTTCATATATTATTCATGATGCTTGTTTGATTATTATTGATCCTGGAAACCTAAAGATCAGACCTATGTAAGAAGATTATCATTCCTCCCTTCATATTTCACGAATTATCACAATTTGGTTTATATAGAAAAGACAAAATTTCACCGTTCGTCCCTAAAGTTGTCGCGATTCGCGCATATCGTCCTTAAACTAATTTTTTTGGCATTTTCGTCCCTGAACTCCTCATTTTTGGCGTGGTTGGTCCCTAGAACCCACTTTTGGCTGACGAACGTTGCTTTGCAATGTTAGTTGACCAGTCAACTGGATTTTTCATCATTTCACATTATTGCAATGGCGCATTTGGTCCCTTCCCTCCCTTTTTTCCCGCCTATCTTCTTGGTAATCGTTCAACAACTCGTCAGCCTATTTATAACCTCGTTTGTATACCCTAGATGACACACCAACACAGAAATCCCTTTGAAAAGAACCACAGTTTAAAATGGCAGCCCCAAATGCAAATGGATGTTTTCCAAGTGAAGCTGACGAATACGAGTTTGTCTTAAACAACTCCTTGTTGTGGGACGCTGTGTTCAATCAATTCGGGTATGATCCCGTATTGGAATTTGGGAATTACAGGCAGGTTAGCACCGTGATGAGGACACAGATACTGAGGTGGGTTCGTAGACAGGACTTTTACTAGGACGAGGTTTTGGGGTTTAATGAGGAAGAAGATATAGAGGAGGAGGAGGAGCAAAAGGAGGTGGGGGTGATCCAAATCTGGTGGTGCAGCAGCAGGACGGGGTGGAGCAGCAGAATAATGTGGTGGAGCAGCAGCATAATGTGGTGGAGCAGTAGCATAATGTGGTGGAGCAGCAGCCAAACATGTTGGAGGATAGGTTGAATTTGGCAAGCAGGATTACGGCTCTTGAAATTTTCTTTCAAGAATATAATGAAAGGAAGGATAGGAGGGAAAGTGATGCAAGCAGGGAAGAGAGCTCTGGTTTGAACCGGTTGGGGTAAAAGCTTTGAATGATTATGGTGTTTGTATGGTTTTAGTATGTTTGTAATCTTGTTTTTATCTGATGCATGGAATGGTGATGTATGGAATGGTTGCTACTTTATAACTCTATCAATAAAAAATATGAAGTTTAATTACTAGTCATTGTTTATGGTTGATTGAAAATGTTTGATTGCCAACTCCATATCAAGGGCTGTTCAAGTCAACCACAAATTACTCTAATTGTATCTGATGTAAACCTTTATCATAAGGAAGCCATGATTTGCAGAATTTGTAAACTAGAAGCATGAATAGCATTAACCATTAAGTCATCAAACTAACCACCATAACTTAAGTATACTACATTAGCACCATTCATAGTAAGTTAAGAAATATTTACAACCATCATCAAAAGTGAACAAGTTTTTCAAAAGCATAAGTTGGACATGAAACATCATCTTCATGTTGCCTTGCCCTTGCCTTTCCCTTTAGCTCTATCTGTTGCCTTTGCCTTTGCCTTTGCCTTTTGCCTTTGCCTTGCCTTTGCCTTTGCTGCTTTGACCATGATCCTGGTCACATTTACGTTTCTTTGCTAGGATTGGCTGCTCATCAGGGACAGGCAGAGCTAGGACAACAAGGTCAGCTGGGAGAGGCAGAGAAGGTAGAATAACTTAGAGAGGTACAACTTCTATTGGCGAATCAGAGCTTGTAGAATCGGCTATTGAATACTCAGAGGTTGAACTAGACTCGGTTTCTTTCTCTTCAATTAACCAGTCAAGCAATACGGGTGGGATTGTGTAACCACCAGAACTTAAACTAGAACTGCTGGAAGATGAGCTAATTGGTACTGGGTCACATTAATATAATTGGTACTGTTAATGTTCAAAGGTAGGTATCAAACAACATTAAAGACACAATACATTTCATTCAAGTAGGCACAAGGCATGTGTCACAAATGAAGTCGAGGAGTGAAAAGTTTGATCAAATGATAACATAAGCTCATTATGGTCTTTCTAATCTTAGTGTTCAAATTTAGGCATCAAACTAAATTATGGTCTTTCTAATCATAGTAAACACATACAAGCAAACAAATGAAGGCGACGAGTGAAAAGTTTGATTAAATGATAAAATAAGCTCATTATGGTTTTCTAATCTTAGTGTTCAAATGTAGGCATCAAACTACATTATGGTCTTTCTAATCTTAGTAAACAAATATAAGCAAACAAAACCCCCAAATGTTGTCACTTAAAACAAGGTCAAATATGTTAAACAGGATAAACAACAATTAAATGGTGCAAAAGATGTATCAAATGATAAATAACAATTTCTAGTATAAATACTTGGACGGCTAGGGGAGCTCATTGTGTTGATTTGCTTCTTTTTTTTGGAATTTAGGGTTTGATCGGGTTTAGTTACTGTTTGAGTGTTATGTGTTTAATGTAACCAAGTGTGTGCTCAATACTCTAACTTGCTTTTTATAGTAGGTAAGTTGTTTGACTTTAATTAGTCAAAGTAATTGAATGGCACATTCAATGCTTGTTCAACAGATAGTTGAAAGTCAAATTAATTGCTAGATACACTTTGTATTTTTTTTAAAGGCACACACAGACATGTAAGGAAATGAGATAACATATTACAAGTGTGAAACTGTATTATTGATCCACTAAATACTTTTGTGCTGAGTACTTCTGCATTGATAGATTGTGTAGGTCATCTTGTTTGACCAAGTTGAGAAGCAGTGACTTGTTTACTCCTTGAATGTAGCAGTACCTACTTTAATTCTACCAGTATCATTTTGTTTCAGCAGTACCTTCTTTAATGTATGGTCACATTAAAGTTGAAGCTCATAACAGTTATTATACACAAATGAAGGAGATGATAAAACTGATTTCATTTCATTAAACTGAAACAGATTACACAAGATATTCAAACAAAACAAACATATAACCATTTTTTGTTTTTTTACACAAGCAAGCCCCAAAGCAGGTTATACTCCTCTTCTTCTTGTTGCAGCCTTTCTTGGTCAGCCTTTGCAAAAGCTGCTTCTTCTTCTAATGCAAGGTTTAATGCTTCTTCATCTAAACTCTGCTAAATTTCATCATCAACAACATTTCCAACTACCTGCATCTCAAATTCTGCCTTTTCTTCTTCTTCCATCAGTTTCATTATTTCTTCTTCCTCAAAAATGTGATAACCGGCAATTTAGGGAGCCATTTTGAAAACCCGCATTACGTTAAAGTTCGTTTACAAATTTTTATTTGGAATTTTATTCGTAACGAACTTGTAAGACCTATCTTATGGTTAATCGTTATGGGATTTGAGATTTATTTAATGATTCGTTATGGAATTTTGTTCGGAGATTTATTTTTGAATTCTCACTTGGTACTACGTTGACTCCGGCACTAGGATTACCTAACATGAATTTTATGACTTGATTTTATGAGTCCGACTATATTTAATTATTTACGGGATGTTTCGTGGGATATTAAACGTTTGAAATGAGTTCGGGTTTCGGACCGTGTGTTTTACACTTACCCATTATTTACCCACTCATATTATTAGTAATATTATTATTATTACTATTATTATTAAAAAAAAAAAGAAAAAAAAAAAGAACTACTAATTGGTCCTTGTTGGGGCCGGTTCACACACAACACCCAACACCCTCACCACTTCATTTCTCTCTCTCTCCCATCAACATATCAAACCCTAGCCCCCAAAAATTCCGGCCTCCACTGCCATCACACCGCCTGCCATCACCATACACGACCACCATTTTCTAACTCCCCATCATCTATTCTCTTAGATCTACTACTACACGCGCCCTTTTACCCCATACTTCATCTCGTATCATCACCAAAATCACCACCACTTTCTTGTTTTTGGAAGTTTGTCACGTTTTGAGTCTTAAGAATCAAAGGTGAGACGAGTTTCACTCGTATTATTGATAAAAATGTGACCTGGGGTCACGACTTAAAGATATTCTTTTGGGTTTATGAATAAAAACATGAAATACATATGGGTTTTGATTGAAAACATGATTTCTAATAAGTTTGGTATCCGGGTTCGGTGTATTCTTGATGGTTCGAATGAACCGTGAGTCTAAGACTCATGGCTTGGTGTTGGATCCGAGCTTAGGGCTCGATATTCTTGCTTCTCATGGTCTTGAGTTATGGTTTTCATGATTGATTGCGTTGGATCTTGGTTTGACTCGTTGGAGTCACGGCCTTGTGGCCGTATATGGTGTTTGATGCCGCGACCCCTAGTGGTCGACTTGGGCAGTTGGGTGTGCTCCTTGGAGCCTTATTTTGTGACCCTTGGTTATTGATTCGAGTCCGTGTGACTCGTGGTTTTGTGCCGAGACTCGAATGAGTCAAGTGACTCGGGTTTGGCTTGGTAAACCAACCCGAATATGGACCTTGGTTATAATTATTATTCCTTGTTATATTGTTTGTTAACTTGATATTGATTTTGGCATTTGTTGATTTTTCGGCCGAATGCTTGTGGTGTCGAGATCATTTTTGGTCTCGACAATGGATTATGGTATATTGAGAAGTTGTTGTCGAGTGGTTATGTGGGGACCGATTGTGAGACGGTCACTTAGAATGACGGAGATAGGTTAGTCGGGTGCCGTAGTCGGACCCTATTGTTGTAGCACGTGTATTGGGATTGATTTGGACGGAGATGTAGTGATTATTATGACTTACTCATATTATTTTGGACTTGGACAATGAGCCGAGAGTCATGACTCGGACATGTGACCATTTCGTATGACTCGATAATTATTTACAATTTAAAACGCAAATAATAAAACTCGTAATAATATTATTGGTAATATAAACGTTTATATAAATATATAGACGTGAATAACGTATATATAATTGTATAAATGCATATATTAATAATAACAAAAATCACGAGTTGTATTATAAATAATACGACTAAATATATTATGCTACGAGAGTAGCGTAATATTATTGGAAGTATTATTATGAATAAATATTATAAATACCGAGAAATTCTCGACGATTACTAAATATTAAATGAAATATTGTTTTATATATGTAACGAGGAAAGCTATCGAGTTATGCGGAGTCGTGGTCACTTGAGTCCAGGTGAGTTATGGTTTGTGACTTTTGTGTTGTCACGGATATATGACGATTAATATAAACATTTTCTATAACTAAATAACTTACTTAACCGACAGGTTAAACCGAGTTATTTGGCTATACGAAATGAGCATATTAATGGGCATCATATCCTATGACGCCCATAGGTTATGGTATATGTAAAGGATAATATATTGCTAAATATACATATCGGGAAATCTGGCCAATTTGACGATGTATATAGGGAGTTTATTAGACTACGATATATACTATATAGTATTTTTGTGCTATGTGCTTTAGGATTGGGTGTAATCTTGGAACGGTATGTTACGTAAATAAATATGGGGATTATCAGATTGACGGATTTGATAAACTTCGACGATTTATTTAAATAATATATTGGGCTAATATTAGATCTATAGTTTATTTTTTTATTATTCTTTTGTGTGACCTTTCCGGTTTGTTTGTGTCGACCCACCACCCGTATGGATACCAAACGGAAATACGCCAAACTAATACGAAATGGATGTTCGGAAAATATAACGGAATACGTCCGGGTTTGGGAATATTCGATTTTGAGGAAATGATTTCTGAACGAGTTGATATTGTTAGGTCGTGTCGAGTCCGTAGTTGCCGTCTTGTGAGTTATTATACATCTTACTTTACCGATTTCTTCTTGCTGATTTCTGGACTTGAGGTGAGTCATAGCCCCACTTTTACTCTTGAACTATGTTTTCAATACTTGGGGTGAGAAACGTGCAAATTATTTATGTGGACTATTATCGCTTCTATATTCTTTCTAAAACTTGCTATGCGTATGGACTAGGATGTATTGTCAGCTTTAGTCACATATATTTTGTGTGTACTATTCAAGGTTGGCTTATTTGGAATTGTCAGCTTTAGTCACACGGTTTCGTGTGTACTATTTAAGGTTAACTTATTTAGATACTATAGTGTGCACCTATAGGTTAGCAATACTTCGGAAGTTATCCGAGTATTTATGATATTGCGGGGGTTACTCGGATATCTATGTTTGAGCGGAGGGTATCCGTGTGTTATGTTGGAGCGGAGGGTATCCGCAGGCTTTTAGTAAATCCTTCGTCTAGCTAGCAAGCGTTTTGCGTATATGTCCACTATATTGATGATGAATTTAAACCTATGATCTCACCAGCGAAAGCTGACTTTTAGCATGTTTTCTCAGGTAATTAAGTGATGATTTGGATGCATGGATTGGAAGGCTCGGCTAAGGCACCTGGTTTATGGATCTATTTTTCTAAACTCTGATATTGAATTGTGGACCTACTGTTATTTCTTTTGGGCCTGACTCTGAATGATGTTGGGATAAATGTAAACTTTAAAACCCCATTTTGGTTGTGTTTTTTATTATGTTTACTTTATCTCGTTCTATTATGTCTTGTGTTGGATACCAATCCCCGTAGCACCCCGAAAGCTTGTTGAGTCTTCCGCTGTACCAAATTTTGGGGGTGTTACAGATTGGTATCAGAGCCAAGGTTATAGCGAACTAGGTAAATAAACACCTAAACTATAACCGAATTTTTATAGAAAATGATCCTTGACCATTGCCCGCCAGCCCGCCAAGCCGAAGCATCTTCGATTATTTTGAGGTATTATGAGATATTTGAGATGACTTGAGATTATGGAATATATTGATTTAGTGATAAGATGGCGTTTCGAGGGTGAGGATGAGGCTGATGACCCTCAGGAGGCTGAGCAGGGTGATGATGATGACCCTAAGGAGGAGGATGACCCTCAGGAGGAGGAGATGCCTGATGATGATGATGTGTTAGTGCCACCAGCTCAGGCTGAGGAGCCTGATTCACCTGACCATCCGTTTCTGTTTGATTCACCACCTGGTAGTCCAGTGGCGTCGGATGCGTCCTCTGAGGTTTCTGCTGAGCAGGCAGAGTTAGGTGAGAGTGGCAGGTTGTGGGCTCAGATTACTGCCCAAGGCGAGAAGATCTCGCGATTATCTAATCGACTTGAGAGGGTTATTAGAGAGTTTATAGCGGATTTGAGAGTTGATATGACTGTTGTTGAGGGCAGATAGACTGAGATGAGGAGAGTTCTGATGGAGGTTCATGAGCAGATCGAGAGTTTACAGCGAGGTTTTATCACAGCTCGAGAGGCCGACCGCAAGTTATGGCAGCGGAACACCGAGCTAGAGAAGGAGGTGGCAGACCTCAGGAGAGACAACGACACCCATAGTGTGGAGTTAGGATCATTATGGAGAGATCTTGATGGCTTGAGGCAGGAGTTGAGGAGCCTCCGCCAGCAGCGTGGCTAGATGTTTGGGTTATGTTGTCTTGTTGCTTTCTACACCGAGGAGTGTTCGGTTAGAAAAGCTAGTTATCATATTTTGATGTATTTTTCGTTCAGTATTCGTCTCTTTTGGAACGATTAGCATATTTTGTGTTTTCCAGTAGTTGGAACGATGCTGGATCTCAATTGTATGGTTGATGGTTATTAGTATATGGTATTATGTGGTTTTTTTTGGGTATTATGGAAATTGAGTCCCTACTCGCTTTATTGATGTTTTATGGTGTATTGTTGATATTCTTTCCATGACTTGGCTTCGTTGAATTACTTTTGTTGAGCATATGATAAGTTCTATTGGAGACTCATGAACTTGTATGATGTTTCAGATCAATGGCCCCACGACGAAACCCTGTTAGAGCTACCAGAACTAGTCCTACAATGACTACCCCTGGTCGCCGAGGACGCCGTCCTACTCGAAATGTTGAAACCCCTACTCCTGACAACTTGGACACTACTAACCGCAACAACAGGAATCAGAATGTTGATGTTCAGGGAGACAATGATCATGTTCCACTTAATGCACCTACTGTGGATCAAGCAATGATCAATCAACTTGTCGAGCAAAGAGTTGCTGAACTACTGGCTGAGTCAAATCATTCCAACAATTCTACTGGAACTTTTCCACTTGTTCGTGCTAGTGGATGTCACTACAAGGAGTTCAAGATTTGTGGACCTATCGAGTTTGGTGGAACTGAAGGAGTGGTTTACTTGGTCAGGTGGATTGAGAAGACTGAGTCAGTGTTTAATGTCAGTGGTTGTGCGGAGAATGCGAAGGTGAAGTTTGCTTCTTTTACTTTCAAAGATGATGCTTTAACTTGGTGGAACAATTACCGAAATTCAGTTGGGAGTGATGTGGCTTATGCTATGACTTGGGAGCAATTTAAGTCTCTGCTGATCCAGACTTATTGCCCAAGGAATGAGGTTAAGAAGCTAGAGATTGAGTTTTGGAATCACAAAGTGAAGGGTACTGATATGGCGACTTACAATCGTCGTTACCAGGAGTTGGCCTTGCTTTGCCCAGATATGGTAAAAACTGAGACTCAAAAGATTGAGCGGTATACCGATGGGTTACCTATGGCTACAAGGAATGATGTGATTTCTGCTAGACCTGCAAACCTCCATGAGGCAATCACAATTGCTCAACAACTAATGGATTCATTGGAATTAGAAGGAGCTGACAAAGATAAGAATGGAAAGAGAAAGAGAGACCATCACTCTAAGGTTAATGATCACCGAAACAAGCGAGAAGCTAAGGCTTATGCTATTGGGAATGGAGATAAGAAGAACCAGAACGGTGATGCACCCAAGTGTGGTCGTTGCCACCAGAATCATTCTGGATGGTGTAGTGTAAGATGCCAGAACTGCTCAAAGAAAGGACACACATCTAAGGATTGTAGAGCTCGACCTCTTGCTATGGTTCAAGCTGCTCCTGAAGTGAGAAATAAGGCAGACGTTACTTGTTATGGGTGTGGAAAGAAGGGACATTATAGGAACGAGTGTAGAGAATCGTGGAACCGAGGAAATCAAGGATCGGGTGGTAATGGGTACAATCATGGAAACAGTGGACGACAAGATAACGGGGACCAACGTGTGGAAGCTGGAGCTGCTCAGGGAAGAGTGTATGCACTCGGGAACGAGAGAGGAGAAGATTTGAACGTCGTTACTGGTACGTTCCTTCTCAATAATCGTTATGCTTCCATACTATTTGATACTGGTTCCGATAGAAGTTTTGTGTCCACTACGTTTGCACCCTTATTAGAGAAACCCCCGATGGCCTTAGGAATTGGGTATGATATAGAGTTAGCAAATGGGAACATAGAAAGGATTAATACCATCATTCGCGGTTGCACGTTAAATTTCTTGAATCACCCTTTCAACATAGATCTTCTACCCGTCATGTTAGGAAGTTTCGATGTCATCATTGGTATGGATTGGTTGTCAAAGTATCGTGCTCACATACTTTGCGACGAGAAGATCGTGCGTGTACCTTATGGAAAGGAAATTCTAAATATACTAGGAGATCGAAAAGGTTCGAGGAGCCCATCCCAGTTAGCAGTCATTTCTTGCACTAAGTTACCAAAGCTAATGGAGAAAGGATGTTACCTTTTCTTAGCTCAAATTTCTGAGAAAGGAGGGACGGAGAAGAAGGAAAGGTGCATTGGAGATGTGCCTATAGTTCGTGATTTTCCTGATGTGTTTCCTGATGATTTGCCGGGAATTCTGCCTACTAGACAAGTGGAGTTTCAGATTGAGTTGATACCTGGTGCTGCACCTGTAGCACGAGCGCCTTATCGTCTTGCACCCACCGAACTAGAAGAGTTGTCAAAACAGTTAGCGGAGTTAGCCGAAAAAGGATTCATAAGACCAAGTTCTTCACCTTGGGGAGCCCCAGTCTTATTCGTGAAGAAGAAAGATGGATCGTTTCTTATGTGCATTGATTACCGAGAGCTGAACAAGTTAAAGATGAAGAATAGATACCCATTACCGAGGATCGACGACTTGTTCGATCAACTACAAGGATCGAGTGTGTATTCAAAGATCGATTTGAGATCGGGATATCATCAACTTCGAGTTCGTGAGGAAGATATTCTAAAAACGGCTTTCAGAACCCGTTACGGGCATTACGAGTTTCAGGTGATGCCGTTTGGGTTGACCAACGCACCGGCGGTATTCATGGATCTCATGAATCGAGTGTGTAAGCCTTATTTAGATAAGTTTGTGATCGTATTTATCGACGATATTCTAATTTACTCAAAGAGTGAGAAGGAGCATGAGGAGCATCTAAGACTTATTTTAGAATTGCTCAGGAGGGAGAAACTGTATGCCAAGTTCTCCAAATGTGAATTTTGGATTCCGACGGTACAATTTTTGGGTCATGTGATTGATAGACAAGGAGTGCATGTGGATCCTGCTAAGATTGAAGCAATAAAAGATTGGGCTGCACCTACGACCCCGACAGAAGTTCGTCAATTTTTAGGTTTAGCCTGTTATTACCGAAGATTCATCGAGGGATTTTCGAAGATAGCTAAACCGTTGACCAAATTGACTCAAAAGAGTGTTAAGTATGAATGGGGAGATAAAGAAGAGGAAGCATTTCAATTACTTAAGGAGATGTTGTGTAGTGCTCCTATCTTGGCATTACCTGAAGGTAACGAGGATTTCGTCGTCTATTGTGACGCTTCACATAAAGGTTTGGGAGCTGTGTTAATGCAACGAGAGAAAGTGATAGCTTATGCTTCCCGACAGCTCAAGAAGCATGAGAAAAACTACACCACCCATGATTTGGAGTTAGGTGCTGTGGTTTTTGCCTTGAGGATATGGAGACATTACTTGTATGGAACAAAGTGTGTTGTGTTTACTGACCACAAAAGTCTACAACACATCTTGAATAAAAAAGAGCTCAATATGAGACAACGACATTGGATTGAGTTGCTAAGCGATTATGATTTCGAAATTCGCTACCATCCTGGTAAAGCAAATGTTGTTGCTGATGCTCTTAGTCGAAAGGAAAGAATACCACTGTTACGGGTTAGGTCACTGAGAATGACTATCGTATCGCCGTTACCGTCTCAAATACTTGAAGCTCAAACGGAAGCGTTGAAAGCAGAAAACCGATCTGCTGAGAACATATTTGGTATGGCTGAGAATGAGAAGGGATTTGTTAAGCGTTCTGATGGAGTACTATGCTTTGGAGATCGGATTTGGGTACCTTTATATGGAGGAATTCGTGAGTTGATTATGCATGAGTTGCATAAGTCAAGGTACTCTATTCATCCTGGATCCGACAAGATGTACCAGGATTTGAAAAAGCTATATTGGTGGCCAAACATGAAGGCAGATATAGCATCGTATGTTAGTAAGTGCTTGACATGTTCTAAGGTTAAAGCCGAACATCAAAGACCGTCAGGATTATTGACGCAGCCAGAACTCCCAGTTTGGAAATTGGAGCGGATTACAATGGACTTTATTACCAAATTACCAAGGACAGCTAGCGGTTGTGACGCTATCTGGGTAATTATGGATCGTTTGACTAAGTCTGCTCATTTCCTGGCGATTAGTGAAGATGATAGTGTTGATAAACTTGCGAGGTTGTATGTGAAGGAAATTATTTCTCGTCATGGAGTCCCGATATCGATTATTTCTGATCGCGATAGCCGCTTTACGTCAGCTTTGTAGCGATCACTTCAAACGGCTTTGGGGACGAGACTTGATATGAGTACTGCATATCATCCCCAAACCGATGGTCAAAGTGAGAGGACCATTCAGACTTTAGAGGATATGCTTCGTGCATGTATTATAGACTTTGGTAAAGGCTGGGAGAAGTATCTACCCCTTGCGTAATTCTCCTATAATAATAGCTACCACACAAGTCTTAAAGCTGCACCATTTGAAGCTTTGTATGGCCGAAAATGTCGTTCGCCTATTGGTTGGGCGGAAGTTGGAGATAGCCAACTCACAGGCCCTGAACTTATCTTGGAGACTACTGAAAAAGTGACTCAGATTCGTGATCGGTTGCAAGCAGCCAGAGATAGGCAGAAAAGTTACGCCGATCAGAGACGTAAACCCTTAGAGTTCCAGGTTGGAGACAAAGTGATGCTGAAAGTCTCGCCTTGGAAGGGTGTGATACGTTTCGGGAAACGTGGAAAACTCAACCCACGCTACATTGGACCATTTCTTATTTTTGAAAGAATTGGGCCCGTGGCTTATAGGTTGGAATTACCACATGAACTGAGTAAAGTTCACGATGTGTTTCACGTTAGTAATTTGAAGAAATATCTTTCTGATGAGATGCCTGTTATTCCAATAAAGGATATCCGTATTATTGATCCACTAAATACTTTTGTGCTGAGTACTTCTGCATTGATAGATTGTGTAGGTCATCTTGTTTGACCAAGTTGAGAAGCAGTGACTTGTTTACTCCTTGAATGTAGCAGTACCTACTTTAATTCTACCAGTATCATTTTGTTTCAGCAGTACCTTCTTTAATGTATGGTCACATTAAAGTTGAAGCTCATAACAGTTATTATACACAAATGAAGGAGATGATAAAACTGATTTCATTTCATTAAACTGAAACAGATTACACAAGATATTCAAACAAAACAAACATATAACCATTTTTTGTTTTTTTACACAAGCAAGCCCCAAAGCAGGTTATACTCCTCTTCTTCTTGTTGCAGCCTTTCTTGGTCAGCCTTTGCAAAAGCTGCTTCTTCTTCTAATGCAAGGTTTAATGCTTCTTCATCTAAACTCTGCTGAATTTCATCATCAACAACATTTCCAACTACCTGCATCTCAAATTCTGCCTTTTCTTCTTCTTCCATCAGTTTCATTATTTCTTCTTCCTCTAAAATGTGACAACCGGCAATTTAGGGAGCCATTTTGAAAACCCGCATTACGTTAAAGTTCGTTTACAAATTTTTATTTGGAATTTTATTCGTAACAAACTTGTAAGACCTATCTTATGGTTAATTATATTTAATATCGTTATGGGATTTGAGATTTATTTAATGATTCGTTATGGAATTTTGTTCGAAGATTTATTTTTGAATTCTCACTTGGTACTACGTTGACTCCGGCACTAGGATTACCTAACATGAATTTTATGACTTGATTTTACGAGTCCGACTATATTTAATTATTTACGGGATGTTTCGTGGGATATTAAACGTTTGAAATGAGTTCGGGTTTCGGACCGTGTGTTTTACACTTACCCATTATTTACCCACTCATATTATTAGTAATATTATTATTATTACTATTATTATTAAAAAAAAAAGAAAAAAAAAAAGAACTACTAATTGGTCCTTGTTGGGGCCGGTTCACACACAACACCCAACACCCTCACCACTTCATTTCTCTCTCTCTCCCATCAACATATCAAACCCTAGCCCCCAAAAATTCTGGCCTCCACTGCCGTCACACCGCCGACCACCACCATACACGACCACCATTTTCTAACTCCCCATCATCTATTCTCTTAGATCTACTACTACACGCGCCCTTTTACCCCATACTTCATCTCGTATCATCACCAAAATCACCACCACTTTCTTGTTTTTGGAAGTTTGTCACGTTTTGAGTCTTAAGAATCAAAGGTGAGACGAGTTTCACTCGTATTATTGATAAAAACGTGACCTAGGGTCACGACTTAAAGATATTCTTTTGGGTTTATGAATAAAAACATGAAATACATATGGGTTTTGATTGAAAATATGATTTCTAATAAGTTTGGTATCCGGGTTCGGTGTATTCTTGATGGTTCGAATGAACCGTGAGTCTAAGACTCACGGCTTGGTGTTGGATCCGAGCTTAGGGCTCGATATTCTTGCTTTTCATGGTCTTGAGTTATGGTTTTCATGATTGATTGCGTTGGATCTTGGTTTGACTCGTTGGAGTCACGGCCTTGTGGCCGTATATGGTGTTTGATGCCGCGACCCCTAGTGGTCGACTTGGGCAGTTGGGTGTGCTCCTTGGAGCCTTATTTTGTGACCCTTGGTTATTGATTCGAGTCTGTGTGACTCGTGGTTTTGTGCCGAGACTCGAATGAGTCGAGTGACTCGGGTTTGGCTTGGTAAACCAACCCGAATATGGACCTTGGTTGTAATTATTATTCCTTGTTATATTGTTTGTTAACTTGATATTGATTTTGGCATTTGTTGATTTTTCGGCCGAATGCTTGTGGTGTCGAGATCATTTTTGGTCTCGACAATGGATTATGGTATATTGAGAAGTTGTTGTCGAGTGGTTATGTGGGGACCGATTGTGAGACGGTCACTTAGAATGACGGAGATAGGTTAGTCGGGTGCCGTAGTCGGACCCTATTGTTGTAGCACGTGTATTGGGATTGATTTGGACGGAGATGTAGTGATTATTATGACTTACTCATATTATTTTGGACTTGGACAATGAGCCGAGAGTCATGACTCGGACATGTGACCATTTCGTATGACTCGATAATTATTTACAATTTAAAACGCAAATAATAAAACTCGTAATAATATTATTGGTAATATAAACGTTTATATAAATATATAGACGTGAATAACGTATATATAATTGTATAAATGCGTATATTAATAATAACAAAAATCACGAGTTGTATTATAAATAATACGACTAAATATATTATGCTACGAGAGTAGCGTAATATTATTGGAAGTATTATTATGAATAAATATTATAAATACCGAGAAATTCTCGACGATTACTAAATATTAAATGAAATATTATTTTATATATGTAACGAGGAAAGCTATTGAGTTATGCGGAGTCGTGGTCACTTGAGTCCAGGTGAGTTATGGTTTGTGACTTTTGTGTTGTCACAGATATATGACGATTAATATAAACATTTTCTATAACTAAATAACTTACTTAACCGACAGGTTAAACCGAGTTATTTGGCTATACAAAATGAGCATATTAATGGGCATCGTATCCTACGACGCCCATAGGTTGTGGTATATGTAAAGGATAATAAATTGATAAATATATATATCGGGAAATCTGGCCAATTTGACAATGTATATAGGGAGTTTATTAGACTACGATATATACCATATAGTATTTGTGTGCTATGTGCTTTAGGATTGGGTGTAATCTTGGAACGGTATGTTACGTAAATAAATATGGGGATTATCAGATCGACGGATTTGATAAACTTCGACGATTTATTTAAATAATATATTGGGCTAATATTAGATCTATAGTTTATTTTTTTATTATTCTTTTGTGTGACCTTTTCGGTTTGTTTGTGTCGACCCACCACCCATATGGATACCAAACGTAAATACGCCAAACTAATACGAAATGGATGTTCGGAAAATATAACGGAATACGTCCAGGTTTGGGAATATTCGATTTTGAGGAAATGATTTCTGAACGAGTTGATATTGTTAGGTCGTGCCGAGTCCGTAGTTGCCGTCTTGTGAGTTATTATACATCTTACTTCTACCAATTTCTTCTTGCTGATTTTTGGACTTGAGGTGAGTCATAGCCCCACTTTTACTCTTGAACTATGTTTTCAATACTTGGGGTGAGAAACGTGCAAATTATTTATGTGGACTATTATCGCTTCTATATTCTTTCTTGTTAGCATTAAAATATTTATATATAGAAGTGATGGTCATTCTCATATTGTAACTTTGTGTCGTTTGTTAAGATTAGTATTAGTTTAGTCATTGGGCCTTGGACTTGGCAAGCTAATATGTCATGTGCTATGTTTCATAAGCCTTGTTATCCAACCATGTAACCAAGTCCAAGCCCAAGTCCATTAGAAAGCCCATGTGGCCTTTCTCTCTAACTATATAAGGCACCTTACCTCTCATTTGTAAGGTGTGCTTGTGTGTGTATTGTGTGTGTTTTTTAATAAAAGTTCTCTTCATCTATTATTCTCTCTTTATAATCTAACGCCACACATATCTCATCAAGTCACCATCTTTACTTCATCTAGTGCTTATATTGTTATTAAAGTTGATATATCTAAGGTCCTACAAGTGGTATCAATCGCCTAACAATGATTTAGGAGTGTTTTTATCAAGTTTTTTGTTAAAAAGTTGCATTTTTCATTCATTTGTGCACTTTTTCTTCAAAAAGTTTTTATTTTTTACAAATTTTGGTGTTAAAGTTGTTGTTTTTATTGAAGTTTTAGTGATTCTAAGTGTTTTGGGAAAGATTTGATCAATAGAAACAAGTGGAAAAAGTGTTTTGGTTGAAAAAATCGGATTTTTCATGTTTTCTGGTCATCTTACGCGTAACTTGGGTGAATAGTACGATTTCTTAGCTGTCTACAGTACTTTCTACGCGTAAGTTGTGGTCAAAACCCTTTTCTTACGAGTAACATTGGTCAAAACCCTGTTCTTACGCCTAAGATTTGATTCTACGCCTAAGATTGAAGTCTACGCATAAGATCCTACGCCTAAGTTCAGTTTCTACGCAGAAGTTTGCTCTTACGCATAAGATTACATCTTACGCGTAAGTTTCAGAAATCTACGCAAAAGTTTCTTTAAAGGTCTTCTCTTCGTGCATCGGTGACTCAGTACGTCCCTGACTTGGATAAGTTTGTGGAATACTTCGACACGGGATATCTTTCAAGCTTGGATAAGTTTGAGAGATCATTTTGGTTTGTAAACCTTACGCGTAAAAATCTTACGCATAAGCTAAACCTTACGCGTAACTAATCTTACGCATAAACACAAAGCCTACGCATAAACTACTAATCTTACGCATAAGTATTTTTCTTACGCATAAGTTTACTGTTTACGCATAACTTTTGTTTACGCATAACATTTCCTACGCATAAGATTCTGTTTACGCATAAGTTTACCCTTTACGCTTAAGTTTACTGTTTACGCATAAGATCAAGCTTTACGTGTAAGTTTTGACTTTTGACAACCAAACTTCAAACGGCCATAACTTTTGAACCGTAACTCCGTTTTCGACGAATCAGATGTCAAAACGACCGTGAGACAGAGGAGAACGACACGCTAAATGGATTTATCGATTTAGGCGAAGTTTCGAGGCCTAAAAACGCTTCGAGAAGAAGTTATTGAGGTTTTAAGGTTTCAGATCAAATTTTTCACCATAAAAACTTGCATCAACTTACACTAAACACAACTCCTACTTCGTTGGAACGATCCAAGAATCAACTTTACCAATCTACACTTCATCAATGGCTACTCAGCAAGATATTCATGCAGCTGGTGCGGAAAACCGACCTCCAATGCTTGAAAAAGGTGGATATCTCCCATGGACAAGCCGCATGCTTCGTTACATCAAAACAAAGCCTGATGGTAAATTAATGATCAACTCTATTACAAATGGTCCATTCAAGCCACGACAAGTTTAAATTGAAGGTAATCCAAATACAACACCTCCTACTCAACCATTCGTGCGTGAACAAACAGAAGCAGATTACACAGAGGAAGACAAGAAGCAGATCGCCGCTGATGATATGGCAATGCATTTAATCCAACTTGGATTACCACGGGAGATTTTTGCTGCGGTCGACAGTTGTGAAACTGCTTATGCTATGTGGGAACGTGTTAGAAGGATATGTCATGGAACAGAGATTGGACAACAAGACGTTGAGAACAAACTTCTTACTGAATGGGAGAATTTCACATCCACTAAAGGTGAACAGATTGAATCCTACTACACAAGGTTTTGCACTTTGATGAATGAGTTAATCAGAAACAAGTTGACACCTCGAACAATTGCAACAAACATCAAATTCATCAATAACCTTCCAGAAGAATGGGGTCGTTATGTTACAATTGTGAATCAAACAAAGGATTTACATAAAGTGGAATATGATCAACTCTATGATTTTCTGAAACAAAACCAAGCTGAGGCTAATGAAGTAAGGAAAGAAAGATTGGCAAAGAATCATGATCCTCTTGCATTAATTGCTACTACACCAACACCGCTACCAGTGAACACACAACAACCATCATCATCTTCCACTCAAAACTACATGCAACCATCATACATTCAACAACCAACACCGGTCTACCAACAACACTTCTACCCACAACAACAACAACATGTTATTCCACAACAGCAATACCCACAATTCCAAGAACCAGAATTCACTGAAAATGATGAAGCTACTGCAACATTGACACATGCGTTTGCTTTTCTGTCAAAGGCATTCCAAGGACGTTATTCTACACCAACAAACAACAACCAAAGGATTTCATCGAACACTGGCAAAAAGAAGATTGCTCAGCCGAGTTTCAATATGGGCAACGGAGGCCAAATGGTTGGAGTTTATGGGAATCAGCAAGGATATGCTACTGGAATTAACATGGGGAATCAGAATGCAGGAAATCAGTATGGTCAGTATGCAGGGAATCAGTTGGGTCAGTTTGTTGGAAATCAGAGGGGTCAGAATGTTGGTAATCAGGCAATGGGTAATCAGAATAGAAATGTTGCAGCTCCAGTAGTTGGGAATTTGGGAAATGTGAATCAGGGTAATCCGGTAAAGTGTTTCAACTGTCAGGGTGTAGGTCATATGGCAAGGAACTGTCATACTAAGCCGAACAAGAAAGACACAGCGTACTTGCAGAAAGCATTACTGTTGGCACAAAAGAATAAGGCAGGGTTTCAGTTGAACGCAGAGGAGAATGACTTTATGGCTCTTATGGATGACATGGAAGATAGAGAAGATATCGATGCGAACTGCATAATCATGGCGAATCTTCAGGAAGCTAAGTATGACACGGATTCTGACACACTTCCTGTTTATGACACCAATGCACCATCTGAGGTATCAAATTTCAACACATGTCACAATAATGATATATTTGATATGTCTCCTCATGAGGAACAGCATTTTGAGAAGCAAGCACCCACTTATGATACGTACCTGGACACGCCAAGTAGTAGCAATACTCCTTCAGCAACTCCAGATGTGAATCATAATGGAGGCTTCGTTTCACAGCATGCTGAGAATGATGAGGAAACACGTGCTTTGTTTGAATCATTATTGAATAATTGTCGTATTGAAATTGAGAATGTGAAAAAGGTCAATCGCGATGTTAAGGCCGCGAATGTTAAATTGACCGCTGAGCTTGAGAGTTACAAAGAAAACGTTAAAGCTTTTGAATTTCATAACAAAAGATTGTCTGAATTAGAAACTGGTTATCAAAATTCCGTTTCAAGGGAAAAACAATTGCAACTCAAGTTTGACACACTTGATGTTAATTCTTTCAAAAAGATAAAATCTTTAAACGTGGAAATTTCTGATTTACAAAACCAACTTTCTAAACAAAAATCAGCTTATACCAATCTTGAAAAAGAAAGGGACGAGCTGAAAAAGGACTTTGCAAAGAAAGAAGACAAACTTTTGGCTGAAATCGTAGAGTCAGAACACATGGTTGCACATTTAGAAGAATTAGTGGTTAAGTCGGGTCAGTCAAGTCAAACAATGAAAATAATTTCAAATCAAACTAATCCGATTTACCATACGAAACATAAAGTGGATCTTGGTAACAACACCCCCAGTAATCTCAAGAAAGCTCAGCAAGAACAAAATGTTTTGTATAATGGTAATGTGATTTACACTAAACATGATCCTCCTGTCGTTCGGGATTCTGTGCAAACGATAGAACATGTCGAAGAGAGCATAAATAAAATGAAACAAAAGAATTTGAAACCCATTGATTACAGCAAATTGAACAAACTTTCGGGAATTACTTTTGTTCCACAAAAAGAACCATTCGTGTTTTCCATAAAACGACCATTTTCAAAAATGTTTTCTAAGAAAGTAATTGCTTCCAAATCTCTTTCAAAAATAGAACAAATGTCTTCTAACAACACTTTTAATACAAGTGAGGCTAGAGACATTCTGGATGACGTTAAAAAGAGAATTCAAGAACTTCAAAATATCGTTGCTTCTAAAACTACAATCAATATTAACAACTGGCATTCCAGTTTTCATATTGAGCAGAAAAAAGTTTTTGAAAACGAAATTACTATCCTACTGAATAACATCAGTGCGAGGGTAATCCATTTTGAACAAGCTTTCTTAAAAGAAACGGCCGACTTTGTCAAGGACCACAAATCCCTGGTAAACGAAGCTAATGAAACTCGTGAAAACATGAATGTTTTGGAAAACCTAAATGATTCTCTCTTCGAAGCTGTTATGACCACTGATATTATGTCCATCATTTTACAAACATATTCTGTTCAAGACGATGAAAGACTGAGAGCTGAGACCTCCGAAATTGTTTCAAAATATGAAAATGCTCTTATAAAGCTTGAAAAAGAAAATGTGTCATATTTTAAACAACTTGATCGAAAAAAGGAAGAATGCAAGTATGACAAATTGTCGTATGAGCGTGCCTTAAAGAACATGAAAGAGCAAAATGATCTTTTGAGGGCTCAGCTTGAAAGTCAAAAAGGAAAGGGTGAGGAAACTAAGTTTGCAAAACCATTGACTTCGGAGAAACCAAATGTTTCAAACACGGTTCAAAAACCAAAAATGTCAATTTCACGGTTTGCTCCAAAAGTCGATGAGAAAAAGGATTTGACAAAACCAGTCACTCCAACACCCTTGCCAAAGAAAAGTGAAAATGAAAAGATTGTTGATAAAGGAAAAGCGGTTGTCGAAACACCAAAAGTGATAGCACCTGGCCTTTTTAGGATTAGTCCCACTAATGCGTCTGCCTCCACTTCTAAGACAAATGCGTACAAAAAGGATAATTCTAAAGAGACTAGTGATGCTAAAAAGGACAACAATATAAATCCTAATGTGTGTGCCTTACCTTCTACAGGATTAGAATGCACCTCTAGGAGCAGCAAACTAAAGCCTAGGAGCAATACAAGGAACAATAGAGTCTCGCCTGTTTCTACGAGTAGTAGCAAGAATAAAGTTGAAGAAGTAGAAGAACACCCTAGGAATTTATCGCTTTGTAATAAGAAACATGATTCATCTGAATGTAATGTCGAAAGTACTGGTTCTAATGCATGTAATGACTCTGTTTGTTTAATATGCAAGAAATGTTTAATTAATGATGTTCATGATGAATGTGTTTCTAAGAATGTGAATGTTACGCCTAAACAGAAGTATGTTCCAAAGGGAACTAGTGCTAGATCTAGATCTATAGAAAGATTAGTTGCACACTTTAGGTCTACCACCAGTAGTCGAATGCCTAGGAACTACCTTAAGTTTTGTATGTGGAAACCTACGGGTAGAGAATTCATTCTTCAGGATGGCAAATTGAAAGTTGTTCATAATGGACAAGTAGATACCTTCTATGAATGTGATTCAGATTTTACCCCTAACCAAATGGAACCAAATTCAAAACGGTTTCCAAATACAAACTCTTCTGT
This sequence comes from Artemisia argyi, assembly GCA_030686995.1. Lineage (NCBI taxonomy): Eukaryota > Viridiplantae > Streptophyta > Magnoliopsida > Asterales > Asteraceae > Artemisia > Artemisia argyi. The sequence continues at coordinate 187,047,888 of CM060684.1, forward strand.
TCTTGGCAGGTTATCGAAATATGTCTTTGGATCGTCGACTCGGGTTGCTCCAAGCACATGACCGGGAATTTAAAGCTGCTGATCAATTTCATCTGGAAATTCATGGGAACTGTACGCTTTAGAAATGATCATGTAGCAGCTATTCTGGGTTTTGGAGATCTTCAGTTTGGGAATTTTTTAATCACTCGAGTTTACTACGTCGAAGGGTTGGGACACAATTTGTTTTCAGTTGGGCAGTTTTGTGATGCAGATTTAGAAGTTGCATTCAGGAGAAACACGGTTTTTATAAGAAATTAGGTTGGTGATGATCTCTTAACTGGTAATCGTGGTACAAACTTGTATGCTATCGACATCAACCAAATGGCTTCTACATCACCAATTTGTCTTATGACAAGGGCAACCGAAACTAAGTCCTGGCTGTGGCATAGAAGATTATCCCATCTCAATTTTGACACGATCAACAAGTTAGCCAAAGACAACATCGTCACCGGACTTCCTAAGTTCAAATACACCAAGGAACACCTATGTCCATCATGCGAACAAGGAAAAAGTAAAAGAGCATCATATAAACCCAAAACCGTACCTAGTTCGGAAGCAAGGTTACATATGTTGTACATGGACTTATGTGGCCCAATGAGAGTTGAAAGCATTAATGGGAAAAAGTATATTCTTGTTATAGTTGATGATTATTCAAGATATACATGGGTAAAGTTTTTGAGATCAAAAGACGAAGCACCAGGCATCATCATCACCTTTCTGAAGCGTATTCAAGTTCTACTTCAAGCTCCAGTAAGGATTGTAAGAACAGATAATGGCACAGAATTCACTAATCAGGAGTTAAGAACCTACTTTGAAGATGTGGGAATCACTCATCAAACATCAGTTGTTAGAACTCCACAGTAGAATGGGGTAGTTGAAAGAAGAAATAGAACTCTTGTGGAAGCTGCTCGCACAATGCTGATTTTTTCTAGTGCACCACTATTCTTATGGGCTGATGCTGTAGCCACTGCTTGCTTTACTTAAAACCGATCCCTAGTACATCCAAGATTCAATAAAACCCCATATGAGCTAGTGAACAACCGTAAACCTGACATCTCTTACCTTCACGTGTTTGGCGCTTTGTGCTATCCGACGAACGATAGAGAAGATCTAGGAAAGTTGAAAGCTAAGGGTGATATTGGAATCTTCATTGGATATTCAGAAAACTCGAGGGCATTCAGGGTGTATAATAGAAGAACAAAAAGGATAATGGAGACGATGAATGTGAAGTTTGACGAGATTTCACAAATGGCTTCTGAGAGATACGCTCTAGAACCCGCGCTTAATCCGATGGCTTCTAATCAAAACGGATTAGGACCCGTACCAAACATGCAGACTTCAAGACACATCAGTTCAGGACTCGTACCTCAAGGAGCTCAGTCAACAAACACGGATAAACCTTTAGAACAAGAACTGGAAAATTTCTTCGAGTTAATGTTTGATGAATATTATGGTGGAACTTCGACAAATGCATCTCCACAATATTCCGCTGCACCCGCTCAAAACCATCAACCACCACCACCACCACAAGATGCATCCACAACAATCAAAGGTGAAGCACCAACTACAACAACATCTACTCAAGCAACTCCAGTACCTGAAATTGTTCTACCAAGAGTTGATGAGCAAAACCAAAACACAAATTTTCAAGAAGAACCAACAAATAATTCAAACGATGTTGCATTAGAAGAAGAAGAAATATTTGAAAACCCATTTGCAACAGACTCTGCTGAATCTTCTTCAAGGTTACAAGAACCATCTAACACACATTCGTTACACCCAAGGTACCCTTCTACGTTTCAATGGACAAAAGACCATCCAATAGAACATATTATTGGTGAACCTTCAAAGCCAGTTCAAACAAGGAGACAACTTGCCACCGATCTTGAATTGCGCATCTACGTTTGCTCAATCAGCCTCAAAGAACCAAAGAACATTCGGGAAGCAATGGCAGAAAACCCTTGGATTGAAGCGATGCAGGAGGAATTTCTTCAATACCTGTTACATGACAGTTGGGAACTTGTTGAACGACCACTTGATAAACGAGTTCTTGATCTCAAGTGGTTGTGGAAGAACAAACTGGATGAGGAAATGACTGTTATTCGCAACAAAGCTCGTCTCGTGGCTAAAGGTTATCCACAAGAAGAAGGGATAGATTTCGAGGAATCATTCGCGCCTATAGCTAGACTTGAAGCAGTCCGGATTTTCTTAGCCTATGCAGCTCACAAAAACATCACAGTCTATCAGAAGGACATTAAGACAGCTTTCTTGAATGGAACTCTGAAAGAAGAAGTGTATGTGAGTCAGCCAGAGGGATTCATCGACAAAGATCATCCAGACTACGTCTACAAGCTTAAGAAAGCAATTTATGGTTTAAAACAAGCTCCAAGAGCGTGGTATGACGAACTATCATCTTTCTTGCTAAAAAACAATTTCACAAAAGGAACGGTTGATGACACCTTGTTTATCAAAAAATTCAAAGATGACATTTTGATCGTTCAAATTTACGTGGACGACATTATTTTTGGATCAACCAATCCTAACCATTCAAAACATTTTGAAAATCTCATGAAAAGTAAATTTGAAATGTCCATGATGGGGGAACTAAAATTCTTTCTTGGTTTACAAATCCATCAATCCCCTCGTGGTATTTTTATCAATCAAGCTAAATATACAATAGAGATTTTGAAAAAACATGGAATGGAAAATTGTGATTCTGTTGGTACACCAATGGTCACTTCACCAAAAATAGGTGCTGATTTGTTTGGGAAACCCATTGATCCGAAGAAATATCGGAGCATGATCGGTTCTCTCATGTACCTAACTGCTAGCCGACCCAATATTCAATTTGCTGTTTGTTTGTTAGCACGGTTTCAGGCAAAGCCTACCGAACTTCACCTCAAAGAGGTTAAACGGATCTTTCGGTACCTACGAAGCACCATTAACATGGGACTTTGGTATCCGAAGGATTCGGGGTTTAATCTAACAGCATTTTCAGATGCAGACCATGCCGGTGATCAAGTTACAGCAAAGAGTACATCAGGTGGAGCACAATTTTTGGGTGAAAAGCTAGTAAGCTTGTCGTCAAAGAAACAGGATTGTACTGCACTATCAACCGCCGAAGCCGAGTATGTGTCTCTATCTGCGTGTTGTGCCCAAGTTCTTTGGATGCGGACACAGCTCACAGATTATGGCTTTACTTTTGACAGAATACCTATGTATTGTGACTCAAAAAGTGCCATAGCCATCTCGTGCAATCCCGTACACCACTCTAAGATGAAGCATATCAAAGTTCGCTACCATTTCATCAAAGAACACGTGGAAGAGGGTACTGTTGAATTATTTTTCGTTAAGACTGATTACCAACTCGCCGATCTATTTACTAAAGCCCTTCCAAAAGAAAGGTTTGACTATTTAGTTCGACGAATTGGCATACGAAGCCTAACTCCTGAGGAGCTAGAACGTCTTCTCGAATCTTCTTGAAAAATGTTTTCAAAATCGCTTCGCTGTAAATATTTTTGAAAAAACAAAATACAAAATTTGAAAAACCAACAAAAAACAAAATATAAAAATATAAAATTTTCAAAAAATACAAAAACAATATAAAATAAAAAAATCCAAAAATATTCTTCTCACGACATGTCTCTCGTATAAATCAATATTCTGTACGTTTCTAGAAATGTCATTCAACAATGATACGGACATGTACAGATGCTTGAGCGGGAGTTCTTTTTAATGTTTTTCTAAAACATGTCGTTTCTCAAAATTTTCTTCACTATGGCTTTCGTATACTTCAGTACGAAACCCGGACCCAAATGATGACTTCTGATTATTTCAAATCAAGGACTCGTGTTTTTCAAAGACAAAATCTTTTTCAAAAAGTTCGAGTCTAAACAAACGAAAAAGACTTCAAACAAAAACTCGTTTTCAAAACAGAATTCTTGAGCACTTTTTGAAGATTGTTCAAAAGATTTCTCAAAATCTCTCAAAATTAGTGCTCAAGATAACTCCCTCTAAACCCTTAATTGATTTTAAAATGTGCTATCATTAAGGGGGAGTACAAAAACACAAAATGTTCCAAATTCATGCAAAATCTGTCTTTCTCTCCAAAAGCTTTTTCTTAATCAGTTGATATAAAAAATATCACGTTATGCTATTTTTGAGGGGGAGAAGACATGATTAAAATGTGATCAAAGATGTTTAAAGATTGTGGCTAAATCTCAAAAGAGCTCGACTCAGATAGTACCAATGAATTGACGAAGCTTAAAATGTCAGTAATCGAAAAGACTTGTCCTGGACGGGTAATAATTTCAAGCTAGTCCAACTAGTGATGTAAGCGTGTCTCGAATAGGACTTGTCTGAGTAGAGTGTACCGTATCGAGAGACTTTCTTTGGACTTGACCAGGACGGGTAATAATTTCAAGCTAGTCTAACTAGTGATGTAAGCGTGTCTCGAATCGGTCATGTTCACTGAAAGTGGATCAATTCAAAAAGTGCAAACTCCTCTCGCATGTGTAAATCTCTTAAAAATTCATGAGCACATGTGAAGGGGGAGTCCTTCAAAAGAAATGCAAAACTCTCGAAGTGTCAACAATGTGTTTTATTGTCATAAACACTTTGAGAGATTTTTCATAAGTGGTTTCATAGCAATTATAGGATAGTCATGGAGTTATAAGGTGACTAAGGTTAGGTAAAACCGTCCTATGATCCGCCAGAGCCGGAGGGATCTACCCAAGGACAAATCCAATAGATTAAAATTAGAAGTCCTTAGGTTTGATTAAAATAAAAAAGGAGAAAATGAGAAAGGAGAAAGAAGGGGTTGAAGAATTAAAAAGAAAAGTAATGAAAAAGGGTGAAAAGAAATAGCCCTCCAAATGTTCAACCTTAGGGTAGACACCGGGTTTAACTCATATGCTACTGGCTGTTACCAAGGTGACACCGGTATTGAAGACAAAGACGTCATGGACCCAGTGACGCACTGCACTAAACCTTCTTAACCACTCAAGTTCTCTTAAAAGAGCTTGTTTCATTCTCACGGGGAACCGACATAATCTATCGACCTGTCTCTTAGAGATGGTTGATATTGAAGCAGGAGACCTCTCCCTAATCTCCGCATAGGAAACCAAATGTGCACTTATCGAGTCTAGAGCCCCGAGATTCATCAAAAAATCTCATAGGAACACATGATATTTCTACACTGGTTGTTCAACATTAAGGACGCCAGATGTAAACTTTAGAGTCCTACGCAGATCTTAGCAATCTGCCAGAACATTTATGAGAGAATTCACACAAGTGTTTCTCAATGATTGAATGGAAATTCCTGCCAGGGTCAACATCAAGCAGCCCTGACAGCAGGTCACTTCTGTAATTCTTATGGGTTACGCTTAGTGTTCGCGGTGGTTTCAAACGGTCTACAGTTGTGGAGTGATCCCCAGCGACTCACCCAGTCATTGAGCTACTAAGTAGGTCTTGTAAGCTCTCTCGAGAGTATCTGACATGGGAACGGCCTTGGTAAGGGTTAGAAGGAGTCTTCACACTATGCTGTTGACGATCTCTAATTCTTATCTGTAAGTACCGGATGTTTTATTGCTAACTGTTTATATGCAGGGACACTTCATCTCCATGGCGACAGATTCCACGTGCTCATACATACATCTGGAAGTTAAAGAAAGCTCCCTCAAAGATCTATACAACACAAAGTTCAAAGAAAGATTCTACGCCAAGAAGAAGAATCTACAAAGTATAAAGACTAAAAATCAAAGTGAAAGAAAGGGAACTACGTGCATATGAATATCAAAGTCCAAAGATGTATGAGCATGCTGGAATGGCAAACAACCACCACAGACGCAGAAGTGACGAAAGGCAGATAACTCCACATCGCAAAGGAACAAAGAACGATGAAAAATCAGTTATCAAAGATCACAAAGCATGAAGGAACAAAGACTAAAGACTATTCTACAACGACACACAAAGTTAAAGACAAAGGACACGGAAGACCCACTCACGTGGAGCATCATTCGAATGACCACCCCTTAGGGGGAGATTGTTAGCATTAAAATATTTATATATAGAAGTGATGGTCATTCTCATATTGTAACTTTGTGTCGTTTGTTAAGATTAGTATTAGTTTAGTCATTGGGCCTTGGACTTGGCAAGCTAATATGTCATGTGCTATATTTCATAAGCCTTGTTATCCAACCATGTAACCAAGTCCAAGCCCAAGTCCATTAGAAAGCCCATGAGGCCTTTCTCTCTAACTATATAAGGCACCTTACCTCTCATTTGTAAGGTGTGCTTGTGTGTGTATTGTGTGTGTTTTTTAATAAAAGTTCTCTTCATCTATTATTCTTTCTTTATAATCTAACGCCACACATATCTCATCAAGTCACCATCTTTACTTCATCTAGTGCTTATATTGTTATTAAAGTTGATATATCTAAGGTCCTACATTTCTAAAACTTGCTATGCGTATGGACTAGGATGTATTGTCAGCTTTAGTCACATATATTTTGTGTGTACTATTCAAGGTTGGCTTATTTGGAATTGTCAGCTTTAGTCACACGGTTTCGTGTGTACTATTCAAGGTTGACTTATTTAGATACTATAGTGTGCACCTATAGGTTAGCAATACTTCGGAAGTTATCTGAGTATTTATGATATTGCGGGGGTTACCCGGATATCTATGTTAGAGCGGAGGGTATCCGTGTGTTATATTGGAGCGGAGGGTATCCGCAGGCTTTTAGTAAATCCTTCGTCTAGCTAGCAAGCGTTTTGCGTATATGTCCACTATATTGATGATGAATTTAAACCTATGATCTCACCAGCGAAAGCTGACTTTTAGCATGTTTTCTCAGGTAATTAAGTGATGATTTGGATGCATGGATTGGAAGGCTCGGCTAAGGCACCTGGTTTATGGATCTATTTTTCTAAACTCTGATATTGAATTGTGGACCTACTGTTATTTCTTTTGGGCCTGACTCTGAATGATGTTGGGATAAATGTAAACTTTAAAACCCCATTTTGGTTGTGTTTTTTATTATGTTTACTTTATCTCGTTCTATTATGTCTTGTGTTGGATACCAATCCCCGTAGCACCCCGAAAGCTTGTTGAGTCTTCCGTTGTACCAAATTTTGGGGGTGTTACATAAAATTCCACTACAACCAGGAAGCATATCTTTTTTGAATACCTTAACTAAGTTTTTCTTGGTAATGTTAAGATAATGGCCTGATTTTGGTGAAAACATTGAAACATTACAAAGAATCAAAGCAGCTCCTACAGTAATATCCTTTCCATTATCCCCCTCATTAATGATTTTATGATGTATTGTACCATATATTTCACCTGAGAGATCTTTGATAGTAACTGTAAGATCTCCAAGCGCATTTGGGGTACACGACTTTATTATAGCAACAACTTGTTCAACTTTCCCCTTATTGATAAAGCTTATGATATCACCTAAACAACCAATCACAACCCCCCATTAGCATTCACATAGTCCACGGCGCTAAGCCATGGCCCACGTGTAAAATCCTCATCCTAACCCACATCTTCAACAACTTTCCTCATATACTCCTGTGTGGAAATTATAGACACGTCTCCACCTTGCCGAGTTTCCTTTATTTTACGTAGCTTCGCCCTTTGATACACACCCGCAGGACCCGGTATGATCCTAACAGGATGTTGGCCAGAAATTTCATCATTCTGGTGATCTGATGAAGCACGGGGTGAGTTACTCATGTTGTTGTCGTTTTCCGTGACAACAAGAACCTTCTTGCCAATTTATAGTGTCCTTTAAGTTGGTGTTTGTGAGGGCCTATAACGCAATTCTCTAAACGGGGACGATGCATGCAAAATGTTTTCCTAAACCAGGGACTTAAAACGAGATAAAAGGGTTCAAATAATGCTCATTTGCCGGGCTTTTTAATTTTCTCGCCAATTACTACTACCTCACAAAGTGTGTGTTTGGTCCCTGAATTACTGACCTTGTTTTACCATTAGTCCTCGAAATACTCACAAAGTGTGTGTTTGGTCCCTGAAATACTTACTAATTTCAACAAACATAATTCATACCATTTAAAATGAAAGTTAACAAGACACAAATATGTTACTTTTTTACAACTAAATGTTTGAACATTTACAAACATAGCTTTCAGACTGTTTGATCATTTCCACACATAACTTTCAGACTGTATGAAGATTTTCCTAAGCAGGTCTTTTGCCATCTGAGTATCTTCTTCGACAGTCAACTTTACAGATAACATCACACTGAGAGCATGTGTTGGCAATGGGTATTCTTTCTCCACCAACATGTATATGTCAGTTCCATCTTTTGTAGACACATGGTGAACTCCACATGTATCATACAATATCCATTTCAATGATGCTTCATCTGCATTAAACTTCCATAATTTGTCATCTTTATCTGGTTCAAAAAGCCTATTCAATTCAACCCATAGCATTTTTTCCTTGTCATCAGCTATCTCTGTTAACTTGAACCTTTCAGTGACTAAACTCCATAGCTTGACCAAATATTCCCTGTCAAATGCTTTCATCATATCTTGAAAGTGTTTGTATACCTCAGAGCGATTTCCACATCTTATTATCTTCCAGTATTTTCCAAATTCATCAGTGTAGATCTCCCAGTCAATAATTGGATATTTGGCTTGTAATGCTTCTGCATTCATACCGTCATATGGAACAATTTGCATCATATGCTGAATCTGTTCTTCACTCAAATCTTGTTTCTCTTGGTCTGCAACATATGTTTTTTGCTTCTTAGAAGGCTTTGATTCTAAATGCATTGGAATAAAGTTGTCAACCTTCCTGCGGGCATATCTGTGTAGCTTTACAATTTTTGCAAAGGATTTGCCTTTCAGTTGACTTGCAGTCCAATGATCTTGATTCATCAGATATATCTTCATACAGCTCATCATTTGTGCTTCAGTTTGTGGTTTATTCTTTTTAGCTTCTGCTTTCTTTGCAATCTGTTTGCTTTTAATATTCTCGAGTAGATCATTAATAGGATTATCTCTTATATGAACTAATGTGAGTGCCGCTGTTTCATCAATATTCGGAGTACTAGCAGTACAAACAGATCCGCCACCCGTACCAATATGTTCAACAGTATCTTTAACAGTATCTGCATCATCAACTTTAAAAGGGATATGAAATTCCATTGGATCTTCATTCCTACCATGAATCTCTGCACCATCTTCAATCTTCGTCGGTTTTGAAAGATCCTCCAAATCAAAATCCTCCAAATCTTCTGAAGTATCACAATCCACAATGCTTGATTTCCTCTTACCTTTACTGAGCTTCAGTTTTTGGCGCAACTTCTTTACTTTTTGAATCAACTTGGTATAAGCACGAGCATAAACTTGCTTTGTCTTCTTCAAGTTTTCCTCCAACCCAGTAACTCTGTCTGTCAATTCTATACAAATATCCATCAATTCTTTGTACTTCAGACTACCAACATCACTTCCATATGTGTTCAGTTTTGGGACAGGGGAACCATGAGGCATATCCCCCATTGAATCATGCGGCATGGGGTTTGCATCACCTGAAGCAGCATCATGAGAACTTGAATCATTAGATGTTTCCATGGGTTGGGTCTTATCATTCTTACCACTGGCCTCATTAGATATTTCCATGGGTTGGGTCTTATCATTCTTACCACTGGCCTGCCCAGTTTCTAAGCATGTGAGAGTAGTGGCAGCCCGCACCATTGTCTCATAGATAGCCTCATCTGCTACATTTGGTTGACTTCGAGATATGGGCTGAGGTACCACATATTCATTTCTGATTCTTCTCGTAAATGTCTGTGTAACTTGAGGTTCTGATGATGATGGAACACTTATGGGTGTGTCATGAGACTCAACTTGGGTTGCAGATCCTTGACCGTCAAGTGGTGGAACAATCATTGATAAAAACAGTGGTGCTTCTCTTCCATTATAACCCACACAAAGCATCCTCATATTACTAAAAACCTTTTGACTAAGGGTAGGAGTTTTAAGAATATTTTTGTGAGGTTGAAGCCGTTTCTTGTGTTTGTTCAAAATAATCTGAATAAATCTTGGATACATTAAAAATTTGTATTTGCTTTTCACATTTTTCACCATACCATCAAAAATCAATTTTTAAAAGTTAAACTTCCTTTTTGTGGCCAAGCAAACAATAGCAGTTGCTATGTTGCTACTAAATTGTTCCCAACAAGTTTTCTTTGGACTTAAACAATGTACTACGGTATGAATGAGAAATCTCCATTGAAGGGGGAATTGTGGTTTTTGAAAAGTTAAGTTATCAAAAGTTAACCCATACCCCATATAGTAAAGATTTTGAAATATTTCATTATTTGGCAATGAACTAATACCACCATTGTTTGATAGTTTCAGATGCCTCCTAACAGATGACTCAGTAATAGCCATGAATATGCCATCAACTGTAGCATTTATCTTTTTTTCTCCATTAGCAAGTGTTTTGACTTTGGCAGTTTGCCAAAAATGATTGATTTGGGAAACATAAATAGTAGGATTCCGTGTAATAGCATACCTTATGTAACTTCTATTGAGAAAATCCACAATCTGGTGAAACACTTCACTTCCCTCTGGTTTCTGTAAGTAGGCTACCATGTTATGTGTCTTACAATTTTCCAAAATCGCCATTAAGATTGATAAAATTTTGATTAGGGTTTTGGGTTATGGTCATTTAGAAGAGTATGTATGTTTGGTAAACCCAATTGAGATGATATAGATGTCACTTAGGGTTTTGGGAAAATCAACTTAATTAAACTTTTCTTTCTATTGTGAATTAAAGAAAGATTGTGAATTATCGAATGTGGTGAAACCTATAAGCGAACCAATAGACAAAAAAATATCTCAACGGTTATTAATGAATAACGGTTATTCCCAAACAGTACCAACGGTTACCCAACCGTAGTAAATTTGAGCCTACCAGTACTAAATACACCCATGGCTTTATTTGACTTTTATAAGTCAACTTACAATCAGCACACAAATTACAAAGTTTTATATAACTAGACTTATTATAGTTACTAATTCCAACTAACAAAAGCCAAATGATGTAAACTGAAAGGTAACACAACACAACAAAACATAGAAAACCTGCATATTGTAATGGTAGAACATATATGGTGTTTGTTTATATTTTTGATTGGCTTTGTGCCAACTACAATGGATGCTACTTTACAGTTGATTCGTATATAGTATCTAGTTGGACAAATTATATGAAATACAACATAAACAGTTGAATTCGAATTCAATATAAAAGAACACAAAATAGCCTTGTTCATTCAACATAAAATAAATTTTTTCAACAAAAAATAAACATTACATGATACAATTAACAATTAAACTTGGGAGATTTTTCGGGATCATATGACAAATGAAAGTTGTCATAATCCAAATGCTCATCATCCGATGAGTCTTCCTCTTCCTCGGATGCAATATTTTTGCGTTTTCTGTATGCCCACATCTTCTTCCAAGTGTATTTACTTTTTTGCCTTGGTTTTTCTCTAGCAGCTTGTTCTTGTTTTTCAAATTTTATCAATTTTTTTTTGCTGTACTTGAAACTTTTCTATAAAATACCAATCAATAGTTTCTTCAAAGGTTGGTTCTGGTACTTCCTCACTTTCTTCTTCAGCCTCTTCTAGTTGTTGAAGTATTGAAGCTTTTACTTCAATTTGATTTGTTTCTGTAACACCCCCAAAATTTGATACAGCGGAAGACTCAACAAGCTTTCGGGGTGCTACGGGAATTGGTATCCAACACAAGACATAATAGAACGAGATAAAGTAAACATAATAAAAACACAACCAAAACGGGGTTTTCAAGTTTACATTTATCCCAACATTATTCAGAGTCAGGCCCAAAATAACAAAACAGTAGGTCCAAAATTAATTATCAGAGTTTAGAAAAATAGATCCATGAACCAAGAGCCTTAGCCAAGCCTTCCATTCCAAGCATCCATATCATCACTTAATTACCTGAGAAAACATGCTAAAAGTCAGCTTTCGCTGGTGAGATCATATGTTTAAATTCATCTAACAATATAGTGGACATATACGCAAAACGCTTGCTAGCTAGACTAAGGATTCACTAAAAGCCTGCGGATACCCTCCGCTCCAAATCCTAACACACGGATACCCTCCGTTCCAACATAGATATTCGGGTAACCCCCGCAATACCAATAAATACTCGGATAACCTCCAAAGTATCAATAACCTATAGGTGCACACTACAGTATCTAAATAATCCAACCTTGAATAGTACACACGAACCGTGTGACTAAAGCTGACAATCCACCAATAACCAAATAAGCCAACCTTGAATAGTACACACAAAATATGTGACTAAAGCTGACAATACATCCTAGTCCATACGCATAGCAAGTTTAGAAAGAATATAAAAGCGATAATAGTCCACATAAAATAATTTGCACGTTTCTCACCCCAAGTATTGAAAACATAGTTCAAGAGTAAAAAGTGGGGCTATGACTCACCTCAAGTCCAGAAAATAGCAAGAAGAAATCGGTAGAAATAAGATGTATAGTAACTCACGAAACAACAACTACGGACTCGGCATGACCTAACAATATTAACTCGTTCAGAAATCATTTCCTCAAATTCAAAATGTTCCCAAACCCGGACGAAATCCGTTTTATTCTCCGAAAATCCATTTCGTATTAGTTTGGCGTATTTACGTTTGGTATCCATACGGGTGGTGGGTCGACACAAAACAAACCAAAAAGGTCACACAAAGAATAATAAAATGAACTATAGATCTAATATTAGCCCAACATATTATTTAAATAAATCGCCGAAGTTTATTAAATCCGTCGATTTGATAATCCTCGTATTTATTTACGTAACATACCGTTGCAAGATTACACCCAATCCTAAAGCACATAGCACATAAATACTATATGGTATATATCGTAGTTTAATAAATTCCTCATATACATCGTCAAATTGGCCAGATTTCCCGATATATATATTCGCAATTTATTACACTTTACATATACCACAACCTATGGGCGTCGTAGGATACGATGCCCATTAATATATTCATTTCATATAGCCAAATAACCCGGTTCAACCCTACGGTTAATTGGTTATTTAGTTATAGAAAACGTTTATATTAATCGTCATATATCCGTGACAACACGAAAGTCACAAATAAAACTTGCCTGAACTCGAGTGACTACGACTCCGCATAACTCGATAAGTTTACTCGTTATATATATAAAATGACATTTTTATTTAATATCTAGTAATTGTCGAGAGTTTCTCATTTTATAACACATTTTTATAATAATAATACGTTCAATAATACTACGCCACTTTCGTAGCCTAATATATATCTAGTCGTATTATTTATAATATGACTCGTGATTATTATTATTATTAATATACGCGCTTATATAATTATATATCCGTTATTCACGTCTACATATTCATATAAACGTTTATATTTCTAATAATTATTATTACGAGTTTTATTATTTATGTTTTATTTGTAAATAGTTATCGAGTCATACGAAATGGTCACATGTCCGAGTCATGACTCTCGGCTCATTGTCCAAGTCCAAAGTAATAAGCAAATGTCATAAATACAAAAGTATCTCCGTCCAACACAGTCCCAATCCACGTGCTACAACAATAGGGTCCGACTACGGCACCCGACTAATCTATCTCCGTCAATCTAAGTGACCGTCTCACAATCGGTCCCCAAAGCCATTTTTCGTCAACACTTCTTCAATATATACCATGAGTCCAAAATAACTCGTCATCCGCTTAAAAATCCAATAAGCCGCAATAATAATGATAACCAACAATATATATACAAAAATAACCACAACAAATAAAATTAGCCGAAATATATATATTTCGACATCAACCACGGTTCTCAAAAATTAACCGTACTCGGGTCAAATATCAAGTCAACTAAAGTCAAATTCATATACCAAGAGCCACGTGGGTCCAACCCGAGACCACTACGGTCGCGGCTAGCTCACACGAGCTCGACCCAAGTAACCCAAATCGACCCATATTGGGTCTTTGGCTCCAACGTGAGTCGACCAACACCAAACAACCAAACCATGGGTCAAACCAAATAAGTCAAATAATCACCATGACCAAAAATGGTCAAAAATCAAGAAAACGGGTCAAAATGACCACTATGACCCGAAATCAATAAGAGTCGAGGAGGGGGAGCCTCGGCTAGGGGTCGACCACGCAACAAAACCCAACCAAACATCAAAACCCGGATACCAAACCAAGATTTAACACGTTTTTAGCAAAACCCATTATCACTTTTATCCATTTTCTCCAAATCCGACCCATATTAATAAAAATTCGTGGGTTTGGGTAAGTTTTTCAATAAAAACGATGCACCTCGTGCGCACTTACCCGTGGATCTACAAATATAAACCAAGAAAGATGGTGATGGTGAGGTGGGTGGCGTCGGTGGTGGTAGAACGAGGTGAGGGGGATGGTTTTTGGGCGCGTGAATCACCACAACGTAACAAGAAGGAGGTGGGGAGTATTTTGGGGGTGGCGGTGTACGGTGGTGAGCGGCGGTGGTGGCCGGATTTTTGGTGTGGCCGGCGGTGAGGAATAAGAGAGGAGAGGGTGGGTGAAATTTAAGTGAAAATGATAAATGTGGGTTAGGGTTAGGGTTATAAAATAAGGTATTTTCACTTTAGGTCCCTCAACTAAGTTTTCTTATTATTTGCACACCAAACCTTTTACCTCCAAGTTTAACTAATAAAAACGTCCCCTCACGTAAGTGAAAACTTACGATTAAAATATTGTACGTCCCCAAAACTCGTTATTTTCACCATTTGATGGACTATATATATATTCCACCGAAATTTATAATAAATACGTTATTAAATGTCCAACGTATTAAAATTCGTAAGTTTTTAAACTTTTAAGTTTCCTAGTGCCGGAGTCAACGTAGTACTAAGTGAGAATTTAAGAATACATCACCGAGCATAATATCAAAATGAATTATTAAAATAATTCACGAATTCCATAACGTCATTAGATATCATTATCCATAAAAATAGGTCTTACAAGTTCGTTGTGAATAAAAAAAATTCCAAATAAAAATTATAACGAACTTTAACGTAATGCGGGTTTTCAAAATAACTCCCTAAATTGCCGGTTGTCACATCCTCCCAGTCTCAGAAGAAACCCGTCCCGGGTTTCACTCGGAACAATTCATCTACAAAGCGAAAAGCTTCGGATATCTCTTCCGGAACTCGTCCTCACGTTCCCACGTAAATTCTGGTCCGTGTCGGGAATTCCAACGAACCTTGACGAGCGGAAAGCGACTTCGCTTGAGTCGTTTAACTTCACGATCTAAAATCTCAATTGGTTCTTCCACGAAATTCAATTTCTCATCAACACGAATATCCTTCATTGGAATAATAGGCATCTCATCAGAAAGACATTTCTTCAAATTACTAACGTGAAACACGTCGTGAACTTTACTCAGTTCATGTGGTAATTCCAACCTATAAGCTACGGGCCCAATTCTTTCTAAGATAAGAAATGGTCCAATGTAGCGTGGGTTGAGTTTTCCACGTTTCCCGAAATGTATCACACCCTTCCAAGGCAAGACTTTCAGCATCACTTTGTCTCCAACCTGGAACTCTAGGGGTTTACGTCTCTGATCGGCGTAGCTTTTCTGCCTATCTCGGGCTGCTTGCAACCGATCACGAATCTGAGCCACTTTCTCTGTAGTTTCCAAGATAAGTTCAGGGCCTGTGAGTTGGCTATCTCCAACTTATGCCCAACCAATAGGCGAACGACACTTTCTGCCATACAAAGCTTCGAATGGTGCAGCTTTAAGACTTGTGTGGTAGCTATTATTATAGGAGAATTCCGCAAGGGGCAAGTACTTCTCCCAGCCTTTACCAAAGTCTATGATGCATGCACGAAGCATATCCTCTAACGTCTGAATGGTCCTCTCACTTTGACCATCGGTTTGGGGATGATACGCAGTACTCATATCAAGTCTCGTCCCCAAAGCCGTTTGGAGTGATCGCCACAAGGCTGACGTAAAACGGCTATCGCGATCCGAAATAATAGATATCGGGACTCCATGACGAGAAATAATTTCCTTCACATACAACCTCGCAAGTTTATCAACACAATCATCTTCACTAATTGCTAGGAAATGAGCAGACTTTGTCAGACGATCCACAATTACCCAGATAGCGTCACAACCGCTAGCTGTCCTCGGTAATTTGGTAATGAAGTCCATAGTAATCCGCTCCCATTTCCAGACTGGAAGTTCTGGTTGTGTTAGTAATCCTGACGGTCTCTGATGTTCGGCTTTAACCTTAGAACATGTCAAGCACTTACTAACATACGATGCTATATCTGCCTTCATGTTTGGCCACCAATATAACTTCTTAAGATCCTGGTACATCTTGTCAGACCCAGGATGAATAGAGTACCTTGACTTATGTGACTCATGCATAATTAACTCCCGAATTCCTCTATATAAAGGTACCCAAATCCGATCTCCAAAACATAGCAATCCATCAGAACGCTTAACAAATCCTTTCTCATTCTTAGCCATCCCAAATATATTCTCAGCAGATCTGTTTTCTGCTTTCAACGCTTCCGTTTGAGCTTCAAGTATTTGAGATGGTAATGGCGATACGATAGTCATTCCCAATGACATAACTCGTAATGGTGGTATTCTTTCCTTTCGACTAAGAGCATCAGCAACAACGTTTGCTTTACCAGGATGGTAGCGAATTTCACAATCATAATCGCTTAGCAACTCAATCCAACGTCGTTGTGTCATATTGAGCTCTTTTTTATTCAAGATGTGTTGTAGACTTTTATGGTCGGTGAACACAACACACTTTGTCCCACACAAGTAATGTCTCCATATCCTTAAGGCGAAAACCACAGCACCTAACTCCAAATCATGGGTGGTGTAGTTTTTCTCATGCTTTTTGAGCTGTCGGGAAGCATAAGCTATCACCTTCTCTCGTTGCATTAACACGGATCCCAATCCTTTATGTGAGGCGTCACAATAGACGACGAAATCCTCGTTACGTTCCGGTAATGCTAAGATAGGAGCACTACACAACATCTTCTTAAGAAATTGAAATGCTTCCTCTTCTTTATCTCCCCCTTCATACGTAACACTCTTTTGAGTCAATTTGGTTAATGGTTTAGCTATCTTCGAAAATCCCTCAATGAATCTTTGGTAATAACCGGCTAAACCTAAAAATTGACAAACTTCTGTTGGGGTCGTAGGTGCAGCCCAATCTTTTATTGCCTCAATCTTAGCGGGATCCACATGGACTCCTTGTCTATCAATCACATGACCCAAAAATTGTACCGTCGGAATCCAAAATTCGCATTTCGAGAACTTGGCATAGAGTTTCTCCTTCCTGAGCAATTCTAAGTTGAGTCTTAGATGCTCCTCATGCTCCTTCTCACTCTTCGAATAAATCAGAATGTCATCGATGAACACAATCACGAACTTATCTAAGTAAGGCTTACACACCCGATTCATGAGATCCATGAATATCGCCGGTGCATTAGTCAACCCAAACGGCATCACCTGAAACTCGTAATGCCCGTAACGGGTTCTGAAAGCCGTTTTCGGAATATCTTCCTCGCGAGCTCGAAGTTGATGATATCCCGATCTCAAATCGATCTTCGAATACACACTCGATCCTTGGAGTTGATCGAACAAGTCGTCGATCCTAGGTAACGGGTATCTATTCTTCACCGTTAACTTGTTCAGCTCTCGGTAATCAATGCACATACGAAACAATCCATCCTTCTTCTTCACAAATAAGACTGGGTCTCCCCAAGGTGAAGAACTTGGTCTTATGAATCCTTTTTCGGCTAATTCCGCCAATTGTTTAGACAATTCTTCTAGTTCGGTAGGTGCAAGACGATAAGGCGCTTGTGCTATAGGTGCAGCACCAGGTATCAACTCAATCTGAAACTCCACTTGCCTAGTCGGCGGGATTCCCGGCAAATCATCGGGAAACACATCAGGAAAATCACGAACTATAGGCACATCTCCAATGTACCTTTCCTTTTTCTTCGTCCCTCCTTTCTCTGAAATTTAAGCTAAGAAAAGATAACATCCCTTCTCCATTAGCTTTGGTAACTTAGTGCAAGAAATAACTGCTAATCGGGATGGGCTCTTAGAATCCTTCCGATCTCCTAATATATTTAGGATTTCCTTTCCGTATGGTACACGCACGATCTTCTCGTCGCAAAGTATGTGAGCACGATACTTTGACAACCAATCCATACCAATGATGACATCGAAACTTCCTAACGTGACGGGTAGAAGATCTATGTTGAAAGGGTGGTTCAAGAAATTTAACGTGCAACCACGAATGATGGTATTAATCCTTTCTATATTCCCATTTGCTAACTCAATATCATATCCAATTCCTAAGGCCATCAGGGGTTTCTCTAGTAAGGGTGCAAACGTAGTGGACACAAAACTCCTATCGGCACCAGTATCAAATAATATGGAAGCATAACGATTATTGAGAAGGAACGTACCAGTAACGACGTTCGGATCTTCTCCTCTCTCGTTCCCGAGTGCATACACTCTTCCCTGAGCAGCTCCAGCTTCCACATGTTGGTCCCCATTATCTTGTCATCCACGGTTTCCTCTAGCTCCACGGTTTCCATGATTGTACCCATTACCACCCGAGCCTTGATTTCCACGGTTCCACGATTCTCTACACTCATTCCTATAGTGTCCCTTCTTTCCACACCCATAACAAGTAACATCTGCCTTGTTTCTCATCTCAGGAGCAGCCTGAACCATAGCAAGAGGTCGAGCTCTACAGTCCTTAGCTGTGTGTCCTTTCTTTGAGCAGTTCTAGCATTTCACACTACACCATCCAGTATGATGCTGGTGGCAACGACCACACTTGGGTGCATCACCGTTCTGATTCTTCTTATCTTCATTCCCAATAGCATAAGCCTTAGCTTGTCTCTTGCTTCGGTGATCATTACCCTTAGAGTGTTGGTCTCTCTTTCTCTTTCCATTCTTCTCCTTATCAGCTCCTTCTAATTCCAACGAATCCATAAGTTGTTGAGCAATAGTGATTGCCTCATGGATGTTTGCAGGTCTAGCAGAAATCACATCATTCCTTGTAGCTACAGGCAACCCATCAGTATACCTCTCGATCTTTTGAGTCTCGGTTTTCACCATATCTGGGCAAAGCAAGGCTAATTCCTGGTAACGACGATTGTAAGTCGTCATATCATTACCTTTGACTTTGTGGTTCCAAAACTCAATCTCTAGCTTCTTGACCTCATTCCTTGGGCAATAAGTCTGAATCAGCAGAGACTTAAATTGCTCCTAAGTCATGGCATAAGCTACATCACTCCCAACGGAATTTTGGTAATTGTTCCACCAAGTTAAAGCTTCATCCTTGAAAGTAAAAGAAGCAAACTTTACCTTCGCATTCTCCGCACAACCACTGACATTGAACACTGACTCAGTCTTCTCAATCCATCTGACTAAGTAAACCACTCCTTCAGTTCCACCAAACTCAATGGGTCCACAAATCTTGAACTCCTTGTATTGACATCCATTAACACGAACAGGTGGAAAAGTTCCAGCAGAATTGTTGGAATGATTTGACTCAGCTAGTAGTTCAGCAACTCTTTGCTCCACAAGTTGATTGATCATTGCTTGATCCACAGTAGGTGCATTAAGTGGAACATGATCATTGTCTCCCTGAACATCAACATTTTGATTCCTGTTGTTGCGGTTAGTAGTGTCCAGGTTGTCAGGAGTAGGGGTTTCAACATTTCGAGTAGGTCGGTGTCCTCGCCGACCAGGGGTAGTCACTGCAGGACCAGTTCTGGTAGCTCTAATAGGGTTTCGTCGCGGTGCCATTGATCTGTAACATCATACAAGTTCATGGGTCTCCAATAGAACTTATCAATATGCTCAACAAAATAATTCAACGAAGCCAAGTCATGGAAAGAATAGCAACAATACACCACGTAACATCAATTAAGCGAATAGGGACTCCATTTCCATAATACCCAAAATCACATAATACCATATACTAATAACCATCAACCATACAATAGAGATCTAACATCGTTCCAACTACTGGAAAACACAAAACGTACTAATCGTTCCAAAAGAGATGAATACCGAACAAAATACATCAAAATATGATAACTAGCTTTTCTAACCGAACACTCCTCGGTGTAGAAAGCAACAAGACAACATAACCCAAGTAACTAGCCACGCTGCTGGCGGAGGCTCCTCAACTCCTGCCTCAAGCCATCAAGATCTCTCCATAATGATCCTAGCTCCACGCTATGGGTGTCTCGGTCTCTCTTGAGGTCAGCCACCTCCTTCTCTAGCTTGGCATTCCTTTGCCATAGCTTGCGGTCGGCCTCTCGAGCAGTAACAAAACCTCGCTGCAAACTCTCGATATGCTCGTGGACCTCCATCAAAACTCTCCTCATCTCAGTAGTCCTGCCCACAACCACAGTCATATCAACTCTCAGATCCGCTATGAACTCTCCAATAACCCTCTCAAGTCGATCAGATACACGTGCAACTCTCTCACCAAGCTCAGTAATCTGAGCCTACAACCTGCCGATCTCACCTAACTCTGCATGCTCAGCAGAAACATCAGAAGATGCA
The DNA here is from genome assembly GCA_030686995.1 of Artemisia argyi. Taxonomy (NCBI): domain Eukaryota; kingdom Viridiplantae; phylum Streptophyta; class Magnoliopsida; order Asterales; family Asteraceae; genus Artemisia; species Artemisia argyi. The sequence continues at coordinate 187,068,630 of CM060684.1, forward strand.
TCCGACCCATCGGGACTACCAGGTGGCAACTCAACCAAAAACGGATGATCAGGTGAATCAGGCTCAATCGGATGTACAGGTGAATCAGGCTCCTCAGCCTGAGCTGGTGGTACTAACACATCATCATCATCAGGCATCTCATCCTCCTGAGGGTCATCATCATCACCCTGCTCAGCCTCCTGAGGATCATCCTCCTCCTCAGGGTCATCAGCCTCATCCTCACCCTCGTACTCCTCCTCATCCTCATCAGAAGAGTACCTCATCAATCGTCGTCTCCTAATAGGTGAACCATGTGGAGATGTGGTAGGTGATCTAAGACGACGACGCAATGATGTGGGTGGCGCCTCAGACAGGAGAGAGTGAGCATCAATCTGTAAAGGTGATGGAGTAGGGCGTACCGACATGCGTGCCGTAGCTCGGTGGGCAAAGCGTGGGGCCACACGAGCCAAAGCCTGATGAAGAGTAAGCTGCCTCGATGTACCAGGGAGCCCTAGAGAAGATGAGGGTCCCTGCGTAGATGCAGCAGGTAGTGCTGCAGTAGAAGCTGTCTGCGGCACAGTAGCTGAAAGCATGGCCATCTGGTAAGGATCATCAGATGCCATAGTGAACTGTGCAGGTAAAACCGGTGCAGTAAGAATATCCTCGACAACATCGGGCATATGGGAGGCCATGGTCTGTGACAACGGCGTAGGGTAGGTGTAAGTATTTCAAAACAACTAAATCACAACTCAAAATACCATACCAAAAATCCTCATCAAATAATTCAAACATATAATCTCAATAAAGAGTTTCAAACACCGCATTACTAAAATGTTTATAAAACAATTAGACCATATAATTCCTCGAAACGCCATCTTACTACTAAATCTATAAACCTCAAATCATCTCAAGAAATCCCAAATCTAACAATCATCTCAAATATCTCATAATACCTCAAATAATAGAAGATGCTTCGGCTTGGCGGGCAGTGGTCAAGGATCATTTTCTATAAAAATTCGGTTATAGTTTAGGCGTTTGTTTACCTAGTTCTCTATAACCTTGGCTCTGATACCAATCTGTAACACCCCCAAAATTTGATACAGCGGAAGACTCAACAAGCTTTCGGGGTGCTACGGGAATTGGTATCCAACACAAGACATAATAGAACGAGATAAAGTAAACATAATAAAAACACAACCAAAACGGGGTTTTCAAGTTTACATTTATCCCAACATTATTCAGAGTCAGGCCCAAAATAACATAACAGTAGGTCCAAAATGAATTATCAGAGTTTAGAAAAATAGATCCATGAACCAAGAGCCTTAGCCAAGCCTTTCATTCCAAGCATCCATATCATCACTTAATTACCTGAGAAAACGTGTTAAAAGTCAGCTTTCGCTGGTGAGATCATAGGTTTAAATTCATCTAACAATATAGTGGACATATAGGCAAAACGCTTGCTAGCTAGACTAAGGATTCACTAAAAGCCTGCGGATACCCTCCGCTCCAAATCCTAACACACGGATACCCTCCGTTCCAACATAGATATTCGGGTAACCCCCGCAATACCAATAAATACTCGGATAACCTCCAAAGTATCAATAACCTATAGGTGCACACTACAGTATCTAAATAAGCCAACCTTGAATAGTACACACGAACCGTGTGACTAAAGCTGACAATCCACCAATAACCAAATAAGCCAACCTTGAATTGTGCACACAAAATATATGTGACTAAAGCTGACAATCCACCAATAACCAAATAAGCCAACCTTGAATAGTACACACAAAATATGTGACTAAAGCTGACAATACATCCTAGTCCATACGCATAGCAAGTTTAGAAAGAATATAAAAGCGATAATAGTCCACATAAAATAATTTGCACGTTTCTCACCCCAAGTATTGAAAACATAGTTCAAGAGTAAAAAGTGGGGCTATGACTCACCTCAAGTCCAGAAAATAGCAAGAAGACGTCGGTAGAAATAAGATGTATAGTAACTCACGAAACAGCAACTACGGACTCAGCACGACCTAACAATATTAACTCGTTCAGAAATCATTTCCTCAAATTCAAAATGTTCCCAAACCCGGACGAAATCCGTTTTATTCTCCGAAAATCCATTTCGTATTAGTTTGGCGTATTTACGTTTGGTATCCATACGGGTGGTGGGTCGACACAAAACAAACCAAAAAGGTCACACAAAGAATAATAAAATGAACTATAGATCTAATATTAGCCCAACATATTATTTAAATAAATCGCCGAAGTTTATTAAATCCGTCGATTTGATAATCCTCGTATTTATTTACGTAACATACCATTCCAAGATTACACCCAATCCTAAAGCACATAGCACATAAATACTATATGGTATATATCGTAGTTTAATAAATTCCTCATATACATCATCAAATTAGCCAGATTTCCCGATATATATATTCGCAATTTATTACACTTTACATATACCACAACCTATGGGCGTCGTAGGATACGATGCCCATTAATATATTCATTTCATATAGCCAAATAACCCGGTTAAACCCTACGGTTAATTGGTTATTTAGTTATAGAAAACGTTTATATTAATCGTCATATATCCGTGACAACACGAAAGTCACAAATAAAACTTACCTGAACTCGAGTGACTACGACTCCGCATAACTCGATAAGTTTACTCGTTATATATATAAAATGACATTTTTATTTAATATCTAGTAATTGTCGAGAGTTTCTCATTTTATAACACATTTTTATAATAATAATACGTTCAATAATATTACGCCACTTTCGTAGCCTAATATATATCTAGTCGTATTATTTATAATATGACTCGTGATTATTATTATTATTAATATACGCGCTTATATAATTATATATCCGTTATTCACGTCTACATATTCATATAAACGTTTATATTTCTAATAATTATTATTACGAGTTTTATTATTTATGTTTTATTTGTAAATAGTTATCGAGTCATACGAAATGGTCACATGTCCGAGTCATGACTCTCGGCTCATTGTCCAAGTCCAAAGTAATAAGCAAATGTCATAAATACAAAAGTATCTCCGTCCAACACAATCCCAATCCACGTGCTACAACAATAGGGTCCGACTACGGCACCCGACTAACCTATCTCCGTCAATCTAAGTGACCGTCTCACAATCGATCCCCAAAGCCATTTTTCGTCAACACTTCTTCAATATATACCATGAGTCCAAAATAACTCGTCATCCGCTTAAAAATCCAATAAGCCGCAATAATAATGATAACCAACAATATATATACAAAAATAACCACAACAAATAAAATTAGCCGAAATATATATATTTCGACATCAACCACGGTTCTCAAAAATTAACCGTACTCGGGTCAAATATCAAGTCAACTAAAGTCAAATTCATATACCAAGAGCCACGTGGGTCCCACCCGAGACCACTACGGTCGCGGCTAGCTCACACGAGCTCGACCCAAGTAACCCAAATCGACCCATATTGGGTCTTTGGCTCCAACGTGAGTCGACCAACACCAAACAACCAAACCATGGGTCAAACCAAATAAGTCAAATAATCACCATGACCAAAAATGGTCAAAAATCAAGAAAACGGGTCAAAATGACCACTATGACCCGAAATCAATAAGAGTCGAGGAGGGGGAGCCTCGGCTAGGGGTCGACCACGCAACAAAACCCAACCAAACATCAAAACCCGGATACCAAACCAAGATTTAACACGTTTTTAGCAAAACCCATTATCACTTTTATCCATTTTCTCCAAATCCGACCCATATTAATAAAAATTCGTGGGTTTGGGTAAGTTTTTCAACAAAAACGATGCACCTCGTGCACACTTACCCGTGGATCTACAAAAATAAACCAAGAAAGATGGTGATGGTGAGGTGGGTGGCGTCGGTGGTGGTAGAACGAGGTGAGGGGGATGGTTTTTGGGCGCGTGAATCACCACAACGTAACAAGAAGGAGGTGGGGAGTATTTTGGAGGTGGCGGTGTACGGTGGAGAGCGGCGGTGGTGGCCGGATTTTTGGTGTGGCCGGCGGTGAGGAAGAAGAGAGGAGAGGGTGGGTGAAATTTAAGTGAAAATGATAAATGTGGGTTAGGGTTAGGGTTATAAAATAAGGTATTTTCACTTTAGGTCCCTCAACTAAGTTTTCTTATTATTTGCACACCAAACCTTTTACCTCCAAGTTTAACTAAGAAAAACGTCCCCTCACGTAAGTGAAAACTTATGATTAAAATATTGTACGTCCCCGAAACTCGTTATTTTCACCATTTGACGGACTATATATATATTCCACCAAAATTTATAATAAATACGTTATTAAATGTCCAACGTATTAAAATTCGTAAGTTTTTAAACTTTTAAGTTTCCTAGTGCCGGAGTCAATGTAGTACTAAGTGAGAATTTAAGAATACATCACCGAGCATAATATCAAAATGAATTATTAAAATAATTCACGAATTCCATAACGTCATTAGATATCATTATCCATAAAAATAGGTCTTACAAGTTCGTTGTGAATAAAAAAAATTCCAAATAAAAATTATAACGAACTTTAACGTAATGCGGGTTTTTTCAAAATAACTCCCTAAATTGCCGGTTGTCACAGTTTCCATATGTTGCATTCCTGGTTTCTCTTGCATGTTAACCTCTGCTTCATTCTCTTGGACGTTAATTCTTGATGTTGATGCCATTTTTTTGATATTGTATAGATGTAAGTTGTTTTGAATGATTTTGTTGTTTACAAATGTTCTAATTTATAACCATTGCGTAAGGCAACTGAACGTTTTTTTTTTTTTTTTTTTTTGGAAAAGACACACGTCTTAGTAATTTATTGTTGAACGTTGTATACTACTAGTTTTGATAATGCAAATGGAACGTAGGTTGAACAGACATTTATTATACATTTGATATCCTACCAGTACTAAATACACCCAACAGTACAATTTTTTTTCTCAACAGTATTAACCCAAATTGTTTGAGACAATGTGTTTTGAACTTTTTCTTGTTATGCTTACTTGAAATCACATATTTTCTATGTGTTGACTAATTCAATTGCATTTGAAAACTAAGTTGTTTGAATGTGTAATTTTATTTCCAAACAATCCATAAAACATCAAAAGGTACTGCCCATGCCTTTAACTGACTTTTACAAGTCAACTTACAATCAACACTCAAATTACAAAATCTTATATAACTAGACATATAATCCTTACTACGTCCAACAAACAAAAGTCAAATGATTAAAAGATAGAAAACCTGCATATTTACTAATAGTAGATAAGTATGTTACTTTTTACAACCAAACAGTTGGAGCATTTCCAAATATAACTGAATGTCAAAAAAGTTGGAGCATTTCCAACTACAATTGAATGTATAATATATCAGCAAAAGTAATTGTTTATAAACATATAATTAGAACAACCCATACATCAAGTCAACTTCAAAACCATTCAACAGCTGGAGCATCTCGAGCTCTTAAACTAATTATGACTCCAGTCATAGGTGGTGGCCTCTTGCCTATTGGAGCTAAAGTTGATGGAGGAGCTTGTGATGGACCTTTTTTTTTTACCAACTGTTTTTGAAGAAGAAGGAGGTCTGCCTCTGGGTCTTTTGGGAGCAGGTGCAACAGTTGAAGTGGAAGCTTTGCCTCTTGGAGCTGAAGTTGATGGAGCTTTTTTCTTTTGACCACCTGTTTTTGAAGATGAAGGAGGTCTGCCTCTAGGTCATTTCGGAGCAGGTGCAACAGTTGAAGTGGAAGCTCTGCCTCTTGGAGCTGAAGTTGATGGACCTGTTTTCTTTTGACCACCTGTTATTGAAGATGAAGGAGGTCTGCCTCTGGGTCTTTTGGGAGCAGGTGCAGCAGTTGAAATGGAAGATCTGCCTCTTTTGTGAGTATTGGAAGGTCTGGATATCTTTGGAACATCTTCAGCAATTGAAGTTGAAGCAGCTTGACCTTTCAGAGCTGTGGATCTCTTTGAAGTGGAAGGCCTGGATATTATTGGAGTAGCTTCATCCTCTTCAGTTGACACACTAATCACCTCATTTGCAACATCCTTTGCAGTACAAAATTCTTCTTCACTTGATACTTCCTCTTCACTTGGAACATCCTTCATTGCCTTCGAGTAGCACTGATACTCAAAGTTTAGCATCCTCTTTTCAAGCCATTGTTGCTTCCTTTCAAGGTGTTCAATCCTCTTGTCAACGGAAGCCACTTCTTGAGTGGATTTTTCACTCCCAAATCCGTAATCTCCTCGGTAAAAGTACACCTCCTCAATTGGTTCCATCCTTTTCTCAAGGATGGAAATCTTCTTCTCAAGGTTTTGAAGCCTAATGTCATAAACCTTATCCTGATGCTCATCTGCAACATAATAGGTTAACACAGGTTAGATGTAATACATATATCCAACCAATATGCAAACTCTGCTTTTTAGACATTTAAACACCCCTAAAGGGCTACACTAGACAATGGACACTCATTAGGTCAAATACAAAGGCCCTTAATTGCTAAAGTGAAACACCATTTGCACTTTGAGTAATGCAGTTTGACTTGCTAAAGTCAATCTGGATAAACACTTAGGTAAATCATAAACTTACCTAAAGAGCATTCATTAGAGCCACAACAAAAGGGCAAATCAACATCAAAATGGTGTAAACACATTCTCAAGGTTGGCCATTTTAAATAAATACCAAATCTCCTCTGCTTGCTTTCCCTCCATGGGTTTTGAGGTCTGACCCAACACAGCTTGAATGGTTGGAAATTCCTTACTAGGTCCTTTTTTGAGAACTGTCAAAATAAGATGGGTCAGATGATCAAAAAAAGGTCAACTCAAATCATTTACTCTAAATTTAACTATAAACAAGAACAATGCAACAATGCGCTAATCTTCTACCATAGCATAGTTCCATAAGGTGTCTAACATTTCATCAGACACCTCATCTCCTGGCTTCCAGCTATCCTTATAGCTTTCATAAAGATAATCTTTCATGTCTTCAGTCAACGTAACTTTGCTCCAATCTTTGTCGGCCATTGCAAGAATCAAGCTGTGTATGAGATTGTTTGTATGTGACAATGATAGGGTTGCGGAGTAAGAGCAGGAAGATGATTGGGTTTGTACAGTAACAAATGAATCAATAGTGTTGTAATAGCCGTTTTATATTCAGGGACCAAGCCTTCGTTAAGGCCATTGCAAAAAAGTGAAATGACGAAAAACCCAGTTGACTGGTCAACTAACGTTGCAAAGCAACGTTCGTCAGCCAAAATTGGGTTCCAGGGACCAACCACGCCAAAAATGAGGAGTTCAGGGACGAAAATGCCAAAAAAAATAGTTTAAGGACGATATGCGCGAATCGTGACAACTTTAGGGACTAACGGTGAAATTTTGTCTATAGAAAAAAAAGGGGAACAAGGTGTATACATATGTGAGACCAAGCCAATTTTTTTTTTGGTAGTAGTTGTTGTAGGCAAATTCAAAAGAAAAGGGACACGTGTAAGTTTATTGGGTGACACGTACATTTCATGACCGGCATATCTTAGATCACAAATTGAATGAATAATTTAGAAAAAAGTGTGGATACTTACACCACACAAATTGATGCATACACCATAATATAGTAATTTAGAAAAAGGTGTTGATACTTATACCACACAAATTGATGGATATATCACAATATCACATCACTAATATATATGTTACAACATGATATGTGTATAATTATAGTGTGTGCATCAATTTATATGAGGTAAATATCAACATCCTTTAGAAAAAGAAAATGATGATAGTTTTATAAAACAAATCCACAATGAGACATTCTGATCTATAAAAGAGGGGTGACTTTCTCTCTTAATTTTAAGTACTACAATTTTTAAATCTTATGGTACAACACTTTACAACACAAAAACACTCTTTCTTAGAGAGCTAGGAGTCATAACTCAAGTTAACACCAAAACTCCGCCATGTTAGCGTCATATCATTTCAACACCAAATAACATAACATAAAAAAATCACCATTTATCATATATCAAATAACATCACTTTTTGAAACCCACCATTAAAAAAAACAATTTACAAATTAACCCCTTAACTAATATTTCAATAATTAAATAAATACTTCACTAATATTTTACTCATAAACATAAACATTAAATAAATATTACATAAAATACAATACGAAATACGATATGATACGAAAAAAATATACGATACGAAATACATAAACATATTTTAATCTGAATGCTCCCCGCATGCAGAATCATACTCAGATTCCTCCACAAACCCAAATTCCAACCTGAAGCCGCCATTTCTGCTTCTTCTTTCTTGAGTCTCTCCTCCCACTCTTGTTGAATCCTTGCTTGCTCTGCTTAAACTTCTCATAAAGCCTCGTATTGCATAATTTCGTAATGTTGTCTCGCAGTTAAGCCATGCTCATCAACTGCCTCATCTTCATAACCCGTAAATTGATAATCTTGTTGCTCAATAAATTCATGCGCATCAGATGAAGTTGATGCATCTAACCCGAGTTGATGCAGCTGTTGTGATACCGAACCAACAATTTTGTTTTCTTCATAATTCCAACGGATTTGTGGCTGATATTGTCTTGTATATGTGAAATACACTTCCACAATGTTTCACTAATGTCGTAATCTTTCTTGGCTTCATCGCAAAAAATTTGTCGATGACTGCATGTCTTTCCGGCGAAATGTCTTTGCACTTCGCGTATTTTTTTTCAACTGTTCCTTCTTTGCCTTTGCATGCTCAAACATCTTGATAACTTCGACAATAGCATTCTGGAGAGCCGCATCCTCTTGCTCGCATTGTTTCTGAACATAAGTTTGCATTTCTTCGATAGAATGAGGGAGAGAACAAGCCATAATGTGCAGGGTTTATAATTATTGTGTGAGTTAAGTGTGATAATATTGGGTAAAGGGGTGTTGTATTTATAGAAGAGTTAAAATTTAATTACAAAAAGTAAAAAAAAAAAAAAGTTAAAAAATTAAAACTTACCGTTGACCCCAAAGGGGGTGTTTTGAAAATATTTTGAAAATTGAAAATATAGTCGTTTGGGCTAAAAGTGATTTTTTTATTATTTTTTTTCAAGCCATGCGTTCCAATGTACGTTGATATACCAACGTAAACCACAACGCCAAGCCAATGCCCCACAGGACGATATCGATAACGCAGGGCAACACAAGCCACTTAGGCCATAACGTTGTGGCCACGTTATCACTCCCAATGCTCTTAATTTTAAGTAAGCAATTAATGTGGTAAATAAAAATAATTAATGGAGTTATTAAAACACCTCTTACATAAAAAAATACAAATTAAGAAATATATTGTACAACCAACTTAAACATGATTCATGCATTAAATGTCACTAAAATACTTAAAACCAAAAATTAAATAATGCAAATAATAAAGCATATTATATAAACTATTTAAACACAAAAACTACAATTTAAGAACAAAAAATAATAAAGCTAAAATTACAAAATAGTTTTCTCTATGTTTTATCCTAATGGCAGGATCAGCCAGGTAGCATTCCTCTTCGCTACATATGATTTTGAAAACCGGACTGGACCAACGGGTTCAATCGAAATCCGGAGTCGCTATCGGTTCGGTTAGCCAATAAAAGCCGTTCTAAAATGAAATGGAGAGGATCAATCGGAAGCGGTAAAAATGACTGGATTGGTTCGGACTGAGATCATTTTTTTCTCTGGTTAATCAGTTCTTCATTGTTATTTTTTTGGCGTTTAAACTTTAATCACAGGGTACACGCCACTGTAACACGCTAGTTTTTGCTTATTAAAACACTAAAATTTAAATTTTAACATTATAAATCATGTTGAGTTTTATTGTGAGACAATATAAATAAGTGGGCCTCAGAATTTCACTAAAAGATAAACTTTTATATATTTATCTTAAGAGACATGATATGTACGCGAAAGTTTTTTATTGGTACACATAAAATTATTGGCAACCGACCAAACTACCCCTACATGCTTTACCTCGTTTCTTTCTCCACACTATTCTGGCCCACTGCACTAAACCATGATACGTCTTTCTCCTTTTCCCTTCAACAGCCGGCTGCGACTTCCACCACCTCCACTCATTTCTGTCGACTCAAATTTAATCAACTGGCGCCTTCATTGTTTTCAATAATTGTTCGAACTATGGAACTGATCTCATAATGCTACGTGTGTTAGTTACCAACCGATCGAGCACATCAAATATGGCATTCTTGTAATCAATTTGATTTAGCAAATTTTAGTGTTGTGTTGTTTAGAATCAACTTATTTTTCATTTAATTTATTTGAATTTTGTAGTGACTAAAGTTTTTGCCTGTGGGGATTTTTACCTCAAAAAGTGAACATGATTAGTAATCTCTTTTTATACATAATAATAATAACGACGGCGGACATAAATGGTTTAGAGATTTCGTTGATAAGAAGGTACAAGAATCACCGGTTCAAGAAATAAATGGCAGTTTTATGTTGCATCTTTTTATTTGAAGTGTACCACCGAAGTTGTTTTTGAAATGGTGATCTAGAATTGATTTTAGTTGGACTTGCTGGAACTCTTTTAAATAATAGGTGTTGGAAATCGGAAGCGGTAAATGCAAGTGATAATGGATATACCAGGATTTGAAAGTTAAAGAGGAAAAAAACTGGGTAAAGTATCGGAGGGTATCTATGTCACTTAACATAAATTTTCTGTCTGTCAATCAATTCACTCCGTGTAAGTATCATTTCCTTTATCTTAAATTCTTAATTATGATCGGTCAACATGACCTATCATGTTATCGCCAACTTGAGAGAATCTTGATCCAAAATTTAACGCCTAACAAGTTGAACAAAGATTTTTTTATGCTAAATTTGAAATACAACCCCCAACGGCACAAAAATCTCCAAATCTCAAACCCACCCTCAAAAACCCACTTTAATTACATCCATAACCTCCATCAACTCACTCACCCCCACCCACTCCACTCCACTTTCCTCACTCACTCACTCACACACACACACAAATCCAATCAAACCCCAAAACCCTAATTTATAGATCGGTAACAATGTACTTGATTCATTCCAAAGTCAACGCGTTGACTTCAACTGCTTTGTAACTGCTCAGAACGTTAAGCTCCGGTAAAAATGGATTTGAATGATGTGAAAGTCAACGGTACGGTACCAGATGCGTTGACTTTGACTCTCCATTCGCTTTTTGACTCTGATGATGACGATGATGATAAGGATAAGGAGTTGCCGGTACCGTTGACTGTTGTGAAACCGAGTTTGGTCAACGGTGAGTCAGTTAGGGTTACCGAGTCGAGTTCGAATGAGTTATCGACTCCGGCCGTGAAGGCGGAAAATGTAGGTAGCAATGTAGCGAATTTCGATAGGGAAAATGTTGAGGCGGTGAGTGAGAATAGGACGTCTAGAGGTAATGAGAGATGTAAAGCGTTGGCGTTGTGTACGGATGAGGAAAACAAGGTGAATGTGAGTGTGAGGAGGAGTCCGAGGCTATCGACTCCGGTGACGGTACCGCAGCCGAAGAGGAAGAAAAAGGAAACGTGTGAGGTAGGAAGGAAGAGTGTTAAGGTGGCGAGTGAGAAAAGGAAGGCTAGGGGGTTATCGTCGGGTTCGGGTAGTGGTGAGCGGGGTAATGAGAGTTGTGAAAAGTTGGGATTGGATGATATGTGTTTAGAGGAGGGGAGAGTGCTTGAGTTAGAGTATCGGGGAGAAGTGAAATCGAGTAAGAAGCGGAAGGTGGAAAGAGAGTGCTGTTTTGTTGGGGAGGCGGTTTCTGAAGCTGAAGCGATGGAAAGGTGGGGTTGGCGGTATGAATTGAAGGTATAATCTATATCTTGACGCGTTTACTGATATTGTGATTTATGCATATCTATTGGTGGATGTTTCATACCCTTTTTGCGGGATATATTTGTTTAATATTCTTACTTGCCTGTCACTTAGACGTTTCACATTTGTTTTTTCGAATCAAACCTGGATGTACATTGCTCAGTAATATCCGTGCTTCAAGAGGCATGGTTGTTTTTTCGAATCAAAAGTTGAACTATGGCAAATTAAGTATTGCTGTATCACTTACGCTGGTATATGTATTATTATTGATTTATAAGGAAAATCAAGTATTATTCTGCAATATGTGAGCGATTGTACTAATAAGGTTAATATGTGCTAAACCACAAGACGTGAAAATTTCACTTCACCTTTTGTTAGTTATATTGTAATGTTACTAATCTCTTGTCTGTAGTGCCAAATTGCTCCATTTATTATTATTATATTTGTACTCTCGCAAAATTTGAGTTACTAAGCATTCTTAATTCTGCAGGCCAAAAGACGCAAGGGACAGGGCTGGATACTGAAGTGAGTGTTAACTATTATGTTTTGTATCTTTAATTGTCACATTCATGCCCTTTATCCTAGTGTTACTTGTGCGATCCCATTTTCTTTCGTTAAACTGAGCATGGTATATGATGCAGTGCTGGTGGAGAGGACGAAGTGCATTTAAATGTCGAATGTCATTACCTTCAAGCTAATGTTGGTGGATGCATTTTCAGTCTTGGAGATTGTGTTCACATAAAGGTACCAACTTCATGTAATATCAAAAGTTTAGGCTTCAGATGTATTTCAACTTGATGCTTTGTTAAACATTTGTCCTTGCTACTACTGTCCTTCAACATGAACCATAATTTCATTTGAGAGTAGTGTTTGTGACCCCGATGCAATATTTGGAATAAATTTGCAACTTCGGAAGGAAATTGAAATGAGTTTATAGGATTAAATGACCAAGAATGTATTTACAACCAAGGTTTAAATCATGCATAGCCTTTAATCCACCAGCGGTGACCGAGTTGTTGACAGCTCATCACTAAAATGTGAGAGGTCTCGAGTTCAAACCCTGCTTGGCGCGAACAAACCTGAAGTGGCCACGCCAACCTCCCTGAAGAGGAGGGTTTACCAGGTAAAAAGGTCCTAATTTATGAGTAATGTATTTTTTCAGGGTGAGGAAAAGCAGCCACATGTGGGCAGGATTGTAGAATTTTTCAAAACATCTGATGATCAAAAATATTTTAGAGTGCGATGGTATTTCAGAGCCGAAGATACGGTTAGTTGCTGCACTGTCGTCTATATTAATATTAATCACACCAACCTATTCTGTTTGTACCTTTGTAAGACTTCGATCTTCTGTTATGTCAGTTTACCTGATATTTCAGCTATTTTTTTTTTGCTGTTTTCGTTTTTCCTTCCATTTTCTATAACCCAGGTTTTAAAACAAGCTGCTGCTTTTCATGACAAGAAGCGTCTATTTTACTCCTCTTTAATGAATGACAACTTATTAGACTGTATACTTTCCAAAGTGAGAATAATAGAAAGGGATCCATCGGTATGTTGCTATCTTATTATTTTTTCTCCACCTTCCTTTGTCCATTAAACATCAACAATTTGTGGTTCCACATGAAATCTCTTTTTTCATCTTCCTTTGTAATTATATTTTTTTGAATTTTTTTTTTGCAACCATTGCAGCTAGGTTTCCTATCAACCTCTATTCAGCCATCTGAGTATTATTGTGACATGGAATATTCTGTAAAATATTCAACATTCCGCTCCTTGGTGACTGGTAAGAGGAATTTGCTTTCCACATTATTTTTTTTTGCTATCATTCATCTTCTTAGCATTAGAAAGACATCCGGGGTACGAAGATGTTAGCACTTTTTTGACTATCCAGAATAAAACTCTTTCGGATAAGCCATTTGTTCCCTTATCAATTGCCTATAGGCTGCAGGAATTGTACTAAAAACTTATTTAAGTTAACAAGTTAAGGAAAATTATATGCTGAATATAAATATGAATGCATGCAGCAACAAAAGAGTTTCAAGTTCGGGCCTTTTTGGATTTGAATGGTCATATTTGTCATTAGTATCCTGTATGATGATACCTGTCTACGGAATTTTACTCCAAAAGTTAGTGAAACATCAGATTAAAAGAGCAATTTTGACATCCAACATATCAAAATACAAATATGCCATTGATCTTTTCAAAGGCTTTTATTTGCCATGGAACAAGACTAAAAGGGAGAATTTGACACTTTCATTTTATGTACGCATATTTGCTACTAAATAATATGGTTTTCACGTATTTTATGTTAAAAATACAACATGGGTGTGTTTCGGGTACTTAATGTTGTTTTTACATGAAAAATCTCTTGAAGAAGAATTGAGAATAAGTTTTTGGATCATTAGGTATTTAGCCTTTCATTTTCTTCATGATTTTATGTACTGTAAGGAGAGATCACATATATTGAGTTGTTTGTTAACTAAATTTATTTGGTATTTTCTTATAAAGCATAAATGTAATGAAATCGACCAGTAAAATCTCTAGGTTTCCCTGAATTCATCCCCAGTTCTATTTTATCCTACACAAATCTTGCAAATAAGAGCTCTTTCAAAAGAAGAGTGACAGATTTACCATATTGATATGATTTGGATGTCAAATTTTCGTTTTAGCATTGTTTAGTCAAAAAAAGGCTCGCCCTCCCCGGGTAACCTAAACAGGGAAAACCACATCCGAAGAAGATGACTATCTAATATGATAGCAGCAATTTTCAATATATTTTAGAGTATCCTTATTGCATATATATATATAGGGCATATAAAATTCATGGTAAAAGCAAAGTACAATAATGAGAACACCAAGCAAACTTTGTTGAGATTTAAAGCTGTTAGAAGGGGCCAATGCGTGGCACTCCATTATGGGCTTCTATTGACATCTGTCAACAGCCAAGTTGCAGACTGGAATTTGAGGCCAGACACTTCATGCCATAATTGTAGTCTGTACCCAGTCCATCCATCATCATCCTCGATGAGCAGAACCTTAAACCGGTAATGGCTGTTTCGCTCTAAGATAGTATTCCACTTGTCTGTCTAACTCTAGTATGCAATTAAACTCAATTGCATGCTGTTTAGGTCTAGGTGTATGTACCTTTATCTTTAATATAAATTCACTCCACAAAAAGTGTCAACTTTGGCACGGAAAATATTTCCTTTAATTTATTGCACGCAACTGTTATAAATGTTATCTTACTGAAATTTGCAGCTACAAAATGTGATTTAACCATGCCAAGTAGCATTGGTGCTAACAATATTGACATAACCACAACTCCGTTAGCCTCAACTGGATGTGAAATGTACAAAAGCGAACTGGCATTATTAGATCTCTATGCTGGTTGTGGTGGAATGTCCACTGGACTCTGTCTTGGTGCCAAAATTTCTGGTGTTAAACTTGTGACGGTAATCATCCTCAACTCTTGTTTGAAAATTTGTTATTGGCCAATGTTCTGATAATGTTATTTCTCTTGGGTAACTACAGAGATGGGCAATTGACTATCACAAGTCTGCGTGTGACAGCTTGAAATTAAATCACCCAGAAACAGAGGTGAGTCACTGAGTGCATTGAGTGGTTTAACATCATAGATATATTATCTGCTGGTTTTATGCTTCCTTATTCTAATTCTTCTTCTTAGGTTCGACATACAACCGCTGAAGATTTTCTGGAATTATTGAAGGAATGGGAAAAACTATGCAAAAAATATGTGTTAAGTGATCCTGATAGAATACTCGAAACTAGCTCTGGTGGTACCAAAGCATCCGTAGCGGATGAGTCATCTTTAACGGATGTTGATGCTGAATCTGAAGAGTATGAAGTTTCAAGTCTTGTTGATATATGCTATGGTGATCCCAGCCAAACAGGCGAACATGGTTTAAAGTTTAAGGTACACTGAAATATACATGTTAAGGTACACTGAAATATACATGTAATTTAACGTTAAAATATTGTACAACTCAACTGACCGTTAGAATAAACAAAAAAATAAGTAACTTGATGTTTAAATGCTGAAGTTCTAGTAACTTTATGTTTTATTGCCTTAGATAAACACAATATAGACATGGCAGTTTCATTGAACATCAGATCTCGCTTATTTGACAACTTTGTTGCTCTTTAGAGAAGAAATTTATATTTTGGTTTTTGAAAAGACAAGATGAGGCAAAATAAAGTATGTAGTGACACTCGATCTTGTGTGTTCTCCCATTCCTATTCTCCTAGCTAGATGCTCATATTTTCTTCATAAATTATGTACTCAGGTGCGATGGAAGGGATATGATGATCCAAGTGAAGATACATGGGAGCCAATTGAAGGATTGAGGTTCTTTTTAAAATCTGTTTGCGATATTAAAGTTTATAATGCAACTATTTGTGCATTCAGTTGCTCATATTTACCTTGTCACAGTCATTGCCAAGATCACATACAAGATTTTGTTAGAAGTGGATACAAATCTAAGATATTACCATGTCCTGTGAGTCATATTAATTTTGGCAGTCCTTTCTTATTTTTAATATAAATACATAGTAAATATTTTTCTATATTTCAGGGTGACGTAGATGTTATCTGTGGCGGTCCTCCATGCCAAGGGATTAGTGGGTATAATCGATTTAGAAACACTGTTGATCCATTAAACGATGAAAGAAATCAGCAAATCGTTGTCTACTTTGACATAGTGAAATTTTTAAAACCCAAGTATGTGTTGATGGAAAATGTGGCTGATATCTTGCGATTTGACAAAGCTTCTCTTGGAAGATATGCATTAAGTCGTTTGGTTCATATGAATTACCAAGCGAGACTAGGGATTATGGCCGCTGGCTCATATGGTCTTCCACAGTTTAGGTTACGCGTGTTTCTTTGGGGTGCTCATCCAAGCGAGGTGACTTTAAACTCATTTTTTAACCTAGTATTTATTATCACCATTTTTTTCATTTGATTAATTAAATTTCTAATCGCAAACCTGATACAATGGGAGATCCTTGTTTGCAGAAGCTACCTCAATTTCCGCTTCCTACACATGAAGTTATTGTCAGATACTTCCCTCCAGCTGAATTTGAGGTACTTCGATGTTATATTTCTTATTCAAATATGTCAATGTTATTCATTTTTATGTATATTCTAATAATAGATTTTTTAATTGCAGCAACATACAGTTGCTTATGATGAAGGGCAACCTAGAAAACTTCAACAAGCCATTGTTCTTCGCGATGCTATTTCTGATCTTCCAGATGTACTATTCTAGATTCTACTTTGGTCATCTTTTGCTTCTGCTCAACCTTGCATAATCTAATAAAATTATAATCTTATAAAATATAATACACAGGTTACTACCCATGAAGAGCGTGAAGAGATGGCATATGATCGGCCCCCAGAAACTGAGTTTCAAAAGTATATTAGGTTAACAAAAGATGGTAATGCTAATACCTCTACGATTGCTTATGTCAATACTTAATAATCAAAGCTCAATCGTCCTATAGTATTGTCTCATATATTCAAATCATAAATTACAATAATGCCTGAGCTAAGTAATTCTTAGCATTTATTTGACATGCTATTGACATATCCAGCTTTTAAAGTCTGGTATAGATGTCTTTCTATATTTAGGATTTAAAACAGTTCATACAGATTTTATAAATGTGCTTTTTCGCAAATATGTCGAAAGTTACTTGTGTACGTAAAGAACAACTTTATAGGCTGATCATCAACCAATTTATATCAATTTTGTTTATCTACATTCTTGCAGAGTTTGCTGGTTCTGCCCTAAAAGGTGTTACAGACTGGACAAACTTGGTTCTCACAGATCATCGACCTTACAAATTATCGGAAGATGATTTTCATCGAGTGTGTCATGTTCCACACAAAAAGGTTAATCACTTGTTACATAATCATGTTTATTTTCTTTGCCTTCTTTTAGTCACTAATTTTTCCAAACCATACAGGGAGCCAATTTCAGAGATTTCCCTGGAGTAATTGTGGATAGTAATAATACGGTTCACCGAGATCGAACAAAGGAAGTGCTGCTTCCATCTGGAAAGCCATTGCTACCAGATTATGTATTTACTTTCGAGAAAGGAAAATCTAGAAGGTTCTATATTCTCATAGGTTAACTATAACCAAGGAAAATTACAACTCTGACCCTTTTGGTGTGAGACTTATTACAAAATGGGGTACCCGTTTTGTAAGTTTATATATTAATTGACCCTGTATATCACTCAAATAATTTATGTGGAATACCTAAATAACACAAAACCCTTAACAGTATACCACACATGTAAAAACGTCAGAAAATACATATTTTACGTATTTTATATAATTTTTGCAGAATGTTTGAGGAAAATCGCGTTTAGTGATTTTGGGTGGTCTAAGAATATTACGAGTTTCACAAAATCTATTTTGCAAAAGTCTTTTCAATAAAAGGGTTACATATTGTAATTGGTCATTTGTAGGAGTATGCTGGTTCTGCCCTAAAATGAGTTATATTTATTTATAACATTCTGATTATTGAATAATAACATTGACAGGCCATTTGCAAGAGTATGGTGGGATGAAAACGTGGCAACTGTAGTAACATTCCCAAGCTGTCACAACTCGGTACTTTTCTTCCCTATATTATCTGTAAAAGGCATGAAGACCTGAAACAAATACTTCGATTTGTTTCTAATCTTATGACATGGTACAGGCTGCCCTACATCCAGAGCAGGACAGAGTCTTCACATTACGTGAGTATGCACGATTGCAGGGCTTTCCCGATAATTATAGATTTTGTGGCAATATAAAAGAAAGGTATGGAACTTGCACTAACTATTATCTGTTAGACTTATGTTTCAACTTTTATCACATAAGATCTTCATGCTGCTGGATATGTATAACGTATGTCCTCGATACAGAATCTAGCCATTTAACCAAAAGTCAATGTTTGGGGGTCAAACTGTATATATATTACCAATTACAAATTGCCTTGTACTAAATATATTTTGGGCAACATCGGCTACCAGTGAATGGTTTAGATAATTGATAAATCACAAATTTTAAAGCGAGGTTGATTTGCGTGTGTGTGTATTTTATTTTTTATTTTTTATTTTTTTTATATAAATATTGACTAGATAAAAACGAATAAAATTTGGGAATTTTTGCAGGTACTGTCAGGTGGGAAATGCTGTGGCTGTTTCTGTGTCAAAAACCTTGGGATATGCCCTTGGAATGGCCTTCAGAAAACTAAGTGGAGATGAGGCACTCATGACTCTTCCACCCGATTTTGCATTTCAAGTACCTCCATTTGAGGGCTCAGTTGTAGAAACCGTCACTTCATAATAACCGACCCTTTGTTGTAACGTAAAAAATGAAATAAATGTTGTACCTCCATAGTCTCTTGTTATAGTTCCGGGGAATATTGATTCTACAAGTGAGGATCGGAGAGATGGTTATATTTCATGCGGAAACAAATTTTCTTATTAATGTAAACTTTGTATAATTTGATGTGGTAACAAATTACAGTGTTTTGTCAATTTCTCTCAAACTGAGCCTTTAAATCTAAAGACATTTTTAACAAGCAAATAACAAAAGAAATCAATATTCATCACAGATGCAAGTTCTTATTGGCACTTTTACAGAAAAAACAGCAATTATGAGTTTATGACGCACAGATATACATGTATATGCATGCAGTATCATAAGATCAAGCTGAGTGGAAATTAGCGACGAAACTTGCAAGCAGTTTTCAACTCCTCGGCTGGAGCTGAATCCCCAGCAAACCCATTGTCGACCCATGCCGAGTATCCACCAGCCATATTCTTTACATTCTTGTAGCCCTACATTCATATAACCCATACAATTTCATTACTAAACTGAAGATTGTGTTGTATAAAAACTGATTTAAAAGCATGTTACAAACGCTTAATGACAGATATAAGAAGTAAAAGAAAACTTCACAAAAGAAAAGAACGTAACATACTGCAGAAACCAGGTCGACAGAAGCTTTAAGCGATCTTCCTCCACTGTTACAAGCCTTCAACATGGACGAGGACATCAAAGTTGTGTATATAACAAGAGGATGTAAGATATAAGTTTGGTTAAACATACTAAACTCTTTTGTGAATTAATACGGGTACACAACTACGTACAAAAGCTTTTTGCGCATTCATTTTGGAAAGGAAAGAGTGGTATTCATAATTTTAAGGAAATTACCACAACAAGTAAATCTTCCTTGTCGCAAAGAGATGAAACCTGAGCCAGAAATTCAGGATTTTTTACCTTTCCTGTCATTTGCAAGAATAGACATTTTCAGAGTATGAAAACCTTAAAGGAAAACAATGATAGATATAATATATATGGAAACCACATCTCATTTTCGATTCTTCTACGTTCGACTATTAAAGTTCAAAGTCTGTAATTCTTAGCTTAAATACATCAATCTGATCTAGTAAAAACGTTTAATGTTATCGATCACTATAAGCTAATTCGATCATATAGACTTAAAATTAATAAATGAAAAATGTGTTGATGTAATTAGCACCTTCTTGTGTAATGAACATGTAAGGGACATTCAGAGCATTATCTGCGTGACTCTTGTTGAATTCTTCATTTGTCCTGTCAACGTGTCTCATTTTTAGTACAAAGCAAAAACTTTTACAAAAAAAATATTAGAACAAAAATTTGTGTGTTATTAGGTCAACTAATATTTATCCGAAAAGATGATATATTTGGGTCTATATGCGTTGCAAACTTAACATAAATGCAATATATACATAATTCGAACTTGTTCAAATTTTATTGTTTTGCATACTCTAACCTGACATCGAGATAGCGGTGACCAGAGTCGAGGAGATCTTTAGCTGCAAGTACATCCACTGTAACCACATCTGCAACACTAATAAACCACACAAAAACTCATACGTTAACAAATCATACGTGCATAAACACCATACTAATATTAAGAAACCAGATCTAAAATAGTATCTAACCTCTTGGTTCCATCCATTGATATCAACCCTTGATGAACTATAAAAATGATGCCTATAAATCTATAATGCTTTCATCAATTGTACAATTTGTACCAACAAGAGTTGACTTTCATATGATCAAATTGACATTATTAAAAGGGGTTCTAATACTTTATTCTCCCTGAAGAGTTGACAAATTTTATTTATTTATGTATTTCTAACATGTACAGTTAGCAAGGCATGAGCTTGCAAGGTTTATTTATGGCTCAAAATCAATTTTAATTTGTTGTTTATGTACTGAACAAGTTTTGTGGTTAAGACTTAAGAATGAGATTTAAAGTCACATTGGTCGTATAGTTATAATAAAGCATTTTTTTATTCTTCTTAATTAGTATTATATAAGCATGTAATTAACGATGGTTTTCCTTGATATATCTTTGTGTTCAAGTTCTAAGATTACAAAAAAATTGATAACCTATTCACAGTAGCTCATTACATTCTTTTACTTCTATTTAAAACACATTTGCCAACATATTCATAACATGAAATGATTTACGGACATCTGATCAGGTTGATCTAAGAGGAATATTTGACGATATTTAGACTAAATTTTGTACAAGTATGACGTTAAAAACATTAATATAACTCTAGTTGTATATCCATATGCTTGATAAAAGCTTGTGATTTTAGTTATAGTTATCTATACTACATTATAAAGCATTTGAGACTTACTATAAAAGGAAGTCTTAAAATTTTAATACAAAAAACATTACTATTAAAGGAAAAGTAGAAAATTAATGTAAAATATGAAAATTTAAGTCTAATTTAAATCATATCTAACCCCCCTCCAATAATGATACATTTTAATGAAAGTGTTTATAAGAAAAACTCACTATTAACTATCAATTTAATGCTAATATTTGAAAAATAAAAGTGTTAACAATTTACACTATTAATAATTTAGACGTTCTATTTTTGAAAAACATATTTCTAATACTTTATACTATTTGGGACATGCTAGATAAGGAAATTTAAAATGAAAAACATTTGTTCGCCACAAAAATAGTCATCGGGTACCCGTCGCCGCATTGCGCAGGTACCCTTCTAGTATCAAACTATGGAAGCTTGAAATCTAGGTAATGAATTATACTTAATTGAATAAGCTAGTTGGTAGAAAAGTGTCAAAGTTTTGTCATAAAAGCTCTGGCACTAAGAGATGGGTTATCCGCTTTTGCACGATGAACTCTACAATTAAATGAATTGATGTGTGGAAAATGTAGAGGTGGAGGGCAAATACGTTCCTGTTTAAAGACTCAAATTTTTAGTATCAAACCGACAAGTGTGATGCAATATAAAAAGCGAAATTAATAATAACTATAAAGATAGTAGAAAGCATAAAAGAAAACTGTTGATACAAAAGTTGAGCGTTCTTTGTTTGGATTCCTATTCCCGTATCAATTGGATCTTGATGCTGAGACTTGTGCACTAAGAGAACAAAAAACACCGTTAGGCTTACCGTGGGATTGTCTCCCACGATTATCCTCCGGCGTGAGAGTAAGTAATCGGTTTTAGGGTTTTAGTGATGAGTTAAGGTTATGAGATGATACCTTAATGAGAGCCGAGATGCCCTTTATATACACACGAAATCCTTGTTGGTTTCGTGTTCCTTACCCTTCGGCATATTCCACCTTATTCGGTCCATTGATCCTTATCCCATAAATAAGATATCCTATATCAAGACCATAAATAATAGATTCAAATTTGGGCCTTTGTAAGCCCAAATCTTTATCATGATAGCCCACGCGTGATGGGTTTGGGTATTAGTATTGTCCATTGGTCGGGTTCGTGACCTGAGTGTGGACTATACGTCATCATGTCCCCCCAGTCTAGTATGCGCAAGGTGAAACCGCGGATGCTAGACTAACAACGGTAGCGAAAATATCCCAGGATGCGTAGCGGGGAAGCTTCAAGTGTTTCCCGCCAAAAAAGTATACAATGAATCTAGTCTAAATATCCCTCGTAAATCGTGAGAGGGTGGATGAAAAGTATCTCACCTCTTGATCTCCCAGCTACACGATTAGAGCAAGTGGGATACACATGTCAATCATCCATGAGTGTGTGTAACCCTATATAAAGTGTAGCCCCCTTTCACTGTGGCTATCACAGTAAAAATCTTCATTTCCACTGACCATTGTTAAGCTTCCCAAACAGCAATCAATAAATCAACGATCTCCGAGGTAATAGCGCGTGCGTGTCTGAATCTATCGAATTCTAATCATGGTTCTCAAATTATCCGACTTTACCTCCAATATAACCGAGGACGAACTTCGTGAGTTCACCTCGAATTATTATGTCCCGCTCGCGTAGCACCCGGTAGTTCCGGTGATGACTGCATCCATAGCGGAGTTCCCTGAAGGGAAAGTAGGGGTATGCACACACTTTTTTGAATTTGCTAATCAACGTGTGCCCATTTCTTTATTTTTGTGCGATGTTCTAAATTATTATCGCCTCCATATTTCCCAACTGCACTGCATAGGTGCAGCCAAAATAACCAACTTCGAAGTAAATTGTCGCTTGTTGGCGATTAACCCTACAATCAATCTGTTCCGCGCGTTTTATCACACGACGTGGTCAAACGGGTGGGTGTCATTTTCCAAACGCGCAGGGCGACTGCAATGCTATACGAAAAAGTTAGATGCGCTTAGTAACTGGAGGGAGAAATTCTTCTGGGTTGATGAGATATTTTTTCCATGGGATTTCGAGTTCTATACCCAAGGGTTATTACCGAAGGATGAGCGCCCAAACCCCGGGACGTATAGCGTAGATGATGCTGAAACGATAAATGCCAATCGCATCCCAATCAACTCCTACCCAGAAGAGTTTTTGGTGCATATGGGCATTAGTCGTAATTACTTCCAAGGTCCTGACGAAGTGCCAACTTTTTTGGACGAGGATGACCGGGGTGGGTGCTTGTCGTTCCCTCTCCTTCGCTTATTAGTGTAAGCGCTCTTTCCTATTGTAGCTTATGTAACCCCCTTTGTTTTTGGTTGTTGTTTGTTGCGCAGAGATGGATCTATTCAGCGTGGTGAAACTGGCGAGTCCCAAACAGGTGACCGTAGGGGTGCGCCCCTTAAGAGAAGGTGAGGCACCGATATTGGAGGCTACTGCGGGGCGCACAATGGAGTTCGTACAGGAAGAGCCAGAGAATGACTCCCCAGTAGTTTTAGAGGTGACCCCAGTGCGCAGTGTTCCGAATCTTTGGGTACAATCTCTAGAGCTATCACGCATAAATTTGTCAGAAAGTGTTGGGATCACTAGGGCTGAAAGTGAGCCAGAGGAGGCGAGCCAAGGGGTGAAGCGCAAGAAAGCTTCTGGTGATGATGGCGCAGGTACATCCAAGAGAAGGCGCCAGGTTATTCTTGGCGGATGATCGTCATCAGAGGAGGATGCGTTGCCCACCGTTGTTGACAAGGATACAACTGAGACTCCTCCCCCCAAGTAAGTAATGGGACTTGTGTCTTTAAAAACTTCATTTCATATTCTCCGTTGATACTATAAAATAACCTTGAACTCTTGTCATTTGCGTGCAGTGTTGAAGCTGTTGGGGATGCTGCTGCGCATGCTAGGAAATCGCCACCCAATGCGAGTCCCCTTCATGTTGATGATCTTGCGTAGAAGAGCCAAGGGACTAAGCCGAAGGCATTTGAGGATGTACCAACGGACCATCTTATAGAGGAGCTAGGTCTGGCCGCTGCACACTAGGCCACATTAGTTGCCCAGCTAAAAGCAAGGTATGATGGTGAAGGTAGCAGTAGTGCGCAAAAAGATGAGGAAATTGCGCTACTGAAGGCGCAGTTGTTTGATGCTCAGTCTGAGGTAGAGTCAACAAATTCATATGCCAAGAAGCTTGCTGAGGAGAAGATGTCGTTACTTGCCCAAGTGAGCCAAGAGCGTGCTGCTTTGAAAGATTACAAGGCCACTTGTCTTTGGGTCTTGAAGTACATGGAGCAAAACAAGAACGAATATTTCTCTGGGTTGGATGAATTTTGCAAGGCTGTGGAGGATGCGTTGGAGAAGCAAGAGGTTAAGCTGCGCAAGCTCAGTATTGAGTACGATGAAGAGCTATACCCACACCTGGTGACATCAATTGCTGAGCGCAGGTGGCTTATCAGCCATGGCCTGCGCCTTGCTGCTTTGAGTACTTTGGAGTCTCAAGAGGCGAGAGAGTCATTTGGAGACGTTGTTCAATGCGCGTGGCACGTGGCAAGGCAGAGGCTATAGAGGAGCTGCATGAGAACAAGATGTTGACAGTGCCTATCGCACAAGTGCCAGGTTACAACGGGGATGCCTATGCTGAGCTTGTCGCTGCTATGGAGAAGATGAAGCTTTTAGAGCTTCATCACATTGCTCAACTGGAGCGCGACCAAGACTACCCCATAGGTGTTATCATGGAGGGGTTAGCCTTGGCTAGGCACACAGTAGAGGGCGCTGAGGCACAACCTGATTATTTTCTGAAGCCAGATGTATCGCAGCTGCAGGTACCTATATTTGCTCGTCCGCATGATATCCTAAATCCTTTTGCCCTTGAGAAGGAGATCCCACTGAAGGAATCCTTAGAGGCCCATGCCATGAGACTTGCGAAGAAGGAGGGTGTGAAGGGGAAGGCCGTCCTCTGTGGTTTTGATGCAGCACATATTCCAAGATCTGATGGGGTACCTGTTACCGTGGCGACAGTGTCACCCAAGGATAGTGATCCGTTGAAGAAGCTTGAGGAAGCTGGAAGTGCTGCGCATCGGGTCGGCTGCTCAGAGCTTAAATGCTCCCATAGTACTTAGGCTGTTTGGCTTTGTGATGTTTTGTAATAGATTAACATTTTGTTGCACATGTGCATGTTGAATCTATTATTTGTATGAACTCGTAGTCCATAATAGAATGTTATTTTGAAAATGCGATTGTACGCATATTGTATGATGTTTGTACTTAGTTTTCTGTCTTTGCATAAAAGACGTCTATGTTATATCTAAGAATCACACTGTTATATAAACGTACTTAAAAGATTACAGGAATCTATAATCACTTATAACATAATCGTGTATGAAGTTCATAACTTAATGTATACGCGAATATATATGAAATTCACAAGTGTATGGGTTGACATGCATAAACTCTTGACTCCTAATTTGTTAAACGCGCATTGTTGCGCATCCGTCGTGGGATGCACATTGAACTTACTTCAACGTCTTGAGAGTAAGGTGTTTAACAAGGATGCGTGATCCGATGTTGATGGGTTTGCAACCCTCTTACTCAACGAGTTATTTAGTAGGTTTACTCATCCTTTACCATCGTGGGTTTTAATAAGTGCATGCACGCCATGTAGGCAAAAGGTAATATAACAACAATATTGAGACATAAATAATATATAAACATCTAAGTGAAGTGTGTCGCGGAGTTAGCTAGAAACCGCGACATTTAATTAATGCTTGCAAGTTTTTGGGAAAAGAAAAACATTTGCCTAGATAAAACAAAATGTAAATACACAGATATTTATTGAGCACTTACTAAAGTGGGGACGTGTCTGTGCGTGGGGCCGTAACCTTTCCTAAAGATAGCATCTCTTGAGATTGCAAATATTCCATGTGCGTTGTAGCTCATGGCCATCCATGTCACGCAGCTTATACACGCCTTTTCCTAGTGCTTCTATGACCTCATAGGGTCCTTCCTACTTTGGTCCAAGTTTTCCTGTATCTTCTACGTGGCTTGCATCATTAGCGCGATATACAAAGTTGCCTGGTCTGAATGAGATGCTTCGAACTTTCGCATTGTAGTATCCCTTCATTTTCGACTTAGCTCTTGCCTCACATATAGCTGCGCATTCGCGCCTTTCTTCCAATAGGTTCAAGTCTATACGCCGTTCATCGTCATTGGTTGCGACATTAACTTCCGCTGTACGAATAGTTGGCATCCCAATTTCAGCTGGTGTGACAGCTTCTATCCCATAGACAAGAAAAAAGGGAGTGTCTCCAGTGCTAACTTTGATTGTCGTGCGGTGCGCCCACAAGACGTGCGGCAATTGATCCACCCATCTTCCGTTGTGTTTGTCTAGGCGCGCTTTAATTCCTTTGCCCAGACTACGATTTGCGCGCTCAACCAAACCATTGGTTTGTGGGTGTTTAACCGATGATTTGCGCGCTCAACCAAACCTTTGATTGTCGTGTTGTGTAATATTTAGTTTCGCGCACCAGTCTTTGAACGGGTTATCGAAGAATTGTTTTCCGTTGTCCGAAATGATTTCCCCAGGTAATCCAAAGCGACATACAATATTTTCCCAAACAAATCGTTTTACTTGATTACCTATGATTGTGGCCATTGCTTTTGCCTCAATCCAATAAGTGAAGTAGTCTATAGCCACAATAAGAAATTTCAGTCCCCTTGCTGCAACAGGGAAGGGGCCCGCAATGTCGATACCCTACTTATAGAATGGCCATGGCGAAGTAATAGGCGTTAGCTCTTGTTGTGGTTGGCGCGGGATGGGTCTATGAACTTGGCAGTCGCTACATTTCTTTATCACATCACGCGCATCGTGATGCATAGTGGGCCAGTAGTATCCTGACCGCAAGGATCGTGCTACAACGGACCGTGGTCCTGAGTGCATACTGCATGAACCGGCATCGATCTCTCAGAGTACGTAATCTGCCTGAAGAGGCCCAACGCACCAAAGCCATGGTTGTTGAAATGAGCGCCGATATAGGATACCCTCTTGAAGTTTGAACCTCTGCACTGTGCGCCGTATCCGTCAAGCGTCCTTCTACTCATGGGCCCTTGCTTATGAATTCAATGATAGGGGTCATCCACGTAGGATCCTGCTCCTCTATCACCGTAGATATCTCCATCTCCGAGATGGATTTGTTCTTTAGGATCTCCACCAATACTTGTTTGATAAGTGCGCAAAGCTTGTTGATGCGATCTTGCTTAGTGCGTCCGCTTTTCTGTTTTCCCATCTAGGAACTTGTTTAATGGTGAACCTGTCAAAACCCTGGATTAGTGACTTGGTCTTGTCGAGGTATTGAACCATGTTATCCTGTTTAGCCACATATTCGCCCAATACATGATTGGCTACTAATCGGGAATCCACATTTGCTTCCAGGTTGCGTACACCCATTCGAGTTGCAATGCGTAATCCAGCAATTAAGGCTTCATACTCTGCCTCATTGTTCGTGGCTGTGAATTCAAAGCGCAGTGCGTAAGTGAATTCCATTCCTTCTGGACTGGTGAGGATAAGGCCTGTGCCCGACCCGTCCACGCATGAAGATCCATCCGTGAATAGGACCCATGGTTCTTGTAGTTCTACCTCGCTCCGTGAAGGTGCAGCATCAATGTCTGGTTTTTTGATGATGAAGTCTGCTAGTACCTGCCCCTTAACCGCAGTGCGTGGCCTATAAGAGATGTTATGCTTGCCTAGCAACACACTCCACTTTTGTAATCGCCCCGATGCATCGGGTTTGGAGATAACTTGCTTGATAGGTTGGTCCGTGATCATCGCTATTAGGTATGCTTGAAAGTACCTGCGCAGTCTTTTGGCAGCGAATACTAACGCCAAAACCAACTTTTCCATTGCGCTATAGTTAATCTCTGTCTTCTTGAGTGCTCTGCTTAAAAAATATACCGGTGTTTGTACAGAGTTCCTATCCGTCAGTAGCACCGCACTGACTACTCCTTGAGTCGCAGAGAAGTACACAATTAACTCTTCCCCTGGTCGGGGTGCGACTAGCGTGGGAAGTGCTGCTATATGTTGCTTGAGCTGTGTGAAAGCTTCTTCCGCTTCCGAAGTCCAATGAAAGTCTCCCTTTTTGTACATTTCTTGAGTGTTTTAAAAAGGGGGAGTGACTTGTCTGCTGATTTGGACAGGAATCTGTTCAACCCGGCTAGTTTTCCATTAAGGGATTGGACTTCTTTCAACGTGCGTGGTGAAGGGAGTTGGATGACAGCCTTTGTTTTTTCTGGGCATGGCTTAAAGCCATCAGGCTCTATCAAGTATCCAAGGAACATGCCTTCTTTAGCGCCAAAAGCACATTTCTTAGGATTTAACTTAATGTTGATCCTTCCTAGTCTTCTAAATGTTTCTTTAATGTCGCGCACCAATTCGTCTTCGGTATGGCTTTTTATGACAAGGTCGTCAACATAGACCTCTAAGTTGCAGCCCACTTGCTTTTCAAATGCATTATCTACCAATCGCTGGTAGGTGACGCCCGCATTCTTTAAGCCAAAAGGTATTGTTGGGAACTATACTAACAGTTACCACGGCTAAGTAAAGTTGTTACAACTGCAGAAGATTGTACTTGCAGTGGAAACTCATTACCACTGCAAGAACATATATTACCACTGCTTATTAGATAACTGTTAGGAAACATGTTTAGATAAATATAGAATAGATCTTGTGTATATCTTATTCTATTAGCATTATACTTATCTTGTAGAAGAGGACTGCTTGTGCTATAAAAGGAGATCCTAGGTTAAAGGTTAGATATACGTTTCTAGAGCTTCAAGATGTAACCCTAGTGATATCAAGATCACTCGTATTATTATCATTAATAATATTGGAGCTAATCATTTGTTTACATACATTGTTCTTATTCATATACAACTGTCTTACTCACAATTAAACTTCTAAGTGTTACTAAGTAGATTCCGCATACTTAGTGATATAACTCAAAGTATCAATCTAACACAAGTTCAAGGTGTTTAGATCCATCAAGTGGTATCAGAGCCAGGCTTTGATACTTTGATTTAGAAGACTCTAGTTCACTCAGAAGAATCAATGGAGACAGAAACCAGTAACTCAAACATTGCTGCTAAGCTTCCAAAGCTTAAGTTGAATGACTCTGAGATGTGGAGGCTAATGATCGAACAATTCTTTATGGTCCAAGACTACACACTCTGGGAGATCATTATGGTTGGAAATTCTTTCAAACCAAGTTCTACTTCAGAGATGGTTGGTGGCAAGGAAGTAATTAAGGTCAACATTGGACCTGTTACTAATGATGAAAGACTTCAGATGAAGAATGATCTGAAGGCCAGAGGTTTGTTGCTGATGACACTTCCTAGAGACCAAGTTCTAGCATTCAGCAAATACAAGACTGCAAAGACTCTTTTTGATGAGATCTGTAATGTTTTTGGTGGTAATGATTCCACCAAGAAGACTCAGAAGACTCTGCTGAAGCAGACTTATGAAAACTTTGGTTCAACAAGTAATGAATCAATTTGAGGATCTTCACAAGGCTACAAAAGATTGTTACTCGACTCACTGTTTTTGGAATTGAGGTGGAAAGGGAAGACCTCAATCTAAAGTTCTTAAGAAGCTTACCCTCTGAGTTTGGAACCAATGTTGCTGTGTGGGAAGATAAGCCAGATTTGGAGACCATGAAACTTAATGATTTGTACAATAACTTCAAGGTTATTGAACAAAGATTGAAGAAAGCTGGCAAATTAAGCTCAAGTTCAGGAAGTGTAGCACTCATATCATCATCTCTTGATGATAGTTGTTCAGATGAAGAAAGTGATAGTGATGATGACAGTGCTGACATTGTTGTTTCCACTTGTAATGGAAGTGTTTCCACTGGTAGCTCAAAGAGACAGATTGCAGGACTTAGTGATGCTACTTTTTATGCCTTTATATCAAGTCAAGTGGGTGGTTCAATTCTGAATCATGAGGATTTGGATCAAATTGATGAGGATGATATGGAGGAGATGGACATTAAATGGCAAGTGGCATTACTAAGCTTAAGGACAAAGAAGTTTTGGAAGAAGACTGGAAGAAAGATTAACATCAGTGGCAATGAAACAGTAGGTTTTGATAAAAAGAAGGTGGAGTGCTACAATTGTCATAAGAAGGGGTACTTTGCCAGGGAGTGTAGGAAGCCAAGGAAATCTGACAACATGTCAACTTGGTATAAGCAGGACAAGAAGAAGGAACCTACTACTGATGAGCCAAAGGGGCTATTGGCTATTGATGGAGTGAGCTTTGATTGGAGCTTTATGACTAAGGATGAGGAAGATGATTCAGAGTCTGCAATGGTTGCTACAGAGCTTGCACTAATGGCTTTTTCTAACTCTGAGGTACAAATTAATAATGCTTGTTCTAAATCATGTAAGGCCTTAAAATAATATGAGAAAATTAAAGCACAATATGATGAACAATTTCTAGTGTTAAATCATACTAATTATAACTTAGCAAATCATAAAAGAGGCCTAGGTGTATTAGAACCTTATCCTAATCTATTCTTTTCAATAACACCCTTTTGACGGACTTAACCTTGTAAGTTTTTCCACAAGATTCATGATACCCATTTCCATTATTCCTAATAAAGGAATTTGATTCACCTCCAACTCCTAGCGATTTCATTAAGATTACTTTGGAACCACATCACCTATCATCTTCAGACCAATGGTCAGAATTAGAGAATGATTCAAACATAGGGAGATATGCCCAAATCGGGTGTGATTTACTCTGGAAATGGTTGGGCTGACCATTTGCTATAAATCAGATTCATTGACAACAATAGATATCACACGATCCCAAGGACAACATCATTGAGACACAATTCACAAACATGAAGAGATAAACCCGGGATACATTGGACCATTCAATATTTAAGACAGAATGAGCCTAGTGGCCTACAGACTTGAGCTCCTATTAGAGCTCAGTAATTTACATGATAAATATCATCATCGATTCACCAATACCACTCTAGAGACCAACACAAACTGAACTTCGGGACGAAGTTCCTGTTAGAGGGGAAGATTGTCACAACTCGTAATTTCAGGTCATTTTTCAAACGTCAAAATTTCATTATTCATCACGGAAAGTTACTATTCATATGTTACTATTCAACATTTACTATTCACCGATCACTATTCATCATTTTACTATTCATCGTTTTCGGAGTTAGTTTGATATTCCAAGAAGCGTTCAAAAATTTTACTATTCATATGACACTATTCATTCCTGGAAGGAAATCACTATTCACGATTGTCGTTCATCATTTCGTAAATCTACTTTACGGGTATTCAAATTCGCGTAACCAGTTAGGTTTAGCTGCAAATTTATGCATCATCAGTAGTGACACATCATATAGACTAGAATAGTCTACATATCATCAGTAACGTCATCAGCACTTTAGATCATGCACGAATATGCATTATTTCCATTTACGTATGATTAATTTGTAATTAACGTTACCACTCAGTTTTTGCTACTAACATATACCTGATACTTCCGTCTACGATCCTAATATATTTTCATACTCATTATAATAATATAAATTTTATTTTATTAGTTTACCCGGTGTTTTGAAACCATTTGCTATATTTTCCGGTAAACGACTATAATTACGTCGAATCACGATATTCCAACTCGACAATTATTTTAATACCCGATTCTTATCAGGAATGAAATTTCATAATTTTTACAACTTCTTCATATTTTATTTCAACACGACACGATTTATTTTTGGTTAACTCGGTACCCGGTAACACCTAAACTACACAATAACCAACTAAATCTACACAAAAGTCTTCATTTTACTTACACACTCATCCTTTTATTACTAAAACCCACCCTCCCCACCTTGATTTATGGATCTTGTCCCATAAATATCTACATACACTTACATATTATTTTTTTCTCTCATTATTACAATATACACTTCAAGTAAACAAGCTAAAAAGCTCTCATCTTTTCCTTCTCTCTACAAAATTCAGCCAACAATAGATCAAGAAGAAGAAATGATTTATTTTTCAAGATTCAAGTGTTTATCAAGCCTTAGCATTGATCTAGTTAGGATTTTGAAATAAAAATCCCTAGGTTATTTACATATTTTCATCCAAATCACCTCAAATCCTCAAGTAAGCTTCAAGTAAACTTTTCAATCTTTTCATACTTTCATTTGATGTATTTTCAAGTCATAGTAGTAGATCATGCAAATATATATGTTATATATACCACTTTATACAATAATACTCTTTAATCTTAGATCTATAATTTTTACTAGTAACTTCAAGAGATCCACCAAGATTGGTGATGTTTAGGAACCCATGACACCCTAAGAAGGTGTATGGTAAGATTAGACTAGATTTGTGGTGATTGAAAGTGTTTTGGCTGAAGTTGAAACTAGTTTGGAACCCTAGAAATGATTTTTGAAATTATATATATACCTATTGTCCTTATTTGAAAACGTGGGAAAATCAGTAGATGGTGGGTAATTTTTGACCAAAGATTTAGAAAATACTTTCAAAAACGAACCCGTGGGCGAAAGAACGGATTAAAACGAGTTTATAACGAAGGAGATATGATTTTTGCAAGTTTAGCGACGAAAACTATTTTCTGAAAATGTACTTGCTGTTGAACGGATTTCGACGGACAAAAAGAGGCGTTAGACTTAATCTATAGGAGCCGACCTACTGAAAATATATTAGTATATATTAATACGATTCCGGGGATATAAAGAACGTAGAAAACGAGTTCCTAACGACCAAGATATACATGTTTGAAACCCGACAAAACTTATAATAAATGGACAGCTTTTGGTAATAAACGTTGCTAAGTGTTGAAAACTATATTTTTCAAGTAACGACATTGAAAGCCGTATTTCATAACCGCCGAGACCCGTATGGTCAAAAGTTAAATGACATGACTTCTAGACATTGTTGCAAGGTTTTCAAAAACTCCGAGTTTCATCACTAACACTTAACGTACGATATTTTGTGACTAGTTTTACGAAGCCATTTAGGCATATTTTCAAGTTATTAAAAGTGTCGTTTTACGACAAAAACATTATATTTACCGATAAAACACCAAACGAGGATCGTGGAGTACCGTTTCAACGTATTTACATGGAAAGTGGTTATTAACTTAACGAGACGTCAAAAATGTATTTTTCGACGATAAACGTTATTTTCAAGTTTCACGAGTGGTATCGATAACATACGTATTTGCATGTGTAGCATCATTTCATTTCTTACATTAGACCATATCATTCATATTAGGTTGCGGTTAAAGATCATGCCTCATTTCAGTGTATCCACTTTTGTCATCGTAGCCATCGCACCAGGTGAGTCATAGCCCCTACTTTTTCAATTGTTTTGGTAAACTCTTTGGGGGAGAATACATGCTCGTTTTACTTAAATGCATTACTCGCTTTACATGGTTGATTACTCAAATACTTTTAGCTTTACCTAAATATATGTTTGATCACCTGCAATTCATGGGTATGTTTGATTACCTGTATTTCATGGATATGTTTGATTACCTGTATTTCTTTGGTATGTTTGATTACCTGCATTTCATGGGATTTGTCATCCTTGTTTATATGACCTCATGGTCACCAATTGTTCATATATTTCAAATGTAATATTGTGGTTTCCCCACTTGGCTGTGATGTCAAACGTAATATTGTGGTTTCCCCACTTGGCTGTGATGTCAAATGTATTGTGGTTTCTCCACTTGGCTGTGATGTCAAACGTAATATTGTGGTTTCCCCACTTGGTTGTGATGTCAAACGTAATATTGTTGTTTTCCCTACTCGACTTATTTATCTATCTGGCGACATTGTCAGGATTTTCAAAACTGTTTATCTGGGAACATTGTCAGATTTATTTTATATGACCTCATTGTCATCATTGTTTATCTGGCGACATTGTCAGACTTGTTTATATGGCCTCATTGCCAATGATTGTTTATATAGCGGTATTGCTACGCTATTCTTTGAATTCAGATACAAGTATTAGTTTTGTTCACGTAAACCATGTCATATTTGGCAGTGGGTTGTAAACACACAGGTTACAAGTCTTTTATGGCGGGACTTGGAACTGAGTGGATTTACCATGCCTTTGCTGGGAAATCTTCATTCATATGCATTACATTCTTTTTCACAAGACTCTATGAACTCACCAACCTCGTGTTGACACTTTAGCATGTATTTTCAGGTTTTGAGTTATGGCGCACTACTGGAGGTTTTGGCAGGGCATGGCATGGTCATAGAAGACTCTGATATTCATATGGGAACCGTTTTTAACTATTTTAAGGGCATACTTCCGCACTACTTTTAACGATGTAAATTCAATAGTTTTGGTTAAATGGTTTTATTCTAAATGATTAAAGTGAAAACCATTTTTGTACTTGTGTTGAGATACCAATTGAGTTACACCCCAGCTACTTGTATGCTTCCGCTGGACCCGATTATCGAGGTGTGACACTAATGCACTAAAGTGTGTATTTGATGAGTGCTCAAACACTCATTATTTTTGGTCAAATCTGAGCTACAAAACATTTAAAAACACTCAAAAATGCTTCTTAATACTGAAATTATCCCAGGAATTGTGTTTTATATGTTTCAGATGCAAAATGCGTAAAAACAGATAAAAAATGAACAAAGTTTGCATAATTGGCAATTTGAGTCGCCCAAGTTTCAAAACTTGTCAAAACTAGTCCCTAAGCATTCATTTTGGAAGATAAGTCAACCCACGTCTTTTAAAAGTCAAATATTATGAAAAATGGTCCTTAGGTAAAAAAAAGTTTCCAAAGTTGCAAGTTTAGTCCATGGAGTTTCAATTTTGTCAGATTTGGTCCCCGAATGTCTAAAAATGGGAAATTAAATTTTATGGTTCTTGGAATATTGGAGTTTCGCAAGATTGGACCTGATGAATACTGTTGGAAATTGGCAAAACAGCCCCCTCCATTTTCAGAAAATACATGAATGGTCATTGTGATTTTTAAGCTTAATAAACAAACAAACCCAAAATACCAATCCAATCCACAACCCCAAGCGCATTTACCCAGGCCCATTCTCGTTTTATTAATAAAACGTGCCAAGTCAAATGGTCAAAGGGTAAAAGCTCAGTCAAACCATCTCCCTCACTCCACCTTTCCCTGGTTTCCCTCCTCCATGTCCCTCCTGCTCCCTCCTTTTCCACCAACACCACCAACCCCTTCATTTATTATCCCTCAACTGCCAAACCAACCCCCTCCTCATTAAATGCTTCACCTAAAATTTGGTACAGCGGAAGACTCAACAATCTTTTGGGGTGTTACGGGGATTGGTATCCAACACAAGTCATAAAAGAACGAGATAAAGTAAACATAAGTAAAACACAACCAAACGGGGTTTTAAAGTTTACATTCATCCCAAATTTATCCAAAGTAAGGCCCAAAGGAAATAACAATAGGTCCACAATTACTTATCAGAGTTTTAGAAAAGTAGATCCTTAACGTATAACCAAGCCAAGCCTCCAATCCAAGCATCCAAGTTCATCAATTAATTACCTGAGAAAACGTGCTAAAAGTCAGCTTTCGCTAGTGAGATCATAGGTTTAAATTCATAGTTCAATCAAGTGGACATATACGCAAAACTCTTGCTAGCTAGACTAGGCCTCAAAGCTCAATAACCATCCCTATAGGTGCACACTATAGTCCAATAACCAAATCAAATCAAATCCATCTGTAAGCGTAAGGATACGACATACCAAACATGCGTAAGGATACGACATACCAAACATGTTCAACTTACCTAGTTCTAGACTAGGCCTCGTTGTATAGCTTACCTAGTTCTTGACTAGGCCTCGCTCCATATCTTACCTAGTTCTCGACTAGGCCTCGCTCTCTATCCTACCTAGTTCTATAAGCATAGCAAGTTTTGAAATCCAAAAGCGATAATAGTCCACATAAAACAATTTGCACATTTCTCACCCCAAGTATTGAAAACAAAGTTCAAGAGTAAAAGTGGGGCTATGACTCACCTCAAGTCCAGAAATCAGCAGAAATAAATTGGTAGAAGTAAGATGTATCAAAACTCAAAGACAACAACTACGGACTCGACACTTCCTAACTATATAAACTCTTTTCAGAATTATTTCCTCAAAATCAAATATTCCCAATCCCGAATGTATTCCTTTTTACTTTCCAAAAATCCATTTCTCATATTATTCTCGTATTAGTTTGGAGTTTGGCATTTGGTATCCATGCGGGTGGAAGGTCGACTCAACTCAAACCAAGAAATCACAAGCAAAGGAAATTATAATAACAACCTACGGCTCTAATATTAGTCCAATATATTATTTAAATAATTCATCGAAGTTTATCAAATCCGTCGATTTGGTATCTTTCAACAACTTATTTACCTAATATACTATTCCAAGATTATACCCAAAATCTAAATCACATAGCAAGTTGAGTACTATATGGTAAGTATCAAAGTCTAATAGATTCCCTAAATATATCGTCAAACTTACCAAACTCGTCAATTTGGTAAACCTCATGAGATATTTAGTAATCCATTATTCCTGTACACATACCACAACCTATGGGCGTCATAGATAGAATGCCCATTAATATACTCATTTTATATAACTAAATAGATCCTATTTAATCCGTCGATCAAATAAGTTATCTAGTTATAGAAAATAGATGTATTAACGTCACACATCCGTGACAAGCATAAAAGTCATAAAACAAATAATATGGCTCACTTGGACTCAAGTGACAACGATCCCATATAACTCGTAAGTTTCTCATTTTATTTTCCAAAACATTTCATTTCGTATAATTATCCAATGTTATAATTATATTGGCATTTTTAATTGTTTTAATCGTTATAGCGTTCTCGACCTTTATTATACTACTTTTATAGTATAATATATATATCCTCACATTATTATAATATTACTCGTGATCGTTTTATTGTTAATATACGCACTTGTATAAATATATATACGTTTTCACGTTTATATATTTATATAAACGTTTACATTATTAATAATATTATTACGAGTGTTTATTATTAATTTTGATTATAATTTATATCGAGTTATATAAGATGGTCACATGTCCAAGTCATCACTCTCAGCTCATTGTCCAAGTCCAAGTAATAATAACCAACTCTCCATTACAATAATATGTCTCCGTCAATCAAATCCCATATCACGTGCTACAACAATAGGGTCTGACTACGGTACCCGATTAACCTATCTCCGTCATTCTAAGTGACCGTCTAACAATCGGTCCCCAATATCACTTTTCGTCAACAAGTCCACAAAATAATAATTCCATTGCCGATACCACAAGGGTCTTGGCCCTTCTACTCTTTCTCAGCCTAAAGCAACGACAACAATAACAAAAATTAACAACAGCAACAATTTACAATAGCAACAAGAATAATAACAAACAATAATAACAACACAAGAGCCGCAAAATCTGGCCGAACCCATCTTGGGTCTCGGCTTGAGTACACTAGTCACGAGACAACTCCCGAGACCACGGGGGTCTTGGTTAGGCTCCATCGAGCTACAATTTAAACCAAACATACACTAGGGTCTTGTTAGCTCCACAACAATGACAACATCAAAAACCCGTCATTTAAATAGACAAATCTAGTCAAAAACTTATATATATATACCCTCGTTATCATTACCATCGAGATCAATGATATCAATTTAACCACAAGGATTAACCACGCTACAACAATAACCACATAAGCTCGAAAAAAATGCATCAGCCGAGAGCCTATGCTCTCGGTTCCCTCTCGACACCCACAAGAAAAAGAAAACCCGGATACCAAACTAGTTTATAATCACGTTTTATACAACAACCCACATATATCTTTCATTTTTAATCAAA
This sequence comes from Artemisia argyi, assembly GCA_030686995.1. Classification (NCBI taxonomy): domain Eukaryota; kingdom Viridiplantae; phylum Streptophyta; class Magnoliopsida; order Asterales; family Asteraceae; genus Artemisia; species Artemisia argyi. The sequence goes on from CM060684.1 coordinate 187,107,125, forward strand.
AACTCACCCAAAAGTACAACCCCGTGACTCACAAGTCACGTTTTTAACGAAAATACAAGTCACCAACACTTGTGACTCGTCTTACCTTCGAAATCAACAAGAAAAGGTCACGAAAAATCTTCAATCCTTAATAACCTAATGCGTGAATTAGTGGGTTTTAAAAATCTAGTGATAGAGATTATTTTTGGGGTGGTTTTGGGTGGTGGTAGGCGACAGTGTCGCGGTGGTGGCCGGCCAAAGGAGTGGCGGCTAGGGTTTGGTGATGGAGATAGAATTGATGAAGATGAGATGGGGGAGAGAGAGAGAGAGAGAGAGAGAGAGAGAGAGAGAGAGAGAGAGAGAGAGAGAGAGAGAGAGAGAGGATAGTGAGGTGTGTTTGTTTTGTTTATGCCAGGAAACCACAAGAACCAATTGTAGTTATACTCTTTTTTATTTTTATTATAAAAAACAATTACTTCAATAATAATAAAAGGGGAGGGGCGGTTAGGTGTAAAACGCAAGGACCTATCGCATAAATTTTCCAAAGTATCCTGACACTCGTTTCTTGAGTCCATACACATTATATTTTAAAATTTCTCAATACATCCGTTAAATATATAAACATGACCGTTAATCAAAATATTCAAATTTGTTAGGTTATCCTAGTGCCGGAGTCAACGTAGTGCCACGAACGTCTCAATCAATAAAATCTCAATATAAATTCATATCAAATCGATAGTTCAAATCTCAAATTCCATAGAAACCATGAAGTTCAAAACCACGGTTCAAAGTTTACAAATTTAGCGTGAGTAAACTTTCAAATACTCAAAAAATCATTAAATTTAAAGTAATGCAGGTTTTTAAATAGCTCCCTAATTTGCCAGTTGTCACAAGGACCCCGAAAGCTTGTAAGTCTTCCACTGTACCAAATTTTTGGGGGTGTTACAAGGATTGTGTCTCACTCTTGCAACATTCAAACCTTGTAACACCCCGAAAGCTTGTAAGTCTTCCACTGTACCAAATTCCACTGTACCCTAATTGTCGAATAATAATTGCCAATATAAAATTGCAATTCCAAGATCATCCCCATCTAATGCCTTGAGTCCAAGTTCTCACTTCCTACTCAATTTAAGTCGTCTAACTTAAAAACTGCAAACCCATAATTCCATTACATCAGTTGATCTGCTAGCAATGAAATTATGAAATTTACCTCTCCATTGCAATCTAGCCAAGTTCTCACATGACGTAAACTACAACTTCAAGTGTTCTTAATTAGATGGCATTCGACATAATTTTATAAGGGTATTAATTTTGACGTTTAATCAAAATAATGTATGAAAAAGCATGGATACAACTTCATAACATTGGTTTTACAAAACAATTTTAATTACCAATTCACTAAGATTAAAATAACAAAGTTTTGATTGACGTATCGGGTTCACCAATTAGAGAATTACCAACAATTATCGTCCACTTATATTGTACTTTTGCATAAGCCCTAAAGCTTAGTGTTTTGGATAATCATTGTGGAATTGTGGTCAATTCACCCTTAATATGACAGTGTACATAAAATAGTGATATAGGTAAGTCTAGATCGGCACACAAGTGGTTGTAGAGAACCGGTAGGTGCATGGTCTTTAAAAACCCCTCTCTACAAGCACATTGTATGGCGACTTTCAGTCCGCCTTTCACACACTATTGCCCAAAAACAGCAATCAACCAAACCTTTGAAATTTTAACTCTTAAAACCAAAACAATTTCAACATTTATTTAGTCCATATTATTTTTCTATTAAAAAATTACCCTTTTTCGTTTATAAACATGTCTCACATAATAATAAACAAAAAACAAGTAATACATAATAAAAAATAAAACAACCAAATAAACATATACATAACATAACAATTAAATATGTATAAACCTGTAGCCACATGCAAATTTTATTCAATAATCCTATAAATAATCAAACTACGTGTATAATACATTTATTCAATTAGGGCTTTCTTCTTCAAAGGAAAAAGATACACATACATCGACAAATCGATTGTGTAAGCCAAAACTAAACAAACATCACATAGAGTCTTCCCCAATTCGACATCTATTAATAAATTTACATGTTGCGATATAACTTAACATTTAATTCATATATCCAATTTAAATCATTTAAATCATCACACAATTAAATACATGCCATCATGCATTTTTCATGGATTATGCTTAACAATTAACATATTGCACCAAGAACGTTTACTAAAATGCATAACCAATTACATGACAGTCTTAGGGTTTCTAATCATATTAAAAATCAAAACCAAAACCCTAAATAACTAATAAGTTCAATTGACCTAAATAAAAAATAGGGTTAGAAATATGAAAACCCTAAAAACATGTAATTAAACGAATCAAGATTCAATTTTTATGCGTTTAGATAATTAATTACACATTATAACGGCTTATGATGCCACTGTTGTGATTATATAACATGACAATCATTAAATATAACAATAAACATCAAGTAAGCATATGCAGAAGCGTTATAACAAGATCATATAACATTTAATTAATTAATCAATAATAAATAGTAAACATACCTTTGTAATTCTAGCCCGAACAAGAATCAATTGTATCTTCAATTCAAGAAGCCTAATTAGGGTTTATGTGGATTACACGAATAACCCCTTACCATTTTGTTATTCAATCCAAGATATAACCAATAGTGTGATTGCATCCCGTTCTTGTACACACGTACTAAATCATATTAAAGTTATGCTAGTAATTAAATCACAAAACTTAAACCAAACTATTTTTGTTTAACAAAAAAATCGATCAACCCTTGGAGAGGGTATGTGTAATACCCCCAAAATACCGCAGCGGAAGACTGTGTCACGGGGGTGCTACTTCATAATACAAAGTACAAGTTATAGAAAACGACCTTTAAATGAGACGTTTTGAAAAGTTACCATTCGATTAATGAATTCAAAGTTACAAACATGAGATTCCAAAGTATCATACATAAATGTATACAAAATGTTTTGAATGGTAAATGATAAAAGCGTAAGTCTTCAGAATATGCAGCTTGACTCTATGTTCCATGCACTAGCTATCGCCTTACTAACCTGAGATAAACATGCTAAAGTGTCAACACAATGGTTGGTGAGTTCATAGAGTTTGTCTTAAAACAGTTGAAAAGACTTTAAAGAATGTTCACACAGCAAAGGCATTGTGAATCCACTCAGTTGCAAGTCTCGCCCATAACAACACTTGCAACCTGTGTGTTCACAACCCACTACTAAAATATAGTATGATTAAGACATGTATTAGTTCATCACAATAGTTAAGCAATTAGTCATGAGGTTCTACTTCATCTCCGGAGACCTCATGTGGGTATGCTCCTCACAAAGATAGAATATCATTGGCTCCACTTCATCTCCAGAAACTGTAACACCCCCAAAATCATCACGTCAGCGGAAGACTTAACATGTCAGCGGAAGACTTTTTGGGTGTTACTTCGAGGATCTTTATCACAATCATAGAAAACGACACAAAGGTGACGCTTTAAAGTTTAATTCATTCAAAATACCAAATATTCGAGACATCAAGATGTTTCATAGTTTAAACAACAAGTGTATTTGAAATGTGTCAAAATGTTTATTTAAGCCCATGCCGGGTTACAAGCCCACTCCGTGCCTTCAAGTTCCTTCTCGTTTAGTTACCTGAGATAAACACATGCTAAAAGTGTCAACACAAAGGTTGGTGAGTTCATAGAGTTTATAGTTTAAATCGTCAATTAGAAAATGAGTGATTTCCTTGTTAATTCAATAAAATAATCCGTTGGTTTGCCCTTCACCGGGCCAACACCAAAATAGTAGTTTGTTTGACCTAATCGGGTCAACACCAAAATAGTAGTTCGTTTGCCAATTAATAATAGTTTTTCCTGCTATATAGTGAACACAATCTCGTAGTTTAATAAAACAGTGGGCTACAGCATTGTACGCCCTTAACATCAGTCATTGTAGTGCTATATTATTACCGTTCTCTTGCCCTAAGCTCATGACACTCAACGATTAACAGGCATCAAAATTATCCATAATAATGATGTAAAACAGTGGCCCTCAAGATAGGTATTTACCAGTAACCTATGAAATCAAATAAAGTGCATTTAGTGGCTTTCCTCTAGCGACCAAATGGGGATTGTCAATCCCTAATAGATCTATTCACAATTATTTACGTTCACCCTACAAGTGATTAAGGCGCATGATCGAGGGACTTTTGGTAATAGGTACTTAGGCAATAGAGATCAAATATAGCATATCATTGGAAAATCGCTTGTAATCATGTCTATAGCAGGTATTTCCTTATGAGATAATAAAGTGTGTAAACCAGTAAAGTTTATATGAAATACAGTCATGTATTTAGTTAATGAATATTTGTAAAAGTAAAACAGTAGTTAAGCATGTATCTCCCCCAAAAACGTGTATAAATCATTATAAAACAATTAAGAGTAGGGGCTATGACTCACCTTAGTAGTACGGTAGACAGAGTATAAGTAATGTCAGAAGTGAAGATGGAATTGACTTCAAAGAGAAACCTGAATGATACGGAAGTCCGAGATAAGTTCGACTTATCGAGAATCGTGATTTGAATAGTGTTTGATGACAAAATGACTTGTGGCAGAGGTGGCTTGCGTGGCAAAACGCTTAATAGTTCAAGACCAAGTTATATACTATATAACTTGTCTTTATGTATAAGTATCGTTTATTATTTTATATTTCTCGTCATGAATTTATAATATGTATCGAAAGTTGGTGAATGATAAATTATAGTAATTGTACGTTACTCTTAGTTAAGTGAATCAATGAGTTTTATTGTAGGAATAATCATTTCTCAACGTGTGTTCAAGTTAACCGATAATAACATCAAGTTATATAATTTACGTTATAAATTATATATATTCAAAAATATATAGTTATTCATAATTATTACTTCCTTATCGCCTCAAGATGTAGGTCTCGGTATATGTTTTTATGATATAGTCGTAAATATTAATTTATCAAAACGAACTCAAGTTTCTGTGTAAACTTTTAAGTTATACAAAAGTTACTCCTTTAACCCTAATAGTTAGATGATTTATATATTCAGTTCAGAATAATTATATTTATAAACTTATAAAAGTTTTAGGGTGACAAGTATTAAAGTATCAAACTTTAGAAGGGTTGGAGTCGTATAGATTCTTATATGTTTCAAAACTTATAAAAGTTTATAAGAAAAATGTTATATAGTTAAAATTGGAGGTTTTTAAAATGTAAAAGTTTATATGAGTTATTTTATAAAACTCTTTTTAAGAAAATAATAAGTAGTGAAAAGCCGAGGGGCTGAAATTGTCAATATGCAAAAGTTGCAAAAATAACTAAACAAAATAAAAAAGTGAGGTCCAGGGTTCGGACCCCTGACCTCTCGTTTGAAACCAAGAGACATAGCCAATTGTTTTCAGTTCCAAGAGTAACAAGTAAATTTCATTCATCAGATATTGAATCGTGCATGTATAACTTCATAACTTATGTTTTGCATGTAGTTGGTTTTTGAGACAAGTTTACAACTTAATGATCACTCTTTATATTTCCAACTTTAATCATCTACTTCAAGATGTTTTATGTGTGTTAACGAGGTCAAATGTTTGCCACACCAGCTTAATCACCATCTTAGATATATTGCATGCATGTATATATGAACGTGTATAAGCATGTGTTGACAGTGGGTATAAGTATCCCAAAAGAACATGAAATAATCATCATTTCTAGCTAGAGCAATGATATGAGAGGATAAAGAATCGATAGCTTACAGTGGGGTTCGAGTAATATGAAATTCAAATGAATAAAGGTAACAGGAACTGAAACTGTTATACTCCCAAAACTCCGAGCTAACACCAAGTCATCCAAGATTTGCTTTTCTAGTTTTATGTTTTTGTAGTTGTTGTTTTATTTCAGTTTGTGAGGGATACGCATGAATGGAGGGTGGAGTAGTCATAAGATTGGTGTGGTGAACCTCACGTTACGGCCAAAAAGTTGGAAGAGGAGAAACGTGGCTTGCTAAAAGGATTTATCATGAACTGCGTCTATCTCTAAGTCGACTTGAAGAACACTTGGAATCTAGGGAAACTTTAGCCAACTACTCGTGCCATCACCAGAAAATAAAGAACCTGAAAGCATTTTTGATAGAATAAAGTTTGCAAGTGTGTATGTACGTATGGAAGTATGGATGATTTATATGTATCCTTAAATAGAGACTTGGGTGCATGAATGAGATGATGATGATGTGCAGGAAACATGTGCAAGTCTTGAGTGGATTGGAGGGCATAAGAGGTGGGAGTGTGAAAGGCATCGTGCTTGAATATTCCTGATCATACTTAGGTGTTTATAAGAGATTGGAGAGCTATGGAGGTGAGTCTTGGATGCACAAGTGTCTCCTAGGTTATACCTAAGGTAGTAACAAATGAGTGAAGGTGTGAGCTATCGATTTACATGTATCCATATATATATGAACAAGAAGGTGATAAGTGATAGAATGGAGCAGGAAGGTGGTGTAAGATATGCACATGGATTCCTTAGGCTTCATTTGGGGAAGTAACAAGGGAGGGAGGGTGAGTTGTAGGTTATAATTGAGGGAGGTCTACTTGGGTCAGGTTGTATTCCGTAGATAACAGCCACGATTTACATTTTTGGTTCAAAAATCTCGCGCGTGTAGACGTAAAACATTATTTCGGACAACTTTCGTGTTTTACACTTTTCCTGGTTCGGACCAGAAGGGCCTTAAAATTAGGATTTAAATACGTTACAGAAAGTTGGTGGTTTATTAGAATTCATACGAATTGTTATTGAAATAAAATGCTATTTGTGTCAAGTTGAGATGGAACTTGTAAAGTGCCTTAACTTGGTCAATATTCTAGTATAGTAATTGTATTTGAAAGTTGCTAACAATTGTCGTTCATGGTTCTTAGAGGTCCAATATTATTAGTGAGTACACATGGGAATTTTTAGTAGGCTCGCGATTTATTTAAATTGTTTTTGTTAATTATTGAAACGTAAACTTATTAAGTATCGATGTTTTAAGTTATGTATGGTATCTAGGTTATTAAGGTTTAGGTGTAAATGTCGTTTTAAGGTAAGAGTGAATAACGTTGTAATTGACAAAGTATATATATAAAAAAAAATTGTTACGGGTAAAAATGGTTAATCTATGTTATAGTAATGTGTTAATCGTAGAAAATTTTACGGGGTGTTATATTACCTACCCGTTAAACGGAATCCCGTCCCGGGATTCTAAGATAAGGTAGCTGTAAAGGTGAGGGGAAAGGGTGAACAAATAGTCATTTATAACGATCTAACTTCTGAGCGGTTTTAATTGTTCTTTTCAAGCTTAACGTATCTACTACTACATTAGCTTCTTCTTTTTAATTTTTATTTCTAGCTTAACGTATCTACTACTACATTAGCTTTTTCCTTGATGATAGTAGTTCTCATAGTCATAATTGTTGAGTAGTTTTAATTACTTACGTTGTCTTATGTTCAATTTCTTTTGATTAACTTGACTTATGAAACAATTCCATTTTTGAATGAAGATTTTTATTTTAACATGTTTTGGAGATAAACATGGTTCACAGTATCTTGTTTAAAATCTGTAGGGTAACCTACCCGTTAAACTAGTTGCTTGTTAACAGATTTTTAATAATAAGAGTTCTCAAGTGGAAACTTGTTGAATGAAGAGAAAGTTGTTGAACTTCAGCTTTTGTAAAGAGAAAACTTGTTAAATATAGTTTTAAGTGACAACACGGTATTTGGTTCTAAGCTTTTGTAGATGATGAATCTGTTTGTTCCTTAGCAATTCCATATCTTATATTTCTATTAGAGGGAATTATAGATTTTGATGGATTTTAGGTAAAGTTGTGAAAGGTTTGGAGATCGCTATATCACTCATAGTGCCGGAGAAGTAAGAGAGACCATTGTAATCACATACAATGTCGTGAAAAGGTTTCATAAATCGCCAGAATGTAAAGTAAGTACATGATTGAATAAATGTGGTTGTGCCGTAATGCCTTAGAATTAGGCATACGCAGAAGAAAATGGTGAGTCTTTGGCTGAAGTTTTAGTGTTTTATGAACTTTAGTGATCCTTGATTTCATACGCATGCCATTTCAGACAAAATTAAGCCCACTTATTTATAATTCGTTATTTACAAAGAGAAGCGTCCCAAACGATGTAAATAACGAAGTATAAACTTATGGTTCGGCGGTTTATAATTTCTTTATTTCAATAAAAAGGCGTCCCAATCCATTCAAATAAAGACATTGTAAATCATCCTACTTAAGAATTTCTGACTCAACATTCATACTGGTCGACAAAGTAATGCGCAGATTTTTCCAAGAGTACAAAAAAAGTATGACATACGCATCTATAAAGATGAGAGCAAGATAATTAAGGAGGATTGGTATTGTACTCAAAATAGTTGGGGGAGCATATATATATATACATATTAATATACCAGAGTGTTGTTGTAGCATAAACTTTCTAAAAGTCATATAATCGTCTGGCGGACGGAAATATGAAGACACGGTATTTGTAATAATCCCGATTAGTAAATATAAGTCTTTAGCATAATCATAACATGTTAACATATATAAGAAATCATGTAAAAGTAATGTCTCTACCAGATGTTGGAAACGCGTAGGAACGGAGGGCATAAGGTGGTATTTTGTAAAAGTGGTCCGTTTTAAACGTGTAGTTATAGTCCAATGTTCAAAACACTTGGTTCTCTATAACTGTAGCTCTGATGCCAATCTGTAACACCCCCAAAATCATCACGTCAGCGGAAGACTTAACATGTCAGCGGAAGACTTTTTGGGTGTTACTTCGAGGATCTTTATCACAATCATAGAAAACGACACAAAGGTGACGCTTTAAAGTTTAATTCATTCAAAATACCAAATATTCGAGACATCAAGATGTTTCATAGTTTAAACAACAAGTTTATTTGAAATGTGTCAAAACGTTTATTTAAGCCCATGCCGGGTTACAAGCCCACTCCGTGCCTTCAAGTTCCTTCTCGTTTAGTTACCTGAGATAAACACATGCTAAAAGTGTCAACACAAAGGTTGGTGAGTTCATAGAGTTTATAGTTTAAATCGTCAATTAGAAAATGAGTGATTTCCTTGTTAATTCAATAAAATAATCCGTTGGTTTGCCCTTCACCGGGCCAACACCAAAATAGTAGTTTGTTTGACCTAATCGGGTCAACACCAAAATAGTAGTTCGTTTGCCAATTAATAATAGTTTTTCCTGCTATATAGTGAACACAATCTCGTAGTTTAATAAAACAGTGGGCTACAGCATTGTACGCCCTTAACATAAGTCATTGTAGTGCTATATTATTACCGTTCTCTTGCCCTAAGCTCATGACACTCAACGATTAACAGGCATCAAAATTATCCATAATAATGATGTAAAACAGTGGCCCTCAAGATAGGTATTTACCAGTAACCTATGAAATCAAATAAAGTGCATTTGGTGGCTTTCCTCTAGCGACCAAATGGGGATTGTCAATCCCTAATAGATCTATTCACAATTATTTACGTTCACCCTACAAGTGATTAAGGCGCATGATCGAGGGACTTTTGGTAATAGGTACTTAGGCAATAGAGATCAAATATAGCATATCGTTGGAAAATCGCTTGTAATCATGTCTATAGCAGGTATTTCCTTATGAGATAATAAAGTGTGTAAACCAGTAAAGTTTATATGAAATACAGTCATGTATTTAGTTAATGAATATTTGTAAAAGTAAAACAGTAGTTAAGCATGTATCTCCCCCAAAAACATGTATAAATCATTATAAAACAATTAAGAGTAGGGGCTATGACTCACCTTAGTAGTACGGTAGACAGAGTATAAGTAATGTCAGAAGTGAAGATGGAATTGACTTCAAAGAGAAACCTGAATGATACGGAAGTCCGAGATAAGTTTGACTTATCGAGAATCGTGATTTGAATAGTGTTTGATGACAAAATGACTTGTGGCAGAGGTGGCTTGCGTGGCAAAACGCTTAATAGTTCAAGACCAAGTTATATACTATATAACTTGTCTTTATGTATAAGTATCGTTTATTATTTTATATTTCTCGTCATGAATTTATAATATGTATCGAAAGTTGGTGAATGATAAATTATAGTAATTGTACGTTACTCTTAGTTAAGTGAATCAATGAGTTTTATTGTAGGAATAATCATTTCTCAACGTGTGTTCAAGTTAACCGATAATAACATCAAGTTATATAATTTACGTTATAAATTATATATATTCAAAAATATATAGTTATTCATAATTATTACTTCCTTATCGCCTCAAGATGTAGGTCTCGGTATATGTTTTTATGATATAGTCGTAAATATTAATTTATCAAAACGAACTCAAGTTTCTGTGTAAACTTTTAAGTTATACAAAAGTTACTCCTTTAACCCTAATAGTTAGATGATTTATATATTCAGTTCAGAATAATTATATTTATAAACTTATAAAAGTTTTAGGGTGACAAGTATTAAAGTATCAAACTTTAGAAGGGTTGGAGTCGTATAGATTCTTATATGTTTCAAAACTTATAAAAGTTTATAAGAAAAATGTTATATAGTTAAAATTGGAGGTTTTTAAAATGTAAAAGTTTATATGAGTTATTTTATAAAACTCTTTTTAAGAAAATAATAAGTAGTGAAAAGCCGAGGGGCTGAAATTGTCAATATGCAAAAGTTGCAAAAATAACTAAACAAAATAAAAAAGTGAGGTGCAGGGTTCGGACCCCTGACCTCTCATTTGAAACCAAGAGACATAGCCAATTGTTTTCAGTTCCAAGAGTAACAAGTAAATTTCATTCATCAGATATTGAATCGTGCATGTATAACTTCATAACTTATGTTTTGCATGTAGTTGGTTTTTGAGACAAGTTTACAACTTAATGATCACTCTTTATATTTCCAACTTTAATCATCTACTTCAAGATGTTTTATGTGTGTTAACGAGGTCAAATGTTTGCCACACCAGCTTAATCACCATCTTAGATATATTGCATGCATGTATATATGAACGTGTATAAGCATGTGTTGACAGTGGGTATAAGTATCCCAAAAGAACATGAAATAATCATCATTTCTAGCTAGAGCAATGATATGAGAGGATAAAGAATCGATAGCTTACAGTGGGGTTCGAGTAATATGAAATTCAAACGAATAAAGGTAACAGGAACTGAAACTGTTATACTCCCAAAACTCCGAGCTAACACCAAGTCATCCAAGATTTGCTTTTCTAGTTTTATGTTTTTGTAGTTGTTGTTTTATTTCAGTTTGTGAGGGATACGCATGAATGGAGGGTGGAGTAGTCATAAGATTGGTGTGGTGAACCTCACGTTACGGCCAGAAAGTTGGAAGAGGAGAAACGTGGCTTGCTAAAAGGATTTATCATGAACTGCGTCTATCTCTAAGTCGACTTGAAGAACACTTGGAATCTAGGGAAACTTTAGCCAACTACTCGTGCCATCACTAGAAAATAAAGAACCTGAAAGCATTTTTGATAGAATAAAGTTTGCAAGTGTGTATGTACGTATGGAAGTATGGATGATTTATATGTATCCTTAAATAGAGACTTGGGTGCATGAATGAGATGATGATGATGTGCAGGAAACATGCGCAAGTCTTGAGTGGATTGGAGGGCATAAGAGGTGGGAGTGTGAAAAGCATCGTGCTTGAATATTCCTGATCATACTTAGGTGTTTATAAGAGATTGGAGAGCTATGGAGGTGAGTCTTGGATGCACAAGTGTCTCCTAGGTTATACCTAAGGTAGTAACAAACGAGTGAAGGTGTGAGCTATCGATTTACATGTATCCATATATATATGAACAAGAAGGTGATAAGTGATAGAATGGAGCAGGAAGGTGGTGTAAGATATGCACATGGATTCCTTAGGCTTCATTTGGGGAAGTAACAAGGGAGGGAGGGTGAGTTGTAGGTTATAATTGAGGGAGGTCTACTTGGGTCAGGTTGTATTCCGTAGATAACAGCCACGATTTACATTTTTGGTTCAAAAATCTCGTGTGTGTAGACGTAAAACATTTTTTCGGACAACTTTCGTGTTTTACACTTTTCCTGGTTCGGACCAGAAGGGCCTTAAAATTAGGATTTAAATACGTTACAGAAAGTTGGTGGTTTATTAGAATTCATACGAATTGTTATTGAAATAAAATGCTATTTGTGTCAAGTTGAGATGGAACTTGTAAAGTGCCTTAACTTGGTCAATATTCTAGTATAGTAATTATATTTGAAAGTTGCTAACAATTGTCGTTCATGGTTCTTAGAGGTCCAATATTATTAGTGAGTACACATGGGAATTTTAAGTGGGCTCGGGATTTATTTAAATTGTATTTGTTAATTATTGAAACGTAAACTTATTAAGTATCGATGTTTTAAGTTATGTATGGTATCTAGGTTATTAAGGTTTAGGTGTAAATGTCGTTTTAAGGTAAGAGTGAATAACGTTGTAATTGACAAAGTATATATATATATAAAAAATTGTTACGGGTAAAAATGGTTAATCTATGTTATAGTAATGTGTTAATCGTAGAAAATTTTACGGGGTGTTATAGAAACCGAACGCATATGTTATCAAAGGAGACTTAAAAGTTTAGGTATAACGCAATCAAGTATAATGTAATCAAGTATGATGAAATCAAGTATAATGCAATCAAGTATAACACAATCAAGTATAAATGTTTTGGAGTATTTGTAAAAGCAAAAGCAAGTAGTTAAGCATGTCTCTCCCCCAAAGAGTTAAAACAAGTATGAAAAGAGTAGGGGCTATGACTCACCTAATAATAACTGATAAATGATACTAGAAAATTGGGCAGCGCTTCCGCATCTATCTTCAAAAATCCATTTGCTTAACTATAAAAACCTCTAAATCACCTCATAACAACCCCAAAACAAACCCAATAGCTCCCATATTAAAAACCCATCCTTAGATTTAGCCGATCTATTCTTGGCAAAGTATTAAGAAATTTCTGAGGACCACAGCTCCTATCCACCATTGTGTAGCTCTTAATCTAACCGCGTAAATAAAAAATAAACTATATTTTTACGTACAGAATACTTATGCCATCAACTTATCTGTATAACTCGAAGCCTAAAAATCAAGTATGGAGGATGTATGGAGGGAGAAAGGTGGAGGAGGAGGGAAATGTGTGTTTTTCTGTGAAATAAAATTAACTAGCTAACTTTCTATTTATAGTGAAAATTTATAAAAATATCTAGATATTTTGATGAATAGTGTTTACATATTTATGTGAATATTGTTATAGATATTTATGTGAATAGTGTTTAGATATTCAAGAAGAGAATTTCAACTTGACTCCTTTTAATGAGATATTTTGTAAGATATTATCTATATAATATTTAGTTGATGACTAGGTATATGATTAGGCAAGGTAATTTAAAATGTATTAGTCAAAAAGTGGTGCGGGTATCGGGAGTGAATAGTAATTTTTAGAAAAAGTTCCAAGTTTCTATACTGACCCAAAATACGATGAATAGTCAAAATGAATAGTAATAGTGTATAGTAAAATGAATAGTAAAAATGAATAGTAATCCGAAAATGCGAATTGTTACAGTCTCTACCCCTTAAGGAGAACTTCGTCTCGAAGTTCTGTTGATGTTAACTTCTTACGGTGTGTCTAGGAGAATTTGGGATTTCAGGATCTCTAAAATAGTGGTGTTCACTCTGATTCGTCTAAGGTTGTGGTTAATGAGTTGTATCGGATGAAAATAAGCCACTTATTTATAATTCATTACTTACATAATGAAGCGTCCAATTTTATGTAAGTAAGGTTTCATAAACTCATGGTTCGGTGATTTACAATTTCTTTATTTAAATAAAGAGGTGTCCCAATCCATTTAAATAAGGAGATTCTAAATTATCCTACTTAAGAATTTCCAACACAAAAACTCGCTTTCTGGGATAGATAGTAAGATAATCAAGTCATCAAATCCTTAAAGCTAAGTAATAATATTATTTAACTCAAACCTTATGTCTCATCAAACAAGAATTGTCATAAGATCAAGTTAAATAATTAGTTATTACTGAGCTCCATATTTTTAATGACTCGACTAATCTCTGGGGTTCCTTATAATACTAAAGTCATATCATCTAACAACGTGGAACTAAACCAATAACTAAAAAAAAGCATATGCGTATGTAGTGTGTGTAAGGAAACTAAAGGAAGGTCTTAACGTATATAATAGTTATAGTCTAGGCACTAAATGCAACCTATTTCTCTATAACCAATGCTATGATACAAATCTGTAACACCCCCAAAATACCGCAGCGGAAGACTGTGTCACTGGGGTGCTACTTCATAATACAAAGTACAAGTTATCGAAAACGACCTCTAAATGAGACGTTTTGAAAAGTTACCATTCGATTAATGAATTCAAAGTTACAAACATGAGATTCCAAATTATCATACATAAATGTATACAAAATGTTTTGAATGGTAAATGATAAAAGCATAAGTCTTCAGAATATGCAGCTTGACTCTATGTTCCATGCAATAGTGTAACACCCCCAAAATTTGGTACAGCGGAAGTCTCAACAAGCTTTCGGGGCGTTACGGGGATTGGTATCCAAACACAAGACATAAAAGAACGAGATAAAGTAAACAAGATAAAATGCAACCACGCGAGGTTTTAAAGTTTACATTATCCCAAAAACATCCAGAGTCAGGCCCAAAAGAAACAAATATAGGTCCACTTTAGTTATCAGAGTTTTAGAAATATAGATCCATAACCGGTGCCAAATGCCAAGCCTCCAATCCCAAGCATCCGCAGAGCATCACTTAAATACCTGAGAAAACGTGCTAAAAGTCAGCTTTCGCTGGTGAGATCATAGGTTTAGATTCTTAATTCAATATAGTGGACATGTACGCAAAACGCTTGCTAGCTAGACTAGGGCTCAATCATCCAACCAAAATAATCCAACCGAAATAATCATCCCTATAGGTGCACGCTATAGCTCAAATCAATCCAATCAATAGCTTACCTAGCTCAAGTCTAGGCCTCGCTCTATAATCAATCCAATAGCTTACCTAGTTCGGGGACTAGGCCTCGCTTAACAACCAAATCATTAGCTTACCTAGATCTAGTCTAGGCCTCGCTCTATAACCAAATCAAATAGCTTACCTAGTTCGGGGACTAGGCCTCGCTCAACAACCAAATCAAATAGCTTACCTAGTTCGGGGACTAGGCCTCGCTCAACAACCAAATCGATAGCTTACCTAGCTCAGGTCTAGGCCTCGCTCAATAACCGTATCAAATAGCTTACCTAGATCTAGTCTAGGCCTCGCTCTACCTAGTTCTATAAGCATAGCAAGTTTTGAAATCAAAAAGCGATAATAGTCCACATAAAACATTTGCACGTTTCTCACCCCAAGTATTGAAAACAAAGTTCAAGAGTAAAAAGTGGGGCTATGACTCACCTCAAGTCCAGAAATCCTCAAATGAAATAATAGAAGAAAGACGTAAGTAAATCTCAAGCAACTCACGTAACGGCGACTACTGACTCGGCACTTCCTAACAATATTAAACCAGTTCAGAAATCATTCCCTCATAATTAAATATTCCCATTCCCGAACGTAATTCATTTTACTTTCCAAAATTATCCATTTCTCGAGTTTACTTCATATTCATTTAAAATTCGACGTTTGGTATCCATACGGGTGTAGGGTCGACACAGCACAAACCAAAAAGCCACAACCAAGAACGATAATAAGACAGCTACAGGTCTAACGTTAGCCCAATATATTATTTAAATAATTATCGAAGTTTATCAAATCCGTCGACTGGATAACCTCCCATATTTATTTACGTAATACATTGTTCCACAATTATACCCAATCTAAACACCTTGCACATAAATTTCTATTTGGTATATGTCGTAGCCCAATGAATTCCCTATATATATTGTCGAATCGGCCAAAATTCCACAAGACATATAGTAATTCATTGTCCTAAAATATATACCACATCCTATGGGCGTCGTGGGATACGATGCCCATTAATATATCCATTTTATATCGTCAAATCACTCGATCTAGAATAAGTCATTCGATACATAAAATGTTTATATTAACCGTCATATATCCGTGACAACACGAAGTCACAATATAAGGCCCACTTGGACTTTAAAGACCCAAAAATTCATATAACTCGATAAGTTTTCAGTTTATAATAAAAATTACGTTTTTAGTTGTTAATTATGCGACGTAAAGTTCGTCGTTATAAATATGTGGTTATTAGTTATAATAATATTCCGACATTTATTGCACTATTTTCATAGTGTAATAACTATCGCTTTATTATTATATGTTTACTCGTGATTGTTTTATTATTAATATACGCATTTATATATATATATGTACGTTTAACACGTCTATATACGTATATAAACGATTATATTCTTAATAATGTCATTACGAGTTATATTCTTAATATCAACCTTTAAAGATTTATCGAGTCATAGAATTTGGTCCAATGTCCGAGTCATGACCCTCGGCTCATAGTCCAAGTCCAAACAATATAATCAAGTCACAATAATAAGTATAATAACTCCGTCCAATCCCAACTCAAATCCACGTGCTACAACATGAGGGTCCGACTACGGCACCCAACTAACCTATCTCCGTCATCTAATCGACCGTCTCACAATCGGTCCCCAATTCCATACTCGTCAACACAACTCCAATAATAACTCGAAATCAAGAAATACCACTTCAAGTCCGAATAATATACCAATATCCAACATCACAATCACAACAAAACATAAATAATAAAACAACAAGTATCATATTGTCCGAAAACCAAGTAAGCCACGGGTTGAGTTACCAAGTCAACCCGGGTCAACACATGCTCGAAATATGAAACGGAAGCCACACCCGAGACCCATGGGTCTCGGCTAGCCTTCGAGCTCAACCGAACCAAAACAGCCCCCCCTTGGGGGTGTCGGCCA
The DNA here is from genome assembly GCA_030686995.1 of Artemisia argyi. NCBI lineage: Eukaryota > Viridiplantae > Streptophyta > Magnoliopsida > Asterales > Asteraceae > Artemisia > Artemisia argyi. Next base: position 187,124,193 of record CM060684.1, read on the forward strand.
AGGAACCAAACGACCCAATCGGTCGACCAAACATAACCGAGAGCAAATCCAAACATCACAAATGGCACCAAGATCAAGTATATACATCAAAGGTCAAGAAATCGACCCAAAAACCACCCAAACCGAGAGCATTAGCTCTCGATCGAGGCTCGACCCATCAAAAAAAAATCATCACCCGGATACCAAACCTCCATTTAACTCATTATTATCAAAACCCACTTGATTCATGTGTCAAAATTCATAAAATCCGAAAAGATCAAGAAATCCGTGACCCAAGGTCGCGGCTCAAACCCACAACTCGAGTTAAAAACTCGACCTACCTTCAAAACCAAAGCCAAATCGAAGAGACCTTCAAGAAATACTAAAAAGTGGTGATGAACTCGTGAGGATTAAATTCGAAATAGGTGTTAGGGTGGTCCAATTCGCGCGTGGTTAGTACCAAAAGATAGATCGCGAAAAGATGGTGAAGATGGTGGTGTTGTTTTTAGTGGGAGAGTGGCGGTGGCGGCGCTACAGTGGAAATAAGGGTGCGATGGTGGTTGTGTTTCAAGAAGAGAGAGAGAGATAAATGAAGTGGTGAGGGTGAAAGGTGTGTTTGTGGGATTCGGTTCACACAAGGACGATTTTATGTTTACTCAAAAGAAAAAAAAAATAAATTTGATAATAATAATAATAAATGTGAGGAGTGTAAGGGGTTTGAGTAGCCCGGTGTCAATACACGGACCAAACCCGACACTCAACTAACCAAATGTTTTTCAAACCAAACCCGTCCCAAAAATAATAATATCCGATCCAACAATAAAATATAATTAAAAATTGTTAGGTTAACCTAGTGCCGGAGTCAAAGTAATGCCAACAATAACGATCTCAAAATAAGTCATCACGTACGAAACGAAACAAACCATAATTAAATAACTAATTCCCATAAACATCGCACGATTAAAAATCAAGTACCAACATTGTAAAATACCTCGTCACAATAAATTTTCAGAAATTTCATGTTTATTACATAAATGTAATGCGGGTTTTTATAAAACGGCTCCCTATTTTGCCAGTTCTCACATCCTCCAAGCCTCAGAAGGAACCCGTCCCGGGTTTCTCTCGAAATAACCCATCTACGAAGTGAATAACTTCGGATATCTCTTCCGAAACTCATCCTCACGTTCCCACGTAAATTCCGGTCCGTGTCGCGAATTCCAACGAACTTTGATGAGCGGAATACGACTCCTCTTGAGTCGTTTGATCTCTCTATCCATTATCTCAATCGGCTCTTCCACGAAATTCAAACTTTCGTCCACACGAATATCCCTGATAGGTATCACTGGTGTTTCCTCTGAAAGACATTTCTTCAGATTACTAATATGAAACACATCATGAACTTTACTCAGTTTGACAGGTAATTCCAAACGATACGCTACGGGCCCAATTCTTTCCAGAATACGAAATGGTCCAATGTAGCGGGGATTCAATTTCCCTCGTTTCCCAAAACGTATCACACCCTTCCAAGGCGAGACCTTCAACATAACTCTATCTCCAACCTGAAATTCTAGGGGTTTACGCCTTTGATCAGCATAGCTCTTCTGCCTATCTCTAGCTGCTTGCAGTCGTTCTCGAATCTGCGTTACCTTCTCCGTAGTTTCTAAGATAAGCTCAGGGCCTGTGAGTTGGCTATCTCCAACTTCTGCCCAACCAATAGGTGAACGGCATTTTCGACCATACAGAGCTTCAAATGGTGCAGCCTTAAGACTTGTGTGGTAGCTATTATTGTAGGAGAACTCTGCAAGGGGCAGATACTTCTCCCAGCCCTTACCAAAGTCTATGATGCACGCTCGAAGCATATCCTCTAGAGTTTGGATAGTTCTCTCACTTTGGCCATCGGTTTGGGGATGATATGCAGTACTCATATCAAGCCTCGTCCCCAAAGCCGTTTGAAGTGATCGCCACAAAGCTGAAGTAAAACGACTGTCACGATCCGAAATAATAGATATCGGAACTCCATGACGCGAAACAATCTCCTTCACATACAACCTTGCAAGCTTATCCACACTATCATCTTCACTTATAGCCAAGAAATGAGCAGACTTTGTTAGACGATCCACAATTACCCAGATAGCGTCACAACCGCTAGCTGTCCTTGGTAATTTGGTAATGAAGTCCATAGTAATCCGCTCCCATTTCCAGACTGGAAGTTCTGGTTGCGTTAGTAGTCCTGACGGTCTTTGGTGTTCAGCCTTAACCTTGGCGCACGTCAAGCACTTACTAACGTACGATGCTATCTCCGCCTTCATATTTGGCCACCAATATAATTTCTTCAAATCCTGGTACATCTTGTCCGACCCAGGATGAATGGAGTACCTCGACTTATGCGATTCATGCATAATCAGATCTCGAATCCCTCCATACAATGGTACCCAAAGCCGATCTCCAAAACATAACACTCCATCTGAACGCTTAACAAATCCTTTCCCATTTTCTGCCATCCCAAATATATTCTCAGCAGGTTTATTCTCTGCTTTCAATGCTCCCGTTTGAGCTTCTAATATTTGAGACGGTAATGGCGATACGATAGTCATTCCCAAGGACCTAACGCGTAATGGTGGAATCCTCTCTTTCCGACTAAGAGCATCAGCCACAACGTTTGCTTTACCAGGATGGTAGCGAATCTCACAATCGTAATCGCTTAGCAACTCAATCCAACGTCGCTGCCTCATATTAAGCTCTTTTTGGTTCAGAATGTGTTGCAGGCTTTTGTGATCAGTAAACACTACACACTTGGTTCCATACAAGTAATGTCTCCATATCCTTAAAGCAAAAACTACAGCACCTAGCTCCAAATCATGGGTAGTGTAGTTTTTCTCATGCTTTTTGAGCTGTCGAGAAGCATAAGCTATCACTTTCTCTCGTTGCATTAACACAGCTCCTAAACCTTTATGTGAAGCGTCACAATAGACGACGAAATCCTCGTTACCTTCGGGTAATGCCAAAATAGGCGCACTACACAACATCTCCTTAAGTAACTGAAAGGCTTCCTCTTCCTTATCTCCCCATTCATACTTAACACTCTTTTGAGTCAATTTGGTCAACGGTTTTGCTATTTTCGAAAATCCCTCAATGAATCTTCGATAGTAACCGGCTAAACCCAAAAATTGACGAACTTCTGTTGGTGTCGTAGGTGCAGCCCAATCTTTGATCGCTTCAATCTTAGCAGGATCCACATGAACTCCTTGTCTATCAATTACGTGACCTAGAAATTGTACTGTTGGGATCCAAAATTCGCACTTCGAAAACTTGGCATACAGTTTTTCCTTCCTGAGCAATTCTAAGATAAGTCTTAGATGCTCCTCATGTTCTTCCTTACTCCTTGAATAAATCAAAATGTCATCGATAAACACAATCACGAACTTATCTAAGTACGGCTTACACACCCGATTCATGAGGTCCATGAATACTGCCGGTGCGTTAGTCAACCCAAACGGCATCACCTGGAACTCATAATGCCCGTAACGGGTTCTGAAAGCTGTTTTCGGAATATCTTCCTCGCGCACTCGAAGCTGATGATATCCCGATCTCAAATCGATTTTTGAATACACACTCGATCCCTGAAGTTGATCGAACAAATCGTCGATCCTCGGTAACGGGTATCTATTCTTCACCGTTAACTTGTTCAGCTCCCGATAATCAATACACATACGAAACGATCCATCCTTCTTCTTCACAAATAAGACTGGGGCTCCCCAAGGTGAAGAACTTGGTCTTATAAACCTCTTCTCGGCTAACTCCGCTAATTGTTTCGACAACTCTTCTAGTTCAGTCGGTGCAAGACGATAAGGCGCTCGTGCTACAGGTGCAGCACCAGGTATTAACTCAATCTGAAATTCCACCTGCCTAGTGGGCGGAATTCCCGGCAGATCATCGGGAAACACATCCGGAAAATCACGAACTATAGGTACATCCCCAATGCACCTTTCCTTCTTTTCCTTCTCTCCTTTCTCAGAAATTTGGGCTAAGAAAAGGTAGCTTCCTTTCTCTATTAGCTTCGACAACTTAGTGCAAGATATAACTGCTAATCTAGATGGGCCTCTCGAATCCTTTCTATCCCCTGGTATGTTCAGAATCTCCTTGCCGTAAGGCACACGCACGATCTTCTCATCGCAGATTATATGGGCACGATACTTCGACAACCAATCCATACCAATAATGACATCAAAACTTCCTAATGTGACGGGTAGAAGATCTATGTTGAAAGGACGGTTCAGAAAGTTTAACGTGCATCCACGAACGATGGTCTTAATCCTTTCTATGTTTCCATTGGCTAATTCTACATCATACCCAATTCCTAAGGCCATCGGGGGTTTCTCTAGTAAGGGTGCAAACTTAGTGGACACAAAACTCTTATCGGCACCAGTATCAAATAGTATGGAAGCATAACGATTATTGAGAAGGAACGTACTAGTAACCACGTTCGGATCTTCTCCTCTCTCGTTCCCGAGTGCATACACTCTCCCATGAGCAACTCCAGCTTCCACACGTTGGTCCCCATTATCTTGCCGTCCACGATTTCCTCCAGCTCCACGGTTTCCATTGTTGTACCCATTACCACCCGATCCTTGATTTCCTCGGTTCCACGATTCCCTACACTCATTCCGATAGTGTCCTTTCTTTCCACATCCATAGCAAGTAACATTTGCCTTGTTCATAGTTTCAGGAGTAGCTTGAACCACAGCAAGAGGTCGAGCTCTACAATCCTTAGCCATATGTCCCATCCTAGAGCAATTCTTGCACATTATAGTACAGCGACCAGAATGATGCTTGTAACATCGGTTACATTTTGGTGTATCTCCAATGTAGTTCTTCTTGTCTCCGTCTCCCATGGCATAAGCTCTAGTAGTTAGTTGTCTCTTGTTTCGACGATCATTACTCTTAGATTGATCGTCCCTCTTTCTCTTTCCATTCTTATTCTTCTCAGTTTCTTCCAATGCCAAAGAATCCATCAATTGTTGAGCGATAGTAATAGCCTCATGAATGTTTGCAGGCCTAGCAGAAATCACATCGTTCCTTGTGGCTACCGGCAATCCATCGGTATACCTCTCGATCTTTTGGGTCTCAGTCCTAACCATATCGGGACAGAGTAAGGCCAACTCTCGATAGCGGCGATTGTAAGTTGCCATATCGGTACCTTTCACCTTGTGATTCCAGAACTCAATCTCCAATTTCTTAATCTCATTCCTTGGGCAGTAGGTCTGAATCAGCAAAGACTTAAATTGCTCCCAAGTCATAGCATAAGCCGTATCACTCCCAACCGAGTTACGGTAATTGTTCCACCAAGTTAAGGCTTCATCTTTGAAGGTAAAAGAAGCAAACTTTACCTTCGCATTCTCCGCACAACCACTGACATTGAACACAGACTCAGTCTTCTCAATCCACCTAACCAAGTAAACCACTCCTTCAGTCCCACCAAACTCAATCGGTCCACAAATTTTAAACTCCTTGTAGTGACATCCATTAGCACGAACAGGTGGAAAAGTTCCAGCAGAATTGTTGGAATGATTTGACTCAGCTAGTAACTCCGCAACTCGTTGCTCCACAAGTTGATTGATCATTGCTTGATCCACAGTAGGTGCATTAAGTGGAACATGATCATTGTCTCCCTGGACATCCACATTTTGATTTCTGTTATTTCGGTTAGTAGTGTCCAGGTTATCAGGAGTAGGGGTCTCAACATTTCGAGCTGGACGGCGTCCTCGACGACTAGGGGTAGTCGTTGCAGGTCCAGTTCTGGTAGCTCTAACAGGGTTTCTTCGGGGTGCCATTGATCTGAAACATCATACAAGTTCGTGAGTCTCCGATAGGACTTATCATATGCTCAACAAGAATTTAATCAACGAAGCCAAGTCATGGAAAGAAAATCAACAATACACCGCAAAACATCAATAGGGCGAATAGGAACTCAATTTCCATAATATCCCAAAAACCACATAATACCATATCATAATAACCATCGACCATACAATAAAGATCCAACATCATTCCAACTACCGAAAACACAAAGATAATAATCGTTCCAACAAGACGAGTGATCAACAGAAAATACATCAAAAATAAGGTAACTAGCTTTTCTAACCGAACACTCCTCGGTTTAGAAAGCAACAAGACAACATAAGTCAATCAACTAGCCACGCTGCTGGCGAAGTCTACTCAACTCCTGCCTCAAGCCATCAAGATCCCTCCATAACGATCCTAACTCCACGCTATGGGTGTCTCGGTCTCTCTTGAGGTCAGCCACCTCCTTCTCTAGCTCGGCATTCCTTTGCCAAAGCTTGCGGTCAGCCTCACGAGCAGTAATAAACCCTCGCTGCAAACTATCGATATGCTCATGAACATCCATCAAAACTCTCCTCAGCTCAGTAGCCCTGCCCACAGCGACAGTCAAATCAACTCTCAAATCTGCTAAAAACTCTCCAATAACTCTCTCAAGTCGATCAGATACGTGTGCAACTCTGTCACTAAGCTCAGTAATCCGAGCCCACAACCTGCCAACCTCACCCAACTCTGCATGCTCAGCAGAAACCTCAGACGATGCATCCGACTCAACTGGACTACCAGGTGGCAACTCAAACAAAAACGGATGATCAGGTGAATCAGGCTCAATCGGGTGCACAGGTGAATCAGGCTCCTCAGCCTGAGCTGGTGGTGCTAACTCATCATCATCATCATCAGGCATCTCATCCTCCTGAGGGTCATCCTCCTCCTCAGGGTCATCATCATCACCATGCTCAGCCTCCTGAGGGTCATCCTCCCGCTCAGGGTCATCAGCCTCATCCTCACCCTCGTACTCCTCCTCCTCATCGGAAGAGTACATCATCAATCGTCGTCTCCTACTAGGTGAACCATGTGGTGAAAGGGTAGGTGATCTAGGACGACGACGCAATGATGTGGGCGGCGCCTCAGACAGAAGAGAGTGAGCATCAATCTGTAAAGGTGATGAAGTAGGGCGTACCGACATGCGTGCCGTAGCTCGGTGGGCAAAGCGAGGTGCCACGCGAGCCAAAGCCTGATGAAGAGTAAGCTGCCTCGATGTACCAGGGAGCCCTAGAGAAGATGAGGGTCCCTGCGTAGATGCAGCAGATGGTGCTGAAGTAGAACCTGTCAGTGTCATAGTAGCTGAATGCATGGCAACCTAGTAAGGATCATCAGGGGCCATGGTGAATCGTGCTGGCAATACTGGTGTAGTAAGAATATCCTCAATGACATCAGGCGTATGGGAGGCCATAGTCTGTGACAACGGCGTAGGGTAGGTGTAAGTGTTTCAAAACAACTAAACCGTGAACTCAAAATACCATATCCAAAATCATCATATAATTCCAAATCGTATAAAATCAAGAAAGATTTAAATACCGCATTACTAAAACCATTCTCAAAACAATTAAGTCATATAATTCCTCAAAACACATATAATTCCTCAAAACTCATCATATCACCAAATCAATAAACCTCAAATCCTCAATTCATCTCAAGAAATCCCAAATCTCTAATCATCTCAAATATCTCATAATACCTCAATAATAACAATGATGCTTCGGCTTGGCGGGCTGGCGGGCAATGGTCGGGGATCGTTTTCTATAAAAATCGGTTATAGTTTAGGTGTCTATTTACCTAGTTCTCTATAACCTTGGCTCTGATACCAATCTGTAACACCCCCAAAATTTGGTACAGCGGAAGTCTCAACAAGCTTTCGGGGCGTTACGGGGATTGGTATCCAAACACAAGACATAAAAGAACGAGATAAAGTAAACAAGATAAAATGCAACCACGCGAGGTTTTAAAGTTTACATTATCCCAAAAACATCCAGAGTCAGGCCCAAAAGAAACAAATATAGGTCCACTTTAGTTATCAGAGTTTTAGAAATATAGATCCATAACCGGTGCCAAATGCCAAGCCTCCAATCCCAAGCATCCGCAGAGCATCACTTAAATACCTGAGAAAACGTGCTAAAAGTCAGCTTTCGCTGGTGAGATCATAGGTTTAGATTCTTAATTCAATATAGTGGACATGTACGCAAAACGCTTGCTAGCTAGACTAGGGCTCAATCATCCAACCAAAATAATCCAACCGAAATAATCATCCCTATAGGTGCACGCTATAGCTCAAATCAATCCAATCAATAGCTTACCTAGCTCAAGTCTAGGCCTCGCTCTATAATCAATCCAATAGCTTACCTAGTTCGGGGACTAGGCCTCGCTTAACAACCAAATCATTAGCTTACCTAGATCTAGTCTAGGCCTCGCTCTATAACCAAATCAAATAGCTTACCTAGTTCGGGGACTAGGCCTCGCTCAACAACCAAATCAAATAGCTTACCTAGTTCGGGGACTAGGCCTCGCTCAACAACCAAATCGATAGCTTACCTAGCTCAGGTCTAGGCCTCGCTCAATAACCGTATCAAATAGCTTACCTAGATCTAGTCTAGGCCTCGCTCTACCTAGTTCTATAAGCATAGCAAGTTTTGAAATCAAAAAGCGATAATAGTCCACATAAAACATTTGCACGTTTCTCACCCCAAGTATTGAAAACAAAGTTCAAGAGTAAAAAGTGGGGCTATGACTCACCTCAAGTCCAGAAATCCTCAAATGAAATAATAGAAGAAAGACGTAAGTAAATCTCAAGCAACTCACGTAACGGCGACTACTGACTCGGCACTTCCTAACAATATTAAACCAGTTCAGAAATCATTCCCTCATAATTAAATATTCCCATTCCCGAACGTAATTCATTTTACTTTCCAAAATTATCCATTTCTCGAGTTTACTTCATATTCATTTAAAATTCGATGTTTGGTATCCATACGGGTGTAGGGTCGACACAGCACAAACCAAAAAGCCACAACCAAGAACGATAATAAGACAGCTACAGGTCTAACGTTAGCCCAATATATTATTTAAATAATTATCGAAGTTTATCAAATCCGTCGACTGGATAACCTCCCATATTTATTTACGTAATACATTGTTCCACAATTATACCCAATCTAAACACCTTGCACATAAATTTCTATTTGGTATATGTCGTAGCCCAATGAATTCCCTATATATATTGTCGAATCGGCCAAAATTCCACAAGACATATAGTAATTCATTGTCCTAAAATATATACCACATCCTATGGGCGTCGTGGGATACGATGCCCATTAATATATCCATTTTATATCGTCAAATCACTCGATCTAGAATAAGTCATTCGATACATAAAATGTTTATATTAACCGTCATATATCCGTGACAACACGAAGTCACAATATAAGGCCCACTTGGACTTTAAAGACCCAAAAATTCATATAACTCGATAAGTTTTCAGTTTATAATAAAAATTACGTTTTTAGTTGTTAATTATGCGACGTAAAGTTCGTCGTTATAAATATGTGGTTATTAGTTATAATAATATTCCGACATTTATTGCACTATTTTCATAGTGTAATAACTATCGCTTTATTATTATATGTTTACTCGTGATTGTTTTATTATTAATATACGCATTTATATATATATATGTACGTTTAACACGTCTATATACGTATATAAACGATTATATTCTTAATAATGTCATTACGAGTTATATTCTTAATATCAACCTTTAAAGATTTATCGAGTCATAGAATTTGGTCCAATGTCCGAGTCATGACCCTCGGCTCATAGTCCAAGTCCAAACAATATAATCAAGTCACAATAATAAGTATAATAACTCCGTCCAATCCCAACTCAAATCCACGTGCTACAACATGAGGGTCCGACTACGGCACCCAACTAACCTATCTCCGTCATCTAATCGACCGTCTCACAATCGGTCCCCAATTCCATACTCGTCAACACAACTCCAATAATAACTCGAAATCAAGAAATACCACTTCAAGTCCGAATAATATACCAATATCCAACATCACAATCACAACAAAACATAAATAATAAAACAACAAGTATCATATTGTCCGAAAACCAAGTAAGCCACGGGTTGAGTTACCAAGTCAACCCGGGTCAACACATGCTCGAAATATGAAACGGAAGCCACACCCGAGACCCATGGGTCTCGGCTAGCCTTCGAGCTCAACCGAACCAAAAAAGCCCCCCCTTGGGGGTGTCGGCCAAGGAACCAAACGACCCAATCGGTCGACCAAACATAACCGAGAGCAAATCCAAACATCACAAATGGCACCAAGATCAAGTATATACATCAAAGGTCAAGAAATCGACCCAAAAACCACCCAAACCGAGAGCATTAGCTCTCGGTCGAGGCTCGACCCATCAAAAAAAAATCATCACCCGGATACCAAACCTCCATTTAACTCATTATTATCAAAACCCACTTGATTCATGTGTCAAAATTCATAAAATCCGAAAAGATCAAGAAATCCGTGACCCAAGGTCGCGGCTCAAACCCACAACTCGAGTTAAAAACTCGACCTACCTTCAAAACCAAAGCCAAATCGAAGAGACCTTCAAGAAATACTAAAAAGTGGTGATGAACTCGTGAGGATTAAATTCGAAATAGGTGTTAGGGTGGTCCAATTCGTGCGTGGTTAGTACCAAAAGATAGATCGCGAAAAGATGGTGAAGATGGTGGTGTTGTTTTTAGTGGGAGAGTGGCGGTGGCGGCGCTACAGTGGAAATAAGGGTGCGATGGTGGTTGTGTTTCAAGAAGAGAGAGAGAGATAAATGAAGTGGTGAGGGTGAAAGGTGTGTTTGTGGGATTCGGTTCACACAAGGACGATTTTATGTTTACTCAAAAGAAAAAAAAAAAAAATTTGATAATAATAATAATAAATGTGAGGAGTGTAAGGGGTTTGAGTAGCCCGGTGTCAATACACGGACCAAACCCGACACTCAACTAACCAAATGTTTTTCAAACCAAACCCGTCCCAAAAATAATAATATCCGATCCAACAATAAAATATAATTAAAAATTGTTAGGTTAACCTAGTGCCGGAGTCAAAGTAATGCCAACAATAACGATCTCAAAATAAGTCATCACGTACGAAACGAAACAAACCATAATTAAATAACTAATTCCCATAAACATCGCACGATTAAAAATCAAGTACCAACATTGTAAAATACCTCGTCACAATAAATTTTCAGAAATTTCATGTTTATTACATAAATGTAATGCGGGTTTTTATAAAACGGCTCCCTATTTTGCCAGTTGTCACAAATAGCTATCGCCTTACTAATCTGAGATAAACATGCTTAAGTGTCAACACAATGGTTGGTGAGTTCATAGAGTTTGTCTTAAAACAGTTGAAAAGACTTTAAAGAATGTTCACACAGCAAAGGCATTGTGAATCCACTCAGTTGCAAGTCTCGCCCATAACAACACTTGCAACCTGTGTGTTCACAACCCACTGCTAAAGTATAGTATGATTAAGACATGTATTAGTTCATCACAACAGTTAAGCAATTAGTCATGAGGCTCTACTTCATCTCCGGAGACCTCATGTGGGTATGCTGCTCACAAAGATAGAATATCATTGGCTCGACTTCATCTCCAGAAACCTAACGCATATGTTATCAAAGGAGACTTACAAGTTTAAGTATAACGCAATCAAGTATAATGTAATCAAGTATGATGAAATCAAGTATAACACAATCAAGTATAACACAATCACGTATAAATGTTTTGGAGTATTTGTAAAAGCAAAAGCAAGTAGTTAAGCATGTATCTCCCCCAAAGAGTTAAAACAAGTATGAAAAGAGCAGAGGCTATGACTCACCAAATAATAACTGATAAATGATACTAGAAAATTGGGCAGCGCTTCCGCATCTATCTTCAAAAATCCATTTCCTTAACTATAAAAACCTCTAAATTACCTCATAACAACCCCAAAACAAATCCAATAGCTCCCATATTAAAAATCCATCCTTAGAATTAGCCGATCTATTCTTGCCAAAGTTTTAAGAAATTTCTGAGGACCACAGCTACTATCCACCATTATGTAGCTCTTAATTTAACCATGTAAACACAAAATAAACTATATTTTTACGTAGAGAATACTTATGCCAACAACTTATCTGTATAACTCGAAGCCTAAAAATCAAATATGTAGGATGCATGGAGGGAGAAAGGTGGAGGAGGAATGAAATGTATGTTTTTCTGTGAAATAAAATTAACTAGTTTCCTTTCTATTTATAGTGAAAATTTATAAAAATATCTAGATATTTTGATGAATAGTGTTTAGATATTTATATGAATAGTGTTTAGATATTTATGTGAATAGTGTTTAGATATTTAAGAAGAGAATTTCAACTTTACTTCTCTTAATGAGATATTTTGTAAGATATTATCTAAATAATATTTAGTTGATGACTAGGTATATGATTAGGCAAGGTCATTTAAAATGTATTAGTCAAAAAGTGGTGCGGGTATCGGGAGTGAATAATAATTTTTAGGAAAAGTTCCAAGTTTTTATACTTACCCAAAATACGATGAATAGTAAAAATGAATAGTAAAAAGTGAATAGTAAAATGAATAGTAAAAAGTGAATAGTAATCCGAAAATGCGAATTGTTATAGTCTCTACCCCTTAAGGAGAACTTCGTCCCGAAGTTCTGTTGATGTTAACTTCTTACGGTGTGTCTAGGAGAATTTGGGATTTCAGGATCTCTAAAATAGTAGTGTTCACTCTGATTCGTCTAAGGTTGTGGTTAATGAGTCGTATCGGATGCAAATAAGCCACTTATTTATAATTCATTACTTACATAAAGAAGCGTCCAATTTTATGTAAGTAAGGTTTCATAAACTCATGGTTCGGTAATTTACAATTTCTTTATTTAAATAAAGAGGTGTCCTAATCCATTTAAATAAGGAGATTCTAAAATATCATACTTAAGAATTTCCAACACAAAAACTCGCTTTCTGGGATAGATAGTAAGATAATCAAGTCATCAAATCCTTAAAGCTAAGTAATAATATTATTTAACTCAAACCTTATGTCTCATCAAACAAGAACTGTCATAAGATCAAGTTAAATAATTAGTTATTACTGAGCTCCATATTTTTAATGACTCGACTGATCTCTGGGGTTCCTTATAATACTAAAGTCATATCATCTAACAGCGTGGAACTAAACCAATAACTAAAAAAAAGCATATGCGTATGTAGTGTGTGTATGGAAACTAAAGGAAGGTCTTAACGTATATAATAGTTATAGTCTAGGCACTAAATGCAACCTATTTCTCTATAACCAATGCTCTGATACAAATCTGTAACACCCCCAAAATACCGCAGCGGAAGACTGTGTCACTGGGGTGCTACTTCATAATACAAAGTACAAGTTATAGAAAACGACCTCTAAATGAGATGTTTTGAAAAGTTACCATTCGATTAATGAATTCAAAGTTACAACATGAGATTCCAAAGTATCATACATAAATGTATACAAAATGTTTTGAATGGTAAATGATAAAAGCGTAAGTCTTCAGAATATGCAGCTTGACTCTATATTCCATGCAATAGCTATCGCCTTACTAATCTGAGATAAACATGCTTAAGTGTCAACACAATGGTTGGTGAGTTCATAGAGTTTGTCTTAAAACAGTTGAAAAGACTTTAAAGAATGTTCACACAGCAAAGGCATTGTGAATCCACTCAGTTGCAAGTCTCGCCCATAACAAAACTTGCAACCTGTGTGTTCACAACCCACTGCTAAAGTATAGTATGATTAAGACATGTATTAGTTCATCACAACAGTTAAGCAATTAGTCATGAGGCTCTACTTCATCTCCGGAGACCTCATGTGGGTATGCTGCTCACAAAGATAGAATATCATTGGCTCGAATTCATCTCCAGAAACCTAACGCATATGTTATCAAAGGAGACTTACAAGTTTAGGTATAACGCAATCAAGTATAATGTAATCAAGTATGATGAAATCAAGTATAATGGAATCAAGTATAACACAATCAAGTATAAATGTTTTGGAGTATTTGTAAAAGCAAAAGCAAGTAGTTAAGCATGTATCTCCCCCAAAGAGTTAAAACAAGTATGAAAAGAGTAGGGGCTATGAGTCACCAAATAATAACTGATAAATGATAGTAGAAAATTGGGCAGCGCTTCCGCATCTATCTTCAAAAATCCATTTCCTTAACTATAAAAACCTCTAAATCACCTTATAACAACCCCAAAACAAATCCAATAGCTCCCATATTAAAAACCCATCCTTAGAATTAGCCGATCTATTCTTGCCAAAGTTTTAAGAAATTTCTGAGGACCACAGCTGCTATCCACCATTATGTAGCTATTAATCTAACCGCGTAAACACAAAATAAACTATATTTTTACGTAGAGAATACTTATGCCAACAACTTATCTGTATAACTCGAAGCCTAAAAATCAAATATGTAGGATGTATGGAGGGAGAAAGGTGGAGGAGGAGGGAAATGTGTGTTTTTCTGTGAAATAAAATTAACTAGCTTCCTTTCTATTTATAGTGAAAATTTATAAAAATATCTAGATATTTTGATGAATAGTGTTTAGATATTTATGTGAATAGTATTTAGATATTTAAGAAGAGAATTTTAACTTGACTTCTCTTAATAAGATATTTTGTAAGATATTATCTAAATAATATTTAGTTGATTACTAGGTATATGATTAGGCAAGGTCATTTAGAATGTATTAGTGATGAGGCGAAAAATGATCCGTTTTTAGGGGGTCATTTAAGCCCGAATTCGACTTTATTTGATCAAATATTGCCCTAAATCGTTCCTTTTGTGATTTTAGGTGTTTGGAGAGTGAATTCTGGAAAAGAGGCTATTTTGGACGTTTTTGGAGCATAAAGTGAAGAAAACAACAAAGTACCGAAAATCCAAGCTGGAAACACAAGGTGACGGCGTCAAGGTATTACTCTTGACGGCGTCAGACAAGATGAATATTTTACCGTAGGTTGTGACGGCGTCAGATGGAGAGATGACGGCGTCAAAGTGGCCAAGAATATTTTACCGTAGGTGGTGACGGCGTCACCAAGGCCGTCACAAGTGGATCTAGGGCGTCCGAGGAAGTTATTGGCGGCTGGTTGACGGCGTCAGAATTTACTCTTGACGCCGTCAGGACGAATTTCCTATATATAGTTTTCTAGTTTTTTCATAAAAAAAAGAGAAGTTTTGGTGAAACCCTAAAGACGATTTTGGTGCCTCTTTTACAGGTTTTTCAAGGGTTCCAAACCCTTGAGACTTTGCATTGTAATTGAGATAAGTATACTCTTAATTCAATCAATATATCTATGTGTTGGTTGTTTATCTTTTGTTCTTATCTAATTCTACTATGCTAGGGTAGATTTACTTTGTGTTTGCTTAGATCTAATGAAACCTAGATGTTGATTATGTGTTAATTACTTGTCTATTCTTGTTCTTGGATGAATGATATTATATGTTAGGCTTAAGAAAACTGGCAGATCTCCAAATGGTAACATGCTTGAACGTCTTAAGAAACATGAACCGAGGCGTACTAGGTCTTTATTGGTTGTATTTAATGCATGAGCCACTGTTTACAATCCCTATAGTTGTGCTGGGTCATGGTGTAGGAGGAGATAAGAGCTCATAGAGTTGGGGAGTTATGTATGCCACCCCACGAATGGTATTAAGGAATACAATCCGTCATCCATACAAGTGTAACAAGTAATTGACATGTAAAAGATATCTAGGGAGTAATGAAGTCTAAGTAAACACAATTTCTCCAAATACTGCTCACAACCTTAGTTTAATATTAGCTTAATTTCATTTCCATTAGTTTAATTAGTTATAAAGTAGTTTTTGGGTTAGTTGAATAACAACTAATTCCGCCCACTCTTCCAAAACCCGAGATTTTACTTGCTTTCATAAAATATAAAAACACAAAAATAATCATCTTTCATCTTTAGAACTATTAATTAGGCTTTCTAATCCTAGCGACACTATTCCTAAGCTGAACGATCAATCCCCCGGTACTTGTCACTATACTATACTACAACGATCAGGTACACTGCCTGGTGGGGGTTGTAAGCCTCGCGAGATCCCTCGAGAGGTAAAGCAAGGTGCGATTCCCACGCATCAAGTTTTTGGCGCCGCAGCCCGGGGAATAGTTATTGTCTAGGTTAGGATTTCTTTTTATTAGGTCTACTTGCTAGATTCCTTTCTAGTAAGATTTTTATTTTTATTTTTAGGTCTTCTTTAGTCTATCTTATTTCTTCGTGCCTTTGTTCGTAACTCTTTACCATCCGACATCATGGAAGGTGGTAACATCTTTGAACCCGTCATCCCACCACAACAAAACCCACCATTAGAACCCCTTAGGCCCCGAACCTTAGGAGAGTATTCCCGACCTAGCCACCAAGGCTACCGAAACACCATTGAGCTCACCGGAGCCAATGTGACCCCCTTGCGATCCGACACCATCCGGTTGGTGCAAAGCGGATGTGCATTCCATGGACTTCGTTCCGAAGATCCAAACCAACACCTTAAGGATTTCCTCAAAATCGTAGATTCCATAGACCTAGGTGTTGAAACTAGAGATACTACCCGTTTACGCCTATTCCAATTCTCTCTACGGGATCAAGCTAGTCAATGGCTTGAGCGTTTACCCGCGGGATCCATCACCACATGGGATGATCTCACCACTCGTTTCCTTGCTCAATTTTTCCCACCGGGGAGAACTACTAAGCTTAGGAATGACATCTTGATGTTCCAACAACGTCAAAATGAATCTTTTTATGAAGCATGGAATCGATATAAAGACCTACTCTGAAAAGTTCCTCATCATGGGATCGAACCATGGCTGCAGATCCAAATCTTTTATGGTAAAGTTGACTATCAGACAAGGAAAGCCATTGATTACGCAGCCAAGGGTAGGCTAGATAGACTTAGCGTTGACGAATGTTGGAAAGTTCTTGAGGAGTTGGCACAATACGAAGAGGAAGGATGGGAGGACCCGATGCTCCCAAGCAAAGCAAAGCTTGACTATGCATGTGCCACCCAAGAACAATTGCTGGGAAGTATCGAGAAACAGGTAAAAGAACTGATGAGTATTGAGAAACTGGCTAATGAACCCATATGGAACCCTAGTCCACTTAGGAACACAGTTATCTGCCAAAATTTTCCTGAACGCTCACGGCAAGAGGAATTCGAAGGAATAATGGTAACCTTCATGGATAATCAGGAAAAGCAAATCCAGCACCTTGAAGCACGCATGGAAAACACTCACAAATCCTTCATGGATTTCGCAGACCAATTCATATCAAGGGTCAAAGAAAAGATCAAAGAAAATTCTATACCCAAAAAAATTGAAAAAGTCTTCGAGGTGTCAGCCTCTTTGGTATTTGACCAGGAGGACAGCTGGAAATTCTCCTCAAATGTGTTACCACTAACTACCCCCCATTCTCATGAACACCCCCACACGGAGAAAAGCTCGCGGATAAATTGCATTTTCGTTGGATGCTTGCGAACCACATTCCCAATCTTATCCAAAAAACGTTCTTTTGGTTTTAAACCTGGTGTAAAGAGGCCACGCCTCATAAATACCATTGATTTGAAACCTCCCATTGAACAACATCTTTCTTCCCGCACCAACGACCCGTGCATAAGGATCAACTTAGCCAAAACATCGCCCGACCCCAGCTACTACCTCACTCTTTCCGCGACAGTAATGAGACGTTCGACCCTGGTGGGCCTCGTTAATGAGATGGCTACTCATGAGTTTTACTCACGTTTAGTTATTCGCGCAAAGAACAGGGACTAAACTTGAAACTACTCCAAAGTCCACCCCACACGGGCATTTGACGGCGTCAAAATTAACCCTTGACGCCGTCAGCTCGATGAATCAGCATTATTAACCCAAAAACCAATCACTTTCAACCCATACCCCACAAATCTCACCCAAGTGTTGCTGCTACTCCGACTCTCAAACCCCCAATTCGACATCTTCCGCCTTCGATCTCTCCTTTGTAAGTAAGTTTTCTTCATCCTTTCTCGGTTAATTATCCTTAGGACCCGTCAATTTGAAAAACCCCTTTCGCCCAAAACCCCGTTCTTGACCCACCATTAGCAAATCGTAATGCCATCCAATTGGTGATTTGTAATCGTGGGGTTACCATTTGATGATGTTGTCTCATCCGAATCATGCATTAATTCAGGGAGAACCCATCATGCCTCGGATTTTTTGACCCCCCACCCCTGTTTCCTGATTTAAGGAGCGTTTGGGTAATGGGTTAAGAGTTTGAAAATTGATTTTTCCCTCGCTTTTGCATGGCTTCATTTCTGGTCCATCTGACGGCGTCAGAAAATACTCTTGACGGCGTCAGATGTGTCTGACTGCATAAAATTCATATAAATCTCGCGTTCTAATCCTTTCCACTCACTACATTTTGTTTTCAGGAAAATGAGCAAACGAACTCGCCAACATAGGGGTAGTTCTTCTAGATCTCAGGGAGTTACTTATGGGGAGTTAGTGCATAGTTGGAGTGAGTTTGGTGATGTCGGCACTAGTACTAAGTATGAGGGGTTGTGTAACCACCACATCGATGTTGGGGCGGTGGTTGACTGGGACTTTCTGAGGGCTAGTGGGTTGGAAGGTGAGTTTGTAGGGAGGATCCGCACAGATGGATTCGCGGGTCCGCAGTGGGAGAGATTGTTTAGGATGAGGGAGACGGTGTTTAGTGAGTTGGTACGAGAGTTCTTTGCGACTTTTCGGTTTGACCAAGCTGAGGCTAGGGGAGATATGGGGGGCACCACGATATACTTTAGGCTAGGGGGTGAGTTGAGGACTTGTTCTGTGGCTGAGTTTGGTTGGAGGCTGGGGCTATACGCTAGTGAGGAGGTTGATGGGGCTTTTCTGCTGAATTTGTTACATGGAGAGACTCAGCGGATTGAGTTGAGGTGTGTTACCTTTTGGCCCACCATAGGGAATGGGGCCTACACCTCGACCACTGGGGCCGCATCTATCAGGGACCCCATTGTCAGGCTAGTTCACCGATGCATCACCTATAGCTTGTCTGCACGCCAGGGTACCACCCACCGTATCACTTCTTCAGACTTATTCTACTTGTACACCATCTTGTCCGAGGATGTCTATTGCAACATCCCGTTTTGGGTAGCCAGTTATCTGAAGACCAGTGTGGGTGAGAGGGATATCGAAAGGATTTATGGGGGGATGTTCATCACACGGTTGGCCCGTTCCTATGGTCTTCTTACTCCTCAGATCATGGGATACTTGAGCGACTGTGGGAACTGCAGGATAGTGAGGGCGAAATCCCTTAGGCAGATGAGGATTGTGATGCAGATAGGGGATGGTACCTATATATGGTACATAGGGGCTGATGATGAGGATGATGACGGTGATGATGAGGGAGTGCCCCAGCAGCATCAGTATGAGGCAGGAACGGCTGATTACTACCGACATATGAGTCGGGGAGACTGGCAGGCACACCAGGGTGTCTGGATGGGTCAGATGGACACGTGGCGAGCAGCTACCGACCAGCGCTTTGACTGGATGTATGATCATACCGTTCGCCAGATGCAACACCTGTCCACCCGAGATCAGCTTGAGCCTCACTTACAGATTGACCCCTTCCCAGGCCGAGAGACTAACTACCCTCCCTATGGGTACACTGGACATCTCCCACCTGGTTATGATTATCGTTTTGGTCCTCCCCCTCAGTGATCCATCTTGATGTCTGTAATTCTTGAACTATTTATTCTTGGTTGAACAATTTGAAACATTTGGTTGTAATAGTCTAGGATCCGGCCTTTGTTGGCATTGAACAATTTCTATTTCTGTTCTTTTAATTTGTGTATGAATAATTAGCTTTTAATTTTTGTTGATGGTTTATCTTTACAAACCCATGTTTTGTGTTATTTTAATTGTTTGATTGTTATTTGCTTCCGTATGCATGTTTTATTTTTATTGTTGGTTGATCATGTTTCTGTCACACCCCCAATTTACCTGACTTGCAGCGGAATGGAATACCTGGGGGTGTCTGTCATAGCACCACAGTTACAGTTACATTGAACGACCTAAAGTGTCGTTTGGAAAATACTGCATTTGATCATTGAAATAATCCAGAGTTTACAAAATGAGGTCCCCAAAATGTGTTGCATGTTTATGAAAACAAGTCATACTAGATCAAACGTTTACATAAGTGCATGAAATAATGATGAGACGCGTCGACTCCGCGACTCCATGAAGGTCCAAATGCATGTCACATGAGCTACCTTAATAACCTGAAATACATTGCTAAAACGTCAACACGAATGTTGGTGAATTCCATAGGTTTATAAAATGTAATGATGTACGGCCACCACAAGTAAAAGTGCAAGATAAAAATCTCATGAAAATTGTACAATAGACCTTAAGCTCATGACACCGAAGCTATGACTGATGAAACTATGCCCCTCCTGAATGTTCTGCCGAAACACTCAAATGTAAAAGACATGACATGCATCCGCTTACTGTTGGTAATCACTACCACGGATGGAGGCGTCACCCTCGATAGATCTATCCACTCACTCTCGCTTACCGGTAAATTAACGGTTCATGATGTTACAGGGGACTTATCACATGGCAAGGTAACTTAAGCAATGTACATGTTTGAATACTTGGGCTCGTACTAAAATGATTGATGCAATGTATTCCCCCCGTGGGATTTGAAAACAATCAAAAATGTTGAATTGAAAACGGGGCTATGAAAACTCACCATAACTGATGAAACTGTGATGAAATGAAATGAACACCAATGAACAATTAGCTGCTGCAACCCAATATGATGGTACCATGAACATGTAATGAGCTAAAAAACAAGGCGCGCACACTAGCCGCAACCTAATATGAATGATGAACGATCTACTTTAGATCATGAAATGATGTTATGAATGTCCATGCACATGTTTCCTATACCACTCTACTCTTTGAAAAACACTTGTTGTTATCAAAAGTATATATTCCAAGACTTAGGAAAAATATGGCTATTAGAAAAATAAACTAGTTGTAATATATATACTTATATATATATATATATATATATATATATATATATATATATATATATATATATATATATATATATATATATATATATATATATATATATATATATATATATCGTATGTACCAATGTTTGTGTTGAAATCCTCTGTTTGAAATCCTTGAAATAACGCCTTGTGGTGATGAAAATATACTTGTGTTCACTAATACGTCATTAGTTATGAATTTAGGTACTTGGTTAATATTTCTAGAAAATCTAGAATTTAGTACGTATTGTTATTATTATTATTTCTAAAAGCTGCCAATTATAGAGGATTTTTGCCGATATGGAAACGTGAATATCTTTGTCGTTATAAGCCCGTTTTACTTGTTCTTTATATCCATGGTTACGTCTTAACATGTAGTAATATATTTTGGAAAGCTTGACCCCTCCGGGTTACGTCTAAAGTCTCTTTTTGTCCGACGAAAAACGTCCATCAGCATGTATTTTTCCGGAAAATAGTTTTCGTCAATAAACTTGCAAAAATCATAACTTCTTCGTTATAAACTCTTTTTAATCCGTTCTTTCGCCTACGGATTCGTTTTTGAAAGTATTTTCTAAAAATTTTGCCAGATTTTCCTTGGTGTTTACTGATTTTCCATAAATCAACAAAATGGGACAGCATGTTTATAAACTTGTTAGAAATCCATTTCCAAGGTTCAAAACTAGTTTTTACTTCAACCAAATCTCTTGCAAACACCACAAATCTATACTAATCCTACCATACACCTTCTTAGGGTGCCATGGGTTCCTAATGACTAGTAATCAAGTTAATTTAACAAAGGAACACCTAAATCACAATCTAGGGTTTGTATGTTCAAAAAGTCTTCAAAAATAAAGTGGTATAACTAGTTTGTGCATGAAATTAATCATGAATACTATAAGATACATGTGTTAATTAGATGAAAACATGAAAATAAATTTGAATACTCACTTTGAAATAATAGGTGATGAGATGATGAGAAACCTTGGATTACTTGTGTTTTTGTGTTATGATTCTTGATTAGGATGATGAAATGAACAACTTTGATGCTTTAACTTTTGGAAAATGATCACTTGATCATGGTGATGGGTGTTGGGTCGTGGTTTAGAGATGGGGAAGAGATGAGATGAGCCTTTTTGATCTTAAAATTATGTATGTTTATGTTATTAGTGGTTTATGTAAATACTAGTATAAGTTATATTGTTTAATATGTATACATAATGACTAGAGGTTAAGGAAACTAGTCATGTGGTTATGGTGGGGTCTTTGTATAAAAAGAAAGAAGCAAATTGTGATTTGAGTTGTTAATTAATTCCTAGTGTAGTATTAGTGTAGAGATTTAGTTAGTTTAGTTATAATCGGGTACCGGGTTTGCTAGAAATTAATATTAACGAAGTTAACCGGGACTTAATAAAGTTGTAAATATGTTAAAAATATGTTGGGTACAATTACTGAGTGATCGGGTGATTATTGTTTAGTTTTCACGAAAACCGTCGTAATATTCATAAGCTCGCGTTATAAATAAAATAAATTTCCAAAATACTGGGTAACTGAATGTTATAACTTTTATGATGATAAAATGGATATAAAAATATGTCGGGACCATTGTGGGAATATTTAGATATATTCGTCGTGTTTATATACCGGGTGTTAACGTTTATTTATAAATAATTATAAGGAAAACGTTAAATGTATCAAATATATAAATTTGAAAATCCTAAGAGTGGTATAACATGTAAATGACCTACTGATGATATGCAGACTATCTCCAGTCCGTATGAAATGTCATTATTGATAATGCATGAATTCGCACCTGAACCAATACGGTTACGCGAATTTGAATACCCGTAAACTAAATTTACGATGAAATGTGTAATGCACGTGAATGATGAAATCTTTTCCCGCAATGAATAGTGTTCAATGAATAGTAAAATTTCTGAATGCTTCTCGGAATGTCAAACTGACACTAAAAATTATGAATAGTAAACTGATGAATAGTGTTTTGATGAATAGTGTTTTGATGAATAGTGTTTTTCCAAAGTTCGGGAAATGACCTGAAATGGTGAGTTGTGATAGTTTCTCAATTAAAATGTGAAATACTTTATTATGTTGTTTTGCCTAGTCTTAACTTCAACCTAAAGGTATTTTTGCAAAAGATAAGTGTAAGGGGAAACCCCAAATATGTTTTTAAGAAACAAACCGATCATGATTCTCCACAATATTTAATGGACACGTATATTCGTATTTGTTAGAGTCAAATGCTTGTATCGAGTCATAATGAAGTTTTGCAGGATTTTCCAGGAAGTAGGACGAGGTTTTTCCAGAAATTTTCCGGAAACTTAACATAAAGATTTCTGCAGGTCCATTCTGACGGCGTCAGGAAATTGCTCTTGACGGCGTCAGGAGTTAAAAATCTGGAAATTTTACCGATTTTGTTTTTCTAACGGAGTCTTATGGTTTTTGTGAATTATTAAGTTTTATAATCTCCAGGGAATCTGCAAACTTCATTCCACAAGCATTATATCTTACTTTGTTTTCTAGGATTTAGTAACTTATATAGGATGCCGCCGATTTTACGCGAGGTTGCCTTGTCTACTTTTGTCAGGATTTACAGGTTATTTAAGACAAGAAGATGATTTATATTCTGGAAGGGAAGCTTTGATTGCTCATTTTCTTGGAGGAAGATCTAATCTGGCCAACCTAAAATCCATACCAAGCAAATCAGGGGAGTATTTGATTTCATTCTCTTTACTTTTTACTTTTACATTCTTTACTTGAACATTGGGGACAATGTTCATCCTAAGTGTAAGGGGAGGGTAAAAAGATGATACCTTACATATGCACTTTCGCTTGAGTTTGTTTTGTTTGATAGTAGATGTGTAATAAAACTATGAGAAATACTTGTTAGTGTAATTTTAGCGCCAAATTTAAAATTTTTTACAACATTTAGGAGTGAAACTTTAGCCATAGCAAGCGTCTCATGGATAGGAGGTGGTATGACTAGCACATAACCGTATATTCAGAAAAATTTTCCACCCAAAGATGTGAGGTTCGCCTTTAGTTTTGATAGGAAAAGCATTTATTATTAGTGCTTATGAGTGTACCGGTAGCATTTAGATTCTAGAACTTGCGTTAGTGATGCATCCCGAGACCGCTAGTGAGACTACATTCGTGTAGTAGGATTTACTACATGATAAGAGGCATTAGGATTACCCTTGTGTTAAACCCGTATCATAATTACTTGACCATTTAAGTCATATTACTTGGCTAGTTAAGTCAACTAATTTTTCCTACACCCTTTGCGTTGTACTCATTTTTAGTACACGATACCCCTAGTACACCCCTCCGAGCCTATCTTTTCGTTTCTAACTTTAAGCATCTTACTTAAAGGAAGAATTTGTTACACCCCACTTAAATGTACACCCAAATCGCCTTAGCCTTCCGTGTATGCGCTCATTTTTAGTGCATTATTGTTATTTGTTAAACCCTAAGTTAACTTTCTAATTGATTACATGGTTGCTAAGTCGAGTCATATCCTTGTACATATTGTTTTGGGACGATTGGGACTCATGGGTAAGTACTTATTTTATGGAGTAATGGGGAAGAACATAATACTATTACCCCCATATGTACGTTAATCTTAAAAGTGCTCCAAGTGTTTTGATTTTCTTAATTCGAGTCATTAGATTAGTTAATGTAAAGTATGTAAAGATTCAAGTGTAAGGGGAATGCTTATACCCCTATGATGTATTATTTTGGATGGTAGGGTAAGAGTGTATTCAAAAAAAAAAAAAAAGAAAAAAAAAGGAAAAAAAAAAAAAAAAAACATACGGACTACCATCCCGTTTTCATTCTATGTTTTTGTTATTTTTCATTTATTAGCTTAAGTCGAGTCTAGTCTTGGCTTAGCAACGCCATCTTGTATATGTAATTTACTAAGATTGTTAACTCGCCACCAGTAAAATTCCCTTTATCCAACAAAACCGTGTATTTCATATCCCTACACCTAACGTTATAACCCTTTAAAAGACCTCTTTGATAGTTTATCCTAGGTGCTTACGCCATGTGGTGGAGGTTTGATCCTTTCCCAAGCCTATGGTAATCTATTTTGCTATGACAGGTAGTGAGAGATATCTTCCATTTCCATAATGTTATATTACTTTATTACACCCGAGAGATGTGAGTATCTAAACACTATTTGTGAGGTGCTTGTGTATGACCTCCGTGCTTGTCTATTGGTCTTTAGTGGAACGATTATTTGTTGTAATTACTTTTATATTAGTGTTAAATGACCCCTAACTTGTCTTTTGAATAGAATAAAAGCTCATTTGCTTGAGGACAAGCAAATCTCAAGCGTAAGGGTATATGATGAGGCGAAAAATGATCTGTTTTTAGGGGGTCATTTAAGCCCGAATTCGACTTTATTTGATCAAATATTGCCCTAAATCGTTCCTTTTGTGATTTTAGGTGTTTGGAGAGTGAATTCTGGAAAAGAGGCTATTTTGGACGTTTTTGGAGCATAAAGTGAAGAAAACAACAAAGTACCGAAAATCCAAGCTGGAAACACAAGGTGACGGCGTCAAGGTATTACTCTTGACGGCGTCAGACAAGATGAATATTTTACCGTAGGTTGTGACGGCGTCAGATGGAGAGATGACGGCGTCAAAGTGGCCAAGAATATTTTACCGTAGGTGGTGACGGCGTCACCAAGGCCGTCACAAGTGGATCTAGGGCGTCCGAGGAAGTTATTGGCGGCTGGTTGACGGCGTCAGAATTTACTCTTGACGCCGTCAGGACGAATTTCCTATATATAGTTTTCTAGTTTTTTCATAAAAAAAAAGAGAAGTTTTGGTGAAACCCTAAAGACGATTTTGGTGCCTCTTTTACAGGTTTTTCAAGGGTTCCAAACCCTTGAGACTTTGCATTGTAATTGAGATATGTATACTCTTAATTCAATCAATATGTCTATGTGTTGGTTGTTTATCTTTTGTTCTTATCTTAATTCTACTATGCTAGGCTAGATTTACTTTGTGTTTGCTTAGATCTAATGAAACCTAGATGTTGATTATGTGTTAATTACTTGTCTATTCTTGTTCTTGGATGAATGATATTATATGTTAGGCTTAAGAAAACTGGCAGATCTCCAAATGGTAACATGCTTGAACGTCTTAAGAAACATGAACCGAGGCGTACTAGGTCTTTATTGGTTGTATTTAATGCATGAGCCACTGTTTACAATCCCTATAGTTGTGCTGCGTCATGGTGTAGGAGGAGATAAGAGCTCATAGAGTTGGGGAGTTATGTATGCCACCCCACGAATGGTATTAAGGAATACAATCCGTCATCCATACAAGTGTAACAAGTAATTGACATGTAAAAGATATCTAGGGAGTAATGAAGTCTAAGTAAACACAATTTCTCCAAATACTGCTCACAACCTTAGTTTAATATTAGCTTAATTTCATTTCCATTAGTTTAATTAGTTATAAAGTAGTTTTTGGGTTAGTTGAATAACAACTAATTCCGCCCACTCTTCCAAAACCCGAGATTTTACTTGCTTTCATAAAATATAAAAACACAAAAATAATCATCTTTCATCTTTAGAACTATTAATTAGGCTTTCTAATCCTAGCGACACTATTCCTAAGCTGAACGATCAATCCCCCGGTACTTGTCACTATACTATACTACAACGATCAGGTACACTGCCTGGTGGGGGTTGTAAGCCTCGCGAGATCCCTCGAGAGGTAAAGCAAGGTGCGATTCCCACGCATCAATTAGTCAAAAAGTGGTGCGGGTATAGGGGTGAATAATAATTTTTAGGAAAAGTTCCAAGTTTCTATACTGACCTAAAATACGATGAATAGTAAAAAGTGAATAGTAATAGCGAATAGTAAAATGAATAGTAAAAAGTGAATAGTAAAAACGAATAGTAATCCAAAAACGCGAATTGTTACAGTCTCTACCTCTTAAGGAGAACTTCGTCCCGAAGTTCTGTTGATGTTAACTTCTTACGGTGTGTCTAGGAGAATTTGGGATTTCAGGATCTCGAAAATAGTGGTGTTCACTCTGATTCGTCTAAGGTTGTGGTTAATGAGTTGTATCGGATGCAAATAAGCCACTTATTTATAATTCATTACTTACATAAAGAAGCGTCCAATTTTATGTAAGTAAGGTTTCATAAACTCATGGTTCGGTGATTTACAATTTCTTTATTCAAATAAAGAGGCGTCCCAATCAATTTAAATAAGGAGATTCTAAATCATCCTACTTAAGAATTTCCAATACAAAAACTCGCTTTCTGGGATAGATAGTAAGATAATAAAGTCATCAAATCCCTAAAGCAAAGTAATAATATTATTTAACTCAAACCTTATGTCTCATCAAACAAGAACTGTCATAAGATCAAGTTAAATAATTAGTTATCACTCAGCTCCATATTTTTAATGACTCGACTAATCTCTGGGGTTCCTTATAACACTAAAGTCATATCATCTAACAACGTGGAACTAAACCAATAACTAAAAAAAAGCATATGCGTATGTAAGGAAAATAAAGAGGAGGGTCTTAACGTATATAATAGTTATAGTCAAAGCACTAAATGCAACCTAGTTCTCTATAACCAATGCTTTGATACAAATCTGTAACACCCCCAAAATACCGCAGCGGAAGACTGTGTCACTGGGGTGCTACTTCATAATACAAAGTACAAGTTATAGAAAACGACCTCTAAATGAGACGTTTTGAAAAGTTACCATTCGATTAATGAATTCAAACTTACAAACATGAGATTCCAAAGTATGATACATAAATGTATACAAAATGTTTTGAATGGTAAATGATAAAAGCGTAAGTCTTCAGAATATGCAGCTTGACTCTATGTTCCATGCACTAGCTATCGCCTTACTAACCTGAGATAAACATGCTAATGTGTCAACATAATGGTTGGTGAGTTCATAGAGTTTGTCTTAAAACAGTTGAAAAGACTTTAAAGAATGTTCACACAGCAAAGGCATTGTGAATCCACTCAGTTGCAAGTCTCGCCCATAACAACACTTGCAACTTGTGTGTTCACAACCCACTGCTAAAATATAGTATGATTGAGACATGTATAAGTTTATCACAACAGTTAAGCAATTAGTCATGAGGCTCTACTTCATCTCAAGAGACCTCATGTGGGTTTGCTGCTCACAAAGATAGAATATCATTGGCTCTACTTCATCTCCAGAAACCCAACACATATGTTATCAAAGGAGACTTACAAGTTTAGGTATAACGCAATCAAGTATAATGTAATCAAGTATGATGAAATCAAGTATAATGCAACCAAGTATAACACAATCAATTATAAATGTTTTGGAGTATTTGTAAAAGCAAAAGCAAGTAGTTAAGCATGTATCTCCCCCAAAGAGTTAAAACAAGTATGAAAAGAGTAGGGGCTATGACTCACCTAATAATAACTGATAAATGATACTAGAAAATTGGGCAGCGCTTCCGCATCTATCTTCAAAAATCCATTTCCTTAACTATAAAAACCTCTAAATCACCTCATAACAACCCCAAAACAAACCCAATAGCTCCCATATTAAAAACCCATCCTTAAAATTAGCCGATCTATTCTTGCCAAAGTTTTAAGAAATTTCTGAGGACCACAGCTCCTATCCACCATTGTGTAGCTCTTAATCTAACCGCGTAAACACAAAATAAACTATATTTTTACGTAGAGAATACTTATGCCATCAACTTATTTGTATAACTCGAAGCCTAAAAATCAAGTATGGAGGGAGAAAGGTGGAGGAGGAGGGAAATGTGTGTTTTTTTGTGAAATAAAGTGAACTAGTTTCCTTTATATTTATAGTGAAAATTTCTGAAAATATCTAGATATTTTGATGAATAGTGTTTAGATAGTTTTGTGAATAGTGTTTAGATATTTAAGAAGAGAATTTCAACTTGACTTCTCTTAATGAGATATTTTGTAAGATATTATCTAAATAATATTTAGTTGATGACTAGGTATATGATTACATTTAAAATGTATTAGTCAAAAGGTGGTGCGGGTATCGGGAGTGAATAGTAATTTTTAGGAAAAGTTCCAAGTTTCTATACTGACCGGAAATACGATGAATAGTAAAAATGAATAGTAAAAAGTCAATACTAAAAAGTGAATAGTAATTCGAAAATGCGAATTGTTACAGTATGAGTCGATCGGCCAAGACAAAAGAGAAGAAAAAAACACACTAGGGATATTATGTGTACAAGAGGTGAACAAATAATGACCCTATGTGTTTGTATATATAGTATGAAAAACTTCGAGCTCAAGTTAAACAAGGAATGGGTTTCCCCATCCCTATGCCGATCGGCCACAAGCCCACAAGGGCTTCTGGAAGCTTCTTGACTTTCCAAAAAGTCATACACAAAACATTCTTTTTATTCGTCTATCGGTCGTTAGTCATTTTCCGTTAAATACTAACGGTCGTTACTCGTTTTGTGTTTATTGATATATATATATATATATATATATATATATATATATATATATATATATATATATATATATATATATATATCATTATATATTTAATTATTAATCTTTAATACTCATACGTAAAGTGTGCAATCCCGTGATCTCGAGTTCGATCCTAACATACAACTACTAAAATAATGTCCATAAACTAACAGGTTTGTCCCCTTAATCTTAGCTCTAGTACTTGAGTGGTCTTTCTAGAGATTTAACTTATAATGGATGACATTTAAGTTGCAATATACCAAGTTAATCAAGATTCCTGGTATGCTTGTATATTTGAACTATTTTTTGCTTGATTGATATTTACAAAAAAACAAATTTGTCACAAACAAGGGTTATTGGAAAATAATAATTGATCCTTGCATTAATTATACAAAAATATTCACACGAATGCACTGTTTGAAACTTGCAGAATCACAACGCAATTAGAGTACTTACCATTGTCGCATACTACATATACATGCAATCCGGAAGAAGAGAGTTTAAAGAACTATTCTTGGCTTGACTTGAGTTTCTTTATCTTCCAAATTGATCTATACGGCTTATATGATGGAACGGACATACTGTGAAACTACTGAATTGGTTTATGCTTGTTGTTGCTGCAACTAATACGCTCTTGTACATGCAGATTTCACTATATATATATTTAAGAGTAAATACATATGCTTAAGTTTTCTTCAGTAAGATGTGAAGCGGAACCCTAAAACTATATGGTAAATTACTGGATTTTGTTCATTTATTAGGTCTTGTAAGAGTAAAACTTGTTTCCCTAAAAAGATAGCGAAAATACTGTCTTAACTTGGAGACTTAAATTCCTTTCTCAAACATATCCGTATCTACATATGTTGGTTTTAGGTAAGTACATGAATGAAATGGGCGCCGTCACACATTTACCCTACCCATCATTGACAAAAATATAGACTATCCAGGACTAGATATAGTTTAAGTTTAGGTAGATTTGACTTTCGAATCCTGGTATCAGCACAATGAGGTTTTATGCGATAATAATTAATCACATCGATAAGTAACACACTATCAACAAATTTTGATTGCAATCTAGTCAACATTATTGTGCTTAGTTAAACGATAAATATATACTTGCACCTTACTTAAAGAAGAAACATGTGAAGAGTCATTGTTGCTAAATGATGAGGCGAAAAATGAACCACTTTTAGGGGGTCATTTAAGCCCGGAATTGACTTTATTTGATCAAATATTACCCTAAGTCGTTCCTTTTGTGATTTTAGGTACTTTGGGAGTGAAATCTGGAAAAGGAAGCAATTCGGACATTTTTGGAGCATAAAAGTGAAGAAAACGCCAAAGACTTAATTTTCCATGCTGGAAACAGTGTATGACGGCGTCAAGAGGAAATATTTGATGGCGTCAAGAGTAAAGTCCATGACGATCCAGAAGAAACCTGAAGGCGTCACAACTAGAGCGTCAAGAGTTAAAATCATGACGGCCTGCATAAGGTGTACACATGACAGCGTCAGATCCAGATCTAGGCAGTCCGAGGAACTATTTGGTGGCGAGATGACGGCGTCAGAAATTTGTTCTTGACGCCGTCATCTTCTAAAATCTGTATATAGTTTTCTAATTTTCATTCATATAAGGGAACTTGTGTGGAGAAACCCTAGGGCCAAACCTTGTATGTATTTTACAGCTTTTTCAAGGGTTTTCAACCCTTGAATCCTTTCATGTGCTATTGAGACAAGTCTTCTCTTAATTCAATCAATATGTGTATGTGTTGGTTGTCTATATCTCGTGCTTGTCTTAATTTCAACATGCTAGGCTAGATCTATCTTGTGTTTGCTTAGATCTAATGAAACATAGATGTTAATTATGTGTTGATTACTTGTTTATGGTTGTATTGGATGAATGATTTCAATGTTAGGCTTAAGAAAACTGGCAGATCTCCATTGTGTAACATGCTTGAACGTCTGAGGAAACATGAACCGATGTGTACTAGGTTTTATTGGTTGTATTTAATGCATGAGTAAATTCTAATGATCCCATGTTAGGAGCTTCTCCTCGACATAGGAGTGAAGTAGGCACTCATAGGATTGGGGAAGTAAGTACGCCACCCCATGAATGGTATTAAGGAATACAATCCGTCATCCACGCAACTATAACAAGTAATTAACGTGTAAAAGATATCTAGGGAGTAGTGAAATCTAAGTAAACACATTTCTCCCACATGTTGCTCACAACCTTAGTTTTAATTAGTTTAATTTCATTTTTAGTATTTTACTTTGATTGCATCTTTAGTATTGGGTTAGTTGACTAGCAACTAATTCCACCCAAATCCTTCAAACCCGAGATTTTTACTTGCTTTCTTAAAAATATAAAAATAGAAAAAGAATCATCCCTCATCTCTAGACCTAGTCTTTAGGTTTTCTAATCCTAGCGACACTATTCCTAGTTGAATGATCAATCCCCCGGTACTTGTCACTATACTATACTACAACGATCAGGTACCTGCCTGGTGGGGGTTGTAAGCTTTTCGATATCCCTTGAGAGGTAAAGCCTAGTGCAAACCCCACGCATCAAGTTTTTGGCGCCGCAGCCCGGGGAATAGTTATTGTCTAGGTTAGAATCTCTTTTTATTAGGTCTACTTGTTAGATTCCTTTCTAGTAAGATTTTATTTTTATTTTTAGGTTCTCTAACCTTAGGATCACTAGGAGTCGTAGTTCCACTAGAAACCTTATCTTGCCTTATGCAGAACCCGAAAGAGAAATGCGTAGGTTAAGACGATCTCACTTAACTCCTGAACCATCTAGCGTTGCCATCGATTTTGATGCACCTCTTTCTGAAGAAAATTCAGAAAATCACCTTACACCTCCTAGCTCCCAACCCAACAACGAGATGAGTACACCCGCAACTCCTACTCCTAAGTGCCTTAAGGACTACTCCTCCCCAAACCCTCGTGGCTTCTCAAATGCCATTGTCTACCCAAATGAACACACCAATGAGGTCTTGCATGCGACCGATGTTTGCTTGTCCAAAGTGTGTGTAAGTTTTGTGGATTAGATGAGGAAGATCCAATTCAACACATTAAAGGCTTCCTGAAAATAGTAGACACCCTCCACACGGATGGGGCTACTAGAGACACGTCCCGATTATGATTCTTTCCTTTCACCCTCTATGAAAAAGCCCAAGAGTGGTATGATAAGCTCCCTTCTGAATCTATTTTCACATGGGAGCAACTCATATCCAAGTTCTATGAGAAGTTCTTTCCACCTGGAAAAAACTTCAGCATTTAGAGATAGGATCCTCCATTTCCGAAAAGGGAAGGACGAATGTTAGGTCACCATTTAGTAAACA
Organism: Artemisia argyi; assembly: GCA_030686995.1. NCBI lineage: Eukaryota > Viridiplantae > Streptophyta > Magnoliopsida > Asterales > Asteraceae > Artemisia > Artemisia argyi. Next base: position 187,157,059 of record CM060684.1, read on the forward strand.
CAAGTATGATTTATAAAGAAATAAGATGAGAAAAGAGATTGGTTGATTATGAGATAATATGAAAGATGAAAGTGCAAGAGTTTTCTTAAGATTATCAAATAACGAACAATAGAAATGATAACATAAGGTTTCTATTTATAAGGGAGGAGTTAGGGCAACACTCCCTTCCTCCCTTATCCTTTCATACGTGGGCTTTAAGGCCTCATGGGCTTTTACATGTTGCCCATTAACTTAGACAATAATAAGAAATAATACTTAAGCAACCTATTACAAAATGTAATGACCGAGACTTGACTAAATACTAAAGTATGATCCCAACAATCTCCCCCTAAGGGTCGGTCATCACGGTTGCTTGACGTCTTCATCTTTGTCGTCGACTTGTGACATGTAAAACTTTAGACGTCTTCAAAATGAATGATAATGAGAGTACTTTTCCCTTTGTCTTTGTTCTTTGGTGATGATGCAGTGATTAAGTTATGAAGTTATCTGCCGTTCGTCACTCCTGCGTCTGTGGTGGTTGTCCGCCATTCCAACATACTCATACATCTTTGGACTTTGACTTTTACCGTACTAGAAGTTCCTTTTTCATGCATTGAGATCTTTGTCATTATACTTTGTAGATTCTGCTTATTGCCGTAGAATCTTTCTTTGAACTTTGTGTTGCTAAGATCTTTGGGGGAGCTTTCTTTGACTTCAAGATGTATGTATGAGCATGTTGGAATCTACCATCATGGAGGTGAGGTACCTGCGAGTAAACAGTTAGCAATAAATCAACCGGTACTTACGGATAAGGAATTAAAGCTCATCAACAGCATAGTGTGAAGACTCCTTCTAATCCTTATCCAGGCCGTTCCCATATCAGATACTCCCGAGGGAGCTTACTAGACCTACTCAGTAGCTCAATGACTGGGTGAGTCGCTGGGGATCACTCCACGACTGTAGACCGTAATGGAACCACCGCAAACACTAAGCGTAACCCTTGTGGGGTTACCGAAGTGACCTGCTGTCAGGGCTGTTTGATGTTGACCCTGGCAGGATTTCCGTTCAATCATTGAGAAATACCTAAGTAATCCTCTCATAAACATTCTCGGCAGATTGCTAAGATCTGCGAAGGACTCGATAGTTTACAACTGATGCCCATTGATGTAGAACACCAGTTGTAGAAATACTAAGTGTTCCTAAGAGATCTTTGAGATATCTCAAGGCTCTAGACTCTATAAGTGCACTCCTAGGTTTCCTATACGGAGACTGGGGATGTGTCTCCTGCTTCAATATCAACCGTCTCTAAGAGATAGGTCGATAGATTATGCGGGTTCCCCGTGAGAATGAAACAAGTCCTTTTAAGAGAACTTGAGTGGTTAAGAAGGTTTAGTGCATTGCGTCACTGGGTCCATGACGACTTAATCTTCAATACCGGTGTTGTCTTTAGCAACAGCCAGTAGCATATGTATTGAACCCGGTGTTTGCCCTAAGGTTGAACATATGGAGGGCTATTTCTTTTCACCCTTTTCTTTTGCTTTTCTTTTTAATTCTTCAACTCCTTCTTTCCCTTTCATTCATTTCTCCTTTTTTTTTCTCGTATCATACCTAAGGACTTCTAATTCTAACTATGGGAGATGTCCTTGGGTAGATCCCTCCGGCTCTGGCGGATCATAGGACGGATATTCCTATCTTAATCACCTTATAACTCCAACAGTAGCTAGGAAACCTTTGATTGAAAATCTCTCAAAGTGTTTGTGATAATCAAATATTTTGGTTAACACTTTGAGAGTTTTGAGTACACTTTTGAAGGGCTCCCCCTGCACATGTGCTCATAAGTATTTAATAAATTTGCACATGCGGGAGGAGCAAACACTTTTTGAATTGATCCACTTTCTGTGAACAGGACCGATTTGAGACACGCTTACATCACTAGTTAGACTAGCTTGAAGTTATTACCCGGCCTGGTCAAGTCCACAGAACGTTTCTCGAGACGGTACATTTCTACTGAGACAAATCCTTTTCGAGACACGCTTACGTGGTTAGTTAAAGAGATGCATTGTCAGCTTTTAGGTGACAACTAGCTCTAGTAACTAACTTGATGTTATTACCCGTCGAGGATATGTCCTTTCGATATTACTAACTTGTATTATCTCGTCAATTCCTGGGTCAATGCTGAGTCTAGCTCGCTTATGATACAACTTTAAAGCTTTGACTTCGTATGTTTTAATCACTTTTACATTTTCTCCCCCTCAAAAATAGCATACAAAATGGTGTTTTTGATAAACTTTAAGATAAAAATATGCCTTTTGAGTCTTACGGGGAGATTCACCATGAACATTTGATATTGAGCAAAGTATTTTGTTTTGACAAGTGCTCCCCCTCAACAAGTGATTAGGTCTTATTGAGGTGAAATACTTGTCCTTTTGAGCAGAATTATGAAAAATCGGAAATGTTTGATTAATTCTACTCAAAAGTAAGAAGCTTTCGCTCCTTATATTAGGATTGAGGCACTGACGCGTACCTCAGGGTCCTTTCTTTACAAGTTCGGGTTGTGCACTGTAATGCGTGCACAAGCCATTATGAAGTAAAAGTATGACAAATCAAATTGAACTCTTACAAAAATCTACCATTCGGGCCTCTGAAATGTCAACACCAGAAATTTCTGTCTGCCTCCCACATAGCTCTCCAACCTACGAAACTGATCCCGGCGCCTTAAGCGGTTCTCGATCCTTGATATGAATCTGCGGGCATCCCTAACCTCTGTCGTATTCCACCGTTTCGATTTACCCAAAGCAATGTCATCTACTCTGCTTTTGATGCCATCCCTGACGAACTTTAGTGTTTCATCACAGAACTTCTGAACTTCGGTGTAAGCCATGAAGCAGTTTCGACCATTAATGCTGCGGTAGGTGAATCTGAAAGGATGTTTGATCAGGGTATACTGAGGCAGATGTTGAAGATCAGGGATGTCGAACATGTTTGGCTTGGTTAGATTGAGCTTCTTCTGGTAGCTTTCCACTCCTAATTGAAGATCTTCGACACGTTCTCGGATTACGATTTGCCTGATATAAATGAGGAGTGCTTGGATGAAGGCAAGTTGTATGTCTTTAGGTAAACCACAAAGTTTGCCTTGCACTTTGAGAAGGTACAGGTCTTCGATATCGTTGAGAAGTAGGCGTGGAAAGTCTGACTCGGAAATGTCGTATTCCTTTTCATCACTCCTTTTCAGTGTAATTTTGCTGAGGAAGGGGTACCCGAAGTGAGTGACAGTTGAGATGAATTGAATTGAGACAATCTTCAGATCACTTGTCACTTCGCCCATTGTCTGGTTCAGTCTGCTGCTACGATAGTATTGTGCCCTGGTTTCTGGCCAGTGATGAATATCGTAAAGTGCATTTCGGTCATACTCAACAAGTTTGTCAACGAATAATGCTGAAGCTTCTTCTTCGATGGCATTGTTGAGATAACGAGTAGCCGGGAGAAAGGCGAGTGAGGTAACGTACTTCTTCTCATTAGCACTGCCAAGTTTCAGAAATTCCAAGTCGGTGTTGAAGAAGAACATGTATGGGATCTTAGGTTCCTTGGCCCTCCCAATCATCGGTAGTGGTTTTGACCAGTCTGTGATGTACGGTGCTGACTTCTTAGTGACTGGGTCGACAAAAGATTCTAGATTTATCCAGTCAATATCGCTTGACATGGCTCGAGCGATATTTTCGAGATGATACTCAAGCTCGATGGAGTTTGCAGACCGATCTCTGAGAAGATTGAATGCTTCATTCTTAATTCTGCGCAGTTCTTTCTTGTTCATCTTTTTCATCTTGAACTTGTGCTGAAGTAGTTGAGCATATTCCACTGTATGACCATCTTGTGGTTCCTGATTTTCTTCCAGTGGTGGTTGGGAATTAATCATCTTCTCAAACCAGAAATACTCGGTAGTCTCATCTTTATCGAGCCATTGAAGGACAGTTTTGGGCTTCTTGGGTTCCTTACTTTTAGATGAGGTGTCCGGTTTGGGTTGATGATGTTTTCCTTTCCTTTCTTTCTTCTTCTTCTTGGATGATGGTTCTGGAACTTCATTGGTTTGAGGAATGTCGTCACCACCAATGTATTCAAAGTGATCGTGTTCTTTGGGAGCAGAACCTGATGCTTTCGGTTGGTGTGTGGAGGTTGTAGTGGTAGGAGGAATGACCGGTGTTCGAGATGAGGGTCCTTCCGCTTGTTTTTGTTTCTTAGCCTGAGAATTGGGATCCCTGTCTTCGTCATCTCTAGGACGCTTCAGCTTTTCTGCCTCTGTGCTGCATGTCTCTTTGTTCATCTTGTCTTTAAGTGCTTCCAGGATTTTTGCTTCTTCAGGAGTCAAGGTGAACTTGTTTGCCAGCTTTTCTAAGAGTTGAGTTTCCAGATCATCCAGAGAAAGTCCTGGTAGAGGAGCAGTAGACTTGTCAGCACGAAGAGTGAAGGTTGTTGATCGGATAACTTTCTTTACTGCTTGCTCAGCGAACTTGGTGAGTTCGTCTCTCATTGGTGCCAGCAGATCTTTCAGCTCAGCAACTAAGTGTTGTGCCATGTATTCCTATGCTTGAGCTGCTAGTGCGGCTTCCAAGTTCTCTGTAACGTCTTTGGCTAGGAAAATATCTACCTTATCTTGTAGCTCTTTGACGTTCGAGTTCAGCTTAGATAGTTCAGCAACCTGGGTTGCAAGTGTAGCAACCTGATCTTCTAGTTTGCTTCTCTTCTTTTCATGCACTCTTTTGAAAGCTGACTTGAGTAGTTTGGATGCAGCAGAGGCTTTGGAGCTCGGTTTCTTTATCGATTTGTCACGTTTTGATTCAGATGGAGGAGGTGATGACTGTGTGGATTCATTGATGGTGGTAGAGTCTTTGTCATCACCTTTCTTTGTTTCGGGTTGTTCAACTTTCATATCTTTGGCTGCTGCTTCTTTCACCTTAAGTTCTTCTGCCAGTTTTTCAGCTTCAGCTTTCAGTCTTAGCTCTTCAGCAACCCTGGCTTCTTCTTCTTTCTTTAATTTCTCTTCAGCCAGTTTGGCTGCTTCATCAGCCTTCCTTTGTGCTTCAGCAAGATTGGCAGCCTTAGTTCTTCAGCCAGCCTAGCTTCTTCTGCCTTTTTCAATTGTTCTTCAGCCAGCTTAGCTGCCTCCTCTGCTTTTCTGCTCTCTTCCATTCTGATTGTTTCTTCTAGTTTGGCTTGAGCAATCTCTTCCAGTCTGGCCTCTTCTGCTTCTTGTTTTCTTTTTCAGTTCCTCTTCCTGAGCTCTTTCTCTGAGCTCCATTTCTTCCATAGACATAAGCCTAGGAGCATCAGTATCCATGGGATCTCCTTCTTCATCCTCTCCCATAGTCATATCAAAGTCGGTGGGAGAAACTAAGGGATTGTCATATGTCACTAAGTCAGTATGGATCCCAGTGGTAGACTCAGGAATGCTGCTTGAAGTGCCAGCCTCGGTGGTGGTCTGGGAGAACACTGGAGGTGGTGGTTGATCAGCATTGAAGGTGTCGATTCGGCTGTGGAGGAGACCAAGGTTGAGTGCCCTTTCATTTTCTTCTTCTACAGAAAGGCCTTCAGGTTCTTGTGCAGCTGAAACAGGTTCCTTCATCTTTTCCCTTCGAATCCTATCTTCTTCCAGCATTGTCTGAGCCTTTGTGAATGGTCTTTGATTGAGGTATGAAGGATAAACGGCATTATCAGCAAATTCATCAATGTCTTTTTTCCCAATCAATGTCTTCCAGATTCTCATCTTTCTCAATATTGGCAAATGCTTCCCTATACTGAGGACCTTCATCAGATTCTGTTCGTTCAGAGTCAGATTTCTTGGGAGAAGATTGTGGTGAGGGAGACCACCCAGGTTCAGCAGTTGGTTTCTTTGCAGGAATTCTGATCTTAGATGATGGCTTTTTCTTAGGTTTGGACTTGGTAGAACTTTCTGAGCTGCCAGATTTGCTACCTTTCTTTCCTTTCTTCTGCATGTATGACGGTAGAGCAGCTTCGTCCAGGAACCCAACTTTATTTGCTTCAAGAGCTTGAAGGTAGTACTTGTAGTTATTGCAAGCCTTGACTTTGTCAGTTAAGAGGCTATCTGGAAGTTTCTTTCCCTGTTTCCTTGTACTAGTATCCATTCTCTTGATGACCTTAAGTGTGTCCTCATTCTTCTATGTGTGCTGAAACTCATCATTCAGTCTTTGAGGTATGTCATCATATTCATGGAGGAAGCTGGCAATGAGAAGCTTGGTGAAGCGGACGAATGGAATATTGGTAGTCTTGTGTTGTATGTGCCACACAATGTCTTCCCAGATAATGCTGGCAAAATCAACTTTCTTGACATTAGCAATAGCCCAAAACAGCTTGAGATGTTGGAGCTTAGGGTGTTCATGGCCTGTGTCTCTGCCAGATAGTGACTTGGCAATGATGATGTAGAGAGTTCTCCAAGGCTGTGGAAGAAACCGGATATTGACCTTAGAGTGCCTAGTTATGACCCCTTCAGACTCATCATACCCAATATCTCTTAGCCATTCTATCAATTCTTCTTCACTGGGAACTTGGTCATATTCTTCATTTGGTTCAAGTTCAGGAAGTCCAAGAACACTACGGAGAAGATCCTTGTCGACTGTGACTTGTCTCATGTGAAGCATACAAGTAAAGGATTCTTCAAGGAGGTCCAAGTGGAGTGTGTGCCAGAACTGATGTATGTAGAAGCATGCCACTGCAGCAGATTTGGTGAGTAGAACTTTGCATGGGTGATAGATAAGAGCATCTACTGCAACAAGGCAAGAGGACTCATTGCATGTAATTTTGTTGAAGTTGACTCTCAGGTTGTTCTTTCCTATCTTTCTGGAGTAGTTCTCAGGAAAGGTGTCTTCCCATGCACTTATGGGTTCAGGTTCTGGTCCGTATGGGATGTCATTGTGTTCTGCCATCTGAATAGATCATAAACACACAAACATGGCAATTGTTGATGATGTTAGCATAGACATTCATTTAACATGTGTACATATAGATTTGCATGTTTTACAAAGATCAGTGGGGTTTTGTGTGTGTGAAAACTTTTGATATATGACAAACTTGAGTTATATTACTTGTTAGAAACATAAAACAATTCAGTTACAACATAAGTTTATCATTTACAACAAGTTACACATTGGAAAATTTCCAACACTTAGAAAATTTTGGATTTTGACAAGTTTACGCGTAAGTGGGTGTCTTTACGAGTAACCTGACTTAAGCGTAAGTATAGAAATAATGCGTAAGTGCAAAATCTACGCGTAAGATAGAATATTACGCGTAAAGTGAATCTTACGCGTAAGATCAATTTTAAGCGTAAGAAAAGTCTTAGGCGTAGAAATTGAAGTTACGCGTAGGATTACCCTTAAGCGTAAATTGTAACTTATGCGTAGGTAATGACTTATGCGTAAGTTCTTGACTTACGCGTAAGGTCAGAACTTATGCGTAAGATTTTCATTTATGCGTAAACTATGTCTTATCCAAGACACAATTTGTCCACGTGTCGAATCTTACGCGTAAGATTCAATCTTACGCGTAGGATGAATATTTAACGCGTAAACATGCCATTTTCCAGAAATTCACCTTTCGAATTCGAGTTGTTAGTTTCCTGAAAGTGTATAAACATTACCACTGATCAATAATTAACCCAACACACTTAATTCACACATTTTAACGCGTAAACATGCCAAATTCAACTTAACGCGTAAACACGCATGAGCAACTAATCACAAAAATAATCAAACATGAATCTGGGTTGAAATTGACATGGGGCAAATGTTTCTAGCAACATAATGATCATATGGTTCAAACATAAACACAAATTATCCACAAAATCACAAGATAGAATCTGCTAGTGACCTTCGAACCCTAAACCTTTGATTCAAGAACAAAACGTGATTAAGATCTAATTAAACCATATTCTTATGATCCTAGGTATACACAAACACTATCCCCATCACTAATTACAATCCTAGTGTACAAACTCAAGAACCCATAAATCATACGTATGAACCCTAATATCCAAATCACTCAAATCACTCAATTGATGATTCAGGGTGAGATTGGAGTGCACAAACATGTTTAGTAGCATCATATGAACAAATCCCATCAACAAATTCAATCAAAATATCACTTCTTTCTGGGTTTGAATTCTACGCATAACTCAAAAAGCAAATTAATCAATTGTGATTGATTGAGCCGTTGGATTGTTATAAAATTAAAAACCTTTGTTTAGAATTATGATCAAAACATGTTACCACTTACAGATTAGATGAAAAATTCTTGGATTAGCGCGATGATTTGTGGCCGTTTGATCAAATAGTTGATGTATTGAATGTGTTTGGTGAAAAAGTGTAATAACTGTTGGTCAAAATTAGTTTTGACTAGGGTTAATGCAAGTTTAGTAAGTTGACATTATTAGTCCCTTAACCTAACAAAACATTTAAACCTAATGCCTAACCACTTTAACACATATAGTATTTGTATATTAACTCCAAGAAATGATAAGAACAACTTGTCGTACTCCCCCTCGACCTTAGATCATGGTAAAATTAATTGGTTTTGATCAAGGAGAGTAACCCGAAATCCTTTTGAATCAACACTTAAAAAAATGTATAAATTTTGTTAAAATGCAAGTATAAAAGACAAAATATTTTATTTTGAGAAATAAAAAACGTTACTTTTCCTCCCCCTCAACACTTGTTTTAAATGATTGAAGATTTTTTAGAAAAAAATAGTGTTGAAAAGGTGGTTTATACTTGCATTTTTTTTTAATAAATGACCAAAATATTTTTGAGTTTTTGATTGGTTTTTCTATTTTTTTGTTTTTGAAATATTTACAAAGATAGTTTGGATGTTTGACGATCAATTGTATTTTAAAAACTTTTCCAGATCTTCTGGAGTCAAACATCGCATACCAATTTGGTGAACTAAACTAGCAAACCTGGATGGTGCCAGGGATTTGGTAAGTAAGTCCGCCAATTGGTACTCAGTTCCAACAAAGTAAAGCTCAACTGTACCCTTTTCCACATGCTCTTTGATGAAATGATATCGGAGATCAATGTGTTTGGATTTGCAATGATGTACTGTGTTGCAGGAGATAGCAATTGCACTCTTTGAATCACAGTAGATAGGAATCTTGTTGAATAGGTAGCCGTAGTCCTTAAGTTGTAATCGCATCCAGATGACTTGAGCACAACAAGCAGACATGGCTACGTATTCAGATTCTGTAGACGACAGTGAAGTGTTGTCCTGCTTCTTAGATTGCCATGACACAAGTTTGTCTCTGAGAAATTGTAATCCACCAGATGTACTTTTGCGTGTGTCTAAGCATCCTGCATGGTCAGCATCTGAAAATGCAATTAGTTCAAAGCCAGAATCCTTCGGATACCAGATCCCCAAGTTAATGGTTCCCTTTATGTATCGAAGGATTCTCTTGACCTCACTGAGGTGTTTTTCAGTTGGTCTGGACTGATAGCGAGAGCACATGTAGACAACAAAAACTATATCAGGTCTACTAGCTGTGAGATACATGAGGGACCCAATCATACTTCGGTATTTGGTAGGGTCAACTGGAGTCCCATGTAAATCAGCATCTAGTTTTGTGGTATAGCCCATTGGTGTATTATAAGTATCACAAGACATCATTCCATGTTTCTTTAAAATTTCAAGAGCATATTTGGATTGATTTACAAAAATTCCACGGGGTGATTGATGAACTTGTAGTCCTAAAAAGAATGAAAGTTCACCCATCATGGACATTTCAAAATTATCTTTCATTAATTTTGCAAAATCATTAGAGTAACTTCTTTTTGTTGAGGCAAAAATGATGTCATCGACATATATTTGAACAACAAGTAAGTCCTCCCCGTAGGTTTTTGTAAATAATGTTGGATCCACCGATCCTTTAGAAAATTTATTGGCCAGTAAGAAAGTGGATAGTTTGTCATACCACGCCCGTGGGGCTTGTTTGAGTCCATAGAGTGCCTTTTTGAGTCGGTAAACGTGATTAGGACGCTCAGGATCAACGAAGCCTTCAGGTTGACTAACATAAACTTCTTCACGGAGTTCTCCATTAAGAAATGCTGTTTTGACATCCATTTGGTAGACTACCATATTCCGATGTGCAGCATAGGCCAAAAAGATTCGAACAGCTTCATGTCTAGCCACTGGAGCAAAGGATTCAGCAAAATCTAGACCTTCCAATTGAGAGTATCCTTTCGCTACCAGACGTGATTTGTTACGTTTGACAGTGCCTTCAACATCAAGCTTATTCTTCCATATCCATTTTAACCCAATGACAAAGACTCCGTCAGGTCTTTCAACTAATTCCCAGACTTCTAATCTTATGAATTGCTGAAATTCCTCTTGCATAGATTCAATCCAGTTGTCATAAGTCATTGCATCTTTAATGTTCTTGGGTTCTTCATGACAAACTGTGAGTGCGTATATGCAAGTTTCTCCATCTGTGTGAAGTCGTTGTCTTGTCATAACAGGTGCATCTGGATGGCCAATAATATGAACTAGTGGATGGTCACGAGTCCATTTGTGTGTTGAAGGGTGTAGTTGATATGTATCTCGCATGTTGGTAGGATCCAAGTTGCGTGTTGACGACTCAGCTATATCAGGAACTGTAGTAGCTGGTGCAAACGGATTAAAGAACGCATCAGGATCATGCTCTGCGGATTGTGGAACTGATAGTGGTGTTGGATCTTCAGCTGTATGGCGGGAGTTAGAACCATTTTGTTCTGCTGTAGATGGTGAAACAATTGGAGGACCGTCTCTCTCAACACTTGTTGTAGTTTGTTGAGGTGAGTCTGGTACTTGAATGTTATCAGGTTGAGCAGCGGAATTTGGTGAGACCTCAGTAGGACGGTATTCAATTGTGTCATCAAATAGTGGAGCAAACAAGGTTTCTAATTCTTTGCGGTTAAGTGGCAAAGGTTCAGCTGAAGATGCCGGAGAGTTAAGACGGTTAAATTCGGGTCCTAAGCTGTGTTGCTCAGAAGCCATTTGGGTGAGTTCATCAAAATTTGCGTGAATGGTTTCTTGAATTTCTCTAGTACGACGATTCCAAATCCGAAAACCTTTAGAATTTTCACAATATCCAACGAACACTCCAATGTCAGCCTTTGCTTTAAGTTTACCTAAATAATCACGATCATTTTTCGGATAACAGAGTGCTCCAAAAACATGAAAGTAATCGATGTTCGGTTTCCTTTTGTGAACAATTTGATATGGTGTTTTGCGATGGCGTTTTGTGATCATACAACGGTTTTGAGTATAGCATGCAGTTGAAACAGCTTCTGCCCACAAGTAATCTGGTAATTGAGCATTAATCAACATAGTTCTAGCAGCTTCCACTAACGTCCTGTTGCGTCTTTCAACAACTCCATTCTGTTCTGGGCTTCTAGGAATAGTTGTTTGGTGTTCAATTCCCACTTTCTCATAATAAGACCGAAGTGTCTGATTCTTAAATTCAGTTCCATTGTCAGTTCTGACGATTCGTACTGTGTTGCGAAGCTGAACTTGAATTTTAGTGAGAAAGGTGATGATCATTGTCGGAGCTTGATCTTTACTTCGTAGAAAATAAACCCAAGTCCATCTGGAGAAGTCATCCACAATTACTAGTATGTAGCGTTTACCGTTGATACTTTGAACACGCATCGGTCCACACAAATCCATATGTAGTAGTTGTAGAACATGATTTGTACTGTGCTCAGGTTTATTAGGAAAATGAGCACGAGTACTTTTTCCTTGTTCACAGGCTGGACATAAGTGATCTTTGGTAAAGCGGAATCTTGGAAATCCCTCAACAAGTTTATAACGAGCAAGGTCAGTCATAGTTTTGAAATTCAAGTGTGAAAGACGTTTGTGCCATAACCAAGATTTAGTTGATTCTGCTTTGGAGAGAAGACATATCGGAGATGTTGCAATCATATCTGACATTGATATTGTGTAAATATTGGAGCCACGGGAGCCAGACATAAGGTCGTTTCCTTGTAAGTCATGAACAAAGCAAGTTTTCTCACGAAATGCTACTTCTAGATCCCCATCACAGAATTGACCAACGGAGAAAAGGTTGTGTCCAAGTCCTTCCACATAGTAAACACGGCTGATTTCGATGTTTCCACTTATATAGTCACCATAACCCATTATCAAAGCGTAATGGTCATTCCCGAATCTGAAAGTGCCAATGAACTTTGAGACAAAGTTTTTCAACAGTTTGAGATTGCCTGTCATATGTCGGGTGCATCCGCTATCAAGAATCCAGAGAGCAATCTGTACCACCTGCATCACAAGAAGAGGACACGGATGGAACAGAAGTAAGGGTGGAACCCAAAGAAACTGCGGGTTCCAATTGGTTAGAAGCACAAGTATTCAATAACTTAGGAATCCATTTAAAATCAGGTTTGTGTTGTAACCAACGCTGCCAATTCCAACTAGTACGTGCTTTCTTAATTGTGAAGTCACTAGTGTTTGGCTGATTCCTAGACTTGTTCTCTGTACTTATGGTGACATTATCGTCCTTAGAAACCATAGAAGGCGGCTTTCCTAAGATAGACTTAGAGGCAGTAGTGGGCCTAAGAGGAATGCTTGTCCTACGTTTCTTATGACGATTGAGTAGAGAGTTAGCAATACATTTAGTATGATCACCACATGATACACTTTTACGACAAAACACACAAGATGCATTAATATTCAAAACATTCAAAGGTTCATCATTCGTTACATTTAGATTTGGATTACAATTTGCCAGACTAGAATCTAAATCTGATGCAACATGAGTTTTATTCAAATTCTTAAGTTGGTCTTCTACTTCTTGAGCTTCTAGTGATCCTCTTTTACGTTGCCAGAGCCTATGCTTCCTTTTACTGTTACGCTTGGGTCTGCTAACGCTATTAGTGGAGACTAGTCCTGTAGAAGTGGAGGTATCAACATTAGTGGTTTGAACAACATTTCCTTTAGTTGTTTTGTCTACTTTATACAATCCTAGTGCTATCACTGTGGTGTCTACCATTTTTCCTTTTTTAAGGAGCTTAACTTTCTCTTTTAAATCAATGATGATGTGATTTTTATCCTATATTTCAGACTCAAGTAAACCATTGCAGTATTTGATGTCATCGCGGTTTTGTTGCCATTCGGTGTTTTCAATTTTTAAATCCGCAATTTCATTCTCGTATTTGAGACACAAACTTTTTAAAGACTCATTGGTTTTGCAAAGCTGACAAGAGTTAGAAATATTTTGACTTTGAAGTTTCAATTCCTTTTTAAGACTCTGAGCTTGACACCATTCAAGCCATTGATTGAGTTGACAAATTTCTTTTGAAAACTGTTTTGTCACATCATCATTCTTTTTTCTCAGTTTTTCATTCTCATGTTTAAGTGTCTCTAATTCCACGTTCAACAAATTATTATCAACACAGATATCATCCACAAGCATAGAAGTACCAGATTTATAGAGATCATTCATGATAACAGACAAAATATCAGCACAGAGAACTTGTTCCAAGAGTCGATCAGCATCATTTTTGAAAACTCTAGTTTGTTGCTTTTGGACCAAAATCTCATTTTCAGTAGCGTTGAAAACGTTTATCATATTTTTGACCTCCTGTTGAAGTTCCTGATCCCAACGTGTAGCACATAGACGGAGGTGTTGAACAATTGGCTTCATTTGTTTTTGAAAAATATCTCTCTTTTCTCGCTCATAAGCGGACTGAAAAGTTTCAATTTTTATTTCAGAATTACGTTCAATTGTTTCCTCCAAAATTTCGATGTCTTCCATAAAGGTTTTGAAATAATTTAAGACACGACAATTTTTAGGTAAAGGTGTAAGTTCACCGGATGATGGTAAAGGACCATTTATTTGTGCTACAGGTTGAACAGGAGCCGCATTGTGAGATGAAACATATGACTCTTCGATAAACCATGATTTCTCAGGTAATTCCTTTTGAGTAACAAAAGATTTTGAAATTGGAGGAGCTTTTCAATAGTCATATGGTGTCCAATATTGAACTTGACTCATTTTAGATCGACTCTCTTCTTCAAGTTCTTCTTCTTCCTCAGTATCAAAAACAACAGCACGCACAATCGTATTATCAAGAAAATAATCCATACTGTAAATTTTTGGAATTTCTTTGAATGCCGTGTGAAGAAACATTGAATTGTAATCACCAAGTGCATATCCTGTATCGGGTCTCGGTTTTAAAGTAAATTTCTGAATTGTTGTGACAGAGTTCCCGTGTTTGTAAACAATGTGACGAAATTCTTTGAGTTGTTTTTCAAGATCAACAATATCACCGAGTAAGTTATCTATGTACTTCCATTTCCGTATTTTATGATCATGAAAATCCTTTTTACAACTTGACAATTCTGTTTCTGTTTTTGAAAGTTCAGTTTGAAGATATTCAACTTGTTTTTTCAATTCACACTTCTCACTTTCAAGTTTCGAAATCCACTTTCCTTTTGACTCAATTAAATCTTGCATTTTGCGTTGAAGATCTTGTTCTTTGTTGTAAGAATCTTTAAAAGATTTTTCAAAACTTTTAGTGTGTTTAATCTTATCTTCCTGATTAGAGAGCTGAATTTTATAACACTCAATGTCTCTTGCAAGTGCTGCATTAGTTTCTTTTAAAACTTTGTTTTTCTCGTTGCATTTTGCAATTAGCAATTTTTGAGCATTCAGTTGTTTAGATAACATTATGAGGTCAGGGTCTGGATCAAATGATGGTTCATGTTGTTCTAACTGATCATATTTATCATTCTCAATAGGATCATCAAATGAGACAACTGTGTCGTCATCAAATATGACAACTGTGCTTATTTGTTCATCTGTTTGAGAGGATAAAGATGATTTAGATGGAACAATTTGCACCATATCTGATTCAGAAGCAGAGGGTGAGATAATATCATTTATAAAACATGCATTGTAGTCATGTACCTGAGACAAGCCGTCAGTGTCATACACTGGACCTGAATCATTGAGCTTAAGTTTCTGCATGTTGGCCATAAGCATCACAGCTGCATTAGCTTCCAGATCTTCCATGTCATCATCATTATGTACATTTGCCATGAAGTTGTTGTCTTGTTCAGGGAAATATCCATCCTTTTCATCTTGGAGAGCCATGAGTAATGCCTGCTTGTGAAACTTACTACCCCGAGTTCGCGGTTTAGGACATGCAGTCGCAATATGACCTTGTTCATTACCGTTATAACACCACACTGCATTCCCTGAGTTGGAGTTTCTAGTTGCAACTGGTTCAAACCTTTGCTGAGAAGATCCTAAGTTGTTCCTGAACCCTCCATTATTACTAAACCTCTGACCATTCCCATAATTTCCTGAAGAGCTTCCTGAGCCAGATCGACCATAGCTACGATTCTGAATTTCCACTCTTCCATCATTAACAACAGCTTGATTCCTTGTGTTAGAAGATGAACGTTGACGGTTGTTTGTTTTGTTGGAGAATTTGCTGAAAGCAAGAGCAATAAGAGCAAGTCCCTGATTCAACGTGTTAAAGTCATCATCGTCATCATCATTGGAATTGGAGTAGTACACAGCATCATTGTTGTTTGACGGAACAAGTTTAGTAGAAGAATCTTGTGGAGATGAATCATAAGGGACCATTTGGTTCGAGGTGGAAGATTGTGGATAACTGAAGTAGTTCTGCTCTTGAACTTATGCATGATTTGACATTGGTGGTGGAGCATAGGGAGATTGAGCTACGAGAGCCAAAGAATTTGGTGTAGGTGTTGGTGTGTAACCTCCTCGTAGAGCTCTATCTTTTTCCACTTCAGGTTCATGGTGTTTCAGAAAATCATACAACAAGCCATATGGATCATCATGAAGATTCTTCGTTTGACGAACAAATGTCACATATTTATGCCAATCAGGGCCAAGACTACCAACAAATTTGGAGTTCACAGCGATCCTTGGTACTGTGATTTTGTGACGTTCCAGATCATTGACCACATTTGTGAAACGATGATAGTAGGATTCAAGGGGCTCTCTTGGTTCAATTGTGATGTCAGTGTATTCCATGTATAGCTTGGATTCCATGTCATCTTTGTTTAATTGAGTTCCTTCCATAAGGAGATGAACGTGTTCCCACATAGCTTTGGCTGTTTTATGAGCATCGACACTGCGATAGATCGGATTAGGTATACCTTGAAGTATATAAGCCATTGCATACTGATCAGCTTCACGATGTAGTTTCTGTTCTTCAGTAAGTGCAGATTCTGGAAGAGGTCTATCACCAGGAGGACGTGGAGGATCAGCATTTGGATCACCAGCTTCAAATCTTGTTGGCCACTCAAATGGTCCTTCAAGTATCACGTGTTTCAAGAATTGCCCATGAGGTTTCTTTAGTTCAAGAAATCGTAGGAATCGACTTGACCATTGCACATAGTTACCAGGTGTTAGCATTGGAGGTGTCTCAAGTGATCCTGCCTCATGTCGGGATTGTTGAGTTGTAATAACTTCACACATTCTGTCAAACCAGTGCGGTTGTTTGGAGGAAAACTGAGTGCTTTGTTGTGGCACTTGATATGGTTGTTGTTGAGGAATGATCTGTTGTTGTTGCATCATTAGGTAATGATGTAGTGGATTATATGTTTGTCTTTGAGAAGGTTGTTGATTCATTTGGTGCGGAAGGTAGTGTTGTTGCTGATACTGCTGAGGTTGTTGTTGCTGAGGTGGATATTGTTGAACATGAGGGAAGTAGTGATTAGGTGGTTGAGACATCTTAGAACACTTGTGTAGAAATGGATCTTTGTAGAAGATTGAAATGCACGTTCCTTTGTGTAAGTTGCAAAATCCTTGGGGTAAGTTCAATTCTTACGCGTAACTTAATCTTACGCGTAAACTTTAGGTTATGCGTAAAGAGTAGGTTTATGCGTAAACAAATAGTTTATGCGTAAGTTTTCTCTTTACGCGTAAGCTTAGGCTTATGCGTAAGTTTAGACTTATGCGTAAGGTTTAAACAACCAAACAAATCTTTCAAACTTATCCAAGCTTGAAAGATGTCCGTAGTCGAAGTATTCCACTAACTTATCCAAGCTAGGGAAGTACTGAGTCACCGTTACACGAGGAGAAGATCGTTGATGAAGCTTACGCGTAAACTCTGGCAAATTACGCGTAAATCTGACTTATGCGTAGAATCAAACTTAAGCGTAGGTTTAAGGCGTAGAAGAGCAATTTACGCGTAGGATCAGGGTTTTGACCAATATTACGCGTAAGAAAAGGGTTTTGGCCTATTTTACGCGTAAGAAAAGGGTTTAGTCCAATTTTACGCGTAAGAAAAGGGTTTAGACCAAGACTTATGCGTAAACCGACCAAAAAACACTGTAGACAACTGGAAATAGTACTATTTTGACCAACTTACGCGTAAAAACGTACTGTTCATCCAAAATAATGACTTTTTGATGAAAAAATGCTTAGAAATAAGGTACTTTTGATCAAATAACTTCACCAATACTTAGAAAACCTTAACTTTATAAGATGTAGCTACCAAAAACTAGTTTTCCAATATCAAAGAAGCTATAAAACTTTAAAAAACCTTAAAAAATCACAACTTTATGCAACAACTAAGCTTCAAATCACTATATCAACCTTGAAACTTGTCCAAGCTTCAAGATTTGAGTGAAAGAAACAAAGAAAAATGCAAAAAAATGAAGAAATAAGCACCAATCCCCACGTTAACCAAAGAAACACACTTCAAACTTCTAGTAGGCGAATGATACCACTTGTTAGGTCACCATTTAGTAAACACAAGTATGATTTATAAAGAAATAAGATGAGAAAAGAGATTGGTTGATTATGAGATAATATGAAAGATGAAAGTGCAAGAGTTTTCTTAAGATAATCAAATAACCAACAATAGAAATGATAACATAAGGTTTCTATTTATAAGGGAGGAGTTAGGGCAACACTCCCTTCCTCCCTTATCCTTTCATACGTGGGCTTTAAGGCCTCATGGGCTTTTACATGTTGCCCATTAACTTAGACAATAATAAGAAATAATACTTAAGCAACCTATTACAAAATGTAATGACCGAGACTTGACTAAATACTAAAGTATGATCCCAACAACGAACCCTTCCATAAATCGTGGATTAGGTTCAAGGACTTAATAAAACAAGTTCCCCATCATGGCATCAAACTTTGGCTCTTGGTCCAAATCTTCTACGACAATGTCTCCTCAAATGATTGGAACGGAATCAATAATTCTAGAAAAGGGAGATTAGCCAATCTTAGTGCCGAAGAAGGATGGGATAGGATTGAAGAATATGCTCAAGACCAGGATGACACTTGGGATGAACCTGAGTCGACTGTCAGCATTTCTGAAATCACTTCAGATCGGTTAAGAAAAATTCATAAAAGAATGGAGTACCTAGCTGGGTCGCAGTTACCTAAACAACTTTCAAATCCTTACTTGATCTGCGACTACTGTGGGGGCCCGCATGAGGTAGAGGAATGCGGAGGAGAAGCCATGACTGAACATACATGCTTGTCAGGAGGTGACATCTATGCTGATCCCTCCCTTTTGCCTTTTTACCAAAATGACGATTACACCCTCTGGGGAAATCTGGTAAAAAGAAAAGAAGGAGAGGAAGGTCTTGAATTAAAAATCAGGAGCAATTTTGAAGATGACCTTGGTCACTTCACTCAAGAAAAAGGCTTACAATTAAAAGGTCTTAATGAACTTGTTGACGAGCAGCAGAATGACATTGGAGAATGGTTCAACAAGCTTAACTCAGCCCTCGATAACCTTGAAATGCCGTCAGTAAGCCATAAAGACCCCATGCTCGAGATAACCACTCGAGCTGGAACAACAACCAAGGACCCCCTTACCCGAGCTCGTCCCCCATCACTCCCGATCCAAACAAGCCTCGCGAAGAGGAGGAGGATGTGGGCAGTGAGACTCCCAACCAACCTCCCTTGACGACCCCTTCCCTATCAACCCCACCTAACCAACCTGTGAGAATCCCATTCCCATCCCGATTAAAAACCCAGAAAACTGAGAATGATAATAAAAGATTCTTTTCATATCTAAAAGACTCAGTAGTCACCATACCCGTCCTTGATGCTTGTTATCACATGCCGAAGTATAGCACGTACTTTAAAAAACTACTCGCTAACCGAAAGAAACTCGAGGGTCTTGTGACCCTGGGGTAGAATGTTCGGTGGTGACCCATCGAGGGCTACCAAAAAAGGTAGACGATCTAGGCAGCTTCATCTTGCCTTGCTCCATAGGATCTCTATCAATAAAGAATGCTCTTACCGATTTAGGGGCGAGTATCAATCTCATGCCTCACTCTATGTTCCTTAAATTGGGATACTCTGGATTAAAGCCTACCCGTATGAACATCCAACTAGCCGATAGATCAGTCCAGTACCCCGTAGTGATATGCGAGAATGTGCTAGTCAAAGTTTGGAAATTCAAATTCCCGGTTGACTTCGTAATCTTAGAGATGGAGGAGGATGACTTGGTACCCATCATCTTAGGAAGACCATTTCTTGCTACCGCTCGTGCAGTCATTGATGTTTATGACGGCAAGTTAACCTTACGAGTGGGAACCGGTATCACAACCTTCGACATTAAGGACTCTATGGATCTCTCTCTTGAAGCAGCTAACCGGCTCTATTTCATTGGGGAGGTTGATGAGCTCACAGATGTCATTGATAGCTGTGTTGATGAACAAATCGAGGAAGGCTGGTTATGGGATGAGAGTTTTCTACCTTTGCTAGAGGTGGAAAAGATGGAGGATGTTGGTGCAGTCTCCTTCTACCCTAGACAAGAGGCCATGGAGCATCTCGAGCTCCGAAAGCCCGAAAACAAGCTTAAGCCTTCTATTATCAAACCTCCTGAGTTAGATCTTAAGGAACTCCCTAACCATTTAGAGTATGCCTTCCTTCAGGGAGAGGACCAACTACCGGTAATCATAAATTCCTCTCTCGAACATGAACAAAAAGGTAAACTCTTAGAGGTCCTAAAAAAATATAAGGGAGTGCTTACATGGAGTGTAGCCGACATTAATAGGATTGACTCAACTTTTTGCACACATAAGATTCTCATGGAAGAAGATTATAAACCTACCGTGCAACCACAGAGGCGGGTGAACCCCAACATTAAGGATGTGGTAAAGAAAGAAGTCATCAAACTTCTGGATGTAGGATTGATCTACCCAATCTCGGATAGCCCATGGGTTAGTCCTGTACAGGTTGTACCTAAGAAGGGTGGAATGACTGTAGTTAAGAATGACAAGGGTGAGATGGTACCCCAGAGAATAGTCACTGGATGGCGGGTATGCATTGACTATCGAAAGCTCAATGATGCCACGAGGAAAGATCACTTTCCCTTACCATTCATTGACCAAATGTTAGAGAGATTGTCTGGGCATGAGTACTATTGCTTCTTGGATGGATTCTCAGGGTATTTTCAAATTACCATAGCACCTGAGGACCAAGAAAAGACCACATTTACTTGCCCTTATGGAACGTTCGCCTACAAAAGGATGCCTTTTGGGCTATGTAATGCCCCCGCTACTTTTCAACGATGCATGACCGCAGTCTTTCACGAACTTATGGAAGACAGCATGGAAGTGTTCATGGATGACTTTTCGGTCTTCGGTAACTCCTTCGACCGTTGTCTTGCTAATCTAGAAAAATGCTTAAACGCTGTGAGGAAACCAACTTGGTGTTAAACTAGGAAAAATGTCATTTCATGGTGAAAAAAGGGATTGTGTTAGGGCATAAGATCTCAGGGAATGGGATAGAGGTGGACCAAGCTAAAATTGAAGCTATATCTAAGTTACCATACCCCACGACTGTTAAAGCAATACGTAGCTTCTTGGGGCACACCGGGTTTTATCGGAGATTCATCAAAGACATCTCCAAAATAGCTCGGCCAATGACTCAATTGCTCATGAAGGATGCTCCATTCGACTTCTCCCAAGAATGCAAGGATGCATTCGATCTCTTAAAAAAGGAGCTCAGACAAGCTCCAATCATGATTACACCCAACTGGGAGTTACCATTTGAAATCATGTGTGACGCTAGCGATTTCGCTGTTGGGGCTGTATTGGGCCAGCGGCGTGACAAGCTATTCCAACCTATCTACTACGCTAGCAAAACCATGAATCCCGCTCAAGAGAACTACTCCACCACCGAAAAGGAATTGTTAGCCGTAGTGTTCGCATTCGATAAATTCTGGCAATATCTTGTCCTTTCAAAAACAGTCGTTTTCACTGATCACTCGGCTCTTCGATATCTTTTTGCTAAGCATGATGCTAAGCCACCACTAATTCGGTGGATCTTGTTGTTATAAGAATTCGATGTTGAGATTCGTGATAAGAGGGGGGCAGAAAATCTGGCCGCAGATCATCTATCTCCTCTTGAAAACCCCTTGGATGAGCACGATAGAAGTGAGATTAGGGATTCATTTCCTGACAAACAACTCATGTCAATGATTGATTCGGAGCCTTGGTACACCGATTTTTCCAACTATCTCGCAAGCAGACTCGTTCCAGAACACCTGACTAGGTACGAAAGAAAAAGGTTCTTTTCTCAGTTAAAATACTACTTCTAGGATGAACCATTTTTATTCCGAAGGTGTCCTGACCAAATAATAAGACGTTGTGTTTCGGAAAGTGAGGCAGTAAAAATTATGAGGGAATGTCACTCTGGTCCCTCTGGAGGGCATCATGGGATAAGCACCACCGCCCGAAATATTTTTGACGCGGGATTCTATTGGCCCACAATTTTCCATAATGTCAAAGAAATGGTACAGGCATGCGACGCATGTCAACGGGCCTGGAACATATCACATAGGGACGAAGCGCATAAAAATTTTATACAAGTATGTGAGGTCTTTGATGTCTGGGGAATTGACTTCATGGGACCCTTCCTATCTTTAGGGGGAACGAATACATTTTAGTTACCATCGATTATGTTTCGAAATGGGTAGAGGCACAAGCCCTTAGGACTAACGATGCCAGGGTAGTTATTCATTTTATGAAGAAGCTTTTCGCTAGATTCGGGATTCCTAAAGCCCTTATCAGTGATAGGGGGAACCACTTTTGCAATGCTCAAATGGAAAAGGTCATGAAGAGGTATGGGGTGTCCCATCGGTTTTCCACCGCCCATCATCCACAAACCAATGGCCAGGTCGAAAACACAAACAGGGCTATTAATAGAATACTTGAAAAAATGGTTAGTCAGAATAGAAAAGACTGGTCATTTAAACTCGACGAAGCCTTATGGACATTCCGAACTGCCTACAAGACACCTATTGGAACAACCCCATTTCGCATGGCGTATGGTAAGGCAAGTCACTTGCCAGTAGAATTAGAACATAAAGCTTATTGGGCGCTTAAGGCATGTAACTTAGATTATACAATTGCCGGAACCAATAGGTTCTTGCAATTACACGAGCTTGATGAGCTTAGATTAGAAGCATATGAGTCTTCAATTACATATAAAGAAAGGGCGAAAAGATGGCATGACCAAAGAATTAAGAAACCCAAGGAATTTTCAAAAGGAGACAAAGTCCTATTGTACAATTCTCGGTTAAGATTATTTCCAGGGAAACTGAAGTCTAGATGGTATGGACCATTTACGGTGAAAAGTTCCTCTAAAACTGGAGCCGTTGTGTTATTAGACGATGAAGGTAGAGAATTTACTGTTAACATACAACGTGTAAAACATTATCAAGAAAATAATAATGAAATGATTGGTGAGGAAGATGTAACGTTTGATGATGAGGTCACGTAGTAACCCATGACCTTGAGTCTAGCTACAAGACTCGTAAATAAAGAAAAGCGCTTCTTAAGAGGCAACCCATGATTTTGTGTGATTTTTATTTAGTTTTATTGTTATTTGCTTCCGTATGCATGCTTTATTTTTATTGTTGGTAGATCATGTTTCTAAAACTAAATAGTGGAAATACTTTACTTTGTTGTTTTGGCCTAGTCTTAACTTCACCTAAAGGTATTTTTGCAAAAGATAAGTGTAAGGGGAAACCCCAAATATGTTTTTAAGAAACAAACCGATCATGATTCTCCAAAATAATTAAATGAACATGTATATTCGTAATTGTTAGAGTTAAGTGCTTGTATCGAGTCATAATGAAGTTTTGCAGGATTTTCCAGGAAGTAGAACCAAGTTTTTCCAGATATTTTCCGGAAACTTAACATAAGAATATCTGCAGGTCACTTCTGACGGCGTCACGAGTTTACTCTTGACAGCGTCACGTGTAAAAATCTGGAAATTTTACCGGTTTTGTTTTTCTAACGGAGTCTTAAAGTTTTTGTTGAATTGTTAATTTTTATAATCTCCAGGAAATCTGCAAACTTCATTCCACAAGCATTATATCTTATTTTGTTTTTTAGGATTTAATAATAGATGTAGATTGCCGCCGATTTTATGCGAGGTTGCCTTGTCTGTTTTCTCAGGACTTACAGGGTATGTATGACAAGAAGATGATTTATTTTTCTGGAAGGGAAGCTTTGATTGTTCATTTTCTTGGAGGAAGATTTAACCTGGCCACCTTATTATCCATACCGAGCGAATCAGGGGAGTATTTGATTTCATTTGTTTTACTTATTTCACTTATACATTCTTTACTTGAACATTGGGGACAATGTTCATCCTAAGTGTAAGGGGAGGGTAAAATGATGATACCTTACAAATACACTTTCGCTTGAGTTTTTTTGTTTAAGTGTAGATGTGTAATAAAACTATGAGAAATATTTGTTAGTGCAATTTTAGCGCCAAATTTAAATTTTTTTACAACATTTAGGAGTGAAACTTTAGCCATAGCAAGCTTCTCATGGATAGGAGATTGTATGACTAGCACATAACCGTATCATTCAGAAAAATTTTCCACCCAAATATGTGAGGTTCGCCTTTAGATTTGATAGGAAAAGCATTCACTATTAGTGCTTATGAGTGTACCGGTAGCATTTAGATTCTAGAACTTGCGTTAGTGATGCATCCCGAGACCGCTAGTGAGACTACATTCGTTTAGTAGCATTTACTACATGATAAGAGGCATTAGGATCACCCTTGTGTTAAACCCGTATTATAATTACTTGACCATTTATGTCATATTACTTGGCTAGTTAATTCAATTAATTTTTCCTATACCTTAGCGTTGTACTCATTTTTAGTACACGAAACCCATAGTACACCCCTCAGAGCTTATCTTTTCGTTTCTAACTTTAAGCATTTTACTTAAAGGAAGAATTTGTTACACCCCACCTAAATGTACACCCAAATCGCCTTAGCCTTCCGTGTATGCACTCATCTTTAGTGCATTATTGTTATTTGTTAAACCCTAAGTTAATTATCTAACTGATTACATGATTGCTAAGTCGAGTCATATCCTTGTAAATATTGTTTTGGGACGTTTGGGACTCATGGGTAAAGTACTTATTTTATGGAGTAATGGGGAAGAACTATAACAATTCGCAATTTCAGGTTAACTTTCATTCCCGAAAATTTCACTATTCACTTTTTACTATTCACTTTTCACTATTCATCTCAGAAATTTTTTTTTCATATTCTCGTAAGTTAAACTATTTTAACGATAATCCGAGAGTTTGACGCTCGTCGGATCATTTCTGCAAAAATCACAAAGCCGTGTCCGAGATTTACTTTTAGGTTTAAACGTCCTTCCAGCATCCCGATATATCCATAAAACATTATAAACAATAGAAATATGATTTTCTATCATTTTATGACAATTCCAAAAGTTTTAGAATTTTACGTTTTTCAGTTCAGCGTTTTACGCGAATTACGCGTTTTAGACCCGTGTTTCCAGTTTTTAGCAGGGTTTTAGCACTCGATAGAACCTACCACTCATTTTATATTTTATTATGGACTATATTGACATGTTAAACAATACTTTCAAGTTTCATATTTTTACGATACCCGGTTTTACGTTTTGAGGCTTAATAACTTACGGTTAGCGATTTACGGAGTCAAAACTAGCTACATACTTGGGATATTATCATCCAAAGACCATGACTACTCATCTAGTCACCCTTATCCTTTTAGAACCGACCTAGGGGGGGGGGGAGTCACCATGTGTGGTTAAATCTTGACTTTAGCCATTCGATCTTACTTAATTACAACTTTGTCTCCAAGTTTTAGCACTTTCCTAGGCACCTTCCTAACCTCCTCATTCATGCTATAAATAGCCAACTAGAAACACATTGATCTTCATCTTTTCATCACCAAAAATACCACACCCTTTAGTCCTAGCACCATGATCCTTTGATCTTCAATATACAAGTTACACATAAGAGTTCAATGTCTTAGTATTCTCTACCTAGTTCTTAAGTTTGTTTGGTGATTCCATGGTTGAATTAGGAGCTACACAAGGTTACTAGGGCTGAAGTTAAATGGTTTTCACAAGGGTTAGATCAAGGCTAGCAAGGGTTACAAGAGTTATGGTGAAGGGTTTACAAGATTAGGTTTAGTGTCCTAGTTCTATACTTGACTTCCTTTCTTAAGTGAAAGCCAAAAGTTGTAAGAAACCCTTATACACTTTCTTGCTCAATATCATTTTCATGCTTATTATGGTTCTTTCATGCTATATATGTTCTTGTTATTGTGTTCATGATGTTTAAAAATGGATAAAACGAGTATTGGTATACATATGTTAACTTATGACAAGTAAACAAGCAAACTAGTGATTTTTATTGAAAACCACGACCACAATAGTATAACTTTGATATTTGACACTTACTTACTGTTAAAGAGGACTTAACAAGGAAAACATAGCAATTTGAATCACTCAAAACGAGTACACGAGTCAAAAGTTATGACCATTTGAAGTTAGCGAAACCAAAACGGCAAAACTGCCTAAATAGCATTCTGATCAAATTTTGATTTTGAAAGTCCCACTTCTGGTCCGATTCATCAAAAAGTTAAAACACGAAAGTTGTCCGGAACGACGTTTTCGTTCAGGAACAAAGAAGCTCGAGCCCTGAAAACGCTTTCCGAGTGATAATTTTCTTCAAAATCTTAACAGCCCATTTTAGACCAAAGTCACTATATTATAGTTATGATTTACTAAGACCAAGAGGTCTAATGACCTAAAGCCGAGACCACAACCATGGCTAAAGCCAAGGTTGAGTCTCAAGACCATGGAAAAATGACCAAGGTCACGGCAAAGCCACGGCTAAAGACCATATAACTTTTAAAGATCAAAAAGCTTATATATATATATGTTATCAAATACTACAATAGTCGGGAGCCTCATGTGAGGAGTTCATTAAGTAAGCCGTCGAGACGAGTTGTGGATTTACGAATTAAAGTGTCCTGGCTCCTCGAACGTTTACTCCATGACTTCTGAATTATGTCGGCCCGAACGGTAGTAAGAGATGTACAAACTAAACATGTTTCATAAACGACTTATATTCAAAGACTTACACTATATACTAAGTACTACATCATGAACATTATGCAAGACATATATTGGCAATTCGTCGTATTCTTAGACGTTACTCCAAACCTAAGTGGCAATGTTCTATTATAGGCTGCTCTTAGAGACTTTCGCGATTCGACTACCACTTTCATTTCTCATTACATAGACTTAAGGTGAGTCATAGCCCTTATTCTTTTCATACTTGTCTTAACTCTTTGGGGGAGACACATGCTCAACTACTTGTTTACTTGTACAAATACTCAAAACGTTTATACTTGACTGTGTTATACATGATTGCATACATACATGACTGCGTTATACTTAATTGCGTTATTCTATTTATTGGCTAGTAGTTATCTTTGGGAAGTGGCTCCCAGTTGTCTTTGGGAATTGACTCCCAGTTGTCTTTGGGAATTGGCTCCCAAAAGTGAGGTCTTCGGAGATGAAGTAGAGACTCACTACTAATTGCTTAATTGTTTCAATGAACTTATACATGTCTTATTCATACTATATATGTAGCAGTGGGTTGTGAACACACAGGTTACAAGTCTCTTATGGCGGGCTTGTAACTGAGTGGATTCACGATGCCTTTGCTGTGCGAATATTCTTTTAAGGCTTTTCAACTGTTTTAAGACAAACTCTATGAACTCACCAACCATTGTGTTGACACTTTAGCATGTTTATCTCAGGTTAGTAAGGCGATAGCTAGTGCATGGAACTTAGAGTCAAGCTGCATATTCTGAAGACTTACGCTTTTATCATTTACCATTCAAAACATTTTGTATACATTTATGTATCATACTTTGGAATCTCATGTTTGTAACTTCGAATTCATTAATCGAATGGTAACTTTTCAAAACGTCTCATTTAGAGTTCGTTTTCTATAACTTGTACTTTGTATTATGAAGTAGCACCCCTATGACACAGTCTTCCGCTGCGGTATTTTGGGGGTGTTACAGATTGGTACCAGAGCCTTGGTTATAGAGAACTAGGTTGCATTTAGTGCCTAGACTATAACTGCTATATACGCTGGGACCTTCCTCTTTATTTGCCTTACACACAATACATACACATATGCTTTTTTGTTAGAGGTTTGCCTAGTTCCACGCTGTTAGATGATGTGACTTTAGTATTATAAGGAGCCCCAGAGATTAGTCGAGTCATTAAAAACATGGAGCTCAGTAATAACTAATTATTTAACTTGATCTTGTGACAGTTCTTATTTGATGAGACACAAGATTTGAGTTAAATAATATTATTGCTTAGCGTTAGGGATTTGATGACTTGATTATCTTACTATCGGCCTCAGAAGGCGGATTTTGTGTCGGAAATTCTTAAGTAGGATGTTTTAGAATCTCCTTATTTAAATGGATTGGGACGCCTCTTCATTTAAATAAAGAAATTGTAAATCACCGAACCATAAGTTTATGAGACCTTACTTACATAAATTTGGACGCTTCTTTATGTAAGTAATGTGTTATAAATAAGTGGGCTTAATTGTAGCCGATACAACTCCTTAACCAGAACCTTAGACAAATCAGAGTTGTAACCACCGGTAAATTTCCACTTCAATTAAACTAATATTTAACCATTTTTCATATCTATTTTTTTATTTTTAAAAAACATTATTAGTTAAACTAATCACAACAATCAACTAAGATATGACGTAACTCATATTTTAAGTAAACAAGTTCACTTAGTTTTTGCCTTGAATAAATATTTTTATTTATGACAAGTATAAAAAGTTTTCAATTTCTTATTTACCACTTTACGTTATACTTAATGTTCAAATTAAACGTTAGCCATTTATTAGAGTTTTAACGAAACTTTTCAGCTTATTAAATTAACTATTAATTTCTGTTTATCATCACTATAAATTTTTAGTTTAAATAACGTTTAAACACTCTGACAAACCCACGACTCATGTTAAATATTAAATTTGAGTATGTTGATAAGTTATAACATTTTTATAAGCTTTATATTTTTACGTCACCAGATTCTAAATTTCATGACTTAAAAACATTACGTTTGTAATTACCGGGATCAAACTATGCTCTATATACCTTAAATTAATAATAAATCTTTTATCCAACTCCTAAGAACATGTCAACTACATATACACAGGTTACCAATAAATTAACTATAAATATGCTAACAAAATACATGTCTCATATTTATGAGACATGTCAATTTCAAAATACCATCCGTGTTTTACCTTGTATCATGCATCTAAAAATCACAAACGTGTAACATCATATTATTTTCCAATCATGCATGGTTTTATATACATATACGTGTACATCCTTACTCCATATATATGTTGGCATGATTTTTCGTATAGATGCAAATAAAAACCAAACCAATTTAGTTTTTAATCTAGTTCTAACTTAACTAAACTCTATTTTAACCATGTATGAACCAAAACTAATCATATCCTATCTTTTCCATCTCTTTTACTTTGAATTTCAACAATGGAGTCAAACATAACAAGCCTCCTATGTGTTTCCTTTTAAATCCATTCAATGTATGCAGCAAGTAGTATTACACATCGACATGATCATAGAATCACCACATGCCATCATACAAACTTCCATGGTACACCTCACAAACATTTATGAACACCTCACCATGTCTCCTACACTTTCAAATCTAGTCAAAAGTTATGGGCTTGATTCATGGTTAAAAACTAGGACACTTTGCAATTTACTCTAGTTAATCACATGAGCTCTTACAAGCACCAAGGTTATACACATCACCTTATCTCTAAACTTCTACCCTTAACCAAATATGTCAATTTTACTTGTGCATCAAATTGTTACATCATTCGAACCTAGCAACTAGAAGATATAAACACATGAACTCCCACGAGCCACATCCCCTCGTCTCTAGAAGCTTTTATTTAGGATCAAAGAGTAGTTGGGTTTAATGGTTATAAATAACTCCACATCTTCTAAAAACTCTCTCTCATTACTAGTAACAACCAGGGATTTAAGAGCACACCTCCCTTTGCTCATTCAACATGATGATCTAAACACATTCAAGAACCCTTTCACCCTTTCTCCTATAAATACCTACACCTTTTTCCCCATTCTCACCCACACTCAATCGATCATACATCAAACAAACACAAACTCAGTTATTTACTGATATAGAAGTCCAAGTAACAGCCAAGAAAGAGTATAGTGGAGCCTAGGAGGAGGAAGGAGTTTAGTATCCATTTTCCAAGTCACTTTATTCAAAATCGAATTGTTTTTCCAAGTAAGTGTTCCAATCCCTTTTCAATCACTATTGTAAACTTAAAAATCAGTTAGGAGTAATAAAAACGAGAATCTAGGCTTTTGAATCACCCAAAACGAGTACACGAGTCAAAAGATACGGCCAAATGAAATTACCAAAAACTTGCCGAAAAGCTGTCAACAAAGTTTCTGTTACAGCAACGTAAATCACGCGGAACGAGGCCTTTCTGGTCCGTTTCGTCAAAAACTTAAAACATGAAAGTTGTCCGGATCGTCGTTTTCTTCAAAAACTCTTTAGACCTCGAGTCATAAAAACGTATAACGAACGATGTTTTTATTTAAATTCAGAACTGATTTTTAGAAAAGACAACAGCAGACCTCAGTTTTGTGTGCTTAATTTCGAATAGTAAACGAGCTTGATAAATTATGAAACTTGGTGGAAATAGAGACCTCATGGCATAGATTAACCTGGAACAAAAACTTTTCATTTTCATTGAAAGGTCTCGTTTTTATTCAGCCATACTTATGGGTGTCGAACCTGAAAATCAGCTTTTAATATACTTAGTTATTATTTCATAAAAACAGTTTTATACGCTCCACTTTAGTGACTCGTTGTGAGCAAACCATAATACGTTAGAACCTCTAGTTTGAACATATAAGAAGACCTCCTAGTAGACTACTAAAAGGAACAATAACGTAGTAGAAACCTCTTCATGTCTCGTGTATAATTAAGCTCACTTTTGGTCGAAAAATCTGTTTTATAAACTTTTCTTTTGATTATTTAGAACAAATAAGCTAACATTATAAGTAGATAAGCTGATGAAAAGTATTTATAAACCTGTTTTAAACTTATATAAATGAGTCGTAGAAAGTTGGATTTATTTTCGTGGCTAAAAACGCGTTTTTATTGAAAAAGGACATCGGGTGTATGTTATATTTGCATGAGGGGTATATATTGCCAAAACTATAAATAATTTTATATTTTATACTAGAAATAAAATAAACTTAAGGTTAAGGGTAGAAAGTGTCAATTGACCAAAGTTCAAGGGTAAAAGTTGCCATTTTTATATGGTTCGAGGGTAAAATTTGTCAACTTTAGAAACTTGAGGGTCTAAAATGAAAATATTATAAACCCTAATTATTATTTAATATTATTATTATTATTATTATTATTATTATTATTATTATTATTATTATTATTATTATTATTATTATTATTATTATTATTATTATTATTTATTATTAAGTTTTATTTAAACTTAATATACGTTTTGTACCGTAACTAACAAACGAGTATCCATTTAACGAACGGACAGAATCAAATCTTACAGATAAGAAAATATAATAGAATAATACTTTTGAAACTACATATTGGTTCAATAAAATATTTAACCATTTAACTAAAACGAAACGAACATTTAAAAAAACTAATATAATCAGAAACAATTACTGAGAACTTAACCTAATAACTCAGGTTTCAAGCCGGAGACATTTATCAACTTCATTTAACTTTGTTTTCCATCCAGACTGCTCAGGTGAGTTCATAGTCCCACTTTTACATTTTTATACTGCTTTTCAAATTTGTGAGGAGATACATGCTACAAACCGAACACAAGTATTTTTCTGTATGCTATCCTGATCTGGTATTGCCTAAGTTAGCTGTGTTGCCACTAAAAGACCCTCATATCATGAGCCATTAATCACTTGCGAGTGAACGCGAATATAGTGAATAGATCTATTGGAATTGACGTCCCCATTTGTGTTAGCCGGATAGGTAACCAAATGTACTATATTTGAAGTAAAACCGGGAAGTTGGCAAGCTCCTGCTCGAGGGCATTATTACCTACATTATTATTATAATGTTGGTAACTTTACATTATAGCTCATTACTATAATGTCCAAACTGTTAAGGTTTGCGTGTCATGAGATTTAGTGCAATATGCTACGCTGCAATACGTTGTTTATAACTATTTGACTTGTGTTCAAACTATTACTTATTTACAAACGTTGTGAATTCACTCAACCGTTGTGTTGACTTTTTAGCATGTTTATCTCAGGTCCATAACAAGCAAGGATGGCAAGGAAGGGCATGGATACGGAAGGAAGGCTAAGATTTTATTATTCTTTGATAAATTATTTAACAAATTGTAAAGCTATTGGGACCTCATTTTGTAAACTCTGATATTTGAATAATAAAATCATTTTAACAATTCAATTATAGATTGTTTTTCTATTATTATAACTGTTGTACCATCGAGTAACACCCAGCTTTAATTCCGCTGCGTATCCCAAATTTGGGGGTGTTACAGATTGGTATCAGAGCTATAGTTATAGAGAAACGGGTCTAATTGAGATCCGAACTATAACCACTTTTTCACAAAAATGTTTTATAGCCTTTCGTTGTCCATGCCTTCCAGCCTCCGGATGATTATGTGACTTCCAGGTAATTATGTTACTCAAAAACTTTAATAAACTGGTATATACATTTATGATATACTTCTGACCACTTTATACAAAACATAACTGCAGATGCTTATTCTAAGGCATTACTTTTTAATCCAATCTCCCTGAGCATGTATCTACTTCTATATTTCCATAAATTTACAAAACTTTCCTAAGACATTGTGGTTTCCACAATTCTTTTCTTATTTACGTTAAAAATATACTCTCCACTATTTTAAAAACTGTGTCAACTCACCTTGATTACCTGCTCTCATATCCAAAAATGGGTATAAATACTCTCTCCGTACTCCCAGAATACCTAATTCATTAACTAATTACTAATATTAAATTAGAAATTCCCAAGTAGGATAATTAACTCATAAATCCTGAATAACGTCTTCCCATCACTACACAATTCATACCAAAGATTACCCAAGAAAATTAGCAGGATCCCAACAATCGTCAGAAGACAACAACAACATTTAAATAAAAATAAGAAATTTCTGTTATAACAATAAACCATAGCTCAGCTCTTTAGGGTTGTAATTATTTCTCTGTACTTTACCTTGGGTACAATGATGTAACCAAGTTATAACTAGTACTTTCCCATCTAATGTCTTTTAATAACCTCACTACTACTATAACCATCGTCCATTTCACTTTCCTCTTATATTATTCATAGCCACTTCGTAATAATATACCACCATTTTATACCTGATTATATCTATTAGGTTTTTCTGCGAATATATTCCTAAGAATTTCTTCAAACTATTTTCCTATCACCCCAAAGGTTGATATCCTGCCATCCTACCAATTATATACTATCATTATCCTAATCAATTCCTTATTACTCTAAAAGGTATCCAGGATACTATCTTATAAAAATAAAACGTTGAGCACCATCTAAAACTTGTGAAATCTAATATCAAAGATTGACTGAATCACGCATTACATCATCTGTCCTTAATTATACATAGCCTGATCACCTATGTCTAATTCAGGAAAGATCATGTCATGGGGGAAACGGGTATTTTTGTAGATTTCCAAAGCAAACTTTACTTAAAAACAAAACCTTGTATCAAGATAAACTCTTAGCAAACGTTTCTAACGTCCACGTCTCCTAAGTACTTACATCATTTTATTATAAATCGTTAACCCATAAGCTATTATTTCTCTATTCATATTATTTAGAACGCCTTTTCATAAATTATAAAAATGAAAATTTTAACTCCGAGAATCACAAAAATTCATAAAACACAAATAACGTAAAATTTCATTAAAATCCATAAATATTAATACATAACGAAATAATTAGCATCGGTAGTGCTAATGTTACAAATATCACTAAGTAAACGATAGAATCGCCAATAGGTTGATCCGCTATGCTAATGAAGAACAACACTACGCCTACAAGAGCAAGAATCACTACTGGATGTAAAATCTTGAAAACTCTGTAACGAAAAACGTAAACGAATTACAAACGCGATAATAAAAGAAATAATCATACGCATAATCTTATTCATAAACGATTACAAGAAAATACAAATGAAATAAAAGTTGCTTCGACATTCCTACCCCCATATCTTGTCCACACCGATAGCTAGGACCACTAGAGGAACGAGAACTGCTAAGACTATAGCCAAGAACTCATAGTCTTCCTTCGGAACATAGGCGAAATAAATCGCAGCAGCAATGGTGTAGATAATCGCGATAATGGTAATGGGGTGCGGCATTTTGTAATAAATATAGATGGAAAGGTTAGTAGGAAAGAATGAGGATTGAAATGGGGTATTTAAAAAAATCAAAAACTAGCCGTTGGACACTATTCATAGCCGTTAGAATTTACTATTCATGACCGTTGGAACACTATTCATGAACGTTTGAAAATTTAAAATTTTTACTAAGGAACAAACGGATTCATCATCTAAAAAAGTTAAATTAAAAATTTTTTTTCTTTACATTCATCAAAGTTTTCATCCGAGAGTTTTCTTTAAAAAAAATGATTTTTACAAAACGGGAAATTTGAAATCAGGATATTTTCAAGGATAATTACTGAAACATGATAAAATTTTCATTTAAAATAAATCTTCTTAAGTTCATATGACCTTTGGAATAATATTTGTACATGTAAATCTAAATAATAAGTTTTCATAAACTAAACATTTTGTCGTTATCATTTTGACACCTAACATAGACTGAATCTCGGGACGAGATTCCGTTAAGGGGGTGAGACTGTAACCACCGGTAAATTTCCACTTCAATTAAACTAATATTTAACCATTTTTCATATCTATTTTTTTATTTTTAAAAAACATTATTAGTTAAACTAATCACAACAATCAACTAAGATATGACGTAACTCATATTTTAAGTAAACAAGTTCACTTAGTTTTTGCCTTGAATAAATATTTTTATTTATGACAAGTATAAAAAGTTTTCAATTTCTTATTTACCACTTTACGTTATACTTAATGTTCAAATTAAACGTTAGCCATTTATTAGAGTTTTAACGAAACTTTTCAGCTTATTAAATTAACTATTAATTTCTGTTTATCATCACTATAAATTTTTAGTTTAAATAACGTTTAAACACTCTGACAAACCCACGACTCATGTTAAATATTAAATTTGAGTATGTTGATAAGTTATAACATTTTTATAAGCTTTATATTTTTACGTCACCAGATTCTAAATTTCATGACTTAAAAACATTACGTTTGTAATTACCGGGATCAAACTATGCTCTATATACCTTAAATTAATAATAAATCTTTTATCCAACTCCTAAGAACATGTCAACTACATATACACATGTTACCAATAAATTAACTATAAATATGCTAACAAAATACATGTCTCATATTTATGAGACATGTCAATTTCAAAATACCATCCGTGTTTTACCTTGTATCATGCATCTAAAAATCACAAACGTGTAACATCATATTATTTTCCAATCATGCATGGTTTTATATACATATACGTGTACATCCTTACTCCATATATATGTTGGCATCATTTTTCGTATAGATGCAAATAAAAACCAAACCAATTTAGTTTTTAATCTAGTTCTAACTTAACTAAACTCTATTTTAACCATGTATGAACCAAAACTAATCATATCCTATCTTTTCCATCTCTTTTACTTTGAATTTCAACAATGGAGTCAAACATAACAAGCCTCCTATGTGTTTCCTTTTAAATCCATTCAATGTATGCAGCAAGTAGTATTACACATCGACATGATCATAGAATCACCACATGCCATCATACAAACTTCCATGGTACACCTCACAAACATTTATGAACACCTCACCATGTCTCCTACACTTTCAAATCTAGTCAAAAGTTATGGGCTTGATTCATGGTTAAAAACTAGGACACTTTGCAATTTACTCTAGTTAATCACATGAGCTCTTACAAGCACCAAGGTTATACACATCACCTTATCTCTAAACTTCTACCCTTAACCAAATATGTCAATTTTACTTGTGCATCAAATTGTTACATCATTCGAACCTAGCAACTAGAAGATATAAACACATGAACTCCCACGAGCCACATCCCCTCGTCTCTAGAAGCTTTTATTTAGGATCAAAGAGTAGTTGGGTTTAATGGTTATAAATAACTCCACATCTTCTAAAAACTCTCTCTCGTTACTAGTAACAACCAGGGATTTAAGAGCACACCTCCCTTTGCTCATTCAACATGATGATCTAAACACATTCAAGAACCCTTTCACCCTTTCTCCTATAAATACCTACACCTTTTTCCCCATTCTCACCCACACTCAATCGATCATACATCAAACAAACACAAACTCAGTTATTTACTGATATAGAAGTCCAAGTAACAGCCAAGAAAGAGTATAGTGGAGCCTAGGAGGAGGAAGGAGTTTAGTATCCATTTTCCAAGTCACTTTATTCAAAATCGAATTGTTTTTCCAAGTAAGTGTTCCAATCCCTTTTCAATCACTATTGTAAACTTAAAAATCAGTTAGGAGTAATAAAAACGAGAATCTAGGCTTTTGAATCACCCAAAACGAGTACACGAGTCAAAAGATACGGCCAAATGAAATTACCAAAAACTTGCCGAAAAGCTGTCAACAAAGTTTCTGTTACAGCAACGTAAATCACGCGGAACGAGGCCTTTCTGGTCCGTTTCGTCAAAAACTTAAAACATGAAAGTTGTCCGGATCGTCGTTTTCTTCGAAAACTCTTTAGACCTCGAGTCATAAAAACGTATAACGAACGATGTTTTTATTTAAATTCAGAACTGATTTTTAGAAAAGACAACAGCAGACCTCAGTTTTGTGTGCTTAATTTCGAATAGTAAACGAGCTTGATAAATTATGAAACTTGGTGGAAATAGAGACCTCATGGCATAGATTAACCTGGAACAAAAACTTTTCATTTTCATTGAAAGGTCTCGTTTTTATTCAGCCATACTTATGGGTGTCGAACCTGAAAATCAGCTTTTAATATACTTAGTTATTATTTCATAAAAACAGTTTTATACGCTCCACTTTAGTGACTCGTTGTGAGCAAACCATAATACGTTAGAACCTCTAGTTTGAACATATAAGAAGACCTCCTAGTAGACTACTAAAAGGAACAATAACGTAGTAGAAACCTCTTCATGTCTCGTGTATAATTAAGCTCACTTTTGGTCGAAAAATCTGTTTTATAAACTTTTCTTTTGATTATTTAGAACAAATAAGCTAACATTATAAGTAGATAAGCTGATGAAAAGTATTTATAAACCTGTTTTAAACTTATATAAATGAGTCGTAGAAAGTTGGATTTATTTTCGTGGCTAAAAACGCGTTTTTATTGAAAAAGGACATCGGGTGTATGTTATATTTGCATGAGGGGTATATATTGCCAAAACTATAAATAATTTTATATTTTATACTAGAAATAAAATAAACTTAAGGTTAAGGGTAGAAAGTGTCAATTGACCAAAGTTCAAGGGTAAAAGTTGCCATTTTTATATGGTTCGAGGGTAAAATTTGTCAACTTTAGAAACTTGAGGGTCTAAAATGAAAATATTATAAACCCTAATTATTATTTAATATTATTATTATTATTATTATTATTATTATTATTATTATTATTTATTATTAAGTTTTATTTAAACTTAATATACGTTTTGTACCGTAACTAACAAACGAGTATCCATTTAACGAACGGACAGAATCAAATCTTACAGATAAGAAAATATAATAGAATAATACTTTTGAAACTACATATTGGTTCAATAAAATATTTAACCATTTAACTAAAACGAAACGAACATTTAAAAAACTAATATAATCAGAAACAATTACTGAGAACTTAACCTAATAACTCAGGTTTCAAGCCGGAGACATTTATCAACTTCATTTAACTTTGTTTTCCATCCAGACTGCTCAGGTGAGTTCATAGTCCCACTTTTACATTTTTATACTGCTTTTCAAATTTGTGAGGAGATACATGCTACAAACCGAACACAAGTATTTTTCTGTATGCTATCCTGATCTGGTATTGCCTAAGTTAGCTGTGTTGCCACTAAAAGACCCTCATATCATGAGCCATTAATCACTTGCGAGTGAACGCGAATATAGTGAATAGATCTATTGGAATTGACGTCCCCATTTGTGTTAGCCGGATAGGTAACCAAATGTACTATATTTGAAGTAAAACCGGGAAGTTGGCAAGCTCCTGCTCGAGGGCATTATTACCTACATTATTATTATAATGTCGGTAACTTTACATTATAGCTCATTACTATAATGTCCAAACTGTTAAGGTTTGCGTGTCATGAGACTTAGTGCAATATGCTACGCTGCAATACGTTGTTTATAACTATTTGACTTGTGTTCAAACTATTACTTATTTACAAACGTTGTGAATTCACTCAACCGTTGTGTTGACTTTTTAGCATGTTTATCTCAGGTCCATAACAAGCAAGGATGGCAAGGAAGGGCATGGATACGGAAGGAAGGCTAAGATTTTATTATTCTTTGATAAATTATTTAACAAATTGTAAAGCTATTGGGACCTCATTTTGTAAACTCTGATATTTGAATAATAAAATCATTTTAACAATTCAATTATAGATTGTTTTTCTATTATTATAACTGTTGTACCATCGAGTAACACCCAGCTTTAATTCCGCTGCGTATCCCAAATTTGGGGGTGTTACAAGAGTGAACACCACTATATTGGAAATTCCGAATTCTTTTAGACACATCGTAAGTAGTTAACATCAACTGAACTTCGGGACGAAGTTCTCCTTAAGGGGTACAGACTGTAAAAATTCGCAATTTCAGGTTAACTTTCATTCCCGAAAATTTCACTATTCACTTTTTACTATTCACTTTTCACTATTCATCTCAGAAATTTTTATTTCATATTCTCGTAAGTTAAACTATTTTAACGATAATCCGAGAGTTTGACGCTCGTCGGATCATTTCTGCAAAAATCACAAAGCCGTGTCCGAGATTTACTTTTAGGTTTAAACGTCCTTCCAGCATCCCGATATATCCATAAAATATTATAAACAATAGAAATATGATTTTCTATCATTTTATGACAATTCCAAAAGTTTTAGAATTTTACGTTTTTCAGTTCAGCGTTTTACGCGAATTACGCGTTTTAGACCTGTGTTTCCAGTTTTTAGCAGGGTTTTAGCACCCGATAGAACCTACCACTCATTTTATATTTTATTATGGACTATATTGACA
The DNA here is from genome assembly GCA_030686995.1 of Artemisia argyi. NCBI lineage: Eukaryota > Viridiplantae > Streptophyta > Magnoliopsida > Asterales > Asteraceae > Artemisia > Artemisia argyi. The sequence continues at coordinate 187,195,893 of CM060684.1, forward strand.
TGTTTAACAATACTTTCAAGTTTCATATTTTTACGATACCCGGTTTTACGTTTTGAGGCTTAATAACTTACGGTTAGTGATTTACGGAGTCAAAACTAGCTACATACTTAGGATATTATCATCCAAAGACCATGACTACTCATCTAGTCACCCTTATCCTTTTAGAACCGACCTAGGGGGGGGGGAGTCACCATGTGTGGTTAAATCTTGACTTTAGCCATTAGATCTTACTTAATTACAACTTTGTCTCCAAGTTTTAGCACTTTCCTAGGCACCTTCCTAACCTCCTCATTCATGCTATAAATAGCCAACTAGAAACACATTGATCTTCATCTTTTCATCACCAAAAATACCACACCCTTTAGTCCTAGCACCATGATCCTTTGATCTTCAATATACAAGTTACACATAAGAGTTCAATGTCTTAGTATTCTCTACCTAGTTCTTAAGTTTGTTTGGTGATTCCATGGTTGAATTAGGAGCTACACAAGGTTACTAGGGCTGAAGTTAAATGGTTTTCACAAGGGTTAGATCAAGGCTAGCAAGGGTTACAAGAGTTATGGTGAAGGGTTTACAAGATTAGGTTTAGTGTCCTAGTTCTATACTTGACTTCCTTTCTTAAGTGAAAGCCAAAAGTTGTAAGAAACCCTTATACACTTTCTTGCTCAATATCATTTTCATGCTTATTATGGTTCTTTCATGCTATATATGTTCTTGTTATTGTGTTCATGATGTTTAAAAATGGATAAAACGAGTATTGGTATACATATGTTAACTTATGACAAGTAAACAAGCAAACTAGTGATTTTTATTGAAAACCACGACCACAATAGTATAACTTTGATATTTGACACTTACTTACTGTTAAAGAGGACTTAACAAGGAAAACATAGCAATTTGAATCACTCAAAACGAGTACACGAGTCAAAAGTTATGACCATTTGAAGTTAGCGAAACCAAAACGGCAAAACTGCCTAAATAGCATTCTGATCAAATTTTGATTTTGAAAGTCCCACTTCTGGTCCGATTCATCAAAAAGTTAAAACACGAAAGTTGTCCGGAACGACGTTTTCGTTCAGGTATAAAGAAGCTCGAGCCCTGAAAACGCTTTCCGAGTGATAATTTTCTTCAAAATCTTAACAGCCCATTTTAGACCAAAGTCACTATATTATAGTTATGATTTACTAAGACCAAGAGGTCTAATGACCTAAAGCCGAGACCACAACCATGGCTAAAGCCAAGGTTGAGTCTCAAGACCATGGAAAAATGACCAAGGTCACGGCAAAGCCACGGCTAAAGACCATATAACTTTTAAAGATCAAAAAGCTTATATATATATATATGTTATCAAATACTACAATAGTAGGGAGCCTCATGTGAGGAGTTCATTAAGTAAGCCGTCGAGACGAGTTGTGGATTTACGAATTAAAGTGTCCTGGCTCCTCGAACGTTTACTCCATGACTTCTGAATTATGTCGGCCCGAACGGTTTCATAAACGACTTATATTCAAAGACTTACACTATATACTAAGTACTACATCATGAACATTATGCAAGACATATATTGGCAATTCGTCATATTCTTAGACGTTACTCCAAACCTAAGTGGCAACGTTCTATTATAGGCTGCTCTTAGAGACTTTCGCGATTCGACTACCACTTTCATTTCTCATTACATAGACTTAAGGTGAGTCATAGCCCTTATTCTTTTCATACTTGTCTTAACTCTTTGGGGGAGACACATGCTCAACTACTTGTTTACTTGTAAAAATACTCAAAACGTTTATACTTGACTGTGTTATACATGATTGCATACATACATGACTGCGTTATACTTAATTGCGTTATTCTATTTATGGGCTAGTAGTTATCTTTGGGAAGTGGCTCCCAGTTGTCTTTGGGAATTGACTCCCAGTTGTCTTTGGGAATTGGCTCCCAAAAGTGAGGTCTTAGGAGATGAAGTAGAGACTCACTACTAATTGCTTAATTGTTTCGATGAACTTATACATGTCTTATTTATACTATATATGTAGCAGTGGGTTGTGAACACACAGGTTACAAGTCTCTTATGGCGGGACTTGTAACTGAGTGGATTCACGATGCCTTTGCTGTGCGAATATTCTTTTAAGGCTTTTCAACTATTTTAAGACAACTCTATGAACTCACCAACCATTGTGTTGACACTTTAGCATGTTTATCTCAGGTTAGTAAGGCGATAGCTAGTGCATGGAACTTAGAGTCAAGCTGCATATTCTGAAGACTTACGCTTTTATCATTTACCATTCAAAACATTTTGTATACATTTATGTATCATACTTTGGAATCTCATGTTTGTAACTTCGAATTCATTAATCGAATGGTAACTTTTCAAAACGTCTCATTTAGAGTTCGTTTTCTATAACTTGTACTTTGTATTATGAAGTAGCACCCCTATGACACAGTCTTCCGCTGCGGTATTTTGGGGGTGTTACAGATTGGTACCAGAGCCTTGGTTATAGAGAACTAGGTTGCATTTAGTGCCTAGACTATAACTGCTATATACGCTGGGACCTTCCTCTTTATTTGCCTTACACACAATACATACACATATGCTTTTTTGTTAGAGGTTTGCCTAGTTCCACGCTGTTAGATGATGTGACTTTAGTATTATAAGGAGCCCCAGAGATTAGTCGAGTCATTAAAAACATGGAGCTCAGTAATAACTAATTATTTAACTTGATCTTGTGACAGTTCTTATTTGATGAGACACAAGATTTGAGTTAAATAATATTATTGCTTAGCGTTAGGGATTTGATGACTTGATTATCTTACTATCGGCCTCAGAAGGCGGATTTTGTGTCGGAAATTCTTAAGTAGGATGTTTTAGAATCTCCTTATTTAAATGGATTGGGACGCCTCTTCATTTAAATAAAGAAATTGTAAATCACCGAACCATAAGTTTATGAGACCTTACTTACATAAATTTGGACGCTTCTTTATGTAAGTAATGTGTTATAAATAAGTGGGCTTAATTGTAGCCGATACAACTCCTTAACCAGAACCTTAGACAAATCAGAGTGAACACCACTATATTGGAAATTCCGAATTCTTTTAGACACATTGTAAGTAGTTAACATCAACTGAACTTCGGGACGAAGTTTTCCTTAAGGGGTACAGACTGTAACAATTCGCAATTTCAGGTTAACTTTCATTCCCGAAAATTTCACTATTCACTTTTTACTATTCACTTTTCACTATTCATCTCAGAAATTTTTATTTCATATTCTCGTAAGTTAAACTATTTTAACGATAATCCGAGAGTTTGACGCTCGTCGGATCATTTCTGCAAAAATCACAAAGCCGTGTCCGAGATTTACTTTTAGGTTTAAACGTCCTTCCAGCATCCCGATATATCCATAAAACATTATAAACAATAGAAATATGATTTTCTATCATTTTATGACAATTCCAAAAGTTTTAGAATTTTACGTTTTTCAGTTCAGCGTTTTACGCGAATTACGCGTTTTAGACCTGTGTTTCCAGTTTTTAGCAGGGTTTTAGCACCCGATAGAACCTACCACTCATTTTATATTTTATTATGGACTATATTGACATGTTTAACAATACTTTCAAGTTTCATATTTTTACGATACCCGGTTTTACGTTTTGAGGCTTAATAACTTACGGTTAGTGATTTACGGAGTCAAAACTAGCTACATACTTAGGATATTATCATCCAAAGACCATGACTACTCATCTAGTCACCCTTATCCTTTTAGAACCGACCTAGGGGGGGGGAGTCACCATGTGTGGTTAAATCTTGACTTTAGCCATTAGATCTTACTTAATTACAACTTTGTCTCCAAGTTTTAGCACTTTCCTAGGCACCTTCCTAACCTCCTCATTCATGCTATAAATAGCCAACTAGAAACACATTGATCTTCATCTTTTCATCACCAAAAATACCACACCCTTTAGTCCTAGCACCATGATCCTTTGATCTTCAATATACAAGTTACACATAAGAGTTCAATGTCTTAGTATTCTCTACCTAGTTCTTAAGTTTGTTTGGTGATTCCATGGTTGAATTAGGAGCTACACAAGGTTACTAGGGCTGAAGTTAAATGGTTTTCACAAGGGTTAGATCAAGGCTAGCAAGGGTTACAAGAGTTATGGTGAAGGGTTTACAAGATTAGGTTTAGTGTCCTAGTTCTATACTTGACTTCCTTTCTTAAGTGAAAGCCAAAAGTTGTAAGAAACCCTTATACACTTTCTTGCTCAATATCATTTTCATGCTTATTATGGTTCTTTCATGCTATATATGTTCTTGTTATTGTGTTCATGATGTTTAAAAATGGATAAAACGAGTATTGGTATACATATGTTAACTTATGACAAGTAAACAAGCAAACTAGTGATTTTTATTGAAAACCACGACCACAATAGTATAACTTTGATATTTGACACTTACTTACTGTTAAAGAGGACTTAACAAGGAAAACATAGCAATTTGAATCACTCAAAACGAGTACACGAGTCAAAAGTTATGACCATTTGAAGTTAGCGAAACCAAAACGGCAAAACTGCCTAAATAGCATTCTGATCAAATTTTGATTTTGAAAGTCCCACTTCTGGTCCGATTCATCAAAAAGTTAAAACACGAAAGTTGTCCGGAACGACGTTTTCGTTCAGGAACAAAGAAGCTCGAGCCCTGAAAACGCTTTCCGAGTGATAATTTTCTTCAAAATCTTAACAGCCCATTTTAGACCAAAGTCACTATATTATAGTTATGATTTACTAAGACCAAGAGGTCTAATGACCTAAAGCCGAGACCATAACCATGGCTAAAGCCAAGGTTGAGTCTCAAGACCATGGAAAAATGACCAAGGTCACGGCAAAGCCACGGCTAAAGACCATATAACTTTTAAAGATCAAAAAGCTTATATATATATATGTTATCAAATACTACAATAGTAGGGAGCCTCATGTGAGGAGTTCATTAAGTAAGCCGTCGAGACGAGTTGTGGATTTACGAATTAAAGTGTCCTGGCTCCTCGAACGTTTACTCCGTGACTTCTGAATTATGTCGGCCCGAACGGTTTCATAAACGACTTATATTCAAAGACTTACACTATATACTAAGTACTACATCATGAACATTATGCAAGACATATATTGGAAATTCGTCATATTCTTAGACGTTACTCCAAACCTAAGTGGCAACGTTCTATTATAGGCTGCTCTTAGAGACTTTCGCGATTCGACTACCACTTTCATTTCTCATTACATAGACTTAAGGTGAGTCATAGCCCTTATTCTTTTCATACTTGTCTTAACTCTTTGGGGGAGACACATGCTCAACTACTTGTTTACTTGTACAAATACTCAAAACGTTTATACTTGACTGTGTTATACATGATTGCATACATACATGACTGCGTTATACTTAATTGCGTTATTCTATTTATGGGCTAGTAGTTATCTTTGGGAAGTGGCTCCCAGTTGTCTTTGGGAATTGACTCCCAGTTGTCTTTGGGAATTGGCTCCCAAAAGTGAGGTCTTAGGAGATGAAGTAGAGACTCACTACTAATTGCTTAATTGTTTCGATGAACTTATACATGTCTTATTTATACTATATATGTAGCAGTGGGTTGTGAACACACAGGTTACAAGTCTCTTATGGCGGGACTTGTAACTGAGTGGATTCACGATGCCTTTGCTGTGCGAATATTCTTTTAAGGCTTTTCAACTATTTTAAGACAACTCTATGAACTCACCAACCATTGTGTTGACACTTTAGCATGTTTATCTCAGGTTAGTAAGGCGATAGCTAGTGCATGGAACTTAGAGTCAAGCTGCATATTCTGAAGACTCACGCTTTTATCATTTACCATTCAAAACATTTTGTATACATTTATGTATCATACTTTGGAATCTCATGTTTGTAACTTCGAATTCATTAATCGAATGGTAACTTTTCAAAATGTCTCATTTAGAGTTCGTTTTCTATAACTTGTACTTTGTATTATGAAGTAGCACCCTTATGACATAGTCTTCCGCTGCGGTATTTTGGGGGTGTTACAAGAACATCATATTATTACCCCCGTATGTATGTTAATCTTGAAAGTACTCCAAGTGTTTTGATTTTCTTAACTCGAGTCATTAGATTAGTCTATTGTAAAGTATGTAAAAATTCAAGTGTAAGGGGAATGTTCATTCCCTATGATGTAATATTTTGGATGGTAGGGTAAGAGTGTATGCAAAAAAAAAAAAAAAAAAAAAAAAAAAAAAAAAAATCGAAAACACAAGAAAAAGAAAAGAAAAAAATAGAAAAAAGAAAGGAGAAAAAACATACGGACTACCATCCCTTTTTATTCTATGTTCATTTTATGTTTTTGTTCTTTTTTATTTATTAGCTTAAGTCGAGTCTAGTCTTGGCTTAGCAACGCCATATTGTACATGTAATTAACCAAGATTGTTAACTCGCCACCAGTAAAGACTGCCTATATCCAACAAAACCGTGTATTTCATATCCCTACACCTAACGTTACAACCCTTTAAAAGACCTCTTTGATAGTTTATCCTAGGTGCTTGCGCCATGTGGTGGAGTTTTGATCCTTTCCCAAGCCTATGGTAATCTATTTTGCTATGACAGGTAGTGAGAGATATCTTCCGTTTCCATATTGTAATTTATACTTTATTACACCCGAGAGATGTGAGTATCTAAACAATATTTGTGAGGTGCTAGTATATGACCTCCGTGCTTGTCTTTGGTCTTTAGTGGAATGGTTATTTGTTGTAATTACTTTTATATTAGTGTTAAATGACCCCTAACTTGTATTTTGATTAGAATAAAAGCGGATTTGCTTGAGGACAAGCAAATCTCAAGTGTAAGGGTATATGATGAGGCGAAAAATGAACCACTTTTAGGGGGTCATTTAAGCCCAGAATTGACTTTATTTGATCAAATATTACCCTAAATCATTTCTTTTGTGATTTTAGGTACTTTAGGAGTGAAATCTAGAAAAGGAAGCAATTCGGACGTTTTTGGAGCATAAAAGTGAAGAAAATGCCAAAGACTTAATTTTCCATGTTGGAAACAGTCTATGACGGCGTCAAGAGGAAATATTTGACAGCGTCAAGAGTAAAGTCTATGACGACCTAGAAGAAACCTGAAGGCGTCACAACTAGAGCGTCAAGAGTTAAAATCATGACGGCCTGCATAAGGTGTACACATGACGGCGTCAGATCCAGATCTAGGCAGTCCGAGGAACTATTTGGTGGCGAGATGACGGCGTCAGAAATTTGTTCTTGACGCCGTCACCTTCTGAAATCTGTATATAGTTTTCTAATTTTCATTCATAGAAGGGAACTTGTGTGGAGAAACCCTAGGGCCAAACCTTGTATGTATTTTACAGCTTTTTCAAGGGTTTTCAGCCCTTGAATCCTTTCATGTGCTATTGAGATAAGTCTTCTCTTAATTCAATCAATATGTGTATGTGTTGGTTGTCTATATCTCGTGCTTGTCTTAATTTCAACATGCTAGGCTAGATCTATCTTGTGTTTGCTTAGATCTAATGAAACCTAGATGTTAATTATGTGTTGATTACTTGTTTATAGTTGTATTGGGTGAATGATTTCAATGTTAGGCTTAAGAAAACTGGCAGATCTCCATTGTGTAACATGCTTGAACGTCTTAGGAAACATGAATCGATGTGTACTAGGTTTTATTTGTTATATTTAATGCATGAGTAAATTCTAATGATCCCATGTTAGGAGCTTCTTAGCCGGCTCGACATAGGAGTGAAGTAGGCACTCATAGGATTGGGGAAGTAAGTACACCACCCCATGAATGGTATTAAGGAATACAATCCGTCATCCACGCAACTATAACAAGTAATTAACGTGTAAAAGATATCTAGGGAGTAGTGAAATCTAAGTAAACACATTTCTCCCACATGTTGCTCACAACCTTAGTTTAAATTAGTTTAATTTCATTTTTAGTATTTTATTTTGATTGCATCTTTAGTATTGGGTTAGTTGACTAGCAACTAATTCCGCCCAAATCCTTCAAACACGAGATTTTTACTTGCTTTCTTAAAAATATAAAAATACAAAAAGAATCATCCCTCATCTCTAGACCTAGTCTTTAGGTTTTCTAATCCTAGCGACACTATTCCTAGCTGAACGATCAATCCTCCGGTACTTATCACTATACTATACTACAACGATCAGGTACACTGCCTGGTGGGGGTTGTAAGCTTCTCGAGATCCCTTGAGAGGTAAAGCCTGGTGCAAATCCAACACATCACTAAAATGAAGAGGAAAGGTGACCTTCATCTTGTTAACACGTCTTGCTAAGTTTAAGCTCCTTAGAACGATTCATAGTATTGATTCTCATGCAATCTTAATTCTCGTCTTCCTTGTGACTAATTCGACTTGATGGTTGGGGATAAGGTTGCAATTAGGGATTTGTGTATTCATTCTATGGTTTTGTTTGATTCGTTTTGTGTTCGCTGAGTTGCTGGTATTTGTGTTGAAGTTTGGAGATTACGATCTGTCTTGTCTTCAATCGTTACAGATTCATAATGATTGTTACTAATCTGTCTAATAACCCTAATCCTTTTAGGGTTTCTTTTCATTATTGTTGATCGTTATTGGTATTTGTATGCTTAATTTATATTAATACTTGTCTCCTTTTGTTTGTGGTTGTAGTTATTTGGATATTTATTCGTGTGTTTGCATATCGAATGCTGGTTGCTAGGGATGGTTTGCATGTAGTAGTATAAAGAGTGGGTTTTTGAGAAGGGATTCAAAAAAAGGGGTATGAATGCTGGTAAAACAACCATGAATAGTAGTAATGTAGTTAAGGGTGTGCTGAATAGTCCAAATTCGGATCACACCATTATTGGTGCTAGTATAGGATCAACTGGACCTCGATCGTTTCCAAGTTTGTCTTACAAATATGGTAGTGAAAATCCTTCTTCTTTAGCCGCAGTAGTTATACTTTTTATGATACTGGGACTGAAGTAGTAGTCACTAATAATTTTCCTGTTAGTGAAGCAGTAGTCACTAAAATCTTGTGGTCTATGTTTTCAACTTACTTAAACCTATAAACTCACCAACCTTATGTTGACGCTTTAGCATGTATTTTTCATGTTCTTGATTTCACTAGCTGAACTGCATGGCGCATAGCATAGAGTTACATTTTGGTATTTTATTATGACGGAGATTGTCGCATTACTTATCGTTCGATAGCAAAACAAAAACTTCATTATATTTTGTGAAATTCTTGGGCTATGTATTGTTGCATTACTTAACGTTCGATTGGAAAACAAACAATAGTTTTTGTTTTTTAAAATTTGTTAAGTACAAAAACGATCAAGCTTAAAGTTTATTAAAGGATACTTAAATTTAGTTTAGGTAAACTATGTTGATTTTAGTTTTCAAGATTCAAGATTTAAAGAATAAACATTTATTACTTATAAGTATTGTATAGATATATGACTCATATTATATATAACATTATGTTACACCTTATTACATTAAAATTACTAAATATATATTGTATTATGTTGTAAAATTATAATAAAGATGATTACAATATTAATAAAATTGCATTTTAGAATAATACTTTCTCAAATATTAAGTTTTAGTGAATTCCATCGATCAATGTTAACTTGTACATAAATAATATAAAACTAAAGTCATACACTTATTTATTTCATGTTTGATATATAACTTAATTTATTAAACACAAATTAAACGAATTATTATATTAGATTATGTTAAGTGACTTTATTAAACACAAATTAAATGTATTATTGTTGTATAATTAGTGATGTTTTATAGGTTTTATACTATATATGATTTTTTTTAGCATTTACCCCTAATGCATAATCATAAGTTATTATAAAATTCAAGTTTAAGATTATTAAATAAAATAAAATGTAATTATGATAATTTGTAAATATAGTTACGACTAAAATTCTTGTTTGAATAAAAAGTTGAAATTTAGTTTTGTATATATTAATAGATTACCATCAATGTTAACTTTTTTATATAGGAAACAAATCAAACACATTGATTGCATAATTAATAGAAAGCTTTTTAAATGCTTACCAAACAAACTTTATAGTTAGTTTAGATCAAATTTTGTTATGCAACAAGTTCATACGAATTCATTAACATTAACATGTATATCAAAAGGGTAGTACTTATCTCAAATGTGTATTTAATATATGAAATTACAACACATCGTACACATCATAACTACATACATGCTTTTTTATGAACGGCGGTGTATTTGAAAGTATAAACATCGCTCTAGTGAAATACAGTACAAGCTAAGTTGCTAAGACAAGTTTAGTTCAAAACAACCCAATTGGACAATGACACCCTTTTACGCATATTCTTAATTCAGGAAACACCAAAATTAAATATCACGAGACACAATTGGTATAGTTATACAATCTTTTTTGTTTGAAAGAACTTCCTAGTTTCTTATCTTTCGCATAACAATAGTAGCACCCAAAAAAATATTTAACATTACATTTCTAGATGTATATATAAGTAGTTTAATTATGACCTTCAAGAGTTGAGACAAAAGTGATGATATATATAGATACATTTGAATGAACAATAAAGATATGTTTAGATAAATAAAAAAGCAACAAACTAAAAAAGAAATAAACCAACAAAGATTTTATTCAAACAGGAACGAGACAACTTAACAAAGAAAAATTGAAAACATAACTTGCATCTGGATCTATATATCGATCCTTCTAATGATATTTTAAGGCAATCAATCATGATGTTTATTGCTTGTAACCTTCTACAAGGGAGCATTTGTGATGCGTGAGAATCGCAACAGGCTTTACCTCTCGAGGGATCTCGAGAAGCTTACAACCCCCACCAGGCAGTGTACCTGATCGTTGTAGTATAGTATAGTGACAAGTACCGGGGGATTGATCGTTCAGCTTAGGAATAGTGTCGCTAGGATTAGAAAGCCTAAATACTAGTTCTAAAGGTGAGGGATGATTATATTTTGTGTTTTTATATTTTATGGAAAGCAAATTAAAATCTCGGGTTTGAAGGATTTGGGCGGAATTAGTTGCTAATCAACTAACCCAATACTAAGATGCAATCAAAACAGAATACAAGAAATGAAAATAGACTAATTTATACTAAGGTTGTGAGCAGTAATTGGAGAAAATGTGTTTTCTTAGATTTCACTACTCCCTAGATATCTTTTACACGTTAATTACTTGTTATAATTGCATGGATGACGGATCGTATTCCTTAATACCATTCATGGGGTGGCACACATAACTCCCCAATTCTATGAGCTCTTATCTCCTCCTACACCATGCCCAGCACAACTATAAGGATTGTAAACAATGGCTCATGCATTAAATACAACCAATAAAGACCTAGTGCGCGTTGGTTCATGTTTCTTAAGACGTTCAAGCATGTTACCAATTGGAGATCTGCCACTTTTCTTAAGCCTAACATATAAATCATTCATCCAACACAAGAATAAACAAGTAATCAACACATAATCAATATCTAGGTTTCATTAGATCTAAGCAAACACAAGATAGATCTAGCCTAACATGATAGAATTAAGACAAGAACATGATATAGACAACCAACACATAGACATATTGATTGAATTAGAAGAACACTTATCTTGATTAAACATGCAAGGTATCAAGGGGTTGGAACCCTTGAAAAACCTGTAAAGTTACACCAAAATCGTACTTAGGGTTTCTCCCAAAACTTCTCTCTTTAAATGTAAAAAATTAGAAAACTATATATAGGAAAAGGGGTCTGACGGCGTCAAGACCAATTAGGTGACGCCGTCACCTCGCCGCCAAAACAATCCTTGGACTGCCTAGATCTACATTTGACGCCGTCAAGTACAAATCATTTCCAGGCCGTCATGACTTTTACTCTTGACGCCCTACCTTCATGACGCCATCAAATCTCTTCTGGATCATCAAGGAATTTTACTCTTGACGTCGTCACCTACTGTTCCCAGCATGGAAAATTGAGACTTTGGCGTTTTCTTCACTTTTATGCTCCAAAAATGTCCGAATTGCTTCCTTTTCCAGATTTCACTCCTAAAGTACCTAAAATCACAAAAGGAACGATTTAGGGCAATATTTGATCAAATAAATTCGGATTCGGGCTTAAATGACCCCCTAAAAATGGATCATTTTTCGCCTCATCATATACCCTTACACTTGAGATTTGCTTGTCCTCAAGCAAATGTGCTTTTATTCTACTCAAAAGACAAGTTAGGGGTCATTTAACACTAATATAAAAGTAATTACAACAAATAATCGTTCCACTAAAGACCAATAGACAAGCACGGAGGTCATACACAAGCACCTCACAAATAGTGTTTAGATACTCACGTCTCTCGGGTGTTATAAAGTATAAATTACAATATGGAAACGGGAGATATCTCTCACTACCTGTTATAGCAAAATAGATTACCATAGGCTTGAGAAAGGATCAAACCTCCACCACATGGCGTAAGCACCTAGGAGAAACTATCAAAGAGGTCTTTTAAACGGTTGTAACGTTAGGTGTAGGATTATGAAATACACGGTTTTGTTGGATAAAGGAAGTTTTACTGGTGGCGAGTTAACAACCTTGGTTAATTACATGTACATGATGGCGTTGCTAAGCCAAGACTAGACTCGACTTAAGCTAATAAATGAAAAATAACAAAAACATAAAATGAACATAGAATAAAAACGGGATGGTAGTCCGTATGTTTTTTTTTCTCTTTTCTTTTTCTTTTTTTTTTCTTTTTCTTGTTTTTTTTTTCTTTTTAGTTTTTTTTATTTTTTTTTAATTTTATTATTATTATTAGTATTATTTTTTTTTGCATACAGTCTTACCCTACCATCCAAAATAATACATCATAGGGGATAAGCATTCCCCTTACACTTGAATCTTTACATACTTTACATTAAACTAATCTAATGACTCGAATTAAGAAAATCAAAACACTTGGAGCACTTTTAAGATTAACGTACATATGGGGGTAATAATTGATGTTCTTCCCCATTACTCCATAAAATAAGTACTTTACCCATGAGTCGCAATCGTCCCAAAACAATATGTACAAGGATATGACTCGACTTAGCAACCATGTAATCAATTAGAAAGTTAACTTAGGGTTTAACAAATAACAATAATGCACTAAAAATGAGCGCATATACGGAAGGCTAAGGCGATTTGGTTGTACATTTAAGTGGGGTGTAACAAATTCTTCTTTTAAGTAAAATGCTTCAAGTTAGAAACAAAAAGATAGGCTCGGAGGGGTGTACTAGGGGTATCGTGTACTAAAAATGAGTACAACGCTAAGGGTGTGGGAAAAATTAGGTGACTTAACTAGCCAAGTAATATGACTTAAATGGTCAAGTAATTATGATACGGGTTTAACACAAGGGTAATCCTAATGCCTCTTATCATGTGGTAAATCCTACTACACGAGTGTAGTCTCACTAGCGGTCTCGGAATGCATCACTAACGCAAGTTCTAGAATCTAAATGCTACCGGTACACTCATAAGCACTAATAGTAAATGCTTTTCCTATCAAATCTAAAGGCGAACCTCACATATTTGGGTGGAAAATTTTTCTGAATATACGGTTGTGTGCTAGTCATACAATCTCCTATCCATGAGACACTTGCTATGGCTAAAGTTTCACTCCTAAATGTTGTAAAAAATTTTAAATTTGGCGCTAAAATTGCACTAGCAAGTATTTCTCATAGTTTTATTACACATCTACCATCAAACAAAACAAACTCAAGCGAAAGTGCATATGTAAGGTATCATCTTTTTACCCTCCCCTTACACTTAAGATGAACATTGTCCCCAATGTTCAAGTAAAGAATGTAAAAGTGAAAAAGTAAAGAGAATGAAATCAAATACTCCCCTGATTCGCTCGATATGGATAATAGGATGGTCAGGTTAAATCTTCCTCCAAGAAAATGAACAATCAAAGCTTCCCTTCCAGAATATAAATCATCTTCTTGTCATACATAACCTGTTAAACCTGACAAAATAGACAAGACAACCTCGCGTAAAATCGGCGGCATCCTACATATGTTACTAAATCCTAGAAAACAAGATAAGATATAATGCTTGTGGAATGAAGTTTGTAGATCTCCTGGAGATTATAAAACTTAATAATTCACAAAAACCATAAGACTCCGTTAGAAAAACAAAACCGGTAAAATTTCCAGATTTTTACTCCTGACGCCGTCAAGAGTAAACTCCTGACGCCGTCAGAATTGACCTGCAGAAATTCTTATGTTAAGTTTCCGGAAAATTTCTGGAAAAACTTGGTCCTTCTTCCCGGAAAATCCTGCAAAACTTCATTATGACTCAATACAAGCATTTGACTCTAACAAATACGAATATACATGTTCATTTCATATTGTGGAGAATCATGATCAGTTTGTTTCTTAAAAACATATTTGGGGTTTCCCCTTACACTTATTTTTTTGCAAAAATACCTTTAGGTGGAGTTAAGACTAGGCCAAACAACAAAGTAAAGTATTTCCACTATTCAGTTTAGAAACATGATCTACCAACAATAAAAATAAAGCATGCATACGGAAGCAAATAACAAACAAACAAAAATAAAATCACACAAAACATGGGTTGCCTCCCAAGAAGCGTTTTTCTTTATTTATGAGTCTTGTATCTAGACTCAAGGTCATGGGTTACTACGTGACTTCATCATTGGTTCCATTCCCTGATTGTAGATATTCTTTGTAGAAATCAATCACCTTTTTCTCAACCGCCCCCATAATCCTTTGGGCAAATTCTTCATCGAATTTATACCTTGGCCAAGCAATATTTGTAATAAAGACTCCTTTTTTTCCCATACATAATCCATGCCCTTTTTCTTATCCTTCTCATTAATATCCTCAAAAGCACCAACGTTGTCCTTATCAAAACGAGATATAAAGCGAAATTCTTTCATCCTATTAGGCATCCTATAAGTGATACTATCGGTGTTACTTGCAAATCGGATCGTACCTTCTACCTCATCATATTACAACTTAGACTCCTCAACAAATGGTTTGCCAAACACAACATTGGATAATCGACAATCAATAACATTAGCAAGATCCTCCACAATCATAAAGTCGGTGACAAAAGTGAAATTACCAACAAAGACATGTAAACCTTTAACTCTCCCGACAAAGTTACAAACTCCACCGGGGTACTTGGGATCCCTTCTAGGTTCTAGTCTTGTTTTCACTATATCATTATAAACAGTTGAGGACATAATGTTGATTGGGGATTTAAAGTCAATGTAAGCAGTGCTAATGTGCCTATATCCAATCATACATGGTATCTTAGCATTCTTAGGATCGCTTCTCTTGATCTTAGGTTCAATTATGGTGAAAGGAGATCGCGGGTTATCAATAAGATTATTATAATATGCAATCTCCTCCTTAGTGGGGTATAGATTAAAGTAGTCATTAAGCTTTGGATCTATTTCCTCCTCTTGTAGTCCCTCAACAACATTCACAAAGTCATTAGTCCCTAGGTCCTCATTTGAATACAAGGCGGTTGCTAGGTCACTAAATGCATGTTCGAGTTCAACCTTAATCAACCTATTAAGCTCTCTAAGTTCCCTAATCTCACTCTCAATTTGTTCACGTAACACAGCCACTTCTCTAGGGGAAAGGGGTGGAATCGCGTTTTCCATAATGGTCAACGGAATAGTCAATGACTTTAATTTACTAACAAAAAGGTACAAAGAAAGAGATAGACTAAAGAAAACCTAAAAATAAAAATAAAATCTTACTAGAAAGGAATCTAGCAAGTAGACCTAATAAAAAGAAATTCTAACCTAGACAATAACTATTCCCCGGGCTGCGGCGCCAAAAACTTGATGCGTAGGAATCGCAACAGGCTTTACCTCTCGAGGGATCTCGAGAAGCTTACAACCCCCACCAGGCAGTGTACCTGATCGTTGTAGTATAGTATAGTGGCAAGTACCGGGGGATTGATCGTTCAGCTTAGGAATAGTGTCGCTAGGATTAGAAAGCCTAAATACTAGTTCTAAAGGTGAGGGATGATTATTTTTTGTGTTTTTATATTTTATGGAAAGCAAATTAAAATCTCGGGTTTGAAGGATTTGGGCAGAATTAGTTGCTAATCAACTAACCCAATACTGAGATGCAATCAAAACAAAATACTAGAAATGAAAATAGACTAATTTATACTAAGGTTGTGAGCAGTAATTGGAGAAAATGTGTTTACTTAGATTTCACTACTCCCTAGATATCTTTTACACGTTAATTACTTGTTATAATTGTATGGATGATGGATCGTATTCCTTAATACCATTCATGGGGTGGCACACATAACTCCCCAATTCTATGAGCTCTTATCTCCTCCTACACCACGCCCAGCACAACTATAGGGATTGTAAACAGTGGCTCATGCATTAAATACAACCAATAAAGACCTAGTGCGCGTTGGTTCATGTTTCTTAAGACGTTCAAGCATGTTACCAATTGGAGATCTGCCAGTTTTCTTAAGCCTAACATATAAATCATTCACCCAAGACAAGAATAAACAAGTAATCAACACATAATCGATATCTAGGTTTCATTAGATCTAAGCAAACACAAGATAGATCTAGCCTAGCATGATAGAATTAAGACAAGAACATGATATAGACAACCAACACATAGACATATTGATTGAATTAGAAGAACACTTATCTTGATTAAACATGAAAGGTATCAAGGGGTTGGAACCCTTGAAAAACCTGTAAAGTTACACCAAAATCGTACTTAGGGTTTCTCCCAAAACTTCTCTCTTTAAATGTAAAAAATTAGAAAACTATATATAGGAAAAGGGGTCTGACGGTGTCAAGACCAATTAGGTGACACCGTCACCTCGCCGCCAAAACAATCCTTGGACTGCCTAGATCTACATTTGACACCGTCAAGTACAAATCATTTCCAGGCCGTCATGACTTTTACTCTTGACTCCCTACCTTCATGACGCCGTTAAATCTCTTCTGGATCGTCATGAAATTTTACTCTTGACGCCGTCAGGGGACTACTCTTGACGCCGTCACCTACTGTTCCCAGCATGGAAAATTAAGACTTTGGCGTTTTCTTCACTTTTATGCTCAAAAAACGTCCGAATTGGTTCCTTTTCCAGATTTCACTCCCAAAGTACCTAAAATCACAAAAGGAACGATTTAGGGCAATATTTGATCAAATAAATTCGGATTCGGGCTTAAATGACCCCCTAAAAACGGATCATTTTTCGCCTCATCAATTTGCTAAGTACGTGAAAGCGTGTTCTATTTCACCCACTTTCAGCTGGAGATCAACCCATTCTTTTATTGAAGCAGCAACTTCGGCATCATGCTTTTCTTTCTTTATCATGAGTTGCCGACATCTTTCCGAAAGCTCTACAATCTTCTTATCAATTAGCTGAAGCTCTTTATCACTAATTTTCATCTTACCAATCAACTCAAGTTTTTCATTAACAATAAACTCACGTTTATTCTCAAGAAATTTCTTCTTATCAATCAACTCAAGCTTTTTATCAATATTGTTCTTCTTTGTCGACATTTTCTTCCCTTTCTTTCAAAAATTTATAGGGTTTGGTTTCTTATGCCTGCTTAATTGAAATTGTAAGAACATAAAGATAACAATTTATCACATGAAAGATCCTTGGTGACTTGAGATATGAAGTATGTTAGAAAGAGAAAGTAGAGAATGTAGAGAGATAAAATGAAGAGAAATATTATTAGAGAAACACACACTTACACACTCAAACACACACCTCAAATGACTTATTTAAGGTGTTTATATAGTTTCATACATATGGTTCATAGGCTTTAAGATGGGATTTGTAATGGATTGGACTTTACATAAATAACTTAACACATAATACTAACCTATTAGATTAGTCCATCCCATAAGGCCATTAACTATTCTATTACTATAGCTACGACACATTACAAAGTTATAAATATGAGAATTACAATCACTTCTTTATACATTTTGAATGCTAACAGAAATATTATAATTTGCTACATTTAGACTTTAATATGTACATCTAAATACTCTTAAATATCCTCAATTTTTGTCATCAAGTCATTTATGGTTTCATACTAACACAACTATCTTTCATTCATAATAATTTTTACTAATCTGTTTAATAAACCTAATCTTTTTAGGGTTTCTTTTTATTATTGTTGATCATTATTGGCATTTGTGTGCTTACTTTATATTAATACTTGTCTCCTTTTGTTTGTGGTTGTAGTTATTTGGGTATTTGTTCGTGTGTTTGCATATCGATTGCTGGTTGCTAGGGATGGTTCGCATGTAGTTGTATAAAGAGTGGGTTTTTGAGTTCGGGAGTTCGGGAGTTAAAAAAAGGGGTACGAGGACTTGTAAAACAACCATGAATAGTGGTAATTTAGTTAAGGGTGTGCCGAATAGTACAAATTCGGATCACACCATTAGTGGTGCTAGTATGGGATCAACTGGACCTCGACCGTTTCCAAGTTTATCTTACAAATATGGTAGTGAAAATCCTTCTTCTTTATCCGCAATAGTTATACTTTTTATGATACTGGGAGTGATGTAGTAGTGACTAATACTTTTCATGTGAGTGAAGCAGTAGTCAATAAAATCTTGTGGCCTATGTTTTCAACTTACTTAAAGCTATAAACTCACCAACCTTATGTTGACTGATGCGTGGGAATCGCAATAGGCTTTACCTCTCGAGGGATCTCGAGAAGCTTACAACCCCCACCAGGCAATGTACCTGATCGTTGTAGTATAGTATAGTGACAAGTACCGGGGGATTGATCGTTCAGCTTAGGAATAGTGTCGCTAGGATTAGAAAGCCTAAATACTAGTTCTAAGGGTGTGGGATGATTATTTTTGTGTTTTTATATTTTATGAAAAGCAATTAAAATTCTCGGGTTTGAAGGATTTGGGCGGAATTAGTTGCTATTCAACTAACCCAATACTAAGATGCAATCAAAATAAAATACTAAAAATGAAAATAAACTAATTATACTAAAGTTGTGAGCAATAAGTGGAGAAAATGTGTTTACTTAGATTTCACTACTCCCTAGACATCTTTTACACGTTAATTACTTGTTATAAATGCATGGATGACGGATCGTATTCCTTAATACCATTCATGGGGTGGCACACATAACTCCCTAATTCTATGAGCTCTTATCTCCTCCTACACCATGCCCAGCACAACTATCGGGATTGTAAACAGTGGCTCATGCATTAAATACAACCAATAAAGACCTAGTGCGCATTGGTTCATGTTTCTTAAGACGTTCAAGCATGTTGCCAATTGGAGATCTGCCAGTTTTCTTAAGCCTAACATGTAAATCATTCATACAAAACAAATATAAACAAGTAATCAACACATAATTAACATCTAGGTTTCATTAGATCCAAGCAAACACAAGATAGATCTAGCCTAGCATGATGGAATTAAGACAAGAACAAGATATAGACAACCAACACATAGACGTATTGATTGAATTGAAAGAACACTTATCTCAATTACACATGTAAGGTATCAAGGGCATGGAGCCCTTGAAAAACCTGTAAAATTCGCACCAAGTTTGTACTAGGGTTTCTCCAAAACTTCTCTCTTTAAATGTGAAAAATTAGAAAACTATATATAGGAAAAGAGGTCTGACAGCGTCAAGACAAGCCTTGTGACGCCGTCACCTCGCCGCCAAAACTATTCTCGGACTGCCTTGATCTACATTTGACACCGTCAAGACTTAATCATTTCCAGGCCGTCATGACTTTTACTCTTGACGCCCTACCTTCATGACGCCATCAAATCTCTCCTGGATCGTCATGGAATTTTGCTCTTGACGCCGTCACCTACTGTTCCCAGCATGGAAAATTAAGACTTTGGCGTTTTCTTCACTTTTATGCTCCAAAAACGTCCGAATTGCTTCCTTTTCCAGATTTCTCTCCCAAAGTACCTAAAATCACAAAAGGAACGATTTAGGGCAATATATGATCAAATAAATTCGGATTCGGGCATAAATGAACCCCTAAAAACGGATCATTTTTCGCCTCATCATATACCCTTACACTTGAGATTTGCTTGTCCTCAAGCAAATGCGCTTTTATTCTACTCAAAAGACAAGTTAGGGGTCATTTAACACTAATATAAAAGTAATTACAATAAATAATCGTTCCACTAAAGACCAATAGACAAGCACGGAGGTCATATACAAGCACCTCACAAATAGTGTTTAGATACTCACATCTCTCGGGTGTAATAAAGTGTAAATTACAATACGGAAATGGAAGATATCTCTCACTACCTGTCATAGCAAAATAGATTACCATAGGCTTGGGAAAGGATCAAACCTCCACCACATGGCGTAAGCACCTAGGATAAACTATCAAAGAGGTCTTTTAAAGGGTTGTAACGTTAGGTGTAGGGATATGAAATACACGGTTTTGTTGGATAAAGGAAGTTTTACTGGTGGCGAGTTAACACTCTTGGTTAATTACATGTACAATGTGGCGTTGCTAAGCCAAGACTAGACTCGACTTAAGCTAATAAATGAAAAAAAAAAACAAAAACATAAAATGATCATAGAATAAAAAGGGATGGTAGTCCGTATGTTTTTCTCTTTTTCTTTTTTCTATTTTTTTTTCTTTCTTTTTCTTGATTTTTTTGACTTTTTTTTTTAATTTTTTTTTTATGTTTTTTTTTATT
The DNA here is from genome assembly GCA_030686995.1 of Artemisia argyi. Taxonomy (NCBI): domain Eukaryota; kingdom Viridiplantae; phylum Streptophyta; class Magnoliopsida; order Asterales; family Asteraceae; genus Artemisia; species Artemisia argyi. The sequence continues at coordinate 187,216,668 of CM060684.1, forward strand.
TTTTTTTTTGCATACACTCTTACCCTACCATCCAAAATAATACATCATAGGGAATGAACACTCCCCTTACACTTGAATTTTTACATACTTTACAATTAACTAATCTAATGACTCGAATTAAGAAAATTAAAACACTTGGAGCACTTTTAAGATTAACGTATATATGGGGGTAATAAATGATGTTCTTCCTCATTACTCCATAAAATAAGTACTTACCCATGAGTCCCAATCGTCCCAAAACAATATGTACAAGGATATGACTCGACTTAGCAACCATGTAATCAATTAGAAAGTTAACTTAGGGTTTAAACAAATAACAATAATGCACTAAAGAATGAGCGCATACACGGAAGGCTAAGGAAATTTGGGTGTACATTTAAGTGGGGTGTAACAAATTCTTCCTTTAAGTAAGATGCTTAAAGTTAGAAACGAAAAGATAGGCTCGAAGGGGTGTACTAGGGGTATCGTGTACTAAAAATGAGTACAACGCTAAGGGTGTGGGAAAAATTAGTTGACTTTGTTACACCCCCAAAATAGGGTCCAGCGGAAGCATACGTATAGCTGGGGTGTAACTCAATTGATATCACAACACTAGTTCAAAAATGGTTTGCACTTGAATCATTTAAAATAAAATAGTTAAATCAAATTGTTGAATTTACAACGTTAAAAGTAATGCGGAAGTAGGCCCTTAAAATAGTTTAAAACGGTCCCCAAATGAATAATCAGAGTCTTCTATGACCATGCCATGCCCTGCCAAAACCTCCTGTAGCGTGCCATTGGTTAAAACCTGAAAATACATGCTAAAGTGTCAACACGAGGTTGGTGAGTTCATAGAGTTTGTTGAAAAAGAATGTAATGCATATGTATGTAGGTTTCCCAGCAAAGGCATCGCAAATCCACTCAGTTACAAGTCCCGCCATAAGAGCCTTGTAACCTGTGTGTTTACAACCCACTGCTACAATATATAGTATGAGTAAAGCATGTATAAGTTCATAACAACAGTTAAGCAATTAGTAGTGAGTCTACACTTCATCTCCGAAGACCTCACGTTTGTATGTATGTCTCAATGGTTGTGTCCAGCAACTTAATCTGGGGCCATTGGAAGTCTCAATGGTTGTGTCCAGCAACTTAATCTGGGGCCATTGGAAGTCTCAATGGTTGTGTCCAGCAACTTAATCTGGGGCCATTGGAAGTATGTATGTATGTATGATTACTGGGTGCCATTTCCCAAAGCATCAGTTGCTCAAGAATACACAATCACAGTTTAGTATAACACAGTTAAGTATAGCACAATCACGTATGTATAATGTAATCAAGTATAATGTTATCAAGTATAAATGTTATGTGAATTTGTACAAGTAAGCAAGTAGTATCATGTATCTCCTCCAAAGAGTTGATAGAACAATTAAAAGAGTAGGGGCTATGACTCACCTGATGCAACAGCTACGATGACAAAAGTGTATACACAGAAATGAGGTTCGATCTCAAACCGCAACCTAATGTGAATGATGAACGATCTACTTTAGATCATGAAATGATGTTGAAAATGTCCATGCACATGTTCCCTATACCACTCTTAACTTGAAAAATACTTGTTGTTGTCAAAAATATACATTCCAAGACTTAGGAAAAATATGGCTATTAGAAAAAATAAAGCTAGTTGCAATATATATACTTATATATATATCGTAAGTTTCCATGTTAGTGTTGAAATCCTCGGGTTGAAATCCTTGAAATAACGTCTTGTAGTGATAAAAATATACTTGTAATAACTAATACTTCATTAGTTATAAAATTGGGTACTTGGCATTATTTTTATAAATCTAGAGTTACTACGTAGTTTTGGCGTCAATATTAATAAAAGCTGTCAAAATGTAATGAGTTTTGCCGATATTAAAACGTGAATATCTTTGTCGTTATAAGCCCGTTTTACTTGTTCTTTATATCCACGGTTACGTCTTATTATGTAGTAATATATTTTGGAAAGCTAGACTCCTCCGGATTACGTCTAAAGCCTCTTTTTGTCCGACGAAAAACGTCCATCAGCATGTATTTTTCCGGAAAATAGTTTTCGTCAATAAACTTGCAAAAATCATATCTCCTTCGTTATAAACTCGTTTTAACCCGTTCTTTCGCCTACGGCTTCGTTTTTAAAATTATTTTCTAAATCTTTGGTTGAAAAGTTCCCCTGAGTTACTGAGTTTTCTGTATTTTCATTTTTGGGACAGTAGGTATAAATATATGTTCCAAAACCATTTCCAAGGTTCTAAACTAGTTTCTAACATCACCAAATCTCTTGCAAACGCCACAAAGCTAGTCTAATCTTACCATACACCTTCTTAGGGTGCCATGGGTTCCTAATCACTAGTAATCAAGTTAATTTAACAAGGGAACACCTAAAACACAATCTAGGGTTTGTATGTTCAAAAGTTAACAAAAATAAAGTGGTATAGCTAGTTTGTGCATGAAATTAAGCATGAATACTATGAGATACATATGTTAATTAGATGAAAACATGAAAATAATTTTGAATACTCACTTTGAAATAATAGGTGGTGAGATGATGAGAAACCTTGGATTACTTGTGTTTTTGTGTTATGATTCTTGATTAGGATGATGAAATGAACAACTTTGATGCTTTGTACTTTAGAAAATCATCATTTGATCAGGGAGAATGAACTTGGGTCGTGGGTTTTGTGAAGGAGAAGAGAAATGAGCACTTTATGATTCTTGAAATTTATGTAAGTTATGTTTTAATGGTTTTTGGTAGATATTTATCTAATTTCAATGGCATTATGGTAAATAAGTAGTGAAGTTCAAGTAACATGGGGAGGGGGCTGCACATGTATGGATGAGTATGTAGGAAGCTTGGTGATATCTGGTTCACGGAGTCGGTTTTGGTTCCGTTAATCGCTAACCGTAAAGTTTTAAATCGCGAAACGTAAATTCGGGTATCGTAAAAATATGAAACTTGAAAGAATGACTAAACTTGTCAAAATACTCCATAATAAAATATAAAATGAATGGTAAGTTCCATCGGGTTGCTTAAACGCTGTTAAAACTGGAAACGCGGGTTAAAAACGCGTAATTCGCGTAAAATGCTGAACTGAAAAACGTAAAATTCCAAAACTTTTAGAATTGTCGTAAAATGAGAGAAAATCATATTTCTATTGTTTATAATGTTTTATGGACATATCGGGATGCCGGAAGGACGTTTAAACCCAAAAGTAAATCTCGGACACGGCTTCGTGATTTTTGCAGAAATGATCTGACGAGCGCCAAACTCTCGGATTGCCGTTAAAATAGTTTAACTTATGAGAATATGAAATAAAAATTTCGGACATGAATAGTGTTTTGTGAATAGTAAAAGTGAATAGTAACTTTCCGAGATAAAAATGAAATTTCGACATGTGAAAAAAAGACATGAAATTACGAGTTGTGACATTCTTCCCCTCTATATGGAACTTTGTCCCGAAGTTCAGTTGATGTTAATCAGTTAAGTGTGTGTTTAAGAAAATGTGTCAAAGCTTATGTATGTGGGTTTCCTATCCAACTAGGTACGTTCTCGTGGTCAGACTTGATGAGGCAAACCTTCCCAAACCTGAGCATAGTCCTCAAAAGACCTCCTTTAGGTTAATCCTTTAGGTAACCGATTTTCACTTAATCCCACAACCCAATCAAACAAGAACAGTCATGAGGTTAGGCTAAATCGGTTTGAGTGATGACTTTAACTTTTAGCTTGATTTTCGCAACCCAATCAAACAAGAACAGTCACTAGAACCAAGCTAAAAATCAAGGTCTGGATTCAACGTCCTTGAAAAAGGTCTTTTGAAAGATTGGCTCGACTTTGGAATTGCTTACACACAATCCAGACAAAATATCATTATAACTATTCTCAGTGTTGCAAAATTCATTTCTTAGTCGGATATAGGTGGTCAGCCTATGTCCTACTATCCCGGGTTGAATATAAATGACCAGTTTATATTCCACCGAGGTTCCATGAATTTTGAAATACTCAGCTCAGTTATACTAATACTATGTCCTTCACAAATACTAAGGTGTTTAGAAAGACTAAGGCAGGTGACCAAACTCGAGGTCAAATGATGAAACTATGCAAGGAAAAACATAATGCGGTGACATATATGATACGTGAACATGCTTATATGAAAGACAATTATAGTAATCAACTATAATAAATAAACATAATATATCAGGTAATGAGACACAAATCTCATCACCTATGTCAGCAACTAACCACAAATAAGGCTTCAGCTTGGCAGGCAGGCACGTGACGGTCATAGGGTTAAGTTTTTCTTGAAAGTAGCTATAGTCTAGGTTTTAAAAACACTCAGTTCGCTATAGCCAAAGCTCTGGTACCAATCTGTCACACCCCCAAAATAGGGTCCAGCGGAAGCATACGTATAGCTGGGGTGTAACTCAATTGATATCACAACACTAGTTCAAAAATGGTTTGCACTTGAATCATTTAAAATAAAATAGTTAAATCAAATTGTTGAATTTACAACGTTAAAAGTAATGCGGAAGTAGGCCCTTAAAATTGTTTAAAACGGTCCCCAAATGAATAATCAGAGTCTTCTATGACCATGCCATGCCCTGCCAAAACCTCCTGTAGCGTGCCATTGGTTAAAACCTGAAAATACATGCTAAAGTGTCAACACGAGGTTGGTGAGTTCATAGAGTTTGTTGAAAAAGAATGTAATGCATATGTATGTAGGTTTCCCAGCAAAGGCATCGCAAATCCACTCAGTTACAAGTCCCGCCATAAGAGCCTTGTAACCTGTGTGTTTACAACCCACTGCTACAATATATAGTATGAGTAAAGCATGTATAAGTTCATAACAACAGTTAAGCAATTAGTAGTGAGTCTACACTTCATCTCCGAAGACCTCACGTTTGTATGTATGTCTTAATGGTTGTGTCCAGCAACTTAATCTGGGGCCATTGGAAGTCTCAATGGTTGTGTCCATCAACTTAATCTGGGGCCATTGGAAGTCTCAATGGTTGTGTCCAGCAACTTAATCTGGGGCCATTGGAAGTATGTATGTATGTAGGATTACTGGGTGCCATTTCCCAAAGCATCAGTTGCTCAAGAATACACAATCACAGTTTAGTATAACACAGTTAAGTATAGCACAATCACGTATGTATAATGTAATCAAGTATAATGTTATCAAGTATAATGTTATCAAGTATAAATGTTATGTGAATTTGTACAAGTAAGCAAGTAGTAGCATGTATCTCCCCCAAAGAGTTGATAGAACAATTAAAAGAGTAGGGGCTATGACTCACCTGATGCAACAGCTACGATGACAAAAGTGTATACACAGAAATGAGGTTCGATCTCAAACCGCAACCTAATGTGAATGATGAACGATCTACTTTAGATCATGAAATGATGTTGAAAATGTCCATGCACATGTTCCCTATACCACTCTTAACTTGAAAAATACTTGTTGTTGTCAAAAATATACATTCCAAGACTTAGGAAAAATATGGCTATTAGAAAAAATAAAGCTAGTTGCAATATATATACTTATATATATATCGTAAGTTTCCATGTTAGTGTTGAAATCCTCGGGTTGAAATCCTTGAAATAACGCCTTGTAGTGATAAAAATATACTTGTAATAACTAATACTTCATTAGTTATAAAATTGGGTACTTGGCATTATTTTTATAAATCTAGAGTTACTACGTAGTTTTGGCGTCAATATTAATAAAAGCTGTCAAAATGTAATGAGTTTTGCCGATATTAAAACGTGAATATCTTTGTCGTTATAAGCCCGTTTTACTTGTTCTTTATATCCACGGTTACGTCTTAGTATGTAGTAATATATTTTGGAAAGCTAGACTCCTCCGGGTTACGTCTAAAGCCTCTTTTTGTCCGACGAAAAACGTCCATCAGCATGTATTTTTCCGGAAAATAGTTTTCGTCAATAAACTTGCAAAAATCATATCTCCTTCGTTATAAACTCGTTTTAACCCGTTCTTTCGCCTACGGCTTCGTTTTTAAAAGTATTTTCTAAATCTTTGGTTGAAAAGTTCCCCTGAGTTACTGAGTTTTCTGTATTTTCATTTTTGGGACAGTAGGTATAAATATATGTTCCAAAACCATTTCCAAGGTTCTAAACTAGTTTCTAACATCACCAAATCTCTTGCAAACGCCACAAAGATAGTCTAATCTTACCATACACCTTCTTAGGGTGCCATGGGTTCCTAATCACTAGTAATCAAGTTAATTTAACAAGGGAACACCTAAAACACAATCTAGGGTTTGTATGTTCAAAAGTTAACAAAAATAAAGTGGTATAGCTAGTTTGTGCATGAAATTAAGCATGAATACTATGAGATACATATGTTAATTAGATGAAAACATGAAAATAATTTTGAATACTCACTTTGAAATAATAGGTGGTGAGATGATGAGAAACCTTGGATTACTTGTGTTTTTGTGTTATGATTCTTGATTAGGATGATGAAATGAACAACTTTGATGCTTTGTACTTTGGAAAATCATCATTTGATCATGGAGAATGAACTTGGGTCGTGGGTTTTGTGAAGAGAAGAGAAATGAGCACTTTATGATTCTTGAAAATTATGTAAGTTATGTTTTAATGGTTTTTGGTAGATATTTATCTAATTTCAATGGCATTATGGTAAATAAGTAGTGAAGTTCAAGTAACATGGGGAGGGGGCTACACATGTATGGATGAGTATGTAGGAAGCTTGGTGATATCTGGTTCACGGAGTCGGTTTTGGTTCCGTTAATCGCTAACCGTAAAGTTTTAAATCGCGAAACGTAAATTCGAGTATCGTAAAAATATGAAACTTGAAAGAATGACTAAACTTGTCAAAATACTCCATAATAAAATATAAAATGAATGGTAAGTTCCATCGGGTTGCTTAAACGCTGTTAAAACTGGAAACGCGGGTTAAAAACGCGTAATTCGCGTAAAACGCTGAACTGAAAAACGTAAAATTCCAAAACTTTTAGAATTGTCGTAAAATGAGAGAAAATCATATTTCTATTGTTTATAATGTTTTATGGACATATCGGGATGCCGGAAGGACGTTTAAACCCAAAAGTAAATATCGGACACGGCTTCGTGATTTTTGCAGAAATGATCTGACGAGCGCCAAACTCTCGGATTGCCGTTAAAATAGTTTAACTTATGAGAATATGAAATAAAAATTTCGGACATGAATAGTGTTTTGTGAATAGTAAAAGTGAATAGTTCCGAGATAAAAATGAAATTTCGACATGTGAAAAAAGACATGAAATTACTAGTTGTGACAGACTTAACTAGCCAAGTAATATGACTTAAATGGTCAAGTAATTATGATACGGGTTTAACACAAGGGTGATCCTAATGCCTCTTATCATGTAGTAAATCCTACCACACGAATGTAGTCTCACTAGCGGTCTCGGGATGCATCACTAACGCAAGTTCTAGAATCTAAATGCTACCGGTACACTCATAAGCACTAATAGTAAATGCTTTTCCTATCAAATCTAAAGGCGAACCTCACATATTTGGGTGGAAATTTTTTTTGAATATACGGTTATGTGCTAGTCATACAATCTCCTATCCATGAGACGCTTGCTATGGCTAAAGTTTCATTCCTAAATGTTGTAAAAACTTTTAAATTTGGCGCTAAAATTGCACTAACAAGTATTTCTCATAGTTTTATTACACATCTACCATTAAACAAAACAAACTCAAGCGAAAGTGCATATGTAAGTTATCATCTTTTTACCCTCCCCTTACACTTAAGATGAACATTGTCGCCAATGTTCAAGTAAAGAATGTAAAAGTGAAAAAGTAAAGAGAATGAAATCAAATACTCCCCTGATTCGCGCGGTATGGATAATAGGATGGCCATGTTAAATCTTCCTCCAAGAAAATGAACAATCAAAGCTTCCCTTCCAGAATATAAATCATCTTCTTGTCATACATAACCTGTAAAACCTGACAAAATAGACAAGACAACCTCGCGTAAAATCGGCGGCATCCTATATAAGTTACTAAATCCTAGAAAACAAGATAAGATATAATGCTTGTGGAATGAAGTTTGCAGATCTCCTGGAGATTATAAAACTTAATAATTCACAAAAACCATAAGACTCCGTTAGAAAAACAAAACTGGTAAAATTTCCAGATTTTTACACTTGACGCCGTCAAGAGTTATCTCTTGACGCCGTCAGAAATGACCTGCAGAAATCCTTATGTTAAGTTTCCGGAAAATTTCTGTAAAAAACTTGGTCCTACTTCCTGGAAAATCCTGCAAAACTTCATTATGACTCAATACAAGCATTTGACTCTAACAAATACGAATATACATGCTCATTTAATATTGTGGAGAATCATGATCGGTTTGTTTCTTGAAAACATATTTTGGGTTTCCCCTTACACTTATCTTTTGCAAAAATACTTCTAGGTGGAGTTAAGACTAGGCCAAAACAACAAAGTAAAGTATTTCCACTATTTAGTTTAGAAACATGATCTACCAATAATAAAAATTAAACATGCATATGGAAGCAAATGACAATCAAACAAATAAAATCACACAAAACATGGGTTGCCTCCCAAGAAGCGCTTTTCTTTATTTACGAGTCTTGTAGCTAGACTCAAGGTCATGGGTTACTACGTGACCTCTTCATTGGTTCCACTCTCTAGGTCGTCTTCTAAACCAGTTTTGTATTCCGGACCTAGTTGCAAGCATTCTTTGTAGAAACCAAGCATTCTATTATTTACATATTCTACTCCTCTACGTCTATACTCCTCATTCCTATAATTAGCCGCTTTTAACACCCCCAAAATAGCGCAGCGGAAGACTGTGTCATAGGGGTGCTACTTCATAATACAAAGTACAAGGTATAGAAAACGAACTCTAAATGAGACGTTTTGAAAAGTTTCCATTCGATTAATAAATTCCGAGTTACAAACTTGAGTTCCATAATACAATACATTAAGAGTTTTAAAACATATCGAATGGTAAAGACAAAAGCATAAGTCTTCAAAACATGCCAAGCGACTCTATGCTCCATGCAACAGCTATCACCTTATAGACCTGAGACAAACATGCTAAAGTGTCAACACAATGGTCGGTGAGTTCATAGAGTTTGTCTTAAAATAGTTGAAAAAGCCTCAAAAGAATGTTCACACAGCAAAGGCATTGAGAATCCACTCAGTTGCAATTCCTGTCATAAGAGACTTGCAACCTGTGTGTTCACAACCCACTGCTAACATATAGTATGAATAAGACATGTATAAGTTCATCAAGACAATTTAAGCAATTAGAAGTGAGTCTCTACTTCATCTCCGAAGACCTCACTTTGGGAGCCAATTCCCAAAGACAACTGGGAGTCAATTCCCAAAGACAACTGGGAGCCACTTCCCAAAGATAACTACTAGCCCATAAATAGAATAACGCAATTAAGTATAACGCAGTCATGTATGTATGCAATCAAGTATAACACAGTCAAGTATAAACATTTTGAGTATTTGTACAAGTAAACAAGTAGTTGAGCATGTGTCTCCCCCAAAGAGTTAAGACAAGTATGAAAATAATAGGGGCTATGACTCACCTTAAGCTTAAGTGATGTGAAATCAAAGTGGTAGTCGAATCGTGAAAGTCACTAAGAGCAGCCTATAATAGAACGTTGCGACTTAGGTTTGGAGTAACGTCTAAGAATACGAAGAATTGCCTATATATGTCTTGCATAATGTTCATGATGTAGTACTTAGTATATAGCGTATGTCTTTGAATATAAATGGTTTATGAAACATGTATAAGTTGTATATCTCTTATTACCGTTCGGGCCGACATAATTCAGAAGTCATGGAGTAAACGTTCGAGGAGCCAGGACACTTTAATTCGTAAATCCACAACTCATCTCGACGGCTTACTTAATGAACTCCTCACATGAGGCTCCCTACTATTGTAGTATTTGATAACAAATGTATAAGTTTTGATCCGAAAAGTTACATGTCCGATATTTGAATAAACTTAGGAAAGTCTATTTGTACATGAAGATTGTTATTAGGGTAAGTTTATTATAACTTGTATCTCATGGTTCTTTAGGTGGAGTAGTTCCAAATTGTTTGTTCAAGTTATCGTCAACTCCTTGTTTCATGTTTTCGTTTAAGTATGTTTATATGGTCATTTAGTCATGGCTTCGCCGTGACCTTGGTCATTTTTCCATGGTCTTGAGACTCAACCTTGGCTTTAGCCATGGTTGTGGTCTCGGCTTTAGGTCATTAGACCTCTTGGTCTTAGTAAATCATAACTATAATATAGTGATTTTGGTCTAAAATGGGCTGTTAAGATTTTGAAGAAAATTATCACTCGGAAAGCGTTTTCAGGGCTCGAGCTTCTTTGTTCCTGAACGAAAACGTCGTTCCGGACAACTTTCGTGTTTTAACTTTTTGATGAATCGGACCGGAAGGGTGACTTTCAAAATCAAAATTTGATCAGAATGCTATTTAGGCAGTTTTGCCGTTTTGGTTTCGCTAACTTCTTATGGCCATAACTTTTGACTCGGGTACTCGTTTTGGGTGATTCAAATTGCTATGTTTTCCTTGTTAAGTCCTCTTTAACATTAAGTAAGTGTCAAATATCAAAGTTATACTATTTTGGTCGTGGTTCTCCATAAAAATCACTAGTTTGCTTGTTTACTTGTCATAAGTTAACATATGTATATCAATACTTGTTTTATCCATTTTTAAACATCATGAACACAATAACAAGAACATATATAGCATGAAAGGAACACAAAGAGCATGAAAATGATAATTAAGCAAGAAAGTATGTTAGGGTTTGCTTACAACTTTTGGCCTTAATGAAAAAGGGAAACTAGGACAAGAACTAGGACTTTGATTGAATAAGCTTTCCTCCTTTGCAATCTATGATAAACCGAGGTTATTTGAAGATTATAACGACGCCTTCTTGAAGTCCAAAGCTATTTGAAGAAGAAAACGACGTCTTTTTGGAGACTTTAAAGTTATAACAACTTTTCTTAGAAAATTTCCAAGATTGAAGATCAAACACTAGTTTTTTTTCAAAAACTAGTTAACTTTCTTACAAAATATAAGAAAAGTGCCTTAGGTTTTAGGACTTGAAGGTTATAAGAAGGTGTGGTGCAAGTTTTTCTATGTGTTTTAGCTTGGTATTTATAGGGTAGGAAAAATAGTTAACCATATATTGGGTTAGAATTTAACCATGGTTAGTTTTAGACACTTGTAACCATCCTAAAGATCAAGGGTTAAGATTTAACCACCCATGGTGACTCCCCCCCCCCCACATTGGCGGTTTGAATGAGGATAAGGTGACTAGATGATGACTCTTGGTGCTATCTTGCTTAGTTTGTGCATTTTGACTCCGTAAAAAGCTAACCGTAAATGATTAAGCCTCAAAACGTAAAACCGGGTATCGTAAAAATATGAAACTTGAAAGTATTGTTAAACATGTCAATATAGTCCATAATAAAATATAAAATGAGTGGTAGGATCTATCGGGTGCTAAAACCCTGCTAAAAACTGGAAACACGGGTCTAAAACGCGCAATTCGCGTAAAACGCTGAACTGGAAAACGTAAAATTCCAAAACTTTTGGAATTGTCATAAAATGATAGAAAATCATATTTCTATTATTTATAATGTTTTATGGACATATCGGGATGCCGGAATGACGTTTAAACCTAAAAGTAAATCTCGGACACAGCTTTGTGATTTTTGCAGAAATGATCCGACGAGCGTCAAACTCTCGGATTATCGTTAAAATAGTTTAACTTACGAGAATATGAAATAAAAATTTCTGAGATGAATAGTGAAAAGTGAATAGTAAAAGTGAATAGTAAAAAGTGAATAGTGAAATTTTCCGGGAATAACAATTAATCTGAAAATGCGAATTGTTACACCGCTTGCTTGTGATCCTTTTCGAAATTAGAGAGATGGCGGTATTGCTCAATTTTGTAGGGCATTTGATAGGCAACCTCATCATTTTCTTCCTTGAATCTAACTATCCCTAAAGTCGGATCATAACTCATCCTAGTGGCCTCAACAAATGGTTTTCCGAATATTATTTGGCTTAGGCAAGCATCTATCACCGGACGAGTGTCTTCCACTATCATAAAATCGATCTCATAGGTGAGATTCCCTATAATAACATGCAATCCCTTCACTCTTCCTGCAAAATTACTTATCAGATTCTTATTGGGCATCATCCTAAAATTAAGTTGCTTTTTCATCACCCAATTGTAATAAGTCCTAGTCATGATGTTCACGGGGGATCTAGGGTTGATGTAAGCTTTCCATATATGCATGTGCCCAATATTGCATGGGATGTTAATGTTAGAGGGGTCTCCCATTTTGATAAGGGGGGTGCCAAAGAGATATGGTCTCTTGGGACTATCAAATAAATCCTTATGGTATTCCCGTTCTTCCTTGGTGGGCAACTTATCAAAGTATTCTTCTATAGGCTCTATCTCAACTTCCCTACTCTCATCCTTAGTCTCGGCTTCTATTCTAACTTCATCCTTGTCACTCTCCTCAATCTCCTTATCTATTGGCTTAATGGTGACAACATTGACACAGTGGACATGTTTGGATGATGAAGGGTCCTTAATTTGGCTTCCGTTATTGGTGTCCCTGGTGTTCTTCCTAGGTGTGACTAGTGCTTGGTTGTTGAGGGCCTTCAACAAGTTGTCAATCTTGTTGGTTATCTCCGTTTGTTGTTGGTTGAATTCGGTTTCAAACCTAGCTATGCGAGCCTCTTGAGATGCCATGAACTTAGACATCAACCCTTCAAGGTTGTTGGTACTTACAAAGTTGTTAGAAGGATTGTTGTTGAAAGTACGGTTGGAGGGTGGACCGGTTGGTTGGTAACGATTAGGCGGGTTGGAAGAATTGGGTTGATTTTGTTTCCACCTAAGGTTTGGGTGAAATTTCCATGAGGGGTTGTATGAATCACCGTAAGTGTTTGGCTCGGGCTTGAAAGTGTACCACTTATCTCCCGCTTTATCGGTACGCATGATTGCGTAGTCCGTAAAAGCTGTTCCGGGGAGTTCCGCACAATCACGAGTTTCGTGGGGACCACTACATAATTCACATGAAGAAGTGATTTTGTTCACTTGGCTTGAAGGCTTAGGAGCTTCGTAAGATTTCATGATAAACTTGACTTGGTCCTCAAGTTCCATGATCCTACGGTCGGGAGTGCTAGAATTGTTCGAAGGCAAAGATATTGCCTTGACCGTTTTGTTCAAGTCACGGGGATCATTCCAACTTTCGTTGTCATAGAGAGCAAGATCTTCTATGAGTTCCCATGATTATTACGCACTAAGATCACGTAGCTTACCACCGGCCGATTGGTCAATGGCTCGCCTCCTGGAGATGTCGATATGGTCATAAAAGATTTGGACTTGGAGCCAAAGATCAATGCCATGATGAGGGACTTTTTGGAGTAAGTCCTTGAAACGAGTCCATGCTTCATAAAGAGATTCATTTTGACGTTGTTGGAACATCAAGATGTCATTTCTAAGTTTAGTAGTTCTCCCCGGTGGGAAAAATTGAGCAAGGAAAAGGGTGGTGAGATCATCCCATGTGGTGATGGATCCCGCGGGTAAACGCTCAAGCCATTGACTAGCTTGATCCCGTAGAGAGAATTGGAATAGGCATAATCGGGTTGTCTCTCTAGTTTCAACATCTAGGTCTATGGAATCTACGATTTTGAGGAAGTCCTTAAGATGTTGGTTTGGATCTTCGGAACAAAGTCCATGGAATGCACATCCGCTTTACACCAACCGGATGGTGTCGGATCGCAAGGGGGTCACATTGGCTCCGGTGAACTCAATGGTGTTTCGGTAGCCTTGGTGGATAGGTCGGGAATACTCTCCTAAGGTTTGGGGCCTAAGGGGTTCTAATGGTGGGTTTTGTTGTGGTGGGATGATGGGTTCAAAGATGTTCCCGTTGTCCATGATGTTGGGTGGTTATGAACAAAGGCACAAAGAACTAAGATAGACTAAAGAGAACCTAAAAAAAATAAAAATAAAATCTTACTAGAAAGGAATCTAGCAAGTAGACCTAATAAAAAGAAATTCTAACCTAGACAATAACTATTCCCCGGGCTGCGGCGCCAAAAACTTGATGCGTGAGAATCGCAACAGGATTTACCTCTCGAGTGATCTCGAGAAGCTTACAACCCCCACCAGGCAGTGTACCTGATCGTTGTAGTATAGTATAGTGACAAGTACCGGGGGATTGATCGTTCAGCTTAGGAATAGTGTCGCTAGGATTAGAAAGCCTAAATACTAGTTCTAAGGGTGTGGGATGATTATTTTTGTGTTTTTATACTTTATGAAAAGCAATTAAAATTCTCGGGTTTGAAGGATTTGGGCGGAATTAGTTGCTATTCAACTAACCCAATACTAAGATGCAATCAAAATAAAATACTAAAAATGAAAATAAACTAATTATACTAAAGTTGTGAGCAATAAGTGGAGAAAATGTGTTTACTTAGATTTCACTACTCCCTGGACATCTTTTACACGTTAATTACTTGTTATAAATGCATGGATGACGGATCGTATTCCTTAATACCATTCATGGGGTGGCGCACATAACTCCCCAATTCTTTGAGCTCTAATCTCCTCCTACACCATGCCCAGCACAACTATCGGGATTGTAAACAGTAGCTCATGCATTAAATACAACCAATAAAGACCTAGTGTGCGTTGGTTCATGTTTCTTAAGACGTTCAAGCATGTTACCAATTGGAGATCTGCCAGTTTTCTTAAGCCTAACATGTAAATCATTCATCCAAAACAAATATAAACAAGTAATCAACACATAATTAACATCTAGGTTTCATTAGATCCAAGCAAACACAAGATAGATCTAGCCTAGCATGATGGAATTAAGACAAGAACAAGATATAGACAACCAACACATAGACATATTGATTGAATTGAAAGAACACTTATCTCAATTACACATGTAAGGTATCAAGGGCTTGGAGCCCTTGAAAAACCTATAAAATTCGCACCAAGTTCGTACTAGGGTTTCTCCAAAACTTCTCTCTTTAAATGTGAAAAATTAGAAAACTATATATTGGAAAAGAGGTCTGATGGCGTCAAGACAAGCCTTGTGACGCCGTCACCTTGCCGCCAAAACTATTCTCGGACTGCCTTGATCTACATTTGACGCCGTCAAGATTTAATCATTTCCAGGCCGTCATGACTTTTACTCTTGACGCCCTACCTTCATGACGCCGTCAAATCTCTTCTGGATCGTCATGGAATTTTGCTCTTGACGCCGTCTGGTAACTACTCTTGATGCCGTCACCTACTATTCCCAGCATGAAAAATTAAGACTTTGGCGTTTTCTTCACTTTTATGCTCCAAAAACGTCCGAATTGCTTCCTTTTCCAGATTTCTCTCCCAAAATACCTAAAATCACAAAAGGAACGATTTAAGGCAATATTTGATCAAATAAATTCAGATTCGGGATAAATTGACCCCCTTAAAACGGATCATTTTTCGCCTCATCATTGATGCTTTAGCATGTATTTTTCATGTTCTTGATTTCAATAGGTGAACTGCATAGCGCATAGCATAGAGTTGCATTTTGGTATTTCATTATGACGGAGATTGTTGCATTACTTTTCGTTCGATTGCAAAACGAAAACTTCATTATATTTGTGAAATTCTTGGGCTATGTATTGTTGCATTACTTAACGTTCGATTGGAAAACAAACAATAGTTTTTGTTTTTTAAAATTTGTTAAGTAAAAAAACGATCAAGCTTAAAGTGTATTAAAGGGTGCTTAAATTTAGTTTAGGTAAACTATGTTAATTTTAGTTTTCAAGATTCAAGATTTAAAGAATAAGCATTTATTACTTCTAAG
Organism: Artemisia argyi; assembly: GCA_030686995.1. Classification (NCBI taxonomy): domain Eukaryota; kingdom Viridiplantae; phylum Streptophyta; class Magnoliopsida; order Asterales; family Asteraceae; genus Artemisia; species Artemisia argyi. The sequence goes on from CM060684.1 coordinate 187,232,589, forward strand.
TATTGTATAGATATATGACTCATATTATATATAACATTATGTTACACCTTATTACATTAAAATTACTAAATATATATTATATTATGTTGTAAAATTTTAATAAAGATGATTACAATATTAATAAAATTGCATTTTAGAATAATACTTTCTCAGATATTAAGTTTTAGTGAATTCCATTAATCAATGTTAACTTGTACATAAATATTATAAAACTAAAGTCATACACTAATTTATTGCGTGTTTGATATATAACTTAATTTATTAAACACAAATTAAATGTATTATCATATTAGCTTATATTACGTGACTTTATTAAACACAAATTATATGTATTATTGTTCTATAATTAGATTGATGTCTTATATGTTTTATACTATATATGATTTTTTTAGCATTTCCCCCTAATGCATAATCATAAGTGATTATAAAATTCAAGTTTGAGATTATTAAATAAAATAAAATGTAATTATGATTTTTTTTTCGAAAAGCAGAAGTAATTATGATAATTTGTAAATATAGTTACATCTATCCTTGACTAAAATTCTTGTTTGAATAAAAAGTTAAAATTTAGTTTTTTATATATTAATAGATTACCATCAATGTTAACTTTTTTATATATGAAACAAATCAAACACATTAATTGCATAATTAATATAAAGCTTTTTAAAAGCTTACCAAACAAACTTTATAATTAATTTAGATCAAATTTTGTTATGCAACAAGTTCATACGAATTTATTAACATTAACATGTATATCAAAAGGGTAGTACTTATCTCAAATGTGTATTTATTATATTAAATTACAACACATCGTAAACACTATAACTACATACATGTTTTTTTATGAACGGCGGTGTATTTGAAAGTATAAACATCTCTCTAGTGAAATATAGTACAAGCTAAGTTGCTAAGACAAGTTTAGTTCAAAACAACCCAATTGGACAATGACACCCTTTTACGCATATCCTTAATCCAGGAAACACCAAAATTGAAATATCACGAGACACAATCGGTATAGTTATACAATCATTTTTGTTTGAATGAACTTCCTAGTTTCTTATATTGCGCATAAAAATAGTAGCACCTAAAAAAACTCTTTAACATTACATTTCTAGATGTATATATAAGTAGTTTAATTATCACCTTCAAGAGTTAAGACAAAAGTGTTGATATATATAGATGCATTTGAATGAACAGTGAAAACATGTTTAGATAAATAAAAAAGCAACAAACTAAAAAAGAAATAAAACAACGAAGATTTTATTCAAACAGGAACGAGACAACTTAACAAAGAAATTGAAAACATAACTTGCATCTGGATCTATATATCGATCCATCTAATGATATCTTAAGGCAATCAATCATGATGCTTATTGCTTGTAACCTTCTACAAGGGAGTATTTGTGATACGTGTCAATTATAGTATAATAATATTCCAAGGAAATACCGGTTAAAGTAATTTCCGGGTCGTTCTTCCCAACGAAAGCTCAAATGGAATATTTGAATTATCGAATCGGGAATCGTGTAGTGAAAGTGAGTTATGAAAAAGTGATATAGTGAAAATAGCAATCAAGGAAATCAAATATTAACAAACAACAATAAAGCATGCAAAGAGCACAAGCTAACTATGCACCGAATTGAAAAACGCGAAAACGGTAATGCACACGTAAAAATTTAAACGTAACGTTATATGAAAAATGATCCTACAAACTTGGAAATATTTTCTAAAAATTAAAAACTAATAAAAAGAATTTTAGGAAAAAGAAAAATATTTTTTTGACTTTTCTTTTATTTTCTAGAATTAAATTTTGTATTTATTGAATTAAAAATGAATTAAAAATAAGAAAAATAGAAAAATTAAGTAGAAAATTGAAATTAAAATTCTAAAAATTCTAAAATATTATAAAAGAAATTTAAAAATTATTTTTTGTATTTTTCTGAACCTTTTTCTATTTTTTTATTGATTTTTGGATTTTAAAAATGATTTAAAAATTGAAAATAATCAAAAGTAATTATTAAAAATAGTAAAACTATTCAGAAAAATCTGGAAAAATTCCAGAAATTCAGAAATATTAAAAAGAACTTAAAATAAAATTTTGAAAAGAAATTGAAAATCTGAACTGCTTATTCAAGCCAAATCAGCTTATAGCAAGTGCTTATTTATAAGCACTTGCCAAAGAAAATTGACTAAACTTAGAAAACAGTATTAATTTGCAAATAAGGACTCAATGAAACTCAGAAATAGAAGATATAAGCACTGAAACAGTTAAATCAATCCAATAAGCAGTTTAGACAGCTTATGTTATGAGCAGACTTGATACAAAATGTTACCAGAAGCTAAATGACCATGTACAATTACTAGCTAACTACCTAAGAACTCAGAATGACCACTAAATACTCAAAGTAGCCCAGTTATGAGCTCAAAGAAATTTAAGCAAACCTACAATTCAATACAGAAAATAAGCTCAAACATCTAATCGCAGGCCTCAAAAAGCAATAGAAAATAAACTCAATCTACAAGTTTAAGGGAGCAATATGATCTTTGCACTACTGAGTAACTAAAACTACCATAAACCTTATCAACACTGCTCAATCCCTAAGCTAATGAATACCTAAAACTAGAATGAATATTAATGGTGTAGGGGAAATTCAGGTTCAATCTGTCATCTTCAAACAGCTATACCGATAAGCAAATAATACCTAATCCTCAACACCTCTTTTACTAATCAGAAACACTTGAAAAATCAGCAGTCAGTTACGAATATCAAATCTAATGATCAACTAAGCAAATTCAACTCAATCAAAGGCTAATTCAATAAACAGATTCCATTGAATCAAACTGTCACTCAAAAATTACAGCTAGCTGGAATCGATAACTAATTACCACAGTTTCAATTATAATTCCTAGATCTCTAATGTAACAGTAAATAACAACAACCAATTCAGTAATCCAACAGTAATTAAATGAAATAAGTCCACAGCTAACACAATATCTAAACAACTCAACAAATCCACACAGATAAATGCAACAAGTACACAATAGATCTAACTACTCTATTCTAAAGATCCCAATTCCAAATATTACTCTATCAAAAGCAATGATAAAATTCAGACTCAAAATAAAATCTACTCTAACTCAATCACGCAAGTACGATTATCAAAGGAAATGGGACTTACAACAATCTCCTCTCAGCTCAAAATAGAGAGGTTCCAAAGTCGCCTATCTCTAGGATAGGCTGGACCTTCCAGGTCTGTCCAAACTTATCCAAATCACCAGCAAACAAATGAATAAATCCAATTGAAACCATATTAACTGAACATGCACTTTTGTAGAATACAAACGGAAACAATTCTAAAATAAGCTCAACAACTTTTTTTTAATGTAAAAGAAGAACTTAGTTTTATTTACAAACTGATTACAACAAAACTAATTCTTATTTTTTTTTTATTTTCTGATTTAATTTGAAATTCTAATGATAATAAAAACTGAAAGTGTAAACTAAATTTACTTAGATGCAAATAAGCTAACTTAACTAAAACTTTTAAGACGAATAAGCTGTAAATAACAACAAATAAACTGAGGATTGTATTGATTAAAGACGAAAGCAGAATTTTATTAAAAGAAAACAATTGCAATTACACTATTACAAGAGAAAAATTCGGCAGAGCTTTGCTACTCAAAGACTCCACACCCAAACTAGCTATCTAACCCTCTTTTTATAGGATAAGAGTGAGGAGTGAGCTAACGGATTGCCAGGTTGGCAATCCGTGTGATGTGCTTTCTGAGATCAACTCTGAGCCTTTGATCAAACGCCAATCATTTCCAAATCAGTTTCCACCCTTGGATTAGATCTTGTGACGCGTCTCCACCACTAATAGCCTGCCACGTACTCGTTATTGTGCTTCTTGAGCTTCTGACACTTGCTGGCATACTCCAATCTTCTAGAAGCGTACTTGATTTGACAGGTTTACCCTTAATTGTGGTAATTAAGGGTGGGTACAGTAACTAGGGTTCATGTGAAGATAACTTTTCTGGGTTGGGGGTGAAATTGGGGGAAATGAAAGCGTTTGGTGTGTTTGTTTAGTTATTTAATATTTTGACTTTTTGACCGAAGGGGTGGGGTTGGACTCGGGTAAAAATTTAGGATATTGGGCTTGAGTTAAACTTTTGGGCTTGGACTACACAAGAGTGAAATTGAGTTGGATTTTTTTCAATATGGACCAAGACTTAAAATGCAGATTTTTGGTAAGAATATTTAAGGACCAAAAATGCAAATCTTCAAAACTACAAGGGTAATTTCTGCCAATATTCAAAAGTCTTTCCAAGGACTAATCTTGATAAGTCTGAGAACATGAAGGACTGAAACTGATTTCTGGATCACAGCTTTGACAAATTGACCATCTTCTAATCTCGTGCTCGTTTATCCGATTTCTTGATGATTTTTCGTCAATTTCTTATATATCCGTACCTGCATGTCACAAACACAAAAACATATGTTTTCTTGGCACTTGTTAGCTCAGATAAGTCATTTTGGGTCGAAATTTGGCCAGAAAATGGTGAGTAAATAAGCACTCACCAAAATCCCCCCGACTAAGGTATTGCCGTGTCCTCACGCAATGTGATCAATTCACGCTCTTGAGATAAATAATTTCGATACTCTTTTTACTAACTTTGAAAAGTAGCAAGGCGGTTCAAAAGAGATTACAAAATCATTTATTCCCGAAAAACGCTCCGTTTTCCAAAACTTTCCATTTATTCCTTTATTCCACTTATACTTTCTATTTTTGGACTTTTCCATACTTCAAACTTGTGACGGTTTGTTGAACTTTCATTATCTTGCAATAATTATTAGGGTCAACGAGAAGAAACACTTCGATTAAGAAGCGACCATACGGTTAAAATTCGTCATCCTTGATTTTTCACGAATCCCCAAACTAAGCGTACAAACGAGATCACAGCTTATCTACAAATTAGATGCTAACACTACTCATAACAGTTACTTGTGGAAACTTCTTACTCCCATTTCCTAGGTTTGTATCTCAATATTTTTATTTTGTTGAGAAATGAATTGCTTCATATTTTCTCGTTTCGATAATTTTTAGTCCGATAGTGATACCTAAGTTAAAACGATAAGTAGTTATTCATTTTCTCTTAAGAACCACTGCAATAGAAATTCGGTCCATTTCAAGGAATGAGGGTACATACAATATCAGGGATATAAGTTGCGGAGTACGATCACGTGCACCTCATGTGACTGATTACTAATCACTTATCACATGCACCTCACGCGCCAACAACTTATTGATACATACAAAGCTCTTATTAGACAATACTACAACTTTCACTTTTTTCATTTTTCACTATTTTTTTCATACTTTTCACTTTTTTTTCTTTCTTGACTTTACTTTTTTCTTCTCAACATAAATGGAAGCTTAACGGGTAGCTTCAAAACCACATAGATAATCAACTTTTGACTTTTGATTTTTTCACTTTTTGCTCTTATTTTAGTGTTCCTTGATATGTACCCAATTTCCAAAGCAAAAATTCTCTTAAGAAAACAAAGAACTAAATATTATTCAAACCGAAATACCACTAATTAACCTAGAACATCTATTTATATATTGGTGACGTTTCTGATGGGAGTAAAAAGCCACAAGTACCTCTCATGAGCTCTAAAGAGAACCACTACTCCACGTTTAGCATCTAACTTCTAAATAAACTCTATCATTTCTCGCTCTTCGCAATTTAAGATTCCAAATAATGAAACCCGCGAATACTTAGCCGATAATCAGCCACGCATATATAAAGTCAGTTACGGAAACTTGCAAATTCTAGAAGAAGAATTCGCGTTTTCTAGCTCCTGATGTAAAAGACTAGCGAAAGCTTTTAAGCTGCGCATGTATAAAGTTAAGTACGGGAACTTGCAGATTCTTAAGAAAGAATTCGCATTTTATAACTCCTTGTGTACAAAACTAGCACAAGCTTATGTGATTATCATTGGTTAAGGGAACAAGCTAGGGCTCAACACGCCCGGTCAAGTCAAAATATTTATTCCTTCTCTCGCCAGCAAGAAAGTCAACAAGGTGTCAAAACACTTATTCAAACTTTATTATATTTTTGCACAACTTTTTCAACTTTTTCACATTTTTTTGTGCTTTTCATTGCTTTTTCATCAAAATTTTTGAAATTTTTCAATTTTTTAATAATTTTTTTTTTTAATTTTTGGTGGAAAACGGAGTTGCAAGAGTACACGACTTGTGAAACATGCCAGGTCAAAATCGAATCGAAGATTCACCCTCCCCCCGACTAGAACGAAACATTGTCCTCAATTTTTTATGGGTTAAGGCAATCCTAACAAAATTCTAGGCCGTTTATTAATTATGCCAAAGAAAACGTTAGTCGATAAGATTTAACGGATATAGGATTTCCAAATAGCACCGATGAATGAGACTCCAAGTGAAGAGATAACGAGCACGAGAGTCATCATAAATCATGGACAATCCTGAACAAACATCACAAACAACCACGGAACACAAGAGTAGAAGAGGCACCCCCTCCTCACATTAGGTGTTAGAAATAAGAAAATAAGAAAATGAAATAGGATAAGCATGGGTTGCCACCCACGAAGCGCTTGTTTTTGTTCACCGAGTCACATTAGCTTGACTCGATCCCCGAATTCAATTCGTCCTTGGGGAAAAACCGTGGAAAAATAATCTCATTCGGGCTTTCATTCAAAATATTTTGAAAAACTTGTTACTTAGTTGAAAGTTCCATCCCAAATAGATAACCGCTGGTACATTAATTTTGAAAACTTTGAAAACCGATACCCGGATCAAAAACAACATCCTCACTCCCCACTGAGTGAAGGATAAGAGAAATCATACCAAACGTTATAAACGGCAAGAACGTCAGGATAACAATCTTGAAAAACTCATCTTCATTAAAATAAAATTTCATAATTATAGAATTATGAATCTTATCATTTAAGCTCTTTTTACAAACTTTTCCGGGTGGGAGGGTTGGGAAAAACTTTTCATTAAAACTCTCATTCTTAAGAACTCCACCCGGATCATGATCAATTTCAAAATCAAAACCGAAACTTTCATATTCAGGTTTAGAAAACTTCTCCATTTCACATTCAAATTCATCAAACTGAAATGATTCAAACTCCGGAAGAGAGATAAAAGCATGAGAAGTGGGATTGCCACGACTCGTCTCTTCCGAGTAATTGAAATGAAAAGCTTCAAACGTCGGATCATAAAAATCATGACGATAAGTGAGATTGCCACTTATTTCCTTAGTCGTGTCAAAGGAAAAACTCTCAAAGTCTGGTAAAAATTCCTCGAGCTCGGGCTCAAGAGGATCGTCAATCGAAAGCTCAATCGTCGTCTTAACTTTATCCGGAGGGATTGACAGTTCATCGTTCATCAAATTATTAAGAAAAATAATATCCCCCTCCGAATCAAAGTAAGATTCGTCAGTCTCAGAAATCGGAATCGTTTTAATTGCAAGAAATTCATCGACCTCTTCCCAAAGAGAATCATATTCCTTAGTCGAAGGAAATGATGGGGAAGAGTCGGAGACGAAAGTTTTCACAAAATCATCAAAGGTAAAATCACAAACATCAATGCTGTTGACGGAAAATTTCTTTGATTTCAGAGCATCGGCTTTAAAAATCATTATGTCATCATCGTGTCGTAAAGTGAGAGTATCCTCAAAATGATCGACTAGGGCCTTAGCGGTACGTAAAAACGGTCTCCCTAGTATAAGAGGAACTCTTGGATCTGGTTCAAAATTAACCACGACAAAGTCGGCCGGAAAAGTACACGAGTTCACTTGAACAAAAACATCTTCTGCGATTCCAATCGGATGAGCAATCGAACGGTTAGCAAGCTCTAACGTCATTCGGGTTGGTTTAAGAGCCCCCATTCCAAGTTGTTCGTAGATCGATAATGGCATGAGGTTTATACTCGCACCCGAATCGGCCAGGGCGTTACAAACTTCTTGATCTTTCAATGAACAAGGAATGAGAAACTTTCCCGAGTCACCAAGCTTTTCGGGAAGCTTTTTGAGAAGAATCGCGGAACATTGAGCATTTATCGGCGTCTCGGCTAATTAAAGCAATTTCTCTTTATTACTTATGAGGTTTTTGAACGTAGAAGCAAACTTCGGCATATACACAAGAGCATCCATAAAACTTATATCAAAGTGCAATTTTTGAAAAATATCCAGAAATTTTTCCATTTGTATTTTAGATTTTGCACGGAGCTCTTCATCGTTAAATCGTGACGGATATGGCAATTTAGACTTGTATTTCACATTATTTTCAAAAACGACTTTTTCTTTATCTTTCGACTTTTGGACAACCGGAGGTTGGACGTTTTCAGCTCCCCCATTATTACTAGGAGGAACCGGGTCCTTTGTCGCCTCGGTCTCACAGTCTACTACCTTAGGCGGAGACGAAGAAGAAGAGGTAGTAGGAACTGTAGGTCCCTCATATGTAGCACCACTGCGAGTTATGATCGCCTTAACTTCGCCCCTCGGGTTTGCGATCGTGTTACTTGGCAAAGATGTAATACCCGATCCCGAGGGTCGATCATTTAAACGTTTATTGAGATCATTGATTTGATTAGCCAGCAACCTTGTTGTTTCCTCCTGTTTTGTCATAAAAGCTTGTTGGTTTTGAAGCAATTGCTTAATCAAATCTTCCGTGGGCGACGGATTTGGGATAGCAACTTGATTTTGATTATTGTTGAAAGTCTGCCCACGGTTTTGGAAATTACCATTATTTTGGTTTCCATGATTAGCATTCTGAAAATTCCCAGGATTTCCATGGTTTTGATGGTTTTGAAAATTGTTCCCTTGAGGCGGGCCTTGATTAAAATTACCTTGAAAACCCCGGTTTTGATTAAACCCTTGATTATGATTTTGAAAAACATTATTAGCTCGACTCTGATTTTGATTTCCTTGATTAATACGATTCTGCACATTATGATTCTGATTGACTTGATTGACTTGGTTTTGTGGTTCGAGAACGGGTGGTCCAAGAAAATGAGAAGAACGGTAGCTGAGGAGATTACGGTCTCCTTGAGGTTGTGGGTAACCGGTGTTACCCGTATTTGCAGCATACGCGTTTTCACGAGAAAAAGCACCGGTGGCCGGACATTCATAATACACATGTGGACCACCACAAGTCTCACAACCGTGACTAACCACATTGACTTGATGGTTTGATTTTTCAATAGACATTGAATCAACTTTCTTTGTTAAAGCCACAATCATATTTACCAATTCATCATTATTTTTACCATTATTAGAAACTTGAGGTTTATTCCTTGACATTCTCACACGAGCTTTATTCTCAATTATCATGAAAGCATCATTCGTGTTCCTAGCCAACAAGTTACCACCCGCAGCAGAATTAAGCGAATCTTGATCCGTATGACATAAACCATTATAAAACGTATCAATCTGCTGAAGGTCGGTAAACCCGTGGTTCGGACATTTCTCCTTCAAATCTTTGAATCGGTCCCAAGCTTCACTAAACGTTTCATCAAAAGCTTGTTGGAACCGAAAGATTTGAGAACGTAGGTTAGAAGTTTTAGACGGAGGATAGAAATAATTCACAAACTTGGAAGCGAGATCATTCCAAGTGTGAATCGAATTCGGCGGTTCCTTTTCCAGCCAAGTCCGGGCTGCTCCTTTTAAGGAGAAAGGAAATAACTTCAATTTCACCACATCGTGAGGAACTTGGTTCATTCTAATCGTTTCAGCGATGTCGGTGAAATTTCTTATGTGAGCATAGGGGTCTTCGTGATCGAACCCGTGAAAAGAGATACTCGTGATCAAATTGAGTAATCCGTGATTGATCTCAAAATTGGCATTGATGTCCGGAATCACAATTGCCCTCCTCACACCATTGAATGGTGATTGGAGTTGTTCTTCCATCGGACGCGGATCAAATGCCGGTTGTTGTCCCATCGGCGGGATAACATTGTGCTGTGGACCACCCATCGGCGGGGGTCCGTTGTGTTCGTTTTGGTTCATCTCCTCCTCGTCAAGGAAATGAACCCGACTCGTATGTCGTAAAACCCGCTCGGGGTTAGAGAACGGAGACGTAAGACTCTCAAACGAAGATCGGGTGTGCATACACCACGAACAAAATTAAAAAGAAAATGAAAAAGAAAAGAGAAAAGAAAATCTTTTTGTTGTTTTTTTTTTTTTTTTTTTTTTTTTTTTTTTTTTTTTCACAAAAACTTTTTTATTTCTTTTGTTTTTCTTTTTATTGAAACGTTACGTTAATCAAAAACCGTTTCTCTCAAAACTACGCGCGACGGGACGGGAAAGAAGAGTGTTTCTCTCTTCAGCTAGCAATTTAATGTCTTAGCTTCCGTATTTCCCGCTTAATCGGTTGTAGTAAATGAAATAATCCGATAATTAATCAATTTCACGTTTTCGTTATATTGCGAGACTTATTTGGTTTACAACGCCCTTTCTTTCGATCGGAACGAGGCTGTAACTTTTATTTTATTTTTGGTATTTTGAAAACACTTTAGTAAAAGTGTTTTTGATTTTTTTTTATTTTTATTTTTATAAGATATATATACAAAGTAGAAGAAGGCTTATCAAAACACGATTTTCCAAAACAATGATTCAAAAATTCACTTTAAGCCTTCCCCGGCAGCGGCGCCAAAAATTGATACGTGTCAATTATAGTATAATAATATTCCAAGGAAATACCGGTTAAAGTAATTTCCGGGTCGTTCTTCCCAACGAAAGCTCAAATGGAATATTTGAATTATCGAATCGGGAATCGTGTAGTGAAAGTGAGTTATGAAAAAGTGATATAGTGAAAATAGCAATCAAGGAAATCAAATATTAACAAACAACAATAAAGCATGCAAAGAGCACAAGCTAACTATGCACCGAATTGAAAAACGCGAAAACGGTAATGCACACGTAAAAATTTAAACGTAACGTTATATGAAAAATGATCCTACAAACTTGGAAATATTTTCTAAAAATTAAAAACTAATAAAAAGAATTTTAGGAAAAAGAAAAATATTTTTTTGACTTTTCTTTTATTTTCTAGAATTAAATTTTGTATTTATTGAATTAAAAATGAATTAAAAATAAGAAAAATAGAAAAATTAAGTAGAAAATTGAAATTAAAATTCTAAAAATTCTAAAATATTATAAAAGAAATTTAAAAATTATTTTTTGTATTTTTCTGAACCTTTTTCTATTTTTTTATTGATTTTTGGATTTTAAAAATGATTTAAAAATTGAAAATAATCAAAAGTAATTATTAAAAATAGTAAAACTATTCAGAAAAATCTGGAAAAATTCCAGAAATTCAGAAATATTAAAAAGAACTTAAAATAAAATTTTGAAAAGAAATTGAAAATCTGAACTGCTTATTCAAGCCAAATCAGCTTATAGCAAGTGCTTATTTATAAGCACTTGCCAAAGAAAATTGACTAAACTTAGAAAACAGTATTAATTTGCAAATAAGGACTCAATGAAACTCAGAAATAGAAGATATAAGCACTGAAACAGTTAAATCAATCCAATAAGCAGTTTAGACAGCTTATGTTATGAGCAGACTTGATACAAAATGTTACCAGAAGCTAAATGACCATGTACAATTACTAGCTAACTACCTAAGAACTCAGAATGACCACTAAATACTCAAAGTAGCCCAGTTATGAGCTCAAAGAAATTTAAGCAAACCTACAATTCAATACAGAAAATAAGCTCAAACATCTAATCGCAGGCCTCAAAAAGCAATAGAAAATAAACTCAATCTACAAGTTTAAGGGAGCAATATGATCTTTGCACTACTGAGTAACTAAAACTACCATAAACCTTATCAACACTGCTCAATCCCTAAGCTAATGAATACCTAAAACTAGAATGAATATTAATGGTGTAGGGGAAATTCAGGTTCAATCTGTCATCTTCAAACAGCTATACCGATAAGCAAATAATACCTAATCCTCAACACCTCTTTTACTAATCAGAAACACTTGAAAAATCAGCAGTCAGTTACGAATATCAAATCTAATGATCAACTAAGCAAATTCAACTCAATCAAAGGCTAATTCAATAAACAGATTCCATTGAATCAAACTGTCACTCAAAAATTACAGCTAGCTGGAATCGATAACTAATTACCACAGTTTCAATTATAATTCCTAGATCTCTAATGTAACAGTAAATAACAACAACCAATTCAGTAATCCAACAGTAATTAAATGAAATAAGTCCACAGCTAACACAATATCTAAACAACTCAACAAATCCACACAGATAAATGCAACAAGTACACAATAGATCTAACTACTCTATTCTAAAGATCCCAATTCCAAATATTACTCTATCAAAAGCAATGATAAAATTCAGACTCAAAATAAAATCTACTCTAACTCAATCACGCAAGTACGATTATCAAAGGAAATGGGACTTACAACAATCTCCTCTCAGCTCAAAATAGAGAGGTTCCAAAGTCGCCTATCTCTAGGATAGGCTGGACCTTCCAGGTCTGTCCAAACTTATCCAAATCACCAGCAAACAAATGAATAAATCCAATTGAAACCATATTAACTGAACATGCACTTTTGTAGAATACAAACGGAAACAATTCTAAAATAAGCTCAACAACTTTTTTTTAATGTAAAAGAAGAACTTAGTTTTATTTACAAACTGATTACAACAAAACTAATTCTTATTTTTTTTTTATTTTCTGATTTAATTTGAAATTCTAATGATAATAAAAACTGAAAGTGTAAACTAAATTTACTTAGATGCAAATAAGCTAACTTAACTAAAACTTTTAAGACGAATAAGCTGTAAATAACAACAAATAAACTGAGGATTGTATTGATTAAAGACGAAAGCAGAATTTTATTAAAAGAAAACAATTGCAATTACACTATTACAAGAGAAAAATTCGGCAGAGCTTTGCTACTCAAAGACTCCACACCCAAACTAGCTATCTAACCCTCTTTTTATAGGATAAGAGTGAGGAGTGAGCTAACGGATTGCCAGGTTGGCAATCCGTGTGATGTGCTTTCTGAGATCAACTCTGAGCCTTTGATCAAACGCCAATCATTTCCAAATCAGTTTCCACCCTTGGATTAGATCTTGTGACGCGTCTCCACCACTAATAGCCTGCCACGTACTCGTTATTGTGCTTCTTGAGCTTCTGACACTTGCTGGCATACTCCAATCTTCTAGAAGCGTACTTGATTTGACAGGTTTACCCTTAATTGTGGTAATTAAGGGTGGGTACAGTAACTAGGGTTCATGTGAAGATAACTTTTCTGGGTTGGGGGTGAAATTGGGGGAAATGAAAGCGTTTGGTGTGTTTGTTTAGTTATTTAATATTTTGACTTTTTGACCGAAGGGGTGGGGTTGGACTCGGGTAAAAATTTAGGATATTGGGCTTGAGTTAAACTTTTGGGCTTGGACTACACAAGAGTGAAATTGAGTTGGATTTTTTTCAATATGGACCAAGACTTAAAATGCAGATTTTTGGTAAGAATATTTAAGGACCAAAAATGCAAATCTTCAAAACTACAAGGGTAATTTCTGCCAATATTCAAAAGTCTTTCCAAGGACTAATCTTGATAAGTCTGAGAACATGAAGGACTGAAACTGATTTCTGGATCACAGCTTTGACAAATTGACCATCTTCTAATCTCGTGCTCGTTTATCCGATTTCTTGATGATTTTTCGTCAATTTCTTATATATCCGTACCTGCATGTCACAAACACAAAAACATATGTTTTCTTGGCACTTGTTAGCTCAGATAAGTCATTTTGGGTCGAAATTTGGCCAGAAAATGGTGAGTAAATAAGCACTCACCAAAATCCCCCCGACTAAGGTATTGCCGTGTCCTCACGCAATGTGATCAATTCACGCTCTTGAGATAAATAATTTCGATACTCTTTTTACTAACTTTGAAAAGTAGCAAGGCGGTTCAAAAGAGATTACAAAATCATTTATTCCCGAAAAACGCTCCGTTTTCCAAAACTTTCCATTTATTCCTTTATTCCACTTATACTTTCTATTTTTGGACTTTTCCATACTTCAAACTTGTGACGGTTTGTTGAACTTTCATTATCTTGCAATAATTATTAGGGTCAACGAGAAGAAACACTTCGATTAAGAAGCGACCATACGGTTAAAATTCGTCATCCTTGATTTTTCACGAATCCCCAAACTAAGCGTACAAACGAGATCACAGCTTATCTACAAATTAGATGCTAACACTACTCATAACAGTTACTTGTGGAAACTTCTTACTCCCATTTCCTAGGTTTGTATCTCAATATTTTTATTTTGTTGAGAAATGAATTGCTTCATATTTTCTCGTTTCGATAATTTTTAGTCCGATAGTGATACCTAAGTTAAAACGATAAGTAGTTATTCATTTTCTCTTAAGAACCACTGCAATAGAAATAGGATTGGTTTCGCTATTGCTAGAGGTGTGGGGGCCCAGTTGGTTTCTCGGCTCCCCACCAATTTCTTGCAAAATCCTATTTATTGTTAATAAAAGTGATGGTTTATAATAAATAATAATAATAATAATAATAATAATAATAATAATAATAATAATAATAATAATAATAATAATAATAATAATAATAATAATAATAATAATAATAATAATAATAATATTACAAAAAAAAACAACTCTTTCTATAGTTTTCCCAATGTGGGATGAAAATTGAGATTAACACTCCTTTACAAACCACATTTATTGTTAAAATACATTATAATTAATTAGCTCCATAAGTTACTGAAGAGCGTTAGTACGTCTAGTTGAAGAAGCTAGCAAAAAAGGATTAGAATGTACACCCGTGTAATTAGAAGTATGTAGGAGGTTAGAATTTAATTAGATAAGAATGATGCTTCATCCTTGTAGGTTCTTGAACAGTTAAAAGCAACGTCACACAAACCATTTCTTGCTGTGTTTAATAAAATGAAAATTGTAAGGTATCGAGAAGATCTTCGAATTTTATAGGAATCACAACTTGCTATTCTACGAATAGATATGTTGCTAACGAAGAAAAATGTAATTAAGGTGCAATCTTACTAATTAATCGGTACTTAGAATCCACATTGGCATAGTTACCCTACGGATGCTCATAATAACTTTTAATTCACTACAAAAATTATGCAATAATCCGCAAGGAGCTACCCCAGAGAAACACACACATCAAAGTTATCAATTAAACTTGGATTCAGATCTAACACGGCCAATCTAGAGTAACGTAATTTTACACCTATACAAAATCAGCAAGCATGAAAGCACATTTACATTTTTGAAATGATGGCATCACTTTGATCCATATTGGTTTGTCCCCTTAATCCTAGATCTAGTACTTGAGTGGTCTTTCTAGAGGCTTAACTTATAATGGCTGACATTTAAGTTGCAATATACCAAGTTAATCAAGATTCCTTGTATGCTTGTATATTTGAACTAGTTTTTGCTTGATTGATAGTTACTTAAAAACAAATCCATCACAAATGAGGGTTATTAGAAACTAATAATAGATCATTGCAATAAGTATACGAAAATATTCACGCGAATGCATTGTTTGAAACTTGCACCAATTCGTAATAGAATCACAATGCTATTAGAGTACTTACCATTGTCGCATACTACATATACATGCAATCCGGAAGAAGAGAGTTTAAAGAACTATACTTGGCTTGACTTGAGTTTCTTTATCTTCTAAATTGATCTATACGGCTTATATGGTGGAACGGACATACTGTGAAACTATTGAATTGTTTTATGCTTGTAATTGCTGCAACTAAATGCTCTTGTACATGCAGATTTCACTAAATCTTTAAGAGTAAATACATATGCTTAAGTTTTCTGCGGTAATATGTGAAGCGGAACCCTAAAACTATATGGTAAACTACTGGATTTTGTTCATTTATTAGGTCTTGGAAGAGTAAAACTTGTTTCCCTAAAAAGATAGCGAAAATACTATCTTAACCAGGTGACTTTAAAATCCTTTCTCCAACATATCCGTATCTAAATATGTTGGTTTTAGGTAAGTACATGAATGAAAGGGGCGCCGTCACACATTTACCTTACTCATCCTTGACAAAACATATAGACTATGCGGGACTATATATTGTTTAAATTTAGGCATATTTGACTTTCGAATCCTGGTATCAGCACAATGAGATTATATGCGATAATAATTAATCACGTCGATAAGTAACGCACTACAAACAAATTTTGATTGCAAGCTAGACAACATTACCGGTGCCTAGTTAAATGATAAATATATACTTACACCTTACTTAAAGAAGAAACATGTGAAGAGTCATTGTTGCTAAAACGAAGAGGAAATGTGACCTTCATCTTGTTAAAGCGTCTTGCTAATTTTAAACTCCTTAGAACGATTCGTAGTACTGATTCTCATGCAATCTGAATTCTCGTCTTCCTTGTGACTAATCCTACGGTTGATTACTTGATGATCGGGTCTAAGGTTGCAATTAGGGCTTTGTGTATTCGTTTTAGGGTTTCATTTGATTCGTTTTGCGTTCGCTGAGTTGCTACTGTTTGTTTTGAAGTTTGGAGATTGCGATCTGTCTTGGCTTCAATCTTGACAGATTCATAATAATTTTTACTAATCTGTTTAATAAACCTAATCTTTTTAGGGTTTCTTTTCTTTATTTTTGATCATTATTGGCATTTGTGTGCTTACTTTGTATTAATACTTGTCTCCTTTTGTTTGTGGTCGTAGTTATTTGGGTATTTATTCGTGTGTTTTCATATTGATTGCTAGTTGCTAGGGATAAAGAGTGGGTCTTTGAGTTCGGGAGTGAAGGGAGTCAAAAAAAGGGGTATGAGGACTTGTAAAACAACCATGAATAGTGGTAATTTAGTTAAGGGTGTGCCGAATAGTACAAATTCGGATCACAACATTATTGGTGCTAGTATGGGATCAACTGGACCTCGACCGTTTCCAAGTTTGTCATACGAATATGGTAGTGAAAATCCTTCTTCTTTAGCAGCAATAGTTATACTTTTTATGATACTGGGAGTGAAGTAGTAGTCACTAATACTTTTTGTGTGAGTGAAGCAGTAGTCACTAAAATCTTGTGGTCTATGTTTTCAACTTACTTAGACCTATAAACTAACCAACCTTATGTTGACGCTTTAGCATGTATTTTTCATGTTCTTGATTTCACTAGGTGAGCTGCATAGCGCATACCATAGAGTTGCATTTTGGTATTTCATTATGACGGAGATTGTTGCATTACTTATCGTTCGATTGCAAAACTAGAACTTCATTATAGCTTGTGAAATTCTTGGGCTTTGTATTGTTGCATTACTTAACATTCGATTGGAAAACAAACAATAGTTTTTGTTTTTTAAAATTTGTTAAGTACAAAAACGATTAAGCTTAAAGTGTATTAAAGGATAATTAAATTTTTTTTGGGTAAAGGGTAATCCACCCGGTATAATATCTTACTCCAAAAAAACTTTGAAGTACAATAGAATGTGGCTGAAATACCATATTAACCGCAAGCAATCGCTTAACACTACCACTAAATCATTTATGACAGACCATAAATGACAACTAGCTACAACCAACAAGACCACCAAACCAAAACCAACATAAAATAAGATACGTTAGAAATTTTATGCAAAAAATATAAAACAACCTAGTTAAGACAAAAATCTTGAATTCCAACAGCCTTTAATTGTGCAGGAGACAGGTCAAAATCATCATCATTATAATTTTTGCCGTCAGGATAATTAAATTTAGTTTAGGTAAACTATATTAATTTTAGTTTTCAAGATTCAAGATTTAAGGAATAAGCATTCATTACTAATAAGTATTGTATAGATATATGACTCATATTATATATAACATTATGTTACACCTTATTACATTAAAATTATTAAATATATATTGTATTATGTTGTAAAATTATAATAAAGATGATTACAATATTAATAAACTGCATTTTAGAATAATACTTTCTCAGCTATTAAGTTTTAGTGAATTCCATTAATCAATGTTAACTTGTACATAAATAATATAAAACTAAAGTCATACACTAATTTATTGCATGTTTGATATATAACTTAATTTATTAAACACAAATTAAATGTATTATTATATTAGCTTATATTACGTGACTTTATAAAACACAAATTAAATTATTGTTCTATAATTAGATTGATGTCTTATATGTTTTATATTGTATATGATATTTTTAGCATTTCCCCCTAATGCATAATCATAAGTGATTATAAAATTCAAGTTTGAGATTATTAAATAAAATAAAATGTAATTATGATAATTTGTAAATATAGTTACATTTATCCTTGACTAAAATTCTTGTTTGAATAAAAAGTTAAAATTTAGTTTTTTATATATTAATAGATTACCATCAATGTTAACTTTTTTATATAGGAAACAAATCAAAAACATTAATTGCATAGTTAATATAAAGCTTTGTAAAAGCTTACCAAAGAAACTTTATAATTAATTTAGATCAAATTTTGTTATGCAACAAGTTCATACGAATTCATTAACATTAACATGTATATCAAAAGGGTAGTACTTATCTCAAATGTGTATTTATTATATAAAATTACAACACATCGTAAACACTATAACTACATACATGTTTTTTTATGAACGGCGGTGTATTTGAAAGTATAAACATCGCTCTAGTCAAATACAGTACAGGCTAAGTTGCTAAGACAAGTTTAGTTCAAAACAACCCAATTGGACAATGACACCCTTTTACGCATTTCCTTAATCCAGGAAACACCAAAATTGAAATATCACGAGACACAATCGGTATAGTTATACAATCTTTTTTGTTTGAATGAACTTCCTAGTTTCTTATATTGCGCATAACAATAGTAGCACCTAAAAAAACTCTTTAACATTACATTTCTAGATGTATATATAAGTAGTTTAATTATCACCTTCAAGAGTTAAGACAAAAGTGTTGATATATATAGATGCATTTGAATAAAAAATGAAAACATGTTTAGATAAATAAAAAAGCAACAAACTAAAAAAGAAATAAAACAACGAAGATTTTATTCAAACAGGAACGAGACAACTTAACAAAGAAATTGAAAACATAACCTGCATCTGGATCTATATATCGATACATCCAATGATATCTTAAGGCAATCAATCATGATGTTTATTGCTTGTAACCTTCTGATGCGTGGGAATCGCAACAGGCTTTATCTCTCGAGGGATCTCGAGAAGCTTACAACCCCCACCAGGCAGTGTACCTGATCGTTGTAGTATAGTATAGTGACAAGTACCGGGGGATTGATCGTTCAGCTTAGGAATAGTGTCGCTAGGATTAGAAAGCCTAATTACTAGTTCTAAAGGTGAGGGATGATTATTTATGTATGTTTATATTTTTTAGAAAGCAAATAAAAATCTCGGGTTTTGGAAGAGTGGGCGGAATTAGTTGCTATTCAACTAACCCAAAACTAAGATGCAATCAAAATAAAATACTAAAAATGAAAATAAACTAATTACACTAAGGTTGTGAGCAGTAATTGGAGAAAATGTGTTTACTTAGATTTCACTACTCCCTAGATATCTTTTACACGTTAATTACTTGTTATAATTGTATGGATGACGAATCGTATTCCTTAATACCATTCATGGGGTGGCATACATAACTCCCCAATTCTATGAGCTCTTATCTCCTCCTACAGCATGCCCAGCACAACTATAGGGATTGTAAACAGTGGCTCATGCATTAAATACAACCAATAAAGACCTAGTACGCCTCGGTTCATGTTTCTTAAGACGTTCAAGCATGTTACCATTTGGAGATCTGCCAGTTTTCTTAAGCCTTACATATAAATCATTCATCCAAGACAAGAATAAACAAGTAATCAACACATAATCAATATCTAGGTTTCATTAGATCTAAGCAAACACAAAAGAGATCTAGCCTAGCATAATGGAATTGAGACAAGAACAAGATATAGACAACCAACACATAGACATATTGATTGAATTAGAAGAACACTTATCTCAATTACAATGCAAGGTATCAAGGGTTTGGAACCATTGAAAAACCTGTAAAAGTTGCACCAAAATCGTACTTAGGGTTTCTCTAAAACTTCTCTCTTTAATGTGAAAAACTAGAAAACTATATATAGGAAAATAGAGATGACGGCGTCAAGAACAAAGGTGTGACGCCGTCATCTCGCCGCCAAATACTTCCTCGGACGGCCTTGATCTACTTCTGACGCCGTCAAGGCCTAGGCCGTCACACAAATTATTCTTGATGCCCTGTGTGTGACGCCGTCATCAACTACGGATTTTAATTCTTGGGGTTTTGACGCCGTCAGGAAAAATCTTGACGCCTTCATGAACTCTCGGATTTTTATTATTGAGGTTTGACGCCGTCAGGAAATTACTCTTGACGCCGTCACCTACTGTTCCCAGCATGGAAAATTGAGACTTTGCCGTTTTCTTCACTTTTATGATCCAAAAACGTCCAAAATGGCTTCTTTTCCAGAATTCACTCTCCAAGTACCTAAAATCACAAAAGGAACGATTTAGGGCAATATTTGATCAAATAAGTTCGGATTCGGGCTTAAATGACCCCCTAAAAACGGATCATTTTTCGCCTCACCATATACCCTTACACTTGAGATTTGCTTGTCCTCAAGCAAATGCGCTTTTATTCTACTCAAAAGACAAGTTAGGGGTCATTTAACACTAATATAAAAGTAATTACAACAAATAATCGTTCCACTAAAGACCAAAGACAAGCACGGAGGTCATATAGAAGCACCTCACAAATAGTGTTTAGATACTCACATCTCTCGGGTGTAATAAAGTATAAATTACAATATGGAAACGGAAGATATCTCTCACTACCTGTCATAGCAAAATAGATTACCATAGGCTTGGGAAAGGATCAAACCTCCACCACATGGCGTAAGCACCTAGGATAAACTATCAAAGAGGTCTTTTAAAGGGTTGTAACGTTAGGTATAGGGATATGAGTTACACGGTTTTGTTGGATAAAGGAAGTTTTACTGGTGGCGAGTTAACAATCTTGGTTAATTACATGTACAAGATGGCGTTGCTAAGCCAAGACTAGACTCGACTTAAGCTAATAAATGAGAAATAACAAAAACATAAAATGAACATAGAATGAAACGGGATGGTAGTCCGTATGTTTTTTTCTCTCTCTGTTTTTTTTTTTTTTTTTTTTTTTTTTTTTTTTTTTTTTTTTGCATACACTCTTACCCTACCATCCAAAATAATACATCATAGGGGATGAGAATTCCCCTTACACTTGAATCTTTACATACTTTACAATTAACTAATCTAATGACTCGAATTAAGAAAATCCAAACACTTGGAGCACTTTTAAGATTAACGTACATATGGGGGTAATAAATGATGTTCTTCCCCATAACTCCATAAAATAAGTACTTACCCATGAGTCCCAATCGTCCCAAAACAATATTTACAAGGATATGACTCGACTTAGCAACCATGTAATCAATTAGAAAGTTAACTTAGGGTTTAACAAATAACAATAATGCACTAAAAATGAGCGCATATACGGAAGGCTAAGGCGATTTGGTTGTACATTTAAGTGGGGTGTAACAAATTCTTCCTTTAAGTAAGATGCTTAAAGTTAGAAACGAAAAGATAGGCTCGGAGGGGTGTACTAGAGGTTTCGTGTACTAAAAATGAGTACAACGCTAAGGGTGTGGGAAAAATTAGTTGACTTAACTAGCCAAGTAAAATGACTTTAAATGGTCAAGTAATTATAATACGGGTTTAACACAAGGGTAATCCTAATGCCTCTTATCATGTAGTAAATCCTACCACACGAATGTAGTCTCACTAGCGGTCTCGGGATGCATCACTAACGCAAGTTCTAGAATCTAAATGCTACCGTTACACTCATAAGTACTAATAGTAAATGCTTTTCCTATCAAATCTAAAGACGAACCTCACATTTTTAGGTGGAAAATTTTTCTGAATATACGGTTATGTGCTAGTCATACAATCTCCTATCCATGAGACGCTTGCTATGGCTAGAGTTTCACTCCTAAATGTTGTAAAAAATTTTAAATTTGGCGCTAAAATTGCACTAACAAGTATTTCTCATAGTTTTATTACACATCTACCATTAAACAAAACAAACTCAAGCGAAAGTGCATATGTAAGGTATCATCTTTTTACCCTCCCCTTACACTTAAGATGAACATTGTCCCCAATGTTCAAGTAAAGAATGTAAAAGTGAAAAAGTAAAGAGAATGAAATCAAATTCTCCCCTGATTCGCTCGGTATAGATTATAGGATGGCCAGGTTAAATCTTCCTCCAAGAAAATGAACAATCAAAGCTTCCCTTCCAGAATATAAATCATCTTCTTGTCATACATAACCTGTAAAACCTGACAAAAATAGACAAGACAACCTCGCGTAAAATCGGCGGCATCCTATATAAGTTACTAAATCCTAGAAAACAAAGTAAGATATAATGCTTGTGGAATGAAGTTTGCAGATCTCCTAGAGATTATAAAACTTAATAATTCACAAAACCCATAAGACTCCGTTAGAAAAAAAAAACCGGTTAAATTTCCAGATTTTTAACTCCTGACGCCGTCAAGAGTAAAACTCTGACGCCGTCAGAATAGACCTGCAGAAATTCTTATGTTAAGTTTCCGGAAAATTTTTGGAAAAACTTGGTCTTACTTCCTGGAAAATACTGCAAAACTTCATTATGACTCAATACAAGCATTTGGCTCTAACAAATACGAATATACATGTTCATTTAATATTGTGGAGAATCATGATCGGTTTGTTTCTTAAAAAAATATTTGGGGTTTCCCCTTACACTTATCTTTTGCAAAAATACTTTTAGGTTGGAGTTAAGACTAGGCCAAACAACATAGTAAAGTATTTCCACTTATTTAGTTTAGAAACATGATCTACCAACAATAAAAATACAACATGCATACGGAAGCAAATAACAATCAAACAAATAAAATCACACAAAACATGGGTTGCCTCCCAAGAAGCGCTTTTCTTTATTTACGAGTCTTGTAGCTAGACTCAAAGTCATGGGTTACTACGTGATTTCATCATTGGTTTCACTCTTTAAGTTGTCTTCTAAACCAGTTTTGTATTCCGGACCTAGTTGCAAGCACTCTTTGTAGAAACCAAGCATCCTATTTCTAACATACTCTACTCCTCTACGTCTATCCTCCTCATTCCTATAATAAGCCGCTTGCTTATGTTCCTTTTCGAAATTAGAGAGAAGGCGGTATTGTTCGATCTTGTAGGGCATTTGATAAGAAACCTCATCATTCTCTTTCTTGAATCTAACTATCCCTAAAGTCAGATCATAACTCATCCTAGTGGCCTCAACAAATGGTTTTCCGAATACTATTTGACTTAGGCAAGCATCTATCACCGGACGAATGTCTTCCACTATCATAAAATCGATTTCATAGGTAAGATTCCCTATAATCACATGTAATTGATGCGTGGGAATCGCACCTTGCTTTACCTCTCGAGGGATCTCGAGAAGCTTACAACCCCCACCAGGCAGTGTACCTGATCGTTGTAGTATAGCATAGTGACAAGTACCGGGGGATTGATCGTTCAGCTTAGGAATAGTGTCGCTAGGATTAGAAAACCTAATTAATAGTTCTAGAGGTGAAAGATGATTATTTTTGTATTTTTTATATTTTAATGAAAGCAAGTAAAATCTCGGGTTTTGGAAGAGTGGACGGAATTAGTTGTTATTCAACTAACCCAAAGCTATTATATAATTAAAATAAACTAATGAAAATGAAATTAAACTAATTAAACTAAAGTTGTGAGCAGTGGTTGGAGAAATTGTGTTTACTTAGACTTCATTACTCCCTAGATATCTTTTACATGTCAATTACTTGTTACACTTGTATGGATGACGGATTGTATTCCTTAATACCATTCGTGGGGTGGCATACATAACTCCCCAACTCTATGAGCTCTTATCTCCTCCTACACCATGACCCAGCACAACTATAGGGATTGTAAACAGTGGCTCATGCATTAAATACAACCAATAAAGACCTAGTACGCCTCGGTTCATGTTTCTTAAGACGTTCAAGCATGTTACCATTTGGAGATCTGCCAGTTTTCCTAAGCCTAACATATAATATCATTCATCCAAAACAAGAATAGACAAGTAATCAACACATAATCAACATCTAGGTTTCATTAGATCTAAGCAAACACAAAGGAAATCTAGCCTAGCATAGTAGAATTAAGATAAGAACAAGAGATAAACAACCAACACATAGACACATTGATTGAAATGAAAGTATACTTATCTCAATTACAATGCAAGGTCTCAAGGGTTTAGAACCCTTGAAAAACCTGTAAAAGAGGCACCAAAATCGTCTTTAGGGTTTCACCAAAACTTCTCTCTTTTTTAATGAAAAAACTAGAAAACTATATATAGGAAAAATAGTCTGACGGCGTCAAGAGTAACTTCTGACGCCGTCACCTCGCCGCCATATACTTCCTCGGACGGCCTTGATCCACTTATGACGGCCTATGTAACGCCGTCACCACCTACGGTATTTTATTCTTGCCACTTTGATGCCGTCATGAAGCCTTCTGACGCCGTCACCACCTACGGTGTTTAATTCTTCATGTCTGACGCTGTCAAGATGGTGGTCTTGACGCAGTCACCTTGTATCTTCAGCATGGATTTTTGGTACTTTGCCGTTTTCTTCACTTTTATGCTCCAAAAACGTCCAAAATAGCTTCTTTTCCAGAATTCACTCTCCAAACACCTAAAATCACAACAGGAATGATTTAGGGCAATATTTGGTCAAATAAAGTCGGATTCGGGCTTAAATGACCCCCTAAAAATGGATCATTTTTCGCCTCATCATATACCCTTACACTTGAGATTTGCTTGTCCTCAAGCAAATGAGCTTTTATTCTACTCAAAAGACAAGTTAGGGGTCATTTAACACTAATATAAAAGTAATTACAACAAATAATCGTTCCACTAAAGACCAATAGACAAGCACAGAGGTCACACACAAGCACCTCACAAATAGTGTTTAGATACTCACATCTCTCGGGTGTAATAAAGTAATATAACATTATGGAAATGAAAGATATCTTTCACTACCTGTCATAGCAAAATAGATTACCATAGGCTTGGGAAAGGATCAAACCTCCACCACATGGCGTAAGCACCTAGGATAAACTATCAAAGAGGTCTTTTAAAGGGTTATAACGTTAGGTGTAGGGATATGAATTACACGGTTTTGTTGGATAAAGGAAGTTTTACTGGTGGCGAGTTAACAATCTTGGTTAATTACATGTACAAGATGGCGTTGCTAAGCCAAGACTAGACTCAACTTAAGCTAATAAATGAAAAATAACAAAACATAAAATGAACATAGAATGAAAACGGGATGGTAGTCCGTATGTTTTTTCTTTCTTTTTTCCTTTTTTTTTTTTTTTTTTTTTTTCATACACTCTTACCCTACCATCCAAAATAATACATCATAGGGGTATGAGCAACCCCCTTACACTTGAATCTTTACATACTTTACATTAACTATTCTAATGACTCGAATTAAGAAAATCAAAACACTTGGAGTACTTTTAAGATTGACGTACATATGGGGGGTAATAATGTGATGTTCTTCCCCATTACTCCATAAAATAAGTACTTACCCATGAGTCCCAATACAATATGTACAATGATGTGACTCGACTTAACAACCATGTAATCAATTAGAAAGTTAACTTAGGGTTTAACAAATAACAATAACGCACTAAAAATGAGCGCATACATGGAAGGCTAAGGCGATTTGGTTGTACATTTAAGTGGGGTGTAACAAATTCTTCCTTTAAGTAAAATGATTAAAGTTAGAAACAAAAAGATAGGCTCGGAGGGGTGTACTAGGGGTATTGTGTACTAAAAATGAGTACAACGCAAAGGGTGTGGGAAAAATTAGTTGACTTAACTAGCCAAGTAATATGACTTAAATGGTCAAGTAATTATAATACGGGTTAACACAAGGGTAATCCTAATGCCTCTTATCATGTAGTAAATCCTACTACACGAATGTAGTCTCACTAGCGGTCTCGGGATGCATCACTAACGCAAGTTCTAGAATCTAAATGCTACCGGTACACTCATAAGCACCAATAATAAATGCTTTTCCTATCAAAACTAAAGGCGAACCTCACATTTTTGGGTGGAAAATTTTTCTGAATAAACGGTTATGTGCTAGTCATACAACCTCCTATCCATGAGACGCTTGCTATGGCTAAAGTTTCACTCCTAAATGTTGTAAAAAATTTTAAATTTGGCGCTAAAATTACACTAACAAGTATTTCTCATAGTTTTATTACACATCTACTATCAAACAAAACAAACTCAAGCGAAAGTGCATATGTAAGGTATCATCTTTTTACCCTCCCCTTACACTTAGGATGAACATTGTCCCCAATGTTCAAGTAAAGAATGTAAAAGTTAAGAAGTAAAGAGAATGAAATCAAATACTCCCCTGATTCGCTCGGTATGGATTATAGGTTGGCCAGGTTAAATCTTCCTCCAAGAAAATGAACAATCAAAGCTTCCCTTCCAGAATATAAATCATCTTCTTGTCATAAATAACCTGTAAATCCTGACAAAAGTAGACAAGGCAACCTCGCGTAAAATCGGCGGCATCCTATATAAGTTACTAAATCATAGAAAACAAAGTAAGATATAATGCTTGTGGAATGAAGTTTGCAGATTTCCTGGAGATTATAAAACTTAGTAATTCACAAAAACCATAAGACTCCGTTAGAAAAACAAAACCGGTAAAATTTCCAGATTTTTGACTCCTGACGCCGTCAAGAGCAATACCTTGACGCCATCAGAATGAACCTGCAGAAATTCTTATGTTAAGTTTCCGAAAAATTTCTGGAAAAACTTTGTCCTACTTCCTGGAAAATCCTGCAAAACTTCATTATGACTCGATACAAGCATTTGACTCTAACAAATACGAATATACATGTTCATTAAATATTTTGGAGAATCATGATCGGTTTGTTTCTTAAAAACATATTTGGGGTTTCCCCTTACACTTATCTTTTGCAAAAATACCTTTAGGTTGGAGTTAAGACTAGGCCAAACAACATAATAAAGTATTTCCACATTTTAATTGAGAAACATGATCAACCAACAATAAAAATAAAACATGCATACGGAAGCAAATAACAATCAAACAATTAAAATCACACAAAACATGGGTTGCCTCCCAAGAAGCGCTTTTCTTTATTTACGAGTCTTGTAGCTAGACTCAAAGTCGTGGGTTACTACGTGACTTCATCATTGGTTCCATTTTCCGATTGTAAATATTCCTTGTAGAAACCAATCACCTTTTTCTCAATCGCCCCCATAATCAATTGGACAAATTCTTCATCGACCTTATACCTTGGTCCAAGGGCCAAGCAATTTTTGTAGTAAAGACTCCTTTTTTCCCATACATAGTCCATGCCCTTTTTCTTATCCTCCTCATCAATATCCTCAAAAGCACCAACGTTATCTTGATCAAAACGAGATATAAAGCGAAATTCTTTCATCTTATTGGGCATCCTATAAGTGATACTATCAGTGTTACTTGCAAATCGAATCGTGCCTTCTACCTCATCATATTCTAACTTAGACTCCTCAACAAATGGCTTGCCCAACACAACATTGGATAATCGACAATCAATAACATTAGCAAGATCCTCCACAATCATAAAGTCAGTGACAAAAGTGAAATTACCAACAAAGACACATAAACCTTTAACTCTCCCGACAAAGTTACAAACTCCACCGGGGTACTTGGGATCCCTTCTAGGTTCAAGTCTTATGTTCACTATATCATTATAAACCGTTGAGGACATAATGTTGATTGGAGATTTAAAGTCAATGTAAGCATTGCTAATGTGCCTATATCCAATCATACATGGTATCTTAGCATTCTTAGGATCGCCTCTCTTGATCGTAGGTTCAATCATGGTGAAGGGAGATCGCGGGTTATCAATAAGGTTATTATAGTATGCAATCTTCTCCTTAGTGGGGTATAGGTTAAAGTAGTCGTTAAGCCTCGGATCCATTTCCTCCTCTTCTGGTCTCTTAATAATACTCACAAAGTCATTAGGCCCTAGGTCCTTATTTGAATACAAGACGGTTGCTTGGTCGCTAAATGTATGTTCGAGTTCAATCTTGATCAACCTATTAAGCTCTCTAAGCTCCCTAATCTCACTCTCAATTTGTTCACGTAACACAGCCACTTCACTAGGGGAAATGGGTGGATTCGCGTTTTCCATAATAGTCAACGGAATAGTCAATGAGTTTAATTTACTAACAAAGGCACAGAGAAATAAGATAGACTAAAGAAGACTTAAAAATAAAAATAAAAATCTTACTAGAAAGGAATCTAGCAAGTAGACCTAATAAAAAGAAATCCTAACCTAGACAATAACTATTCCCCGGGCTGCGGCGCCAAAAACTTGATGCATGGGAATCGCACCTTGCTTTACCTCTCGAGGGATCTCGAGAAGCTTACAACCCCCACCAGGCAGTGTACCTGATCGTTGTAGTATAGTATAGTGACAAGTACCGGGGGATTGATCGTTCAGCTTAGGAATAGTGTCGCTAGGATTAGAAAACCTAATTAATAGTTCTAGAGGTGAAAGATGATTATTTTTGTATTTTTTATATTTTAATGAAAGCAAGTAAAATCTCGGGTTTTGGAAGAGTGGGCGGAATTAGTTGTTATTCAACTAACCCAAAGCTATTATATAATTAAAATAAACTAATGAAAATGAAATTAAACTAATTAAACTAAAGTTGTGAGCAGTGGTTGGAGAAATTGTGTTTACTTAGACTTAATTACTCCCTAGATATCTTTTACATGTCAATTACTTGTTACACTTGTATGGATGACGGATTGTATTCCTTAATACCATTCGTGGGGTGGCATACATAACTCCCTAACTCTATGAGCTCTTATCTCCTCCTACACCATGACCCAGCACAACTATAGGGATTGTAAACAGTGGCTCATGCATTAAATACAACCAATAAAGACCTAGTACGCCTCGGTTCATGTTTCTTAAGACGTTCAAGCATGTTACCATTTGGAGATCTGCCAGTTTTCTTAAGCCTAACATATAATATCATTCATCCAAAACAAGAATAGACAAGTAATCAACACATAATCAACATCTAGGTTTCATTAGATCTAAGCAAACACGAAGGAAATCTAGCCTAGCATAGTAGAATTAAGAAAAGAACAAGAGATAAACAACCAACACATAGACATATTGATTGAATTGAAAGTATACTTATCTCAATTACAATGCAAGGTCTCAAGGGTTTAGAACCCTTGAAAAACCTGTAAAAGAGGCACCAAAATCGTCTTTAGGGTTTCACCAAAACTTCTCTCTTTTTTAATAAAAAAACTAGAAAACTATATATAGGAAAAATAGTCTGACGGCGTCAAGAGTAACTTCTGACGCCGTCACCTCACCGCCATATACTTCCTCGGACGGCCTTGATCCACTTATGACGGCCTATGTGACGCCGTCACCACCCACGGTATTTTATTCTTGCCACTTTGACGCCGTCATGAAGCCTTCTGACGCCGTCACCACCTACGGTGTTTAATTCTTCATGTCTGACGCCGTCAAGATGGTGGTCTTGACGCCGTCACCTTGTATCTTCAGCATGGATTTTTGGTACTTTGCCGTTTTCTTCACTTTTATGCTCCAAAAACGTCCAAAATAGCTTCTTTTCCAGAATTCACTCTCCAAACACCTAAAATCACAAAAGGAACAATTTAGGGCAATATTTGATCAAATAAAGTCGGATTCGGGCTTAAATGACCCCCTAAAAATGGATCATTTTTCGCCTCATCAGTAATCCCTTCACTCTTCCTGCAAAATTACTTATCAGATTCTTACCGGGCATCATCCTAAAATTGAGTTGCTTCTTCATCACCCAATTGTAATAAGTCCTAGTCATGATGTTCATGGGGGATCTAAGGTCAATGTAAGCTTTCCATATATGCATGTGCCCGATATTGCATGGGATGTTAATGTTAGAGGGGTCTACCATTTTGATAAGGGGGTCGCCAAAGATATATGTTCTCTCAGGACTATCGAATAAATACTTATGGTATTCCCGTTCTTCCTTGGTTTGCAACTTATCAAAGTATTCTTCTATAGGTTCTACCTCCTCTAATTCCTCATCCTTATTAACCTCAACTTCCCTACTCTCATCCTTACTATCGGCTTCTACTCTAACTTCATCCTTGTCACTCTCCTCTATCTCCTTATCTATCGGCTTAATGGTGACAACATTGACAAAGTGGACATGTTTGGATGATGAGGGGTCCTTAATTTGGATTCCACTATTGGTGTCCCTAGTGTCCTTCCTAGGTGTGATTAATGCTTGGTTGTTGAGGGCTTTCAACAAGTTGTCAATCTTGTTGGTCATCTCCGTTTGTTGTGGTTGAATTCGGTTTCAAACCTAGTTATGCGGGCTTCTTGAGATGCCATGAACTTTGACATCAATCCTTCAAGATTGTTGGTACTACCATAGTTGTTAGAAGGATTGTTATTGAAAGTACGGTTGGATGGTGGACTGTTTGGTTGGTAGCGATTAGGCGGATTGGAGGAATTGGGTTGATTTTGTTTCCACCTAAGGTTTGGGTGATTTTTCCAAGAGGGGTTGTATGAATCACCATAAGTGTTTGGCTCGGGCTTGAAAGTGTACCACTTATCTCCCGCTTCGTCGGTACGCGTGGATGCGTAGTCCGCAAAAGCTGTTCCGGGGAGTTCCACACAATCACGAGTGTCATGGGGACCACTACATAATTTGCATGAAGAAGTGATTTTGTTCACTTGACTTGAAGGCTTAGGAGCATCATAAGATTTCATGAGAAACTTGACTTGGTCCTCAAGTTCCATGATCCTACGGTCGGGAGTGTTAGAATTGTTCGAAGGCAAAGATATTGCCTTGACAGTTTTGTTCAAATCACGGGGATCATTCCAACTTTCGTTATCATAGAGAGCAAGATCTTCTATGAGTTCCCATGATTGTTCTGCACTAAGATCACGTAGCTTACCACCGGCCGATTGGTCAATGGTTAGCCTCGTGGAGATGTCGATATGGTCATAAATGTAACCTCCCACTATTTTCCTTACGAGTATTAGGTACTAATCAAAGTCTATTATATCATTTCAATATTTTATAACACTTGTGACAACAACGAACGCTTGATTCAACCAATATACTATATTACGAATGATCACGACATAAATTGTTATTCACCTATACACTTGGAACGATGCTCACACACACTTGCCACGATAGTCCAAATCGCGAAATATTAAATGTTTTCATAATAACACGTGACACTATTTTCATACTCGACCAACTCCCGGACTCACGAAAATAACTCACCTAAACCCTCACTAAAAATACTAAACGTAATTAACTCTAATTAATATTAGCGGGCCCTTAACCCCTTGCCTCAGCCACCACCGAAACCCACTTAACAAGCCAATGGGCTCAAGCCAACTCCCTCGGCCCGTTTATCAACCTGGCCCAAACTTTAATTTTAGTTTCTTTTTCTTTCTTTCTGTTTTGGAACCGACGAGCAAGAGCAACCAAACCGACCTCAAGGATTCTATATTTCGCAAACAACACGTCAATGTTATCACGCACCTTGATCGACTTCGCACCCAAGAACCACTAACGATGATTATTTCCATTTATCTCGTATGGATAATACATTAAAAAATCTCGAAAGCTAAGCGTATAAACCGCTCGATACAATAGAAATCAATCCGCTCAAAATTTCAGTTTTGCCAGCTCTTTTCAATTTAAGGTGACTTCGGACATTAGCACAAGGTTTTAAATCAAGACTAGACTAACTTAAAATCACTAACCTTCGAATAACACACGAACAAAATTTAAAAACCGAACTTCATATATTTACTTTTCTTTTTTTTTTACCGACGAGTGAATGAAAATCCCCCCAAAGAACACGCCCCTTGTTTTGAGCTGATGAGAGTTCAAAATTGTGGAAGAAAATAGTTCCCTAACATTTAATATATCCTGCCAGCTACAGGAACTTATGTCTTGGAAATAATTTAAATCCAATACTATATATACGTACTCCACTCTTTCGTTCCATGCATCACCTCCATTTACACGTTACAAAGACCTCCTAAACTCCCTACACTTACACAATCTACTACTGCTCGGGCTGGGTTAAACCATCCTCACCTTAGAGACTATTCGAAGTTGCTCAAGTCCATTCTTGTCCAACCACGACTAGCATTCGAAACGAGCAAGAGAAACTGCCGTGTCCACGTCCCATCTCACTTAACGTTCACCACCTTTAAGGTGTCGTAAGCATTCTCGACCTCTAACTCCTTTCATACGATAATGCATGCATGCCAACTCACGTCTCATTCTTATTTCGAATAGTATAAAATTTCGTATAGTTAAATAGAGTGACACGCCACCTTTATGGAAGGCCTAGGGGTCACGTACGCATTGTCACGTATCTATTTTACATTTCATGCATCATTTGACTCATCCTTAATCGCTCTCTAACTCATGCACACGACCAGATTCGAAAATGAAAAAGATAAAACTTTGTTATTTCATGTGAACAACTCGACTCAGGTAGCTAAGAAACACTTCAATATCTTGCAATCTAAACTAACGAGCATGTCATATTATTACTCCACCCCGTAGACCACCCAACGAGCTATCAATTTTGTGTTTTAACTTTTCAAAAATAATAACTCTTCGATACCCTAATTTGACCAAAGTGTTTTGCAAAAACTCGATAATCATAAGGTTTAAAAAAAAAAAGTTGAGTGGGCTTATAAGCCCATTAAGCAAAAATAAGCCATTCTGATCGAATAAGCTGCACAAATAAGTTTTCTAGGATGGAAATAAACTTCGGAAAAATTTTCATAAATACCCTAACGATTATTGTGAAAAAGGACTAAAAATGTAACGCGTCGTCACTTATAGGGACTAAAAATGTAAAACTGTGAAAACATGGGTCAAAACTGTAAAAACAGAAACTATAAGACCAAAAATGATAAAGTAATAAATTTCGAGCTCATATCGTATGTTTGGACAAGTAGAGGACTGTTAAAGAAAATATTATACAACGAGGACCAACGGTGCAACACTAACGCCGTTAGCATAAAAAGTGGAAACTGACGAAGGACTTGGACCAAGGACTATATCTGAGAATCTAATATTTAATTCCATTTTCCGCCTTTCATATTCATTGCATTGCATCTCGGAGTCCTTATTGTAATTTCATAATCATATATATACATATATATATACATCATTTCTAAATTTCGTGCATATCATTTGAATTACGTGGTTTGTTATCGTTACACCAATAAACCTTTTATTTCTAAAACTTTTCGCGACAATCACATTTAGACTATCACAACACTAAAACTTATCGTACTATCTAGGTTGTGTGTTGGAGCCGTTCCCTGACCGTAACTGAGATCTTTATCATTACCATTGTACTACTAAGGTGAGTTCATAGTCCCACTTTTACTATGTTTTCAAATCCCGTGGGGAGATACATGCTACTAAACTGAACACAAGTATTTTCCTTGTATGCTATTCTGATTTATATTGCCTAAGTTACCACTTGTCAAAAAGTGCCTCATATCATGAACCATTAATCACTAATGAGTCAACGCTAATTCGGTGAGTAGATCTATTGGCAGTTGACGCCCCATTTGAGTTGCTGGGTAAGTAACCAAATGCACTTTATTCAAATTGACTAAGGAGCCTGACAAACTCCTATTACACGAGGGCATTATCACCTACACCATTTCATGGTGTAGGATTTATTATATTACACCCGATGTTAAGGTTTGCGTGTCATGAGACTTAGGGCAATATGTATATATTACACTGCGATGCTACTGTTTTTATTACTATGGGCTTGTGTTCAACTATTACAACTTAAACACTATGGATTCACTCAACATTCATGTTGACCTTTTTAGCATGTTTATCTCAGGTAACTGACGCGGGCAAATCGGGCATGGAGATTGGCAAATGACCCCTCTTACGGACCATGTTCAATAAAGTTATCATTTGTTTTTATCAGGAAACCGTTTTAATTGTAACTCTGAACTTATCATAAAACTTCCTTGTGTCATGTGGTGATAAGTTTATTTAATGATAATTGAACTTTTATAAAAACGTCTCTTTTGAGTCATTTTCTATGGTTATGACAATGATCCGAGAAGTAATACCCCAATTAGTCTTCCGCTGCTTACTTACAAATTTGGGGGTGTTACAGATTGGTATCAGAGCCATAATTATAGAGAACCAAGTGTATTTTCAAAACACTGGACTATAATTGTACACTAAAAATGGACCATTTAAACTTTGATACCTAATGCCCTCCGTGCCAATACTTGGCCACCATTTTCCCATTAGATTCTACTTAACAGATGACGCATAGCTATTAGACTTCATGGTGAATTTAAAATGATTATTATATCAATAACTTATACTTATGTTATTATATTCGGGATTATTACAGTATCATGTCTTCAGATTCCTACCCCACTGTTCCCCAATTCGACTCACAAATCGAGGAGGTCACATCACCCGCTACCATACTAGCATCACTAATGACCCCGACTCTTAATTCGCCAATGGCTGTGTCTGAAGAGACTGAACCATTTGAGGAGGATGAAGTCGCCGCCACTCCAGTGATTTCACCAGCCATTCCGACCCCCCTTCGTGCTTCAGACCCGGAGACAGATAATGACTCATCTGACTCAGAATCTTCCAACCTTTTCTCGCAGTTACCACCATCTTCTCAACCTGCACTAGTTGAACAACGAGGCTCCGCTACGATCTACTATACTCGAAGGCGGGTACGAGCACCCCCAGCTCCCATTCACCCACCACCAGCACCACCGTCGTCACCTACGTCCCCTATATCACCTCTACAGATGATGTCGCAATTATCACCCCTATCACCTAGAAGTCCCTTACCACCACCCACGGTCTTCTACCACCAGACCACCACGGTCCCATTATCACCTCCTACTCGACCATTACGTGCCCGCAGTAACCCGTTACCACTCAGCAATGGAGTGCATTTCTCAACCCCCTCACTATCAGATTCTCACATTGAGAATACGACCGAGGATGTTTGGGTCAGACCCCGTGGAAGGCGCGAAGATCACATTGATGAGATCGCGGGTTTTAATAACGAGATTTCCCTTGAGCGTATCAAGAGCATTGAAGGGTAAGTGGGAAATCTAGTGATGGGACGGATAGCTATGGACGAGGTCTTCAACCTGATGGGTACTCAGCTGCAGGGAACTCTCGAGGTTATTTCCGAGTTGGAGGAGAAACTTGAGAACGAGAGGCAGGAGGTACGAGACCTGAGGGACATTGCCGCAATGATGCAAGACATAAATGAGCGACAGGCTGATGAACTCGATACAACCAACACCCGCATTTTGACGCTCGAGCGCAGGTTAGAAGAATCCCAAGCCAGGGAGAGAGACAGAGACGAGAGGGTGGAGGAATTGACTGGGATAGTCCGAAGCCTCCAACGCAAATTGGAAGACTCGTCAGGCCACTCATAGAGTATTGATGTATTATTTGTAGCTTGGACATCCTAACTTGCTATGTGTGGCAATAATAAAAGATCTTGTAATAAGTTGTTTTGTAAACAATTTAACAAGTTATTATTAGTTATGATCGCTATAAGTTGATATTAATTTATGATGCTTTGGCTGTTTCATGTGCGTATGTGGTTGTAACTCTTTTATATTGCGGTACCAAGTTCGTCATTATAATGAGTTAAAATTTTATCCAGATGTTATGATTGTGACAGCACTGTTATGATTTTTACTACTTACCTTGTTATTAAATTATTCCGTCATAACATGGCTATTGTGTAAGTTCTAAACATGTGCTTCTCTTGTGGTATAAATAGAAATATGCCTCGTACAAGAGCAAAAACCGCAACATCAACACCAGCCATGACCCCAGCCGCTATCCAAAAATTGATTGCTGATAGTGTCGCAGCGGCACTAGAGACTCAAGCAGCTGCAATGGCTCGTGCGAGCAGCACGAATAGACCAACCGGGGAGAACGAGGTGGCCATGGGTCGCAAATGCACCTACAAGGATTTCATGGCCTACAAACCCACCTACTTCAAGGGACCCGAAGGAGTGACCGAGCTCGCCCGATGGTTCGAGCGTTCTAAGACGGTTTTTATGAGAAGCGGTTGTGCTGACGACTGCAAGGTCACATTTGCTACAGGGACCCTTTTGGACGATGCCTTGTCTTGGTGGAACTCTACTGCCCAGAACACGGGTATAGAGGAAGCCTACCAAATTTCGTCGGCCGAGTTCAAACAAAAGATGTTGAAGAAGTACTGTCCCCGTACTGAAATAAGGAAGTTGGAAGATGAGTTTGATCGTTTGACGGTGAAAGGGTATGATTTTAGGACTTACGATCGCAGGTTCCAAGAGCTTGCCTTACTATGCCCCGCTAAGGCGTCAGACCTCGAGAAATTGCTAGAGAGGTACATCGAGGGGTTGCCTCGAAACATTGAGGGTAATGTCACCACGTCTAAGCCTCAAACCCTAGAGGAGGCTATGGCAATTACTCAGAGGTTGATTGAGCGAGAGATAAAACGCGGACAGGGCCAAGGAAGTAATGACAACAAATGTAAGTTTGATGACCGCAGGAGCAAAAACCACAACAACTCTCACAATAACAACAATGTCAACAATCACCACAACAACAACCGCAACTACAATCACAATAACAATCAGAACTACCAACAGAACCGTAACCACCATCACAACCGGCAAAACCGCCAACAGGAAGCCGCCAGGGCTTATATTGCTGCACCCGCTGGAGCTGGAGGTTATGCCGGACCCGCTCCTATGTGTAACCGCTGTAAGCTGCACCACAATGGGCCCTGCTTTGCTAAGTGTGGAAAATGCCAAAGGACCGGCCATAAAACTCAAGACTGCAAGGCCACTGGCGCCAACTTGCAACCCGTGACTGTGGTGTGCCATGGATGTGGCGAGAAGGGGCATTACAAGAACCGGTGCCCGAACCAAACTGCCAACCAGAACAATAACGCTCGGGGGAGAGCATTTGTGATGGAAAGAGGAAATGCGCAGGAAGACCCAGACGTATTCACCGGTACGCTTTTACTTAACAATCATCCTGCTAAAGTTTTGTTTGATTCTGGGGTCGATAAAAGTTTTGTATCTACTTCGCTTGCGTCTTTACTTAACATCCACCCGACCGAACTACACACCACCTATGAAATTGAACTAGCCAACGGAGAACTAGTAAGCACAAATACCGTAATCCAAGGTTGCACCCTATTATTACTCGACGAACCTTTCGATATCGACCTCATGCCGATTAAGCTTGGCAGCTTCGACGTGGTTGTCGGCATGGATTGGCTATCCAAGAACCGTGCTAGAATCATCTGCGACGAGAAAGTCGTCCACATCCCTTTTCAAGGTGAAACCCTAATCATCCGTGGTGAATGAAGTAAGACCCGCCTCGGCATCATAACATACGTCAAAACGGTGAAGTATATCGATAGAGGATGTCACGCCTTTTTGGCACAAGTGACAAAAAAGGAGTTGGAGGAGAAGCGACCTGAAGATGTGCCAGTAGTAAAGAACTTCCCCGAAGTATTTCCCGACGAGTTGCCCGGCCTTCCACCCGTCCACCAGGTGGAATTCCAGATCGACTTGGTGCCAGGAGCAGCACCAGTGGCGCGAGCACCCTATAGGTTGGCGCCGTCCGAGATGAAAGAATTATCCGAACAACTGCAAGAATTATTAGATAAGGGGTTCATTCGACCTAGTTCTTCGCCTTGGGGAGCTCCGGTGTTATTTGTCAAAAAGAAGGATGGATCCTTCAGAATGTGTATTGACTATCGTGAGTTGAACAAACTTACAATAAAGAATCGAAACCCGTTACCCAGAATCGATGACCTTTTCGATCAACTTCAAGGATCGAGTGTTTACTCTAAGATAGACCTGAGATCGGGCTATCACCAACTAAGAGTCAGGGAAGAAGACATCCCTAAAACGGCTTTCAGGACACGATACGGCCACTACGAATTCCAAGTAATGCCATTCGGTCTAACTAACGCACCAGCTGTGTTTATGGACTTAATGAATCGAGTGTGCAAGCCTTATTTGGACAAATTCGTAATTGTGTTCATCGACGACATCCTTATTTATTCCCGAAATAAGGAAGAGCATGCAGAGCATTTAGCAAGTATCTTGGAACTACTCAAAAAGGAGAAATTGTACGCCAAATTTTCCAAGTGTGACTTTTGGATAGAGAAAGTACAATTTCTTGGACATGTGATTGATAGCAAGGGTATTCACGTGGAACCCGCAAAGATCGAAGCGATCAAAAATTGGGCATCTCCTACAAACCCCACGGAGATACGTCAATTTTTAGGTCTTGCAGGGTACTATCGTAGGTTCATCGAAGGTTTCTCAAAAATCGCCAAACCTTTGACGGAATTGACGCAAAAGAAGAAAAAGTTTGATTGGGGAGAAGAACAAGAATCGTCATTCCAACTTTTAAAACAGAAGCTTTGTGAAGCTCCGATCTTGGCACTACCAGTGGGTAGCGAAGACTTCGTAGTGTATTGTGATGCATCATGCCAAGGTTTAGGCGCGGTATTGATGCAAATGTTGGAACCAGAGTTTTACTCTTTTATGAAGTCTCGGTCATTTGTAATAATACTAGGTTGCTTAGTTATTATTTACTTTCATTTAAGTTATGTGTTATGATTGTAAGGCTTATGTAAAAGCCCAAGGGCCTAAAAGCCCATACGTTTTCTACATGATGGAAGCTAGGTGTGTTGCCCTAGCTCTCCTCCTATAAATAGGACCTCATGTATTCATTTATATTTGGTTGGTTAATTGAAAACATTAAGGAAACTCTTGCATTTCACTTTCTCAAATTTCTATTAATCATCCCACTCTCATTCTCATCTCATTTCTCTTATCAATATACTTGTGTTTACTAAATGGTGACCTAACAAGTGGTATCATTCGCCGGAAGAAGGTGTAGTTCTTGTTTTCATTGATTTATATTCTCAAATTCGTTTTTTCATACCGAATTTTTTTGTTAAATTTGAAACTTTTGCTTTGTTTCTTGGTTTTTCTCACATATTTGCTTACAAACTTGTGTTTAAAATCAAATCAAACCATAAAGTTCCAAACTTTTGCAACAAAATTCGATTTTTCATTACTTGTACTATTTTCGAGATCTTTTTCAAGTTTAAAATTTTTCATAAAGTTTTCTACTTTCCTTAAGATTTACTCATTTTATTTACAAAAGTACAAGTATCTTGAAAGAATAACGAATTTAAGGATTGCTTTCTTTGAAATACAAAAGCTACTTAGTATCGAGATCCTCTTAAGTTCCAATTTCGAGATCTTCTAAAAAGTGCACTCCCTCGTCTTCGTTTGTGTGAACTCGGTATTTTCTTTCTTGTATAAGAAAGTTAAGTACTTCGACTTTTGGGAAAGTTTTCGAAATTGTATAATTTCGAAAACCAAGTTTCGCTATTTATCGAAATTTATCGAGAAATTGGTTCAGTATCGAAATCTAAGTTTTCGATAAACCTAATTTTTTATCGAGATCTTCTTTCTCGATAAACTATTTCACCAAGATTCTCGATAAGTTTCACCAAAAGTTTCTCGATAAACTTGTTTGCCAAAGTTCTCGATAAGTTTCACCAAAAGTTTCTCGATAAACTTGTTTGCCAAAGTTCTCGATAAGTTTCACCATAAGTTTCTCAACAAGTTTGCCAAGGTTCTCGATAATTGTTTGCCACAGTTCTCGATAAATATCAACATTTTCGATAATTTGCCAAGTTTTCGAAAACTCTTTATCGCAATCTTAAGTGAACTTGTGTTTCTCGATAACTGGTTCATACTACACTTTCTACAAGATCCATTTCTACACAAGTGTTCTACGATGTCTCAGCAACCTAATCACTACTTTCCTCATGTT
Source organism: Artemisia argyi (assembly GCA_030686995.1). NCBI lineage: Eukaryota > Viridiplantae > Streptophyta > Magnoliopsida > Asterales > Asteraceae > Artemisia > Artemisia argyi. Next base: position 187,272,776 of record CM060684.1, read on the forward strand.
CAACAACAAACACCTCAGCAACAACAACCTCAGCAGTATCAGCACCAACAATACCTTCCGCACATTATGAATCAAAAACCTCCTAAATACAATCCACAACAACAATACCTGATGATGCAGTCACAGCTCATTCCTCAACAACAACCATATCAAGTGCCACAACAAAACACTCAGTTTTCCTCCAAACAACCTCACTGGTTTGACAGAATGTGTGAAGTTATTACAACTCAACAATCCCGACATGAGGCAGGATCACTTGAGACACCTCCAATGCTTACACCTGGTAATTATGTGCAATGGTCAAGTCGATTCCTCCGATTTCTTGAACTTAAGAAACCTCATGGGCCATTCTTGAAGCAAGTGATACTTGAAGGACCATTTGAGTGGCCAACAAGATTTGAAGCTGGTGATCCAGATGCTGATCCTCCACTTCCTCCTGGTGAAAGACCTCTTCCAGAATCTGCACTCACTGAAGAACAGAAACTACATCGTGAAGCTGATCAGTATGCAATGGCTTATATACTTCAAGGTATACCCAATCCGATCTATCGCAGTGTCGATGCTCAGAAAACAGCCAAAGCTATGTGGGAACACGTTCATCTCCTCATGGAAGGGACTCAATTGAACAAAGATGACATGGAATCCAAGCTTTACATGGAATACACTGACATCACAATTGAACCTGGAGAGTCACTTGAATCCTACTATCATCGTTTCACAAATGTGGTCAATGATCTGGAACATCACAAAATCACTGTACCAAGGATCGCTGTGAACTCAAAATTTGTTGGTAGTCTTGGCCCTGATTGGCATAAATATGTGACATTTGTTCGTCAGACGAAGAATCTTCATGACGCTCCATATGGCTTGTTGTATGATTTCCTGAAACATCATGAACCTGAAGTGGAAAAAGATAGAGCTCTACGAGGAGGATACACACCAACATCAACACCAAATTCTTTGGCTCTCGTAGCTCAATCTCCCTATGCTCCACCACCGATGTCCAATCATGCATACGTTCAAGAGCAGAACTACTTCAGTTATCCACAAACTTCCAACTCGAACCAAATGGTCCCTTATGATTCATCTCCACACGATTCTTCTACTCAACTTATTCCATCTAACAACAATGATGCTGTGTACTACTCCAATTCCAATGATGATGACGATGATGACTTTAACACGTTGAATCAGGGACTTGCTCTTATTGCTCGTGCTTTCAGCAAATTCTCCAACAAAACCAACAACCGTCAACGTTCATCTTCAAATACAAGGAATCAAGCAGTTGTTAATGATGGACGAGTGGAAATTCAGAATCGCAGCTATGGTCGATCTGGTTCGGGCAGTTCTTCAGGAAACTATGGGAATAGTCAGAGGTTTGGTAACAATGGAGGGTTCAGGAACAACTCAGGATCTTCTCAGCAAAGGCCTGAACAAGTTGCAACTAGAAACTCAAACTCAGGGAATGCAGTATGGTGCTATAACTGCAATGAACAAGGTCATATTGCAACTGCATGTACTAAACCGCGTACTCGGGGTAGTAAGTTTCACAAGCAGGCATTACTCATGGCTCTTCAAGATGAAAAGGATGGACATTTCCCTGAACAAGACAACAACTTCATGGCCAATGTTCACAATGATGATGACATGGAAGATCTTGAAGCTAATGCAGCCGTGATGCTTATGGCCAACATGCAGGAACTTAAGCTCAATGATTCAGGCCCAGTGTACGACACTGACGGCTTATCTCAGGTACATGACCTTAGTGCATGCTTTCTTAATGACATTATTTCACCCTCTGCTTCTGAATCAGATATGGCGCAAGTTGTTCCATCTACATCATTTTCATCCTCTCAAACAGATGAACAAATAAGCACTGTGGTCATATTTGATGATGACACAGTTGTCTCATTTGATGATCCTATTGAGAATGATAAATATGATCAGTTAGAACAACATGAACCATCATTTGATACAGACCCTGACCTCATATTGTTATCTAAACAACTGGATGATCAACAATTGCTAATTGCAAAGTGCAACGAGAAAAACAAAGTTTTAAAAGAAAAAAATGCTGCACTTGCAAAAGATATCGAGTGTTATAAAATTCAGCTTTCTAATCAAGAAGATAAGATTAAACACACTAAAAGTTTTGAAAAAGCTTTTCACGGGTCTTACAACAAAGAACAAGATCTTCAACGAAAAATACACGATTTAATTGAGTCACATGGAAAGTTGATTTCGAAACTTGAAAGTGAGAAGCGTGAATTGCACACAAAAGTTGAATGTCTTCAAACTGAACTTTCAAAAACAGAAACAAAATTGTCAAGTTGTCAAAAAGATTTTCATGAACATAAAATAAGGAAACGGAAGTACATCGACAACTTACTCGGTGATATTGTTGATCTTGAAAAACAACTCAAAGAATTTCGTCACATTGTTTACAAACACGGGAACTCTGTCACGACAATTCAAAAGTTTACTTTAAAACCGAAACCCAATTGCGGTTATGCACTTGGTGATTAAAATTCAATGTTTCTTCACACGGCATTCAAAGATATTCCTAAAATTTACAGTATGGATTATCTTCTTGATAATACGATTGTGCGTGCTGTTGTTTTTGATACTGAGGAAGAAGAAGAACTTGAAGACGAGAGTCGATCTAAAATGAGTCAAGTTCAATATTGTAAACCATATGACTATTCCAAAGCTCCTCCACTTTCAAAATCTTTTGTCACTCAAAAGGAATTACCTGAGAAATCATGGTTTATCGAAGAGTCATATGTTTCATCTCACAATGCGGCTCCTGTCCCACATGTAGCACAAATAAATGGTCCTTTACCATCATCCGGTGAACTTTTACGTTTACCAAGATGTCGTGTCTTAAACTATTTCAAAACCTTTATGGAAGACATCGATATTTTGGAGGAAACAATTGAACGCAATTCAGAAATAAAAATTGAAACTTTTCAATCCGCTTACGAGCGTGAAAAGAGAGATATTTTTCAAAAACAAATGAAACCAATTGTTAAACACCTCCGTCTATGTGCTACACGTTGGGATCAGGAACTTCAAAAGGAGGTCAAAAATATGATTAACGTTTTTGATACTGCTGAAAATGAGATTTTGGCTCAAAAGCTACAAACAAAAGTTTTCAAAAATGATGCTGATCGACTCTTGGAACAAGTTCTCTGTGCTGATATTTTGTCTGTTATCATGAATGATCTCTATAAGTCTGGTACTTCTATGCTTAAAGATGATTTCTGTGTTGATAACAATTTGTTGAAAGTGGAATTAGAGACACTGAAACATGAGAATGATAATTTGAAGAAAAAGAACGATGATGTGACAAAACAATTTTCAAAAGAAATTTGTCAACTCAAACAAAGGCTTGAATGGTGTCAAGCTCAGAGTCTTAAAAAGGAATTGAAATTTCAAAGTCAAAATTTTTCTAACTCCTGTCAGCTTTGCAAAACAAATGAGTCTCTCAAAAGTTTGTGTGTCAAATACGAGAAAGAAATTGCGGACTTGAAAGTTGAAAACGCCGAATGGCAACAAAACCGTGATGACATCAAATATTGCAATGGTTTGCTTGAGTCTGAAATACAAGAAAAAAATCACATCATCATCGATTTAAAAGAGAAAGTTAAGCTATTTCAAAAAGGAAAAATGGTTGACACCACGGTGATAGCACCAGGATTGTATCAATTAGACAAAACAACAAAAGGGAACATTGTTCAAACCACTAATGTTGATAACTCCACTTCTACAGGACTAGTCCCCACTAATCGCGTTAGCAGACCCAAGCGAAAAAGTAAAAAGAAGACTAGGATCTTGCAATGTAAGAGAGGACAACTAGATGCTCGAGAAGTAGAAGACCAACTTAGGAATTTGAATAAAAATCATGTTGCATCAGATTTAGATTGTAGTCTGGCAAATTGTAATCAAAATCCAAATGTAACAAATGATGAACCGTTAAATGTTTTGAATATTAATGCATCTTGTGTGTTTTGTCGTAAAAGTGTCTCATCTGGTGATCATACAAAATGTATAGCTAACTCTATTCTCACTCGTCATAAGAAACGTAGGACACGCATTCACCCTAGGCCCACTACTGCCTCTAAGTCTAACTTAGGAAAGCCGTCCTCTACGATTTCTGATGATATTGTAGTTACCCCCTTAGGTGCCCAGAACAACTCTAGGAATGAGACAACGACTAATGCATTCAACATTAAGAAGGCAAAAACCACCTGGAACTGGCAACGTTGGTTACAATACAAACCTGAATTTAAATGGATTCCTAAACTGTTGAATACATGTGTGTCTAACCAACAGGGTTCCACCCTTACTTCTGTTCCATCTGTGTCCTCTTCTTGTGATGCAGGTAGTTCAGATCATTCTCTGGATTGTTGATAGCGGATGCACCCGACATATGACAGGCAATCTTAAACTGCTACACAACTTTGTCTCAAAGTTTATAGGAACTGTCAGATTCGGGAATGATCATTACGCTCTAATCATGGGTTATGGTGACTACATCAGCGGGAACATTGAAATTAGTCGTGTTTACTACGTGGAAGGCCTTGGACACAACCTTTTCTCTGTAGGTCAATTCTGTGATGGAGATCTCGAAGTTGCATTTCGTGAGAAAACTTGCTTTGTTCGTGACTTACAAGGCAACGATCTAATGACTGGCTCACGCGGCTCCAATCTTTATACTATCTCAATGTCAGATATGATCGCAACAGCTCCGATATGTCTTCTCTCCAAAGCTGAATCGACTAAATCTTGGTTGTGGCACAAACGTCTTTCGCACTTGAATTTCAGAACCATGACTGACCTCGCTCGTTTTAAACTTGTCGATGGATTTCCAAGATTCCGTTTCACCAAAGATCACTTATGTCCAGCCTGTGAACAAGGCAAAAGTACTCGTGCTCATTTTCTGTCTAAACCTGAGCAAAGTACGAATCATGTCTTACAACTGCTACATATGGATTTGTGTGGACCAATGCGTGTTCAAAGTATCAACGGTAAACGATACATACTAGTAATTGTGGATGACTTCTCCAGATGGACTTGGGTTTATTTTCTTCGAAGTAAAGATCAAGCTCCGTCAATGATCATCACCTTTCTCACCAAAATTCAAGTTCAGCTTCGCAACACAGTACGAATCGTCAGAACTGACAATGGAACTGAATTTAAAAATCAGACACTACGGTCTTATTATGAGAAAGTGGGAATTGAACATCAGACCTCTATTCCTAGAAGCCCAGAACAGAATGGTGTGGTTGAAAGACGCAACAGGACGTTAGTGGAAGCTGCTAGAACAATGTTGATCAATGCTCAATTACCTGATTACTTATGGGCTGAAGCTGTTTCAACCGCATGCTATACTCAAAACCGTTGTATGATCACAAAACGTCATCGCAAAACACCATATCAAATTGTTCACAAAAGGAAACCGAACATCGATTACTTTCATGTCTTTGGAGCACTCTGTTATCCGAAAAATGATCGTGATGATTTAGGTAAACTTAAAGCAAAGGCTGACATTGGAGTGTTTGTTGGTTATTGTGAAAATTCCAAAGGTTTTCGGATCTGGAATCGTCGTACTCATGAAATTCAAGAAACAATTCATGCTAATTTTGATGAACTCACTCAGATGGCTTCTGAGCAACACAGCTTAGGACCCGAATTTAACCGTCTCAACTCACCGGCATCTTCAGCTGAACCTTTGCCACTTAACCGCAAAGAGTTAGAAACCTTGTTTGCTCCACTATTTGATGACACAATTGAATACCGTCCTACTGGAGCCTCACCAAATTCCGCTGCTCAACCTGATCATATTCAAGTACCAGACTCACCTCAACAAACTTCTACAAGTGTTGAGAACGACGGTCCTCCAGTTGTATCACCATCTATAGAAGAACAAACTGGTTCTACTTCCCGCCTTTCAGCTGAAGATCCACCACAACTATCAGTTCCACAAACCGCAGAGCATGATCCTGATGCGTTCATTAATCCGTTTGCACCAGCTACTACAGTTCCTGATATAGCTGAGTCGTCAACACGCACCTTGGATGCTGCCAACATGCGAGATACATATCAACTACACCCTTCAACACATAAATGGACTCGTGACCATCCACTGGTCCACATCATTGGTCATCCAGATGCACCTGTTATGACAAGACAACGACTTCACACAGATGGAGAAACTTGCATCTATGCACTCACAGTTTGTCATGAAGAACCAAAGAACATCAAAGACGCAATGACTTACGACAACTGGATTGAATCAATGCAAGAGGAATTTCAGCAATTCATTAGATTAGAAGTCTGGGAATTAGTTGAAAGACCTGACGGAGTCTTTGTCATCGGGTTAAAATGGATCTGGAAAAATAAGCTTGATGTAGAAGGGACAGTCATTCGCAACAAATCACGTCTGGTAGCTAAAGGATACTCTCAACTTGAAGGTCTAGACTTTGCTGAATCCTTTGCTCCAGTGGCACGACATGAAGCTGTTCGGATCTTTTTGGCTTATGCTGCACATAGGAATATGGTGGTTTTCCAAATGGATGTTAAAACAGCATTTCTGAATGGAGATCTCTGTGAAGAAGTTTATGTCAGCCAACCTGAAGGCTTCGTTGATCCTGAGCGTCCTAATCACGTCTACCGACTCAAAAAGGCTCTCTACGGACTCAAGCAGGCCCCAAGGGCGTGGTATGATAAACTGTCTACTTTCTTACTAGCCAATAAATTTTTCAAAGGATCCGTGGATCCCACACTATTTACAAAAACCTACGGGGAGGACTTACTTGTTGTTCAAATATATGTCGATGACATCATTTTTGCCTCAACAAAAAGATGTTATTCAAATGATTTTGCAAAATTAATGAAAGACAATTTTGAAATGTCCATGATGGGTGAACTTACGTTTTTTTTAGGACTACAAGTTCATCAATCACCCCGTGGAATTTTTGTACATCAGTCCAAATATGCTCTTGAAATTTTAAAGAAGTATGGAATGATGACTTGTGATACCTATAATACACCAATGAGCTATACAACAAAACTAGATGCTGATTTACATGGGACTCCAGTTGACCCTACCAAATACCGTAGTATGATTGGGTCCCTCATGTATCTCACAGCTAGCAGACCTGATATAGTTTTTGCTGTCTTTATGTGCTCCCGCTATCAGTCAAGACCAACTGAAAAACACCTCAGTGAGGTCAAAAGAATCCTTCGATACATAAAGGGAACCATTAATTTGGGGATCTGGTATCCGAAGGATTCTGGTTTTGAACTAATTGCTTTTTCAGACGCTGATCATGCAGGATGTTTAGACACACGCAAAAGTACATCTGGTGGATTACAGTTTCTTGGAGACAAACTTGTGTCATGGCAATCTAAGAAGCAGGACTGCACGTCTTTGTCATCTACAGAATCTGAATACGTAGCCATGTCGGCTTGTTGTGCTAAAGTCATATGGATGAGATCACAACTTCAAGACTATGGCTACCTATTCAACAAGATTCCTATCTACTGTGATTCAAAGAGTGCGATTGCTATCTCCTGCAACACGGTGCATCATTGCAAATCCAAACACATTGATCTCCGTTATCATTTCATCAAAGAGCATGTGGAAAGGGGTACAGTTGAACTTTATTTCGTTGGAACTGAATACCAATTGGCGGACTTACTTACCAAATCCTTGGCACCATCAAGGTTTGCGAGTCTAGTTCACCAGATTGGTATGAGATGTTTGACACCAGAGGATCTGGAAAAGTTTTTAAAATACCACTGATCGTCAAACATCACAAACTTTCTTTGTATAATACTTTGTTTTCTTTCTTCAAACTCTTAAAAAAAAAAAAAAAAAAAAAAAAAAAAAATGCAAGTATATCGCTTCCATTCAACATCTTGTTCTCACGATGCAAGTGTTGAGGGGGAGACACGCGTAAATTGTTTTCACCAATTTTTTAAATAGGTATACTTGCATATTTCTCAAATGTTTTCGATTCGGTATATGTGTAGATGATTTATTTCACAACACTTTGTCTCATATGGTTCTAATCTTCTATAGTTACCTTAACGAATGCACATCTCAATACTTATAGACTTGCTAGGTACTTTAGAGTTCTAGTTTAAAGTTCTTTAGAGTTAAGGGACCATAATTGTCAAAGTCTTTAATGTTACACAAACTTAAAGTACACTTGTTTGTTTGCTCTAAAGTCCAAGGACTAAAAGTGTTATTTACCAAATTTTTCATAATAAAATAAACAAACAAACCGTACCTTTCATACCACCAATTTTTTAAAAACCCCTAAAACCCTTTTCTTCCCTCAAAACCCACGGCTCACAATTAATCAAGAAAACCACGACTTTGATCTTCAAATTGTAAGTTCCTATGGATTCTATAGGACATTTTACACATAGGATCTTGATTAATTGATGTTTCAATGGTTTGATCTCATGTTATCATGATTTCGAGTTCTAGAGTTAGGTTTTCGAAATTTGCTATTAACATGCTATGGGGTGTAATTCGTGATAGGGTTTAGGTACTACGTTTGTGTCTAACATATAATCATCGAAAATGGTCTCATCCCATCATGTCTACTAGCTTGTCGAAATCCTTGAATTGGGTCGAAGTGGGTGCTTAGATTCTGTGGTTATTGAGTTGATATTATTGGTGGGATATGTTTGTTTGGTCCCTCACGTACTTAATCTATCTTGCTTTGATGTTTTTCTCTAATCTTACATGTTTCTCGATAAATTGTGTATGCCTCGGTTGATAGTTATCGAGAAATACAAGTCTCGTGTATTGGACTGTAGGGGACAGATGAATATCCGTGGAAATGTGTTTTAAGGAAAATACAAATGGCCTAAATCTCATAAGAATTCGAAAATACTCTTGTATAAGAATATTTTCGAGATAACTGTAACTTATCGAAATCCTTGAACTTTATCGAGAAACTCAAGTTCTCGATAAATATCAAGTTTCTCGATAGTCTGGATATAATATATCGAGATTTCACTTTCTCGATAAACCTTTTATCGAAATCATTTGAGTAACTCAATTTTTTCAATTTTCTCGATAATGTATCTCAATGATAAGAATGTTTTTCTCGATAAAATGTTTCTCGATAATATTTTTTTCGATAAGTACTTTCTCGATAAAAGTCATTTTTTGAGAAATAGGTTCTCGATAATTACTTTCTCGATATAATCTGTTTCCGATAAAGGTTTCTCGAGATGTCATTTTCTCGATAAAGTGTCAGTTATCGAAATCTTTCATTACTATACTTTCTCGATAACTTTGCCTTTCTCGATATGTTGTTCTCGATAACTTCAATCTTTTACAAACATGTTATCACTATTATTGGACCTTGATGCATGTTTCGAAATCTCACTTCAATGGTGTGATTCATTTGTATGATAGTATGGTGAATTGTGATTGTCTTGTTGTGCTTATTTGCTATATACTTTGTTTAACTCTCAACTAAATGACGCATTTTGTGCCTAACTGTTTCATGTATTCATATGTATCCCAACTCTAAATTATGCTAACACTTAACAAATTTGGATGTTTGGTTTATATTGATACTTTTCAGATTAACATGGCTGAACACAATGAGAACGTTGCAGAACAACCTCTTCCACTACTCACCTTGGATGACATCACTCCTGAGAACTACCATGTCACTCTTGGCAACAACAACCCCCGAGTTGATTTTAACAAGCTGAAAATCACAGAGAAGTCATGCATGATTGTGAAAGACATCCTACTAGCACATCCTTGCAAGCCACTGCTCACCTGCTCTACATCAGTTCCACTATTCTACCTTCACCAGTTCTGGCTCACTGCTCAGGCCAACTTGGATGATGAGTCCTTCACTGTTACTCTGGATAACCAAAAATACTCTGTGGATCATGACGTTCTTCGAACAGCTCTTCTCATGCCACAACCTGACACTGAATTTGCTCCCATCTTACCAGACCTGGAACTTCTTGACTTCTTCATTGAACTAGGTTATGAGGTTGATGATGATGAACCTCTTGTCAAGCTTTCCAAGTTCAACGTCAAGCATATTCCTCAGCCTTGGAGAACATTCTGTTTGTTGGTGGTAAGATCTATATCTGGAAGGAAAAGTGGTCACGAACATCCTAGGCTCGAACACCTGCAAACATTCTGGGGAATGGTGACTTTGACACCAATTGACTTTGCAGTTCCTATCATGAATGATATCGTCCACAGTATTCAGACTGAACGTGTGAAGACTATGATACCATTCACAAGATTCACCAAGCTTATTATTGAACATCTCTGCAAAAGTACTCCAGAATTCATTAAGAGGATGGCTGATCCTAATGAGCCGAAGCACCTCTTCGAGGAAGACTTCACCACCTCATTCATCAAAACAACCACTTCCTCAACAAAGATCAAGGGAATGAGGATTCCAGAATACTTACTGAATGATAAAATGAAGAAGAGTCTGAACTACAAGTTGTATGACAATGCCTACAAAGGAGTACAGGAAGAAGAAACAGTTAAGACTCGCAGCAAAGGAGGGGCAAAGTCTGGGAGTACAACAAGCACCACTGGATCACCTCGCACCAGATCTAAGTCTGCTTCATTGGCAAAACCCAAGACTACTACCACACCTAAGCCTACATCCAAACCCAAACCTGCTGCCAAGCCAAAGAAGAAGGTAACTTCAGGGTACACCCTTCGTGATGAACCAACACCTCCACCTTCAGACACTGAATCAGAGTTTGATACGGAATCAGATGAAGAACCTGACTATGAACTGAAATACAGAGCATCAGAAGAAGGATTCCCTGCTACTGAGATTGCAGTTCAACAAAGTCTTGAGACATATGAAGAAGAGACCAGGAGAAGAAAAGGTGTTACTATTAATGAACCGAATGATGAAGAAGATGAACCGATCGTTGAACCGTTGGTCGACAAACGAAAACTCAAGAGTATAGTTGTCGATACTAGAGCTGAAGAAAAGCAGCTACTTAAGGAACAAAGGAAAGCAAGTCTTGAAAGCCGACTTCTATCACGTCCTCCTACACCACCACCTATTGCTCAGTCAGAACATGAAGGGACTACAAGCAGCATCATACCTCCCACAATGTCAGAATCAGCTCCACAACCTGATGACAACGTCAAGGACACTGAGAAGGCTGAAGATGTCCTCATGACTGATACTGCTACCTTAGAGGAGAATGTTGGCGGACAAGAACACATTGCTGCGGATCAGAAACATGATTATCTCATCACACCAGAGTTTCTTGCACGAGAAGCAGAGGAAGCCGAGGAACGTCGAAGAAAGGAAAACGAAGAGAAGAACGCATTCGACACCAACATATTTCTTCAGTCATCTTCTCAACAGACATCCTCTGCACAACCTCCACCTCCACAAGACTCTCCACCAAAGGATCCGACTCCTCCCGCATCTTCTTCAGACTCTCACAACGAATCATCATCCGAATCATCACCAGAACACTCATCACCCACACCCTCCGAAACCGAATCAAAACAACATTCAATCAATGAACCAAAAGATCTTCAGGAGCAAGTGAACATACTCACCAACACTGTTACCAAACTCACCAAACAAGTTGAGGAATTCCAGGAGTCAAAGCAGCTGATCGATAAGTTCTTGAACTCTGACTACGATGGATTCATCAGAACTGCAACACATGATTTTCTCACAGAAAATATGGTTGACATGATCACTCCTACAGTAGCAAACCTTCTTGATCCTATCAATGACAACTTGGACCACAGAATCAGAAGTGTTACAAGGAAGATGTTGTCTACAACACCATTCACGCTTCACACCGCTAAACCTTCTACCGTGGCTCCTACCGCACCAGAAATGTCCTTCGACGACATGCTTGTCAAAGTGTTTGACAATATTGCCTCCAAAACTACACAGACAGCTGAAGAAAAGGCATTACATGAAGCTATGGAGGCTTATATGTCAACAGAGTCATGCAAAGAAGCTGCTGGAACCCGCAAAAGGTCAAGAAAAGATGACGATCCTGACCCAAACTCCAAAGGGAAGAAATCCAAGTCTGGAACAGGTCCCTCATCCTCTCTTCATCCTCACAAGGAATCCACTCCTACGGAAACTCAACAACAACCCTCAACCACCGGTAAAGGTCAAACCGAAGATGAAGAAATGTTCATGGAACACACTGAAGACTTCCAGAATCCCCTTGATACCGATTACCGTGCTCCACCAATCCATGATTCTCGTGCTGGACCATCATCACCACCCAATGCTAAAGACAAAGATGCTCCATCTAAGTCCAAGAAATCCAAGAAGAAAAGTCGTCACACATGGCTCGACAATGACGATACTCCTCTTAATGATTGGTTGACTGAAATGGTTCTAGCACAACCTCCACTTGAAGAAGAAGAACCCCTTCCGGGCAATACTCTACAGTTTACCCAAGCTATCATGAAGGATCTTCACATCAACAAACTAACAAAGACAGAGCTGCGAAGAATCAACAAGGATGCACAGGATTTCCTCAAGAAAAGATCTGGGAACAAAGTCGAATATGAATTTCATTTGCAGAATATAGCCAGTGCAATGTCTGCCGAATTTGACTGGTTAAATCCTGAAATGAATATCGATTTCAGTTCTAAGAACCATGAAAAACCTTACTTCACCGACTGGACAAAGCCGTTGCCACTGACAGGATTTCCAGAAAAACCTAAGTTACCCTACAGTTACTTCTTCAACAAAGATCTTCAGAATATCAAACTCACCCAAGAGAAGAAAAAGAAGAAATATGCTTCATCACTCACAATCTCCGTACCAGCCGCCAGATATGAGATCCCTGCCATCGAAGAAACAACACGTGTATTCAGCAACTCCATCGTAGCTTACGACAGAGATGCCCTACATGGTATTCAACACTGGCCAGACCGTCGTCGTCTCGGGTACACCAGCAGATTGGAAGAAAAATCCTTAGAAGATGTGAAGCAGAAATCTAAGATCATCGCCATCTTGGAGATTCATGAGTCACAACGTTTTAACTACAAATTCATGCGTGAAATTGTGGTTAAATGCCAGGATGAAGAGAAGTATAAGTTCTCCGAAGCAGATTTTCCAGACCTTTATCTGAATGACATCGAAGATATGTATCTTGAAAAGGTTCAAGGAAGAATGCGGGGCTTTGACAGAGATGTACAGTACAACTTTATGGCATCACTACTTCTCTACATCCGACGACTTATAGTTCAAGAAAGAGTGGAAGATCTACAACTGGGTGTGGAAAGTTATCAGCAGAAGATCAATCTGACTAAGCCGCAATTCACGTTTGATGGCATTTATCAAACGTCACAGTTTACTCTCAACCAAGACCCTTTTGGTTTCACTTACATCAACAGCAGAAAGCTTCAAAGTTTCATGAGATTTGATGAGGTGCATAAGTTCTGTGATGTTACCCTCAAAACCGTTCGTGATGGGCTGGTTAAAAGATTGAATGATGATCGGAGAAGGATAACTAAGGGGGAACAACCAAGATGGAAATCCAGCATCAGACGACAAGTTAGGAATTTTGTCTTAAGGATTGAGGAAAGGTTATTTCGACGGGAACAGATCAGACGACTGGAAAGTTACATCGGCGTCAGACCATCATTTCCTGTCAGAAACTTCGTAAGACCAGAACCCAAGTTCACTGACTTTGATGCTCCTCTACCAGACGAAGAATAATTTGGTACATTTGATTCAGTTCATTTTTGATTGAATGATTATTTTTTTTTCATTATGGTTTGTGCACACATTACAGTGTACAACCCGATCTTGTATAGAAAGGACCCTGAGGTACGCGTCAGTGCCTCAATCCTCTCATAAGGAGCGAAGGCTTCTTACTTTTGAGTAGAATTAATCAAACTTTTCTGATTTCTCATAATTCTGCTCAAAAGGACAAGTATTTCACCTCAATAAGACCTAATCACTTGTTGAGGGGGAGCACTTGTCAAAACAAAATACTTTGCTCAAAATCAAAAGTTCGTGGTGAATCTCCCCGAAAAACTCAAAAGGCATATTTTAATTTTAAAGTTTGTCAAAAACACCATTTGGTATGCTATTTTTGAGGGGGAGAAAATGTATAAGTGATTAAAATATACGAAGTAAAAGGCTTCAAAGTTGTATCACAAGCGAGCTAGACTCAGCACTAACCCAGGAATTGACGAGATAATACAAGTTTGTTATATCGAAAGGACTTATCCTCGACGGGTAATAACATCAAGTTAGTTACTAGAGCTAGTTGTCACCTAAAAGCTGACAATGTATCTCTTTAACTAACCACGTAAGCGTGTCTCAAAAAGGATTTGTCTCAGTAGAAATGTACCATCTCGAGAAACCTTCTGTGGACTTGACCAGGCCGGGTAATAACTTCAAGCTAGTCTAACTAGTGATGTAAGCGTGTCTCGAATCGGTCCTGTTCACAGAAAGTGGATCAATTCAAAAGTATTTGCTCCTCCCGCATGTGCAAATTTATTTAATACTTATGAGCACATGTGCAGGGGGAGCCCTTCAAAAGTGTACACAAAACTCTCAAAGTGTTAACCAAATTATTTGATTATCACAAACACTTTGAGAGATTTTTCTATCAAAAGGTTTCCTGGCTACTGTTGGAGTTATAAGGTGATTAAGATAGGAATATCCGTCCTATGATCCGCCAGAGCCGGAGGGATCTACCCAAGGACATCTCCCATAGTTAGAATTAGAAGTCCTTAGGTATGATACGAAAAAAAAAGGAAAAATGAATGAAAGGGAAAGAAGGAGTTGAAGAATTAAAAAGAAAAGCAAAGAAAAGGGTGAAAAGAAATAGCCCTCCATATGTTAAACCTTAGGGCAGACACCGGGTTCAATTCATATGCTACTGGCTGTTGCAAAAAGACAACATCGGTATTGAAGACTAAGTCGTCATGGACCCAGTGACGCGATGCACTAAACCTTCTTAACCACTCAAGTTCTCTTAAAAGGACTTGTTTCATTCTCACGGGGAACCCGCATAATCTATCGACCTATCTCTTAGAGACGGTTGATATTGAAGCAGGAGACACATCCCCAGTCTCCGTATAGGAAACCTAGGAGTGCACTTATAGAGTCTAGAGCCTTGAGATACATCAAAGATCTCTTAGGAACACTTAGTATTTCTACGACTGGTGTTCTACATCAATGGGCATCAGTTGTAAACTATCGAGTCCTTCGCAGATCTTAGCAATCTGCCTAGAACGTTTATGAGAGGATTACTTAGGTATTTCTCAATGATTGAACGGAAATCCTGCCAGGGTCAACATCAAACAGCCCTGACAGCAGGTCACTTCGGTAACCCCACAAGGGTTACGCTTAGTGTTTGCGGTGGTTCCATCTCGGTCTACAGTCGTGGAGTGATCCCCAGCGACTCACCCAGTCATTGAGCTACTTAGTAGGTCTAGTAAGCTCCCTCGGGAGTATCTGATATGGGAACGGCCTGGATAAGGATTAGAAGGAGTCTTCACACTATGCTGTTGACGAGCTCTAATTCCTTATCCGTAAGTACCGGGTGTTTTATTGCTAACTGTTTACTCGCAGGTACCTCACTTCCATGATGGTAGATTCCAACAGGCTCATACATACATCTTGAAGTCATAAAAAGCTCCCCCAAAGATCTTAGCAACACAAAGTTCAAAGAAAGATTCTACAACAATAAGCAGAATCTACAAAGTTTAAAGACAAAGATCTCAATGCATGAAAAGGAACTTCTTGTACGATAAAGTCCAAAGTCTTAAGATGTATGAGTATGTTGGAATGGCGGACAACCACCACAGACGCAGGAGTGACGAACGGCAGACTACTTCATAACACAATCACTACAACATCATCAAAAGAACAAAGACAAAGAGCAAAGTATATACATCACTATTCTTATCATTTCTAAGACGTCTGAAGCTATGAAAGTCAAAGATTAAGACGAAGACGTCAAGCAACCATGATGACCGACCCTTAGGGGGAGATTGTTGGAACCAGAGTTTTACTCTTTTATGAAGTCTCGGTCATTTGTAATAATACTAGGTTGCTTAGTTATTATTTACTTTCATTTAAGTTATGTGTTATGATTGTAAGGCTTATGTAAAAGCCCAAGGGCCTAAAAGCCCATACGTTTTCTACATGATGGAAGCTAGGTGTGTTGCCCTAGCTCTCCTCCTATAAATAGGACCTCATGTATTCATTTATATTTGGTTGGTTAATTGAAAACATTAAGGAAACTCTTGCATTTCACTTTCTCAAATTTCTATTAATCATCCCACTCTCATTCTCATCTCATTTCTCTTATCAATATACTTGTGTTTACTAAATGGTGACCTAACAGCAAAGGAGCAAAGTTATCGCATATGCTTCTCGACAACTCAAAACCCACGAGAAGAACTATACCACCCATGATCTCGAGTTGGAAGCAGTAGTATTTGCTCTTAAACTGTTGAGACACTACCTGTATGGCACCAAGTGCACAGTGTTTACATATCACAAAAGCCTACAACACATTCTAGACCAGAAGGAGTTGAACATGAGACAACGCCGATGGTTGGAATTACTCAGTGACTATGATTGCGAGATTCGCTATCACCCTGGGAAGGCAAATGTTGTGGTAGATGCCTTGAGTAGAAAGGAGCGAATTACACCTCTTAGAGTCAGATCTCTAGGGATGACAATTATATCACCGCTTCCATCGAAGATCCTTGAGGCCCAGACAGAAGCTCTCAAGGAAGAGAACAGACCAAAAGAGAAGATCTACGGTATGCCAGAAAGTGAGAATGGCTTTGTGAAGAAATCAGACGGAAGGTTATGTTTCAAAGACCGAAGTTGGATTCCACTCTATGGGGGAATATGAGATCTCATCATGCATGAATCTCACAAGTCTAAATATTCCATTCACCCAGGGTCTGATAAGATGTATCAGGATCTCAAGAAACTTTACTGGTGGCCAAACATGAAAGCTGACATCGCCGAGTATGTCGGAAAATGTTTGACGTGTTCACGGGTAAAGGCTGAGTGTCAAAAGCCATCCGGTTTGTTGATACAACCCGAGCTTCTGACGTGGAAGTGGGAAAGGATTATAATGGATTTCATCAAAAAATTACCTAAGACACCAAGAGGATTTGATACCATTTGGGTCATCATTGACCGTCTTACCAAATCCGCGCATTTTCTGCCAATAAAAGAAACCGACGAGATGAGCACCCTTGCCCAATTATATTTGAAAGAAATAGTCTCACGACATGGAGTGCCAATTTCCATTATCTCAGATCGAGATAGCCGTTTCACGTCAAACTTTTGGCAGTCGTTACTGAAAGCATTGGGTACTCGCCTGGATATGAGTACTGCATATCACCCGCAGACCGACGGTCAGAGTGAGAGAACTATTCAAACCTTGGAAGACATGCTCCGAGCATGTGTGATCGATTTTGGTAAGGGTTGGGATAGACACTTACCCTTAGCAAAGTTTTCGTACAACAACAGCTATCACGCTAGCATCAAGGCAGCCCCATTTGAAGCCCTTTATGGCCGGAAATGCCGATCACCAGTTTGTTGGGCAGAAGTCGGAGATGCACAAATCACGGGACCCGACATCATTCAAGAAACCACTGATAAAATCATGCAAATCAAGCAACGTCTACAAGCAGCCCGGGACAGGCAAAAGAGTTATGCCGACGTGAGGCGAAAACCCATGGAATTTCAAGTTGGAGATAGAGTTATGTTGAAGGTGTCTCCTTGGAAAGGAATGGTTTGATTTGGGAAACGTGGAAAGTTGAATCCCAGATACGTTGGGCCATTCAAAATCCTAGAAAGGATTGGCCCCGTGGCATACAAACTTGAACTTCCGGAAGAACTCAGTAGAGTACACGATACCTTTCACGTATCAAACCTGAAGAAGTGTTTATCAGACGAATCTCTTGTCATTCCATTAAAAGAAATTCGGATCGACGACAAGCTTAACTTCGTTGAGGAACCAGTAGAAATCGTGGACCGAAACGCCAAACAATTGAAACAAAGCCGTATTCCCATTGTCAAGGTTAGGTGGAATTCTAAACGAGGACCAGAGTACACTTGGGAGCGTGAAGACCAGATTCGCGCTAAATATCCACATCTATTCCCATAATCGTCCCTAACAACTATCTTAGACTAGAATTCCGGGACGGAATTCAAAATAAGGGGTTGATACTGTAACCTCCCACTATTTTCCTTACGAGTATTAGGTACTAATCAAAGTCTATTATATCATTTCAATATTTTATAACACTTGTGACAACAACGAACGCTTGATTCAATGAATATACTATATTACGAATGATCACGACATAAATTGTTATTCACCTATACACTTGGAACGATGCTCACACACACTTGCCACGATAGTCCAAATCGCGAAATATTAAATGTTTTCATAATAACACGTGACACTATTTTCATACTCGACCAACTCCCGGACTCACGAAAATAACTCACCTAAACCCTCACTAAAAATACTAAACGTAATTAACTCTAATTAATATTAGCGGGCCCTTAACCCCTTGCCTCAGCCACCACCGAAACCCACTTAACAAGCCAATGGGCTCAACCCAACTCCCTCGGCCCGTTTATCAACCTGGCCCAAACTTTAATTTTAGTTTCTTTTTCTTTCTTTCAGTTTTGGAACCGACGAGCAAGAGCAACCAAACCGACCTCAACGATTCTATATTTCGCAAACAACACGTCAATGTTATCACGCACCTTGATCTACTTCGCACCCAAGAACCACTAACGATGATTATTTCCATTTATCTTGTACGGATAATACATTAAAAATCTCGAAAGCTAAGCGTATAAACCGCTCGATACAACAGAAATCAATCAGCTCAAAATTTCAGTTTTGCCAGCTCTTTTCAATTTAAGGTGACTTCGGACATTAGCACAAGGTTTTAAATCAAGACTAGACTAACTTAAAATCACTAACCTTCGAATAACACACGAACAAAATTTAAAAACCGAACTTCATATATTTACTTTTCTTTTTTTTTACCGACGAGTGAATGAAAATCCCCCCAAAGAACACGCCCCTTGTTCTGAGCTGATGAGAGGTCAAAATTGTGGAAGAAAATAGTTCCCTAACATTTAATATATCCTGCCAGCTACAGGAACTTATGTCTTGGAAATAATTTAAATTCAATACTATATATACGTACTCCACTCTTTCGTTCCATGCATCACCTCCCTTTAAACGTTACAAAGACCTCCTAAACTCCCTACACTTACACAATCTACTACTGCTCGGGCTGGGTTAAACCATCCTTACCTTAGAGACTATTCGAAGTTGTTCAAGTCCATTCTTGTCCAACCACGACTAGCATTCGAAACGAGCAAGAGAAACTGCCGTGTCCACGTCCCATCTCACTCGACGTTCACCACCTTTAAGGTGTCGTAAGCATTCTCGACCTCTAACTCCTTTCATACGATCATGCATGCATGCCAACTCACATCTCATTCTTATTTCGAATAGTATAAAATTTCGTATAGTTAAATAGAGTGACACGCCACCTTTATGGAAGGCCTAGGGGTCACGTACGCATTGTCACGTATCTATTTTACATTTCATGCATCATTTGACTCATCCTTAATCGCTCTCTAACTCATGCACACGACCAGATTCGAAAATGAAAAAGATAAAACTTTGTTATTTCATGTGAACAACTCGACTCAGGTAGCTAAGAAACACTTCAATATCTTACAATCTAAACTAACGAGCATGTCATATTATTACTCCACCCCGTAGACCACCCAACGAGCTATCAATTTTGTGCTTTAACTTTTCAAAAATACTAACTCTTCGATACCCTAATTTGACCAAAGTGTGTTGCAAAAACTCGATAATCATAAGGTTTAAAAAAAAATAAAAAAAAATAAGTTGAGTGGGCTTATAAGCCCATTAAGCAAAAATAAGCCATTCTGATCGAATAAGCTGCACAAATAAGTTTTCTAGGATGGAAATAAACTTTGGAAAAATTTTCATAAATACCCTAATGATTATTGTGAAAAAGGACTAAAAATGTAACGCGTCGTCACTTATAGGGACTAAAAATGTAAAACTGTGAAAACATGGGTCAAAACTGTAAAAACAGAAACTATAAGACCAAAAATGATAAAGTAATAAATTTCGAGCTCATATCGTATGTTTGGACAAGTAGAGGACTGTTAAAGAAAATATTATACAACGAGTACCAACGGTGCAACACTAACGCCGTTAGCATAAAAAGTGAAAACTGACGAAGGACTTGGACCAAGGACTATATCTGAGAATCTAATATTTAATTCCATTTCCCGCCTTTCATATTCATTGCATTGCATCTCGGAGTCCTTATTGTAATTTCATAATCATATATATACATGTATATATACATCATTTCTAAATTTCGTGCATATCATTTGAATTACGCGGTTTGTTATCGTTACACCAATAAACCTTTTATTTCTAAAAATTTTCACGACAATCACATTTAGACTATCACAACACTAAAACTTATCGTACTATCTAGGTTATGTGTTGGAGCCGTTCCCTGACCGTAACTGAGATCTTTATCATTACCACTGTACTACTAAGGTGAGTTCATAGTCCCACTTTTACTATGTTTTCAAATCCCGTGGGGAGATACATGCTACTAAACTGAACACAAGTATTTTCCTTGTATGCTATTCTGATTTATATTGCCTAAGTTACCACTTGTCAAAAAGTCCCTCATATCATGAACCATTAATCACTAATGAGTGAACGCGAATTCGGTGAGTAGATCTATTGGCAGTTGACGCCCCATTTGAGTTGTTGGGTAAGTAACCAAATGCACTTTATTCGAATTGACTAAGGAGCCTGACAAACTCCTATTACACGAGGGCATTATCACCTACACCATTTCATGGTGTGGGATTTATTATATTACACCCGATGTTAAGGTTTGCGTGTCATGAGACTTAGGGCAATATGTATATATTACACTGCGATGCTACTGTTTTTATTACTATGGGCTTGTGTTCAACTATTACAACTTAAACACTATGGATTCACTCAACATTCATGTTGACCTTTTTAGCATGTTTATCTCAGGTAACTGACGCGGGCAAATCGGGCACGAAGATTGGCAAATGACCCCTCTTACGGACCATGTTCAATAAAGTTATCATTTGTTTTTATCAGAAACCATTTTAATTGTAACTCTGAACTTATCGTAAAACTTCCTTGTGTGATGTGGTGATAAGTTTATTTAATGATAATTGAACTTTTATAAAAACGTCTCTTTTGAGTCGTTTTCTGTGGTTATGACAATGATCCGAGAAGTAATACCCCAATTAGTCTTCCGCTGCTTACTTACAATTTTGGGGGTGTTACAATAAAAAATTTGGACTTGGAGCCAAAGATATATGCCATGATGAGGGACTTTTTGGAGTAAGTCCTTGAAACGAGTGAATCTCTTCATGAAGAGATTCATTTTGACGTTGTTGGAACATCAAGATGTCATTCCTAAGCTTAGTAGTTCTCCCCGGTGGGAAAAATTGAGCAAGGAAACGAGTGGTGAGATCATCCCATGTGGTGATGGATCCCGCGGGTAAACGCTCAAGCCATTGACTAGCTTGATCCCGTAGAGAGAATTGGAATAGGCGTAAACGGGTAGTCTCTCTAGTTTCAACACCTAGGTCTATGGAATCTACGATTTTGAGGAAGTCCTTAAGATGTTGGTTTGGATCTTCGGAACGAAGTCCATGGAATGCACATCCGCTTTGCACCAACCGGATGGTGTTGGATCACAAAGGGGTCACATTGGCTCCGGTGAGCTCAATGGTGTTTCGGTAGCCTTGGTGGCTAGGTCGGGAATACTCTCCTAAGGTTCGGGGCCTAAGGGGTTCTAATGGTGGGTTTTGTTGTAGTGGGATGACGGGTTCAAAGATGTTACCACCTTCCATGATGTCGGATGGTAAAGAGTTACAAACAAAGGCACGAAGAAATAAGATAGACTAAAGAAGACCTAAAAATAAAAAACAAAATCTTATTAGAAAGGAATCTAGCAAGTAGACCTAATAAAAAGAAATCCTAACCTAGAAAATAACTATTCCCCGGGCTGCGGCGCCAAAAACTTGATGCGTGGGAATCGCAACAGGCTTTACCTCTCGAGGGATCTCGAGAAGCTTACAACCCCCACCAGGCAGTGTACCTGATCGTTGTAGTATAGTATAGTGACAAGTACCGGGGGATTGATCGTTCAGCTTAGGAATAGTGTCGCTAGGATTAGAAAGCCTAATTACTAGTTCTAAAGGTGAGGGATGATTATTTATGTATTTTTATATTTTTTAGAAAGCAAGTAAAAATCTAGGGTTTTGGAAGAGTGGGCGGAATTAGTTTCTATTCAACTAACCCAAAACTAAGATGCAATCAAAATAAAATACTAAAAATGAAAATAAACTAATTACACTAAGGTTGTGAGCAGTAATTGGAGAAAATGTGTTTACTTAGATTTCACTACTCCCTAGATATCTTTTACACGTTAATTACTTGTTATAATTGTATGGATGACGGATCGTATTCCTTAATACCATTCATGGGGTGGCATACATAACTCCCCAATTGTATGAGCTCGTATCTCCTCCTACACCATGCCCAGCACAGCTATAGGGATTGTAAACAGTGGCTCATGCATTAAATACAACCAATAAAGACCTAGTACGCCTCAGTTCATGTTTCTTAAGACGTTCAAGCATGTTACCATTTGGAGATCTGCCAGTTTTCTTAAGCCTAACATATAAGTCATTCATCCAAGACAAGAATAAACAAGTAATCAACACATAATCAATATCTAGGTTTCATTAGATCTAAGCAAACACAAAAGAGATCTAGCCTAGCATAATGGAATTGAGACAAGAACAAGATATAGACAACCAACACATAGACATATTGATTGAATTAGAAGAACACTTATCTCATTTACAATGCAAGGTATCAAGGGTTTGGAACCCTTGAAAAACCTGTAAAAGTTGCACCAAAATCGTACTTAGGATTTCTCCAAAACTTCTCTCTTTAATGTGAAAAACTAGAAAACTATATATAGGAAAATAGGGATGACGGCATCAAGAACAAAGGTGTGACGCCGTCATCTCGCCGCCAAATACTTCCTCGGACGGCCTTGATCTACTTCTGACGCCGTCAAGGCCTAGGCCGTTACACAAATTACTCTTGACGCCCTGTGTGTGACGGCATCATCAACTACGGATTTTAATTCTTGGGGTTTTGACGCCGTCAGGAAAACTCTTGACGCCTTCATGAACTCTCGGATTTTTATTATTGAGGTTTGACGCCGTCAGGAAATTACTCTTGACGGCGTCACCTACTGTTCCCAGCATGGAAAATTGAGACTTTGCCGTTTTCTTCAATTTTATGCTCCAAAAACGTCCAAAATGGCTTCTTTTCCAGAATTCACTCTCCAAGTACCTAAAATCACAAAAGGAACGATTTAGGGCAATATTTGATCAAATAAGTTCGGATTCGGGCTTAAATGACCCCCTAAAAATGGATCATTTTTTGCCTCATCACCTTCTACAAGGGAGCATTTGCTAAGCACGTGAAAGCATGTTCTATTTCACCCACTTTCACCTGGAGATCAACCCTATCTTTTATTGAAGCAGCAACTTCGGCATCATGCTTTTCTTTCTTTGTTATGAGTTGCCGACGTCTTTCCGAAAGCTCTGCAATCTTCTTATCAATTAGCTCAAGCTCTTTATCAATAATTTTCATCTTACCAATCAACTCAAGTTCTTCATTAGCAATCAACTCATGTTTATTCTCAAGAAATTTCTGCTTATTAATCAACTCAAGCTTTTTATCAATATTGTTCTTCTTCGTCAACATTTTCTTCCCTTTCTTTCAAAAATTTATAGGGTTTGGTTTCTTATGCGAGCTGAATTGAAATTGTAATAACATAAAGATAACAATTTATCACATGAAAGATCCTTTGTGACTTGAGATATGAAGTATGTTAGAGAGAGAAAGTAGAGAATGTAGAGAGATAAAATAAAGAGAAATATTATTAGAGAAACACACACTTACACACTCAAACAGACACCTCGAATGACTTATTTAAGGTGTTTATATAGTTTCATACATATAGTTCATGGGCTTTAAGATGGGCTTTGTAATGGATTGGACTTTACATAAATGACTTAACACATAATACTAACCTATTAGTTTAGTCCATCCCATAAGGCCATTGACTATTCTAGTACTATAGAAATATTATAAATACGAGAATGACAATCACTTCTTTATACATTTTGAATGCTAACAGAAATATTATAATTTTCTACATTTAGACTTTAATTTGTACATCTGAATGCTCTTAAATAGCCTGAATTTTTGTCATCAAGTCATTTATGGTTTCACACTAACACAACTATCTTTCATTCATAATTTGCTACATTTAGACTTTGACGCAGTCTGGTATGATTGATTTTATGCCAGGTCGTGCGGTTATTGAAGCTGCACAACGTAAACGTGTCAAGTATGAGGCCAAATGTGTGGATATCGGATATGGGTTCCTCCCCTTCTCTTTCTCCTCTTTTGGAGAACTTGAGAAAGATGAAGTAACTCTTCTAAAGCGCATTCGACGTTTCTCTACGACTCAAGACATTGGAGCGCGGGCTGCCGTTCATATTTTTAATAGGATTGGTTTCGCTATTGTTAGAGGTGTGGGTGCCCAGTTGGTTTCTCGGCTCCCCACCAATTTCTTGTAAAATCCTATTTATTGTTAATAAAAGTGATGGTTTATAATAATAATAATAATAATAATAATAATAATAATAATAATAATAATAATAATAATAATAATAATAATAATAATAATAATAATAATAATAATAATACAAAAAAACAACTCTTTCTATAGTTTTCCCAATGTGGGATGAAAATTGAGATTAACACTCCTTTACAAACCACATTTATTGTTAAAATACATTATAATTAAGTAGCTCCATAAGTTACTGAAGAGCGTTAGTACGTCTAGTTGAAGAAGCTAGCAAAAAAGGATTAGAATGTACACTCGTGTAATTAGAAGTATGTAGGAGGTTATAATTTAATTAGATAAGAATGATGCTTCATCCTTGTAGGTTCTTGAAAAGTTAAAAGCAACGTCACACAAACCATTTCTGGCTGTGTTTAATAAAATGAAAATTGTAAGGTCTCGAGAAGATCTTCGAATTTTATAGGAATCACAACTTGCTATTCTACGAATAGATATGTTGCTAACGAAGAAAAATGTAATTAAGGTGCAATCTTACTAATTAATCGGTACTTAGAATCCACATTGGCATAGTTACCCTACGGATGCTCATAATAACTTTTAATTCACTGCGAAAATTATGCAATAATTCGCAAGGAGCTACCCCAGAGAAACACACACATCAAGGTTATCAATTAAATTGGATTCAGATCTAACACGACCAATCTAGAGTAACGTAATTTTACACCTATATGAAATCAGCAAGCATGAAAGCACATTTACATTTTTGAAATGATGGCATCACTTTGATCCATATTGGTTTGTCCCCTTAATCCTAGATCTAGTACTTGAGTGGTCTTTCTAGAGGCTTAACTTATAATGGCTGACATTTAACTTGCAATACACCAAGTTAATCAAGATTCCTTGTATGCTTGTATATTTGAACTAGTTTTTGCTTGATTGATAGTTACTTAAAAATAAATCCATCATAAATGAGGGTTATTAGAAACTAATAATAGATCATTGCGATAATTATATTAAATTATTCACGCGAATGCATTGTTTGAAACTTGCACCAATTCGTAATAGAATCACTATGCAATTAGAGTACTTACCATTGTCGCATACTACATATACATGCAATCCGGAAGAAGAGAGTTTAAAGAACTATACTTGGCTTGACTTGAGTTTCTTTATCTTCTAAATTGATCTATACGACTTATATGGTGGAACGGACATACTGTGAAACTACTGAATTGTTTTATGCTTGTAGTTGCTGCAACTAAATGCTCTTGTACATGCAGATTTCACTAAATCTTTAAGAGTAAATACATATGCTTAAGTTTACTGCGGTAATATGTGAAGCGGAACCCTAAAAATATATGGTAAACTACTGGATTTTGTTCATTTATTAGGTCTTGCAAGAGTAAAACTTGTTTCCGTAAAAAGATAGCGAAAATACTATCTTAACCAGGTGACTTTAAAATCCTTTCTCCAACATATCCGTATCTAAATATCTTGGTTTTAGGTAAGTTCATGAATGAAAGGGGCGCCATCACACATTTACCTTACTTATCCTTGACAAAACATATAGACTATGCGGGACTATATATTGTTTAAATTTAGGCATATTTGAATTTCGAATCCTGGTATCAGCACAATGAGGTTATATGCGATAATAATTAATCACGTCGATAAGTAACACACTACAAACAAATTTTGATTGCGAGCTAGACAACATTACCGGTGCCTAGTTAAACGATAAATATATACTTACACCTTACTTAAAGAAGAAACATGTGAAAAGTCATTGTTGCTAAAACGAAGAGGAAATGTGACCTTCATCTTGTTAAAGCGTCTTGCTAATTTTAAACTCCTTAGAACGATTCGTAGTACTGATTCTCATGCAATCTGAATTCTCGTCTTCCTTGTGACTAATCCTACAGTTGATTACTTGATGATCGGGTCTAAGGTTGCAATTAGGGCTTTGTGTATTCATTTTAGGGTTTCATTTGATTCGTTTTGCGTTCGCTGAGTTGCTACTGTTTGTTTTGAAGTTTGGAGATTGCGATCTGTCTTGGCTTCAATCTTGACAGATTCATAATAATTTTTACTAATCTGTTTAATAAACCTAATCTTTTTAGGGTTTCTTTTCGTTATTTTTGATCATTATTGGCATTTGTGTACATACTTTGTGTTAATACTTGTCTCCTTTTGTTTGTGGTCGTAGTTATTTGGGTATTTATTCGTGTGTTTTCATATTGATTGCTAGTTGCTATGGATGGTTCGCATGTAGTAGTATAAAGAGTGCGTCTTTGAGTTCGGGAGTGAAGGGAGTCAAAAAAAGGGGTACGAGAACTTGTAAAACAACCATGAATAGTGGTAATTTAGTTAAGGGTGTGCCGAATAGTACAAATTCGGATCACACCATTATTGGTGCTAGTATGGGATCAACAGGACCTCGACCATTTCCAAGTTTGTCTTACGAATATGGTAGTGAAAATCCTTCTTCTTTAGCCGCAATAGTTATACTTTTTATGATACTGGGAGTGAAGTAGTAGTCACTAATACTTTTTGTGTGAGTGAAGCAGTAGTCACTAAAATCTTGTAGTCTATGTTTTCAACTTACTTAGACCTATAAACTAACCAACCTTATGTTGACGCTTTAGCATGTATTTTTCATGTTCTTGATTTCACTAGGTGAGCTGCATAGCGCATAGCATAGAGTTGCATTTTGGTATTTCATTATGACGGAGATTGTTGCATTACTTATCGTTCGATTGCAAAACGAGAACTTCATTATAGCTTGTGAAATTCTTGGGCTTTGTATTGTTACATTACTTAACATTCGATTGGAAAACAAACAATAGTTTTTGTTTTTTAAAATTTGTTAAGTACAAAAACGATTAAGCTTAAAGTGTATTAAAGAATAATTATTTTTTTTTGGGTAAAGGGTAATCCACCCGGTATAATGTGTTACTCCAAAAAAACTTTGAAATACAATGGAATGTGGCTGAAATACCATATTAACCACAAGCAATCGCTTGACACTACCACTAAATCATTTATGACAGACCATAAATGACAACTAGCTACAACCAACAAGACCACCAAACCAAAACCAACATAAAATAAGATACGTTAGAAATTTTATGCAAAAAATATGAAACAACCTAGTTAAGACAAAAATCTTGAATTCCAACAGCCTTTAATTGTGCAGGAGAGAGGTCAAAATAATCATCATTATAATTTATGCCGTCAGGATAATTAAATTTAGTTTAGGTAAACTATATTAATTTTAGTTTTCAAGATTCAAGATTTAAGGAATAAGCATTCATTACTAATAAGTATTGTACAGATATATGACTCATATTATATATAACATTATGTTACACCTTATTATATTAAAATTACTAAATATATATTGTATTATGTTGTAAAATTATAATAAAGATGATTACAATATTAATAAATTGCATTTTAGAATAATACTTTCTCAGATATTAAGTTTTAGTGAATTCCATTAATCAATGTTAACTTGTACATAAATAATATAAAACTAATGTCATACACTAATTTATTGCATGTTTGATAAATAACTTAATTTATTAAACACAAATTAAATGTATTATTATATTAGCTTATATTACGTGACTTTATTAAACACAAATTAAATTATTGTTCTATAATTAGAT
Organism: Artemisia argyi; assembly: GCA_030686995.1. Classification (NCBI taxonomy): domain Eukaryota; kingdom Viridiplantae; phylum Streptophyta; class Magnoliopsida; order Asterales; family Asteraceae; genus Artemisia; species Artemisia argyi. The sequence continues at coordinate 187,301,279 of CM060684.1, forward strand.
TGTTGTCTTATAAGTTTTATACTGTATATGAATTTTTTAGCATTTCCCCCTAATGCATAATCATAAGTGATTATAAAATTCAAGTTTGAGATTAATAAATAAAATAAAATGTAATTATGATATCTATACTACATATAATGTAAAAACAGTCAAACTTGAAAAGTGAAATTCTTGAAATTCTTGAAATTGGTCAATCTTGAAAATCTTGAAATTCTTGAAATTGGTCAATCTTGAAAAAAAGGTCAATTTTCAAAAGTGCAAACCTTGAAAAATCTTATTAAAGGAAATTATGAAATATAATTAATACTCTTATTAAAACACCCCATTACTTAAAAGTACAATGATTTATTCACATTGTACAACCAATTAATACAAATCACAAACCGGGTTGACCTGGGACGCTTCAAACCAGACGGGTTGAACCGGTTTAATTTGACCCGTTTTTAACCCAACCTAGCAAGTTGACCCGGTTTAAATCGACCAATTTTTCGACCGGAATGGTTCACCGGGTTGAACCACCCGGGTCGAACCGGGTTTCAATACATTATGTTTAATTCCTAAATATTCAAACTTTTATTATTTTTCATTTATAACCTATAAACTTTTTTTGATGAATAAACTATTTGTCTCTATAAAGAATGTATGGTCAAATTTTGAAAAGTGAAATCTTAAAAATCAAAGGCAGGAGAAATGCATAGTATAATTAATACTTTTATTAAAACACCCCATAACTTTAAAGTGCAATAATTTATTCACATTGTACAACCAATTAAAAGCATATATATCAAATTAAAAACAACCAATTAAAACACCCCTTACTAAAAAGTACAATAATATTTTCAAATGTACAATTTAAACAAGCTACAACATAATCTAAATGTAAAATAATTAACACACTAGCTAATGTTATTTTACACATTATACAAATTAATAAAACACACAAAGCTTCATACAAGCTAACAAGTTGATGGTACATATAGTTTTGAAAACTGGACCGGACCAACAGGTTCAACCGGGAACCGGTATCGCCACCGGTTCGTCTAACTAATAAAAGTCATACGAAAACATATATTTCAAAATGAAACTATTAATACACATTGAAAACCAGGTTGACCTGGGACACTTCAAAACCGGCGGGTTGACCCGGTTTAATTTGACACATTTTCGACCCAACCCGTCGGGTTCACTCGATTTAAATCGACCCATTTTTCATCCAGAACGGGTCGAACTGGGTTTCAAAACATCATATTTAATCTCTAAATCTTCAAACTTTTATTATTTTTCGTTTATAACCCATAAACTTTTTTTATCACTAAACAATCTGTCACTATAAAATCCCGTTGCTATGCACGGGTACTCGTCTAGTAATTTGTAAATATAGTTACATCTATCCTTGACTAAAATTCTTGATTGAATTAAAAGTTAAAATTTAGTTTTTTATATATTAATAGATTACCATCAATGTTAACTTTTTTATATAGGAAACAAATCAAACACATTAATTGCATAGTTAATATAAAGCTTTTTAAAAGCTTACCAAACAAACTTTATAATTAATTTAGATCAAATTTTGTTATGCAACAAGTTCATATGAATTCATTAACATTAACATGTATATCAAAAGGGTAGTACTTATCTCAAATGTGTATTTATTATATAAAATTACAACACATCGTAAACACTATAACTACATACATGTTTTTTTATGAACGGCGGTGTATTTGAAAGTATAAACATCGCTCTAGTGAAATACAGTACAAGCTAAGTTGCTAAGGCAAGTTTAGTTCAAAACAACCCAATTGTACAATGACACCCTTTTACGCATATCCTTAATCCAGGAAACACCAAAATTGAAATATCACGAGACACAATCGGTATAGTTATACAATCTTTTTTGTTTGAATGAACATCCTAGTTTCTTATATTGCGCATAACAATAGTAGCACCTAAAAAAACTCTTTAACATTACATTTCTAGATGTATATATAAGTAGTTTAATTATCACCTTCAAGAGTTAAGACAAAAGTGTTGATATATATAGATGCATTTGAATGAACAATGAAAACATGTTTAGATAAATAAAAAAGCAACAAACTAAAAAAGAAATAAAACAATGAAGATTTTATTCAAACAGGAACGAGACAACTTAACAAAGAAATTGAAAACATAACTTGCATCTGGATCTATATATCGATCCATCTAATGATATCTTAAGGCAATCAATCATGATGTTTATTACTTGTAACCTTCTACAAGGGAGCATTTGCTAAGCACATGAAAGCATGTTCTATTTCACCCACTTTCACCTGGAGATCAACCCATTCTTTGATTGAAGCAGCAACTTCAGCATCATGCTTTTCTTTCTTTATCATGAGTTGCCGACGTCTTTCCGAAAGCTCTGCAATCTTCTTATCAATTAGCTCAAGCTCTTTATCACAAATTTTCATCTTACCAATCAACTCAAGTTCTTCATTAGCAATCAACTCACGTTTATTCTCAAGAAATTTCTGCTTATTAATCAACTCAAGCTTTTTATCAATATTGTTCTTCTTTGTCGACATTTTCTTCCCTTTCTTTCAAAAATTTATATGGTTTGGTTTCTTATGCTTGCTGAATCGGAATTGTAATAACATAAAGATAACAATTTATCATATGAAAGATCCTTTGTGACTTGAGATATGAAGTATGTTAGAGAGAGAAAGTAGAGAATGTAGAGAGATAAAATAAAGAGAAATATTATTAGAGAAACACACACTTACACACTCAAACAGACACCTCAAATGACTTATTTAAGGTGTTTATATAGTTTCGTACATATGGTTCATGGGCTTTAAGATGGGCTTTGTAATGGATTGGACTTTACATAAATGACTTAACACATAATACTAACCTATTAGTTTAGTCCATCCCATAAAGCCATTGACTATTCTAGTACTATAGCTACGACACATTACAAAGTTATAAATACGAGAATGACAATCACTTCTTTATACATTTTGAATGCTAACAGAAATATTATAATTTGCTACATTTATACTTTAATTTGTACATTTGAATTCTCTTAAATAGCCTCAATTTTTGTCATCAAGTCATTTATGGTTTCACACGAACACAACTATCTTTCATTCATAATTTGCTACATTTAGACTTTGATGCAGTCTGGTATGATTGATTTTATGCCAGGTCGTGCAGTTATTGAAGCTGCACAATGTAAACGTGTCAAGTATGAGGCCAAATGTGTGGATATCGGATATGGGTTCCTCCCCTTCTCTTTCTCCTCTTTTGGAGAACTTGAGAAAGATGCACTAACTCTTCTAAAGCGCATTCGACGTTTCTCTATGACTCAAGACATTGGAGCGCGGGCTGCCGTTCATATTTTTAATAGGATTGGTTTCGCTATTGCTGGAGGTGTGGGGGCCCAGTTGGTTTCTCGGCTCCCCACCAATTTCTTGTAAAATCCTATTTATTGTTAATAAAAGTGATGGTTAATAATAATAATAATAATAACAATAATAATAATAATAATAATAATAATAATAATAATAATAATAATAATAATAATAATACAAAAAAACAACTCTTTCTATATTTTTCCCAATGTGGGATGAAAATTGAGATTAACACTCCTTTACAAACCACATTTATTGTTAAAATACATTATAATTAAGTAGCACCATAAGTTACTGAAGAGCGTTAGTACGTCTAGTTGAAGAAACTAGCAAAAAAGGATTAGAATGTACACTCGTGTAATTAGAAGTATGTAGGAGGTTAGAACTTAATTAGATAAGAATGATGCTTCATCCTTGTAGGTTCTTGAAAAGTTAAAAGCAACGTCACACAAACCATTTCTGGCTGTGTTTAATAAAATGAAAATTGTAAGGTCTCGAGAAGCTCTTCGAATTTTTATAGGAATCACAACTTTCTATTCTACGAATAGATATGTTGCTAACAAAGAAAAATGTAATTAAGGTGCAATCTTACTAATTAATCGGTACTTAGAATCCACATTGGCATAGTTACCCTACGGATGCTCATAATAACTTATAATTCACTGCGAAAATTATGCAATAATCCGCAAGGAGCTACCCCAGAGAAACACACACATCAAGGTTATCAATTAAACATGGATTCAGATCTAACACGGCCAATCTAGAGTAACGTAATTTTACACCTATACGAAATCAGCAAGCATGAAAGCACATTTACATTTTTGAAATGATGGCATATCTTTGATCCATATTAGTTTGTCCCCTTAATCCTATATCTAGTACTTGAGTGGTCTTTCTAGAGGCTTAACTTATAATGGCTGACATTTAAGTTGCAATATACCAAGTTAATCAAGATTCCTTGTATGCTTGTATATTTGAACTAGTTTTTGCTTGACTGATAGTTACTTAAAAACAAATCCATCACAAATGAGGGTTATTAGAAACTAATAATAGATCATTGCAATAATTATACGAAAATATTCACGCGAATGCATTGTTTGAAACTTAGACCATTTCGTAATAGAATCACAATGCAATTAGAGTACTTACCATTGTCGCATACTACATATACATGCAATCCGGAAGAAGAGAGTTTAAAGAACTATACTTGGCTTGACTTGAGTTTCTTTATCTTCTAAATTGATCTATACGGCTTATATGGTGGAACGGACATACTGTGAAACTACTGAATTGTTTTATGCTTGTAGTTGCTGCAACTAAATGCTCTTGTACATGCAGATTTCACTAAATCTTTAAGAGTAAATACATATGCTTAAGTTTTCTGCGGTAATATGTGAAGCGGAACCCTAAAACTACATGGTAAACTACTGGATTTTGTTCATTTATTAGGTCTTGCAAGAGTAAAAGTTGTTTCCCTAAAAAGATAGCGAAAATACTATCTTAACTAGGTGACTTTAAAATCCTTTCTCCAACATATTCGTATCTAAATATGTTGGTTTTTGGTAAGTACATGAATGAAAGGGGCTCCGTCACACATTTACCTTACTCATCCTTGACAAAACATATAGACTATGCGGGACTATATATTGTTTAAATTTAGGCATATTTAACTTTCGAATCCTGGTATCAGCACAATGAGGTTATATGCGATAATAATTAATCACGTCGATAAGTAACGCACTACAAACAAATTTTGATTGCAAGCTAGACAACATTACCGTTGCCTAGTTAAACGATAAATATATACTTACACCTTACTTAAAGAAGAAACATGTGAAGAGTCATTGTTGCTAAAACGAAGAGGAAATGTGACCTTCATCTTGTTAAAGCGTCTTGCTAATTTTAAACTCCTTAGAATGATTCGTAATACTGATTCTCATGCAATCTGAATTCTCGTCTTCCTTGTGACTAATCCTACGGTTGATTACTTGATGATCGGGTCTAAGGTTGCAATTAGCGCTTTGTGTATTCGTTTTAGGGTTTCATTTGATTCGTTTTGCGTTCGCTGAGTTACTACTGTTTGTTTTGAAGTTTGGAGATTGCGATCTGTCTTGGTTTCAATCTTGACAAATTCATAATAATTTTTACTAATCTGTTTAATAAACCTAATCTTTTTAGGGTTTCTTTTCGTTATTTTTGATCATTATTGGCATTTGTGTGCTTACTTTGTATTAATACTTGTCTCCTTTTGTTTGTGGTCGTAGTTATTTGGGTATTTATTCGTGTGTTTTCATATTGATTGCTAGTTGCGAGGGATGGTTCACATGTAGTAGTATAAAGAGTGGGTCTTTGAGTTCGGGAGTGAAGGGAGTCAAAAAAAGGGGTACGAGGACTTGTAAAACAACCATGAATAGTGGTAATTTAGTTAAGGGTATGCCGAATAGTAGAAATTCGGATCACACCATTATTGGTGCAAGTATGGGATCAACTGGACCTCGACCGTTCCCAAATTTATCTTACGAATATGGTAGTGAAAATCCTTCTTCTTTAGCCGCAATAGTTATACTTTTTATGATACTGGGAGTGAAGTAGTAGTCACTAATACTTTTCGTGTGAGTGAAGCAGTAGTCACTAAAATCTTGTGGTCTATGTTTTCAACTTACTTAGACCTATAAACTATCCAACCTTATGTTGACGCTTTAGCATGTATTTTTCATGTTCTTGATTTCACTAGGTGAACTGCATAGCGCATAGCATAGAGTTGCATTTTGGTATTTCATTATGACGGACATTGTTGCATTACTTATCGTTCGATTGCAAAACGAAAACTTCATTATAGTTTGTGAAGTTCTTGGGCTTTGTATTGTTGCATTACTTAACATTCGATTGGAAAACAAACAATAGTTTTTGTTTTTTAAAATTTGTTAAGTACAAAAACGATTAAACTTAAAGTGTATTAAAGGATAATTAATTTTTTTGGGGTAAAGGGTAATCCACCCGGTATAATATGTTACTCCAAAAAAACTGTGAAGTACAATGGAATGTGGCTGAAATACCATATTAACCGCAAGCAATCGCTTGACACTACCACTAAATCATTTATGACAGACCATAAATGACAACTAGCTACAACCAACAAGACCACCAAACCAAAACCAACATAAAATAAGATACGTTAGAAATTTTATGCAAAAAATATAAAATAACCTAGTTAAGTCAAAAATCTTGAATTCCAACAGCCTTTAATTGTGCCGGAGAGAGGTCAAAATCATCATCATCATTATAATTTTTGCCGTCAGGATAATTAAATATTGTTTAGGTAAACTATATTAATTTTAGGTTTCAAGATTCAAGATTTAAGGAATAAGCATTCATTACTAATAAGTATTGTATAGATATATGACTCATATTATATATAACATTATGTTACACCTTATTACATTAAAATTAATAAATATATATTGTATTATGTTGTAAAATTATAATAAAGATGATTACAATATTAATAAAATTGCATTTTAGAATAATACTTTCTCAGATATTAAGTTTTAGTGAATTCCATTAATCAATGTTAACTTGTACATAAATAATATAAAACTAAAGTCATACACTAATTTATTGCATGTTTGATATATAACTTAATTTATTAAACACCAATTAAATGTATTATTATATTAGCTTATATTACGTGACTTTATTAAACACAAATTAAATTATTGTTCTATAATTAGATTGATGTCTTATATGTTTTATACTGTATATGATTTTTTTAACATTTCCCCCTAATACATAATCATATGTGATTATAAAATTCAAGTTTGAGATTATTAAATAAAATAAAATCTAATTATGATAATTTGTAAATATAGTTACATCTATCCTTGCCTAAAATTTTTGTTTGAATAAATAGTTAAAATTTAGTTTTTTATATATTAATAGATTACCATCAATGTTAACTTTTTTATATATGAAACAAATCAAACACATTAATTGCATAATTAATATAAAGCTTTTTAAAAGCTTACCAAACAAACTTAATAATTAATTTAGATCAAATTTTGTTATGCAACAAGTTCATACGAATTCATTAACATTAACATGTATATCAAAAGGGTAGTACTTATCTCAAATGTGTATTTATTATATAAAATTACAACACATCGTAAACACTATAACTACGTACATGTTTTTTTATCAACGGCGGTGTATTTGAAAGTATAAACATCGCTCTAGTGAAATACAGTACAAGCTAAGTTGCTAAGACAAGTTTAGTTCAAAACAACCCAATTGGACAATGACACCCTTTTACGCATATCCTTAATCCAGGAAACACCAAAATTGAAATATCACGAGACACAATCGGTATAGGTATACAATCTTTTTTGTTTGAATGAACTTCCTTTTTTCTTATATTTCGCATAACAATAGTAGCACCTAAAAAAACTCTTTAACATTACATTTCTAGATGTATATATAAGTAGTTTAATTATCACCTTCAAGAGTTAAGACAAAAGTGTTGATATATACAGATGCATTTGAATGAACAGTGAAAACATGTTTAGATATATAAAAAAGCAACAAACTAAAAAAGAAATAAAACAACAAAGATTTTATTCAAATAGGAACGAGACAACTTAACAAAGAAATTGAAAACATAACTTGCATCTGGATCTATATATCAATCCATCTAATGATATCTTAAGACAATCAATCATGATGTTTATTGCCTGTAACCTTCTACAAGGGAGCATTTGCTAAGCACGTGAAAGCATGTTCTATTTCACCCACTTTCACCTGGAGATCAACCCATTCTTTTATTGAAGCAGCAACTTCGGCATCATGCTTTTCTTTCTTTATCATGAGTTGCCGACGTCTTTCTGAAAGCTCTGCAATCTTCTTATCAATTAGCTCAAGCTCTTTATCACTAATTTTCATCTTACCAATCAACTCAAGTTCTTCATTAGCAATCAACTCACGTTTATTCTCAAGAAATTTCTGCTTATTAATCAACTCAAGCTTTTTATCAATATTGTTCTTCTTCGTCGACATTTTCTTCCCTTTCTTTCAAAAATTTATAGGGTTTGGTTTCTTATGCCTGCTGAATTGAAATTGTAATAACAAAAAGATAACAATTTATCACATGAAAGATCCTTTGTGACTTGAGATATAAAGTATGTTAGAGAGAGAAAGTAGAGAATGTAGAGAGATAAAATGAAGAGAAATATTATTAGAGAAGCACACACTTACACACTCAAACACACACCTCAAATGACTTATTTAAGGTGTTTATATAGTTTCATACATATGGTTCATGGGCTTTAAGCTGGGCTTTGTAATGGATTGGACTTTACATAAATGACTTAACACATAATACTAACCTATTAGTTTAGTCCATCCCATAAGGCCATTGACTATTCTAGTACTATAGCTACGACACATTACAAAGTTATAAATACGAGAATGACAATCCCTTCTTTATACATTTTGAATGCTAACAGAAATATTATAATTTGCTACATTTAGACTTTAATTTGTACATTTGAATGCTCTTAAATAGCCTCAATTTTTGTCATCAAGTCATTTATGGTTTCATAATAACACAACTATCTTTCATTCATAAATAATAATAATAATAATAATAATAATAATAATAATAGTAATAATAATAATAATAATAATAATAATAATAATAATAATAATAATAATAATAATAATAATAATAATAATAATATTACAAAAAAACAACTCTTTCTATAGTTTTCCCAATGTGGGATGAAAATTGAGATTAACACTCCTTTACAAACCACATTTATTGTTAAAATACATTATAATTAAGTAGCTCCATAAGTTACTGAAGAGCGTTAGTACGTCTAGTTGAAGAAGCTAGCAAAAAAGGATTAGAATGTGCACTCGTGTAATTAGAAGTATGTAGGAGGTCAGAATTTAATTAGATAAGAATGATGCGTCATCCTTGTAGGTTCTTGAAAAATTAAAAGCAACGTCACACAAACCATTTCTGGCCGTGTTTAATAAAATGAAAATTGTAAGGTCTCGAGAAGATCTTCGAATTTTATAGGAAACATAACTTGCTATTCTACGAATAGATATGTTGCTAACGAAGAAAAATGTAATTAAGGTGCAATCTTACTAATTAATCGGTACTTAGAATCCACATTGGCATAGTTACCCTACGGATGCTCATAATAACTTTTAATTCACAGCGAAAATTATGCAATAATCCGCAAGGAGCTACCCCAGAGAAACACACACATCAAGGTTATCAGTTAAACTTGGATTCAGATCTAACACGGCCAATCTAGAGTAACATAATTTTACATCTATACGAAATCAGCAAGCATGAAAGCACATTTACATTTTTAAAATGATGGCATCACTTTGATCCATATTGGTTTATCCCCTTAATCCTAGATCTAGTACTTGAGTGGTCTTTCTAGAGGCTTAACTTATAATGGCTGACATTTAAGTTGCAATATACCAAGTTAATCAAGATTCCTTGTATGCTTGTATATTTGAACTAGTTTTTGCTTGATTGATAGTTACTTAAAAACAAATCCATCACAAATGAGGGTTATTAGAAACTAATAATAGATCATTGCAATAATTATACAAAAATATTCACGCGAATGCATTGTTTGAAAATTGCACCAATTCGTAATAGAATCACAATGCATTTAGAGTACTTACCATTGTCGCATACTACGTATACATGCAATCCGGAAGAAGAGAGTTTAAAGAACAATACTTGGCTTGACTTGAGTTTCTTTATCTTCTAAATTGATCTATACGGCTTATATGGTGGAACGGACATACTGTGAAACTACTCAATTGTTTTATGCTTGTAGTTGCTGCAACTAAATGCTCTTGTACATGCAGATTTCACTAAATCTTTAAGAGTAAATACATATGCTTAAGTTTTCTGCGGTAATATGTGAAGCGGAACCCTAAAACTACATGGTAAACTACTGGATTTTGTTCATTTATTAGGTCTTGCAAGAGTAAAAGTTGTTTCCCTAAAAAGATAGCGAAAATACTATCTTAACTAGGTGACTTTAAAATCCTTTCTCCAACATATTCGTATCTAAATATGTTGGTTTTAGGTAACTACATGAATGAAAGGGGCGCCATCACACATTTACCCTACTCATCCTTGACAAAACATATAGACTATGCGGGACTATATATTGTTTAAATTTAGGCATATTTGACTTTCGAATCCTGGTATCAGCACAATGAGGTTATATGCGATAATAATTAATCACGTCGATAAGTAACGCACTACAAACAAATTTTGATTGCAAGCTAGACAATATTACCGGTGCCTAGTTAAACGACAAATATATACTTACACCTTACTTAAAGAAGAAACATGTGAAGAGTCATTGTTGCTAAAACGAAGAGGAAATGTGACCTTCGTCTTGTTAAAGCGTCTTGCTAATTTTAAACTCCTTAGAACGATTCGTAGTACTGATTCTCATGTAATCTGAATTCTCGTCTTCCTTATGACTAATCCTACGGTTGATTACTTGATGATCGGGTCTAAGGTTGCAATTAGGGCTTTGTGTATTCGTTTTAGGGTTTCATTTGATTCGTTTTGCGTTCGCTAAGTTGCTACTGTTTGTTTTGAAGTTTGGAGATTACGATCTGTCTTGGCTTCAATCTTGACAGATTCATAATAATTTTTACTAATCTGTTTAATAAACCTAATCTTTTTAGGGTTTCTTTTCGTTATTTTTGATCATTATTGGCATTTGTGTGCTTACTTTGTATTAATACTTGTCTCCTTTTGTATGTGGTCGTAGTTATTTGGGTATTTATTCATGTGTTTTCATATTGATTGCTAGTTGCTAGGGATGGTTCGCATGTAGTAGTATAAAGAGTGGGTCTTTGAGTTCGGGAGTGAAGGGAGTCAAAAAAGGGGGTACGAGGACTTGTAAAACAACCATGAATAGTGGTAATTTAGTTAAGGGTGTGCCGAATAGTACAAATTCGGATCACACCATTATTGGTGCTAGTATGGGATCAACTGGACCTCGACCGTTTCCAAGTTTGTCTTACGAATATGGTAGTGAAAATCCTTCTTCTTTAGCCGCAATAGTTATACTTTTTATGATACTGTGAGTGAAGTAGTAGTCACTAATACTTTTCGTGTGAGTGAAGCAGTAGTCGCTAAAATCTTGTGGTCTATGTTTTCAACTTACTTAGACCTATAAACTAACCAACCTTATGTTGACGCTTTAGCATGTATTTTTCATGTTCTTGATTTCACTAGGTGAACTGCATAGCGCATAGCATAGAGTTGCATTTTGGTATTTCATTATGACGGAGATTGTTGCATTACTTATCGTTCGATTGCAAAACGAAAACTTCATTATAGTTTGTGAAATTCTTGGGCTTTGTATTGTTGCATTACTTAACGTTCGATTGGAAAAAAAATAATATTTTTTCTTTTTTAAAATTTGTTAAGTACAAAAACGATTAAGCTTAAAGTGTATTAAAGGATAACTAAATTTTTTTTGGGTAAAGGGTAATCCACCCGGTAAAATATGTTACTCCAAAAAAACTTTGAAGTACAATGAAATGTGGCTGAAACACCATATTAACCGCAAGCAATCGCTTGACACTACCACTAAATCATTTATGATAGACCATAAATGACAACTAGCTACAACCAACAAGACCACTAAACCAAAACCAACCTAAAATAAGATACATCAGAAATTTTATGAAAAAAATATAAAACAACCTAGTTAAGACAAAAATCTTGAATTCCAACAACATTTAATTGTGCAGGAGAGAGGTCAAAATCATCATCATTATAATTTTTGCCGTCAGGATAATTAAATTTAGTTTAGGTAAACTATATTAATTTTAGTTTTCAAGATTCAAGATTTAAGGAATAAGCATTCATTACTAATAAGTATTATATATACATATGACTCATATTATATATAACATTATGTTACATATGACTCATATTATATATAACATTATGTTACACCTTATTACATTAAAATTACTAAATATATATATTATATTATGTTGTAAAATTATAATAAAGATGATTAAAATATTAATAAAATTGCATTTTAGATTACTTTCTCAGATATTAACTTTTAGAGAATTCCGTCGATCAATGTTAACTTGTACATAAATAATATAAAACTAAAGTCATAAACTAATTTATTGCGTGTTTGATATATAACTTTATTAAACACAAATTAAATGTATTATTATATTAGCTTATATTACGTGACTTTATTAAACACAAATTAAATGTATTATTGTTCTATAATTAGAATGATATCTTATATGTTTTATACTATATATGATTTTTTAGCATTTCCCCCTAATGCATAATCATAAGTGATTATAAAATTCAAGTTTGAGATTATTAAATAAAATAATATGTAATTATGATAATTCGTAAATATAGTTATATCTGTCCCTGAGTAAAATTCTTGTTCAAAGTTTCAAATTAGTACATTATAATATGCAATTACAAGTGGCATGTAGGTAAACGGGCCACAAGCTGCACCGCTACCCCTTTTTGTATTGCAAAGCCTACTCTATTGAAAATAAAACATTGGCCCTTAGCAGCCGGCGAGTTACTTTGCACCACTTTCTTCACGCGATGGAGGAGCTTGATTGCTTGGGGATCAAAAGCGAAGGGCACAAACACATGTTGGTTCTCTAGACAAGCCGCTTCATGTTTATCTACTTTTTTGCTCTCGGCTTTCAAAAGTGCTTGCCTCGCCACAAAGACTATATCCTGGAGTCCCACCAACGGGGATACCCCAGTAAGGTCAATGCACGCATGTTTGCCTTGTGCCCATCCAAACAAAAGAATGTCCGCTGGCCTCAAGGTGGACCGCCCGTCCAATGGGTCCGTCAAGAAATTTACGGGAGCCTCTTTCTTAGCTGAAATCCCTGCCCTTCGTAGCACATCCCATAGAACATCTCTAACCAGGTCATGTCTGAATTTAAAGCCTGGCAGCTTCTTACAATGTAGGGCGTGTTCTCCAACAAGCTTTTTTACAAATAGGACACGGTTCGTCAACAGGAAACATGGGAATCATAAGCCGGTATTTGAGGACAACCCGATATTCGATAGCCAACATGTGTTGCCCGAGTCCGTCAATTGGGAGGACACCGAGGAAATCTTAAGCATGGGCCCCTTTAAGGCATTCAAACACCGCTTTCTGGCGCGAAGACATGTTAAACTCCTCCATAGTCTGCATGGCCTTACAGTTAAACGCACTCGCCAAGATTTTTTTGAGGTTTTTTTGGGGCGGTGTCTTTATCCATAAAACCGCCTAGCTCTACACTGGGGAGACATGTTAAACTCCTCCATACTGAGGAAAGCTTGTTTGAATAAAAAGATGAAATTTAGTTTTTTTATATATTACTCGTAATAGATTACCATCAACGTTAACTTTTTTAAATAAGAAACAAATCAAACACATTGATTGCATAATTAATATAAAGCTTTTTAAAAACTTACCAAACAAACTTTATAATTAATTTAGATCAAATTTTGTTATGCAACAAGTTCATACGAATTCATTAACATTAACATGTATATCAAAAAGGTAGTATTTATCTCAAATGTGTATTTAATATATGAAATTACAACACATTGTACACACTATAACTACATACATGTTTTTTTATGAACGGCGACGTATTTGAAAGTATAAATATCGTCTAGTGAAATACAGTACAAGCTAAGTTGCTAAGACAAGTTTAGTTCAAAACAACCCAATTGGACAATGACACCCTTTTACACATATTCTTAATCCAGGAAACACCAAAATTGAAATATCATGAGACACAATCGGTATAGTTATACAATCTTTTTTATTTGAAAGAAATTCCTAGTTTCTTATCTTTCGCATAACAATAGTAGCACCTAAAAAAACTATTTAACATTACATTTCTAGATGTATATATAAGTAGTTTAATTATGACCTTCAAGAGTTAAGACAAAAGTCATGTTATATATAGATGCAGTTGATTGAAAAATGAAGACATGTTTGGATAAATAAAATAGCAACAAAATAAAAGAAGAAATAAAACAGCGAAGATTTTATTCAAACAGGAACGAGACAACTTAACATAGAAATTGAAAATACAATTTGCATCCGAATCTATATATCGATCCTTCTAATGATATCATAAGGCAATCAATCATGATGTTTATTGCTTGTAACCTTCTACAAGGGAGCATTTGCTAAGCATGTGAAAGCGTGTTCTATTTCACCCACTTCCACCTGGAGATCAACCCATTCTTTTATTGAAGCAGCAACTTCGGCATCATGCTTTTCTTTCTTTATCATGAGTTGCAGACGTCTTTCCAAAAGCTCTGCAATCTTCTTATCAATTAGCTCAAGCTCTTTATCAATAATTTTCATCTCACCAATCAACTCAAGTTTTTCATTAGCAATCAACTCATGTTTATTCTCAAGAAATTTCTGCTTATCAATCAACTCAAGCTTTTTATCAATATTGTTCTTCTTTGTCGAAATTTTCTTCCCTTTTGTTGGGATATGAAGATCAAGGTACTTCTGTATCTCAAAGTACTGTTGTGTCAAAGTGCTACTTGAAGATCAAAGTCAAACATGGTCAAAGTACTGCTACATATTGAAGATTATTCAAAGTGCTTCAAAGAGTATAAGGACTTAAGTGCAATATTGATTAAAGGATTATTATGTAATATTGTATGAATATTCTAGAATCAGTTAGGGATAATTACTTGTCGTTCAAGTATTGTAAACCGACTTAAGGATATCCTTGTGTCTATAAAAGGAGCCTTAAGAGGTATTAGTTGTAATGAGTTTTATGTGTTAAAAATATAAGTTAGAGAAGTCGATATTAGTCAAGTTAGGGATTGTTAGTGAATCTGTGTAACAAAGCTGGTTCAAGTTTTGTTTAATATAAAAGTTCTTCTTATCCGTATACTTTACAAGGTCAAAA
The DNA here is from genome assembly GCA_030686995.1 of Artemisia argyi. Taxonomy (NCBI): domain Eukaryota; kingdom Viridiplantae; phylum Streptophyta; class Magnoliopsida; order Asterales; family Asteraceae; genus Artemisia; species Artemisia argyi. The sequence goes on from CM060684.1 coordinate 187,316,662, forward strand.
CAATGTTTCATTATTAATAGTATTGAGTTTATTCAATATTGTTAAAAACCTTACAAAGTACAAAGTAGTTTGATCAGAGTATATCGATCCAACAAGTGGTATCAGAGCTTGTGTTGGAAACTTTGATTAAAAAGATAATCTTTTAAACCGATTCTACTACATACCCTTTAAGATGTCGACAGAAGCTGCACCTGCTCCATCCATCACTGCTGTTAGAGTTCATATTGTCAAGAAGGGAGAATATGATTTATGGGCCATGAAGATGAGGCAGTACATTGCCATCACAGACCATGCTTTATGGGACGTGATTGTCAATGGCAATATGGTACTTGATGAACGAGTAGAGCTCCCAGAACAACCTAAACCACCTAAACCAACCATCCCAGCTGCTACAAAGAGAAATCAAGACAAAGCTCTCATGATGCTCAGGATGCAAAACAATTATGGGCTGCAATTAAGAAAAGTTTGGAGGTAATGATGCTTCCAAGAAGATGCATATGAACTTGTTGAAGCAACAATTTAAAACTTTCACTGTTGGTGAAAGAGAAGGTCTTGATTCTGCTTATGAAAGATTCCAGAATCTTCTAAGTATGCAAGAACTATATGGAGCTGAGGCATCGGTTGAAGATGCTAACTTGAAGTTCTTTAGAAGCTTACCATCTGCATGGCATGTAGTTGCTACTATGATCAGAGGACAACCAGGTTTGGACACAATGGACTTTGATGATCTCTACAACAATCTGAAGGTATATGAGCATGAGATGAATGGTACTATAGATTCAAGCACACATCAGAAACCCCAAAACATTGCTTTTGTATCTTCTGAAAACAGAAGCAGTACTTCCAATAAAGGTACTGCTTATCCTGTCCAAAGTACTATGACTGGAACTCAGCTTCCATGTACAACTATGGTCACTACCACTTCATCTCCATTAAACACCCCCACCTCAGATGATGTTCTATGTTCATTCTTTGCTCAACAAGCAACTTTACATGTAACCTATCAAGAAGATGTATTGCAAATTGATGATGATGCTGTGGAAGAAATTGATATCAGATGGCAAGTTGCTATGATCACTGCAAGGATCAAAAATTTTATGAATAAAAGAGGAAGAGGCATTAATTTCACAGCTAAGCAGGGAATAACATTTGATAAGTCCAAAATTGAGTGCTTCAATTGTCAAAGGACTGGTCACTTTGCAAGGGAATGCAAATTTGCAAAGTATCAAGCAAACAAAATGATTGAACAGCCCAAGACTGAAAGAAAAGAGGTTTCAATTACTGAACCAAAACCAAAAGTTTTGGTTGCTCAAGAGAATCTATCAGAGATTGATTGGTCCAATGAATTTAACCTGTAACCTACTCAATGGTTGCATTGGAAGATTGGAGCACAGCTTTTGATGAAGAACCTGGATATGCTGCTTTGGAGTCAAGAGATGGTCTAGGAAGCTTTGATTGGAGCATGGAATTTGAAGAAGATCCTGTTCAGCTTGCTATGGTAGCTACTTCACCAAGTTCTTCCACTATTTCTGAGGTATGCTCTAAGTGTAATGATATGTATCAAAAGTTAGTTAGTGAATATGTAACTGAAAGAGATAAATTTCAAAGGGCTATGTCTGAGATAGCTAGCTACCAATTGACTTTAGAGTCAATGGAAGCCAAAATAATAACTCATGAAAACAATGAAGCAGCATGGGCTGAAAGATATAAGCAACAAGAGTACCAAGTAATGTTGAGTGAATGGAAACTAGGATGTAAGGTGTCTGAACTAGAGAAAGTTACTAATGAGAGGAATAAGTTGTTACAAAAACTTGCTGTTTGGAATGAATCAGGTCTGTCACATGTTCTATTTGTTCAAAAACAAAGAACATCAAACATTAAAACTGGCCTAGGTTATTATAATGATAGCATTGAAGGTATTCCATTTAAGAGTAAGGAACTAAATCTTACAGTAGATACCTCAACTAGTGATGAAGAATTCATAAGTTTAGATGAAAACACTTCTAGTGATGAGGAATCCCCTAGTCCAACACCACCTGAATATAAGAATGACAAGGGATACAATGCAGTTCCTAATCCCCCAGGTAGTTTTCAACCACCTAGGACAGATGTCTTTTGTTATGGGGTAGATAACCTAGAGTTTAGGAAAAAGCTTAAAGGTCAATCAAATCCTGAGTCTTTAAGAGAATCTGTTGAAGCACCTAGGGTTCATGAGAAAAAGTTTTCAGAACAAGCAGTACCTTCAAACACTTCTCAAAGTACTGCTGATCACTCAAAAGTGCCTCCAAGAAAATATTTTCAAAATACTACTAATTTAAGAAAACCTTTTAGAAAAGGATTTTGGAATATTGGTCCAAAGGTCTGTTATGTATGTTATAGTCCTCACCATTTGATTAAGGACTATGATTATCACTCAGAATACTTAAGCAAATACCCAAAGACCAGATCTGCAAATCAAAGTCATAGAGAGAATAAGCCAAGGGATAACAAACCAATTTGTAATTACACAAATAGGGTTAACCATAGTAATTTCTCAAAAGACTATAGGTAACCTCATCAGAAAAGACCATTCTCCAAACCCACAGTACCTTCTCAAAGTACTGATAGAAAGTCGTGTGGAAGGATTCTTTACTTTGTATTGAATTGTGCAAACACTTGAGATGTTAAACTCAGTAATGTGTTTAGGATATTTATGAATAAATGTGAGTTAGCACGCGGAATTTACTAAAACACACTAAAGGAACAAAGGTGGTGAATAAGTAAAATGGAATGAGTTGTAACAAGAATAACACAAAATGATTCAATATTATTGATGAAATAATACGGGTGATCTAAACTATCACCAGGATTACAAGTGTAACCTTGAATCTTTGATACGTGAAAGAGTTCAAATATGGAAGTTATGCATGGGTAAGATGAGTGTAACAGATGTAGGTTATGCAAGTTATGTGTAGTTCTATCTCTAAGAAGGTGTCTTAAGGGTTCCTTTTATAGTATAAGGAGCCCTTGTTACAAGTGGTCAAGTTGCTTAATATAATATACTAGAGATTTATCTTATCCTAATATTACACCTTTCAAGGTAAAACACTCCATTACATCTACTGAGACTTATGTACTACTTTTACTTAACGTATAACTTTGTACAAAGACTAATACTACAAGTAAATATCTCTAATTAAAATATAACAACTTGTTGTGAAAACTGGCAGGACCTTCTTTAACTAGCAGTACCTTCTTACCCAGAAGGTACTGTTAGTATATCTTCAACATCAGCAAACTGAAGAGGCAGGCTTAACTATCACTAGCAGGCTCTTCTGGCAGACTCTTTACCTTGTGCATTTTATTCCCAACAATCCTCCCCTAAACTTGTTATTCCCATACAAAATAACCAAGTTTCTTTTGTGAATAAAATTCATACCTTGAGGATTTGAGGGAACTCTTCCAAAAACTTTATCTAGATCTTCTTAGGCTTTCATATTGATCAAGAATGCTTTCCTTCAATCTTTTAACTGCATCAGTTTCTTCTTCACATAATAGCTTGTTGGAGATCAAGACTGACAACACTTCATAGCTTAAAGGGTACTCTTTTTCACCTAGCATAAAGAGCTCTATTCCACTCTGAGTGGAAAGATGATGAACATGACTCATGCTAAAGTATTCCCATATAACAGATAAATCATAGTAAGGAAATTTCCAATGAGTATCAGTAGGATTTGGATCATACAATCTGCTGAACTCTACCCATAGCTCTTGCTCCTTTGCATCTGGCTTGTATTTGGTTTTCAGCTTCTCTTGAACTAATACCCATAATTCATCTAAATCCATTCTGCTACATGCTCTGAGTAGATTTTCAAAGTTTTTGAAAATCTCAACCTTGTTTCCAACTCTTGTTATCTTCCATGCTTTGCCAAACTTGTCATTGAATATTTCCCAATCTATGACTGGATGCCTTGCATGTAATGGTTCAGCAAAAACAACTTGTGGAACATGGACAACCATTTCTCTTGATTGAACAGGAGGTAATTCTGCTTTCTCTTTTTGTTCCTTCTGATCATCTTCTCTTCCTTTGGAAGGTCTTTCTTGAGTATCCATTAGAAAACTGGTTTTGTTTCTTTTGTAAGCCTCTAAGTATAGAAGCTTCAATTCATCAAAAGATTTATCTTTGAGTTGATGATCTTTCATGTTTACTTCTCTTTTCAGATATATCTTGAAGAACTTCTTCTGATCTGCTTCAGAATGTGGCATTTTGAATCCTTTCTTCTGATTCTTCTGAATCTGCTGATAGACATCATCTAATGCCTCTTGATTGTATTTCTTGGTGATGAAATCATTGAGCTTGATTGTCATTTCTTCTGAGCTAAGAGATTCATCACAAATCAGGGTATAAGCTTCACCTCTTACAATTGGGTCAATGGAGATGATGTATTGCAGCTGAGCATCAAACTTTTCTTGCAGCATACTTGATTCTTCTTCAGCCCTCAATACTTCTTCTTCATGAAGCTTTTTGGACAACTCTTCATCTACAGCCAATTGTACTTGTTCTTGCTGCTTCATCTTTTTAGGCTTTGGTTCATCATCAACCACAATTTTCTTGCCTTTGTCTTTTGGTGATGATACTGGACTTGGAGCAGCAGATTGCTCATCAGAGACACTAAACCTCCCCTGAGGTTGTGATCCTCTCTTTCTTTTATAAGACACTTGAGCAGATCCTTTTAAATTCATATCTAATAGCCTCTGAATCCCCGCAGGGTCTTGCTGTGTTTCAGCAGTATCTGTAGCAGCAGTATCTTTCAAGCTAACAGGCTCTTGCTTTTGAGTAGCAGGCTCTTCATCAATCACTGGAGTTCCTTCATGAAACTGAAATGGAATCTCTTCTTCATCTTTAGAACTACCCATCCTCCCCTTTTTGGAAGACAGACCCAAACCCTCTGCATCTGAACTTGAGGAACTAGAAACAAACAACTGAGTAGACTTTTTACCCTTCAACATCTTCACTTTCAACTCTAATTTCTCAACCCTCTTAACTAACTTTGTGTTGATCTCTGTAAAATGCTTGTTTTGACTTTTAAGAGAAGTTTGTAAGTTCTGCACTTGCTCTTTTAATTCCTTGATAGTCTGAGCATCTACATTTTGTTGTGGAGGAGACTGAGGTGGTGAGTTATGATGTGATAATGATGGTGATGTTGCAGATGGTGTGTGTGTTTGTTGAGGAGATGGTAATGGTACTGTTGATGGTGGTGTGACTGATGGTACTGTTGGTGTGGGTGATGGTACTGGTGATGGATGTGGTGATGAATGATCAGGTTCTTCAGAATGTTGTGGTAACATTTCCTCAAAAAGTGGTACTTCTTCTCCTTGAAAACCAATTTTCATGTTTGAAAACACCTTGTGTGTAAGTTTGGGAGTCTTAAAAGGTTTGTTTGGGGGAAGCAACAAATGTTTGGATTTGTTTATGAGGCACTGAATGAACCTTGGGTACATCAAAAACTTTGTATCAATGTCCACATTTTTAACCAATCCTTCAAAAATGTATTTTGAAAAGTTGAATTTCTTGTTTGTTGCCAGGCAAATGAGAGCTGCAGCCATGTTACCACTAAATTGCTCCCATGAGGTTTTCTTTTGGCTTAAACAATGAAGGATGGTATGAATAAAAAATCTCCATTGAGGGGTAAAATGCTTTTTAAGAAATGTAAGCTTTGTAGAAGTTACATTATACCCCATTTTTGTTAATTTTTCAAAGATTTCAGTATCAGGTAGTTGACTAATGCCATCTGAATCATCCAAATGAAGATGTCTTCTAATGGATGCTTCGGTAAAAGTCAAGGTTCTACCATCCACTTTGGCCATTAACTCTTGAATCCCATCCTCAAGAGTATTAAGTTTAGCAGTTTGCCAAAATTGTGAAATTTGAGATTCAAAAATAGTGGGATTCACGAGTAAAGCAAACCTGACATAAGAATTGTTTAGAAAATCCACTGCTTGATGAAAAGTTTCATTGGCATCAGATTTTTCCAAAAATGCCAATTGATTGTGACGTTTGACAAAACTTAGACGAGCCATGGTGAAAGGTTTGATTTCAATGGTGGGATTTTATTGTTGTACTGGTAGAGGATGAAAGGTGAGTGTGAATTATGATAAGGATTGAATATGAGAAAAATAACTTTTGACCGACTATAAAAGTTATGGATAAGAAATTGAAGAGGCGGTTAAAAAGATCTTTTATTATAATAACTATATCCTTAAAAACATGAATAATTCACAAAAATACCCTTTTAAGAGCAACGGCTATAATTTAGCCTGACAGACTCAACGGCTATGTAGCAGTACCATTTTACTCTATCAGTACTAAAATTTGAACTACCAGTACCTTGTTTTGAAATAAAACTTGGCAGTCTTTTTGAAATTTTAGAGGATATCCCATATAGTTTTTAGCAAACTACCAGCTATCAACGGATTTGATAAGTCTTTACCAAGAGCCGTTTGCTTTGGACTAGTCAGTTCGTTTAAGTGTTTGAAACTGGGTGAACTGATTACCTTATAGTTTTTAGCAAACTATCAGCTATCAACGGATTTGATAAGTCTTTACCAAGAGCCGTTTGCTTTGGACTAGTCAGCTCTTAAAGTTTTGAACAACTTGGTGAACTGATTACCATTTCCATAGCTTGATTGTGTTAGCATGCTTTGAGTAACCTGAAATGGTTAGTTGTAAACAAAAAGAACAGAGTGCAAAGCACTTGTTTTATAGCATTGTTAACATTTAAATATCAAGATGAGCAAAAGCAGAGCAAACTTTGAACTAGCAGTACCAATTTTGTACTGACAGTACCTTATGACTAACTAGCAGTACCATGTTTAGAGTCCAGAACTTATTTATTTATATACAAAACACATGTTTTTCAAAGATTTATCATACCAATACCTGCTACCAGATATTTAAACCTACCTAAATCAAAAGCTTTGGTGAGAAGGTCTGCAAAATTATTTTTAGAATCAATTTTGACAACTTGAATTAACCTTTTCTCATTGCAATCTCTTATGAAATGGTGTCCGATTTCAATGTGTTTTGTTTTTGAATGTTGAACTGGATTTTTGATGATACATATAGTACTGCTATTGTCAATGTAAATAATGGTGTTCAGAAAATTGTACCCATAGTCAAGCAATTGATTCTGGATCCAAAGAACTTGGCCACAACAACTTGCACTTGCAACATATTCTGCTTCAGTTGTAGAGTTGGCCACCATTGTTTGCTTCTTGCATTGCCATGATATGAGTCTGCATCCAAGAAATTGACATCCACCAGTTGTGGATTTTCTGTCTAGGGTTGCACCAGCATAGTCACTATCTGAGTAAGCTACCAAATCAAAAGATGATTCCCTTGGATACCATAGACCCAACTTAGGCTGGCCTTTGAGGTATCTGAAGATCCTTTTGACTGCTGTGAGATGAGAAACTTTTGGATTGACTTGAAATCTTGCACATACACATACTGAGAACATGATATCTGGTCTTGATGATGTAAGGTACATTAGAGACCCAATCATTGATCTGTAGTTGTGCACATCAACATCTTCACCCTCAGCATCTTTGTGTAACCCCTTTTCTGGATCCATTGGTGTACTTGCAACCTTTGAATCTGCAAACCCAAATTTCCTTAAAATCTCAGCTACATATTTATCTTGGCTGATAAATATGCCTTCATTTGATTGTTTCACTTGGAGACCTAAAAAGAAAGTAAGTTCCCCCATGGAACTCATTTCAAACTTACTATGCATAAGTTTTTCAAACTCTACACACAATTCTTGATTTGTAGATCCAAAGATAATGTCATCAACATAAATCTGCACTAGCAAGATGTCTTTCTTGGTTCTTTTGATGAACAAAGTTGGATCAATCTTGCCTCTTTGAAATCCATTCTCCAATAAATAGAAAGCCAATGTTTCATACCATGCTCTAGGAGCTTGGTGTAGACCATAGAGAGCTTTGGTAACCTTGTACACCTTGTCTAGATATTCTGCATCAATGAAGCCTGGAGGTTGAGAAACATACACCTCTTCTTCAATAGTACCATATAAAAAGGCACTTTTGACATCCATTTGGTAGACAGTGAATCCTATGAAAGAAGCATAGGCCAAAAATAGCCTAATTGCTTCAATTCTTGCAACTGGAGCAAAAACTTCTTCATAATCCACTCCTTCTTCTTGAGTATACCCTTGGGCCACCAATCTGGCTTTGTTTTTTTTTTATCACTATTCCCCCTTTCATCTTTCTTATTTCTGAAAACCCATTTGGTTCCAATTGCCCTGTATCCTTTGGGCAAATCAACCAGTACCCAAACCTTCTGTAGTTTAAATTGAAGTAGCTCTTCTTACATTGCTTCAACCCAGCTTGAATCATCTAAGGCTTTTGTAATGTTTTTGGGTTCTACTTGAGAGAGAAAGCATGAAAACAGGCATATGTGGGCAACTTCATGGTTCTTTTCTTCATACACAGCTAGGACAAACCCATCTTTGTCTGAAGATAAGACTTGAGTTCTTGTTTTAACACCAGAATCAATGCTGTCAATCACATTTTCAATGGAGTGATCTTTGAGAATTCTTGTGTTGTGTGTTGTAGGAACATCATAGGAAATTGGAAGATTTCCAATTCCTATATCTTCTTGTAAGGAATCATCTGATAGAACATTTAATGGTTCAGCAGGACCAATTTGTGAACTAGCAGTACCATCTGTTGAACTGGCAGTACCATCTTGAGAATTGACAGTACCATTTTCATTTTTTAGAATTTTCTTGATTTCCTTGATCTTGAGTTCCATGATCTTGAGTTCCATGATCTTGAGTTCCATGATCTTGAGTTTCATGATCATCTTCAATACCTTCATTTGTTTCTTGAATCCCTTGATTTGAAGAATTTGAAGGCTCTCCATGACTTGAAGATGAGTCCAATCCTGTCCAAATTGGCATCAAGATATAATCTTGACCCTCAGTTGTTTCATCATTGTCTTCAGAACCTGCATTATCATTAGTATTTGTACCTGTGACAGGTACATAATTCATAGATTCTGAAAGCTTATCAATGTCAAAACACCAATCTGGTCCAGTGCCTGCAACATTTGGTTGTTTTTCTTGGAACTCTATGTGCAGGTTTTCTTCCACTAGCCTAGTGCATTTATTATACACCCTATAGGCCTTACTTTGCAAAGAATACCCTATCATGTAGCCTTCATCAGCTTTTCCTTCAAACTTTCCTAGATGATCTTTGGTATTGAGAATAGTGACATGACATCCAAAAGGTCTCATAAAACTTAGAGATGGTGTTCTAACAAACAAAAGTTCATAAGGAGTCTTTCTATGAGGTTTAATTACAAGAACCCTATTCTGTACATAACAAGCAGTACCTACTGCTTCAGCCCAAAATGAAATAGGCAACTTAGAATCTACTAGCATTGTTCTAGCAGCCTCAATAAGTGTTCTATTTTTCCTTTCTGCTACTCCATTTTGCTGTGGGGTTCTAGTTACACTATATTCTCTTTTTATTCCTTTTTCTTTGCAAAATACATCCATAACTCTATTCTTGAATTCTGTCCCATTGTCACATCTAATTACTTTTACTTTCTTATCAATTTGGTTTTCTATCCCTGTTATGTAGGACTTAAGGATCTCACTTGTTTCATCCTTAGTTCTTAAAAAGAAAACCCAAGAGAATCTACTGTAATCATCAGTAACTACAAGACAATATTTTTTACCATTCAAGCTATTCACAGAAGTAGGACCAAAGAGATCCATATGAAGCATGTATAAAGCTTGAGAAATTGAGTTATGGGTCTTGGGCTTACAAGAAGCTCTATGTTGTTTGCCTTTTAGACAATCAACACAGGTTTGGTCATTTTGAAAAATCTTTTTGGGTAAACCTCTGACCAAATCATATTTTGCAATTGTATTGATTGTTTTGAAGTTTACATGACCAAGTCTTCTATGCCAAAGCATAGATTCATCCAATGAGGCTTTTGCTACTAGACAGGTTAAGCTCTCTTTAGGAACAATGTTCTTTAAATCAACAATGTACATATTGTTCTTTCTAGGGATTTTAAGAAGAATCTGACTTTCATCAGGGATTTTAAAATCAGGAGAAAGCACAATGCATTCAGTGTTAGTAAAAAGAACTTTGTTCTTTGTGTCACACATTTGTGAGACACTTAAGAGATTAAACTGTAATTCTTTCACAAAATACACATTTTCAAAATCTAATTTACTGGTTTTAATTGTACCTTTACCAGTAATCTTTCCTTTGATTCCTCCCCCAAAGGTAACATATCCTCCATCAAATGATTTGAAGTCTGTGAGGTAAGACATGTTGCCTGTCATGTGCCTTGAACATCCACTATCTACATATCCTTGATCTGCAATATCATTTGAATGTTCCTGCACATGTATACACATATTAGTTTCTTTGGGGTACCCAAGTCATGATTGACTTGGGTTTGCCTCATGCATCAATGTAATCAAACCTTTTTAGAACTGTTGAAGCACCATTTGGTTGGAGTGGTCTCCAAATCCAACATGCTGAGGACTTAACAGCATTTTTATTTTTGACACATTTTGTGGTTTTTGGTCTGACAGTACCAAATTTGGCAGTACCATTTGGTCTAGCAGAACCTTTTGGTTTTGGTTTCCAGTCTTGTGATTTATCCACAAAATTCCTTTCAATATGACTTTTCACAACTTTTGGTGTATGTTTGAAAGCATTACTTGCACCCTTAGTAGTGAACTTTGGGTAAACAGGCTCATTTGTTCTAACAGTATGATTGACTTTTGGTGTGTTATATTTAACAGAACCTTTTCTGGGGTTTGTTTTACTTGTTTTAGACCTTGATGTACTCCTAGAAACCCAATTGTTACAATAAGCATGAGTATGATTAAAACTACCACAGTAATAGCATGCTTTATTGTACAAAACAAAGTTATCACCAAGTTGATGTGACTTAAGATTGTTCCAATTTCTCTGACTACCTCTAGGTTTGCTATTACATTTAGCACAACATTCAACAGTTTTTAGAACAACTTTAGTCTTTGTTATACTCTCTACACTTTTAGGACTAATGAGTCCTACTTTGTTTCCTTTCTTAGAAACAGTCTCTTTTCTATTCTCATCAGATGTACAACCTTCAATAGTTGTAACATCTGAGCTCTTATCAGTGAGCACCTTTTCTTTGGAGAGAGAAGTATTACTTGTACTCTCAAAAGGTTCACTATTTTCTACAGGTTTTACTTTTTCTAGTGGTTTATTTGTGAGCTCATGTAGACCTGATTCAGCAAGATCTAAACCTGGGGGACAAGGAATTCCTCTGTAAGGAGGAGGACATGTGTTGTATCCAATCCCATATTTGATTTTCTTGTTCATTTGGTTCTCAACTATACTTTTAGTACAAGCATAAGCATTTTCTAATGTTGTAACAGTTAGTTGAATATTATCTTTTGCTTGTTTCACTTTAGCAAACTCAGTTCTTAACAGGTTTATTTCAGCATCTTTAAGAAATATGTCTCTATTAAGAATAGCTTTTGTGTCAGAAAAGGTGAGTTCATTTTCTCTAAAGTGAATTATCTGTTTCTCAAGCTTGGACATACCACACTTATGATTAGCTAGGTCTTGATGAGTTTTTCTTTGTTCTTCTTTCAGCTCATCATAAAGTTTTCTTAAGATTTCTAGTTCTTTAAAAACTTCACAAGTAGCAGAACATTTAGTAATTTGTACCTCAGGATTTGAGAGAGCCATTAAGGCTATTTCATTTGAGGATGACTCTTCTTCACCCACAAAGCTCCAATCAAAACCCAGCCCATCAATGGCTACCATTGCTCTTGTTTCAGTGATGTCCACTTCCTTGCTCTTGTTCTCATTGTTTCCCTTGTTCTTGTTCTCAAAACCTCTTCCCTTATCACCTTGCTTCTTTGGTCTTCTACATTCTCTTGAGTAGTGACCCTTCATGTGGCAGTTGTAGCACTCCACTTTAGATTTGTCATACCCAGCAGGTTCATTGCTATTGATGACAATCTTCTTTCCAGTCCTCATCAAATATTTCTTAGCCCTCATGCTAAGAAGTGAAAGCTGCCATTTTATGTCCATTTCTTCAAGATCATCATCACTGATCTCTTGAAGATCTTCAAAGGTCAATGTGGAACCATTGTGTTGTGATGTTAGAAAAGCACAACCAATTGTTTCATCTAAAATGGTTTTGGTACTGCTGGAAGTACTGGCAGTACCAAAATTTGTGTTGGCAGTACCTTCTTCTCTACCATCTTTTTCTTCATCAACTTTCTTGGTAGTACCATGAGATGACATGAATGCCATATTTCCAGAGCTTGAACTAGTAGACTTCTTTAGTTCATGCTCTACTATCTTGAAGTTGCTGTAAAGATCATTGAGACTCATGGAATCAATATCTGGTTTGTTTTTCCAGACAATGACATGCATGGCCCATTCAGAGGGTAGACTTCTAAGAAATTTGGAGTTTAAGTCTTCTTGAGATATTATCACTTCATGAATGGCTAACTGGCTAGAAAGCTTTTGTAGTCTATTGAACATGCTGTCCAAGGACTCATTTGGTGTGGCTGAAAAGTTTTCAAACTGTTGTTTTAAAAGTGTTTTCTGAGTTTTCTTGGTGGCATCATTACCACCAAATCTAGCTACAATAGCTTGAAAAAGAGTTTTAGCACACTTGTATTTGTTAAAGACTAGAAGCTGGTCATTTGGAATAGACGTGAGAAGCATACTCCTGGCTTTAAGATCATTTCTCTTTTGAATTCTTTCTTCAGCGGTTATTGGGTTTACTTGTACGGTTGTGACAAGTGCATCATTTACTGTGGAGGTGGTGGTTGTTGGTTTAAATGAGTTTCCTTCTTCAATAATCTCCCAAAGTGCATAGTCTTGCACTTGGAAGTATTGTTCAACCCTCAGTCTCCACATCTCAAACTCATTCTGTTTAAGTAATGGAAGTTTTGCAGCCACATTGGTTTGAATGTGCTCAACATCCATTTTTGCTTTGTTCTTTTATGTCGTAAATATCAGGCTATCTCTGATACCACTTGTGAAAGGATTCTTTACTTTGTATTGAATTGTGCAAACACTTGAGATGTTAAACTCAGTAATGTGTTTAGGATATTTATGAATAAATGTGAGTTAGCACGCGGAATTTACTAAAACACACTAAAGGAACAAAGGTGGTGAATAAGTAAAATGGAATGAGTTGTAACAAGAATAACACAAAATGATTCAATATTATTGATGAAATAATACGGGTGATCTAAACTATCACCAGGATTACAAGTGTAACCTTGAATCTTTGATACGTGAAAGAGTTCAAATATGGAAGTTATGCATGGGTAAGATGAGTGTAACAGATGTAGGTTATGCAAGTTATGTGTAGTTCTATCTCTAAGAAGGTGTCTTAAGGGTTCCTTTTATAGTATAAGGAGCCCTTGTTACAAGTGGTCAAGTTGCTTAATATAATATACTAGAGATTTATCTTATCCTAATATTACACCTTTCAAGGTAAAACACTCCATTACATCTACTGAGACTTATGTACTACTTTTACTTAACGTATAACTTTGTACAAAGACTAATACTACAAGTAAATATCTCTAATTAAAATATAGCAACTTGTTGTGAAAACTGGCAGGACCTTCTTTAACTAGCAGTACCTTCTTACCCAGAAGGTACTGTTAGTATATCTTCAACATCAGCAAACTGAAGAGGCAGGCTTAACTATCACTAGCAGGCTCTTCTGGCAGACTCTTTACCTTGTGCATTTTATTCCCAACAAGTCGCCTTACCAAGGTGCTGATAGCAAAAATTCGAGTGTAATACCTAGGAGATTCAATTACTACAAACCTAGAAGGCCTTACAACACAAGAAAAGATGCTAGAACACAGAACCAAACTCCAAAAGTTACAACTAAATGGGTTAAGAAAGAAAGTACTGCTGGGGAAGAACCAGTACTTTCAAAGGATAAGGGTGAAAAAGGGAAAATTGATAAGAATGAACCAAAAGTTTTGGAAACAAAAACATTAATTCTTGATCATGTTTTTAAAGAAAGTGGTGATTACATACTCAAAGAATTTGAGTATGTCACTCCACAAGGGGAACACAAGTCAGTAATGGCTTGGGTTCCTAAAAGAAACTAACCCTTTTCATGTGTATACAGGGCAACCCAGAAGAGGAGCTTAAAGATCATCTTATTGTTGATAGTGGTTGCTCTGGGAGTCTGACAGGAGAAAAGGAGCTCTTCTCAGATTTTAAAGCTTATTTTGGAGGAAAAGTTGCATTTGGGAATAATCCTGATGGAGGAAGAATCACTAGCAAAGGAACTATCAAGGATGGAAACATTAATTTTGAGAATGTTAGATATGTGAAGGAGCTTAAATTCAATCTTTTGTGAGTCTCTCAGATTTGTGATAAGAAGTATCCTATGTTATTCTTTGACACAGAATGTCTTATACTTTCTCCTGAGTAGAAGTTAGAAGATAGAAACTTGGTGATGCTGAGAGCACCAAGAACTAATGATGTGTATAGCATAGACTCGAAGAACATCAATTCTGCTGAAAGAGCAACATGCTTGATTGCAAGGGCAACAATGGAGGAAGCACATCAATGGCACAGAAGATTAGGACATGTGAATTTCAAGAATATAAACAAGCTGGTCAGAGGAAATTTAGTTAGAGGTTTACCTTCTAAAACATTCAAGAATGATCACTCATGTCTTGCTTGCAAAAAGGTAAACAACACAAGGCTTCCTATAAGAAGATTGAAGTGAAAACCATTAGCGAGCCTTTGGAATTGCTGCATATTGATCTATTTGGACTTGTTTCAGTTGTTAGTTTGAACAAGAAGACGTACTGTTTGGTTGTGACAGATGACTGTAGCGGATTTAGTTGGGTCTTTTTCTTATGTTTCAAAGATGAAACTTTTGATGCTATTCATGATCTTATAATAGCACTTGAAAATCAGTTAAGACTCAAGGTTAGAGGCATTAGATGTGATAATGGGACTGAGTTCAAGAATCAGCTAATGGATGACTTTTGTGCCAAGAAAGGAATTAAAAGAGAATTCAATATTGCCAGAACTCCTCAGCAAAATGGAGTTGCATAAAGAAAGAATAGAACTCTGATAGAAGCAGCAAGGACAATGCTTGCAGATTCCCAATTACCTGTTCCATTCTGGGCTGAAGCTGTAAGTGCTGCTTGTTATGTGTTGAATAGAGTATCAGTGACAAAACCTCAAATGAAGGCACCTTATAAGTTAATCATGGGAAAGAAACCTAGCATCAAGTTTATGAAACCTTTTGGATGTTCCCTGACTATTTTGAACACTGCTGATAATTTGGGAAAATTTGATGGGAAGTCAGATGAAGGATACTTATTGGGATATTGTAAGAATCGCAAAGGATTCGGAGTATACAACAGGGCTACAAAGAAGGTTCAAGGATGTCTTCATGTTGAATTTCTAGAAGAGCAAGAAAATCATAAAAGTAAAGGTCCTGATTGGATGTTTGATCTTGATTTAATGGCTTCATCCATGAATTATGTACCTGTAAGGGAAGAAAATCAAGTTGCTCCCACTACAGAAGCAACACATTACATTGTTCATGATGTTAATTTAAGATCTGAAGATAAGTCTAATGATAAAGTCAATGATAAGAAGCAAAGTACTGCTGAGCCTCAAAGTACTGTTGAACCTCAAAGTACTGTTGATCCTCAAAGTACTGCTCCACCAAAGACCACAATATTTGATGAAGACCAAGCAATCGAAGATGAACTTAATAGGATGCTTATTCAAGAAAAAATGGCTAAGTCCTATGAAGATGATCAAAGGAGAGCTTTTGAGGCAGAAAAGAAGAAGGCTAAAGGCACTGACAATATCTTGCCCCAAAGTACTGCTGATCCATTTGAAATTACTTTTCAACCTTTAGATGCTTCAAATTGGATCAATACTGATGTTTTGAATGATCCAAACATGTCTGCCTTAGAAGATACTGATGATGAATTGGAACAAGAAGGCATTGTCTTAGATTCTAATGAAGATCCTGATTTCACTAATTAGGAAGACAATCTTGAAGTCTCACCAACTCCTACTCTAAGAATTCAAAAAGATAGTCCTGACAGCAAGATAATTGGACCCTCAGATTCTGGAGTGCTCACACAAACTAAAGCTAAGAATATGTCTCAACAACATACTTGTTTACTTAGCTTTATTTACAAGCAAAACAGGGTGAATCACCAGGATCAAAAATTGTGTTTATTTGCTTGCTTTCTGTCTCAAGAAGAACCTAAGACTATAAAACAAGCATTAGCCAAGGAGAGTTGGGTTGAAGCTATGCAAGAAGAACTCTTACAGTTTAAACTTCAAGAAGTATGGGTATTATGTGATTTACCTAATGGTAAGAGACTGATTGGAACAAAATGGGTCTTCAGGGTAAAAAGAGATGAAAGAGGGAATGTAATTAAGAATAAAGCAAGGTTAGTAGCTCAAGGATATAGACAGGAAGAAGGAGTAGACTATGATGAAGTCTTTGCTCCTGTGGCAAGGATTGAAGCCATAAGGCTATTTTTGGCTTTTGCATCTTACATGGGATTTCCTGTCTATCAGATGGATGTTAAAAGTGCTTTTCTTTATGGCACTATCACAGAGGAAGTTTATGTTAAACAACCTCCTGGTTTTGAAGATCCTGCACATCCAAAGAAAGTCTACAAGGTTATCAAGGCTCTATATGGCCTTCATCAAGCCCCTAGAGCAAGGTATGAAAGACTCTCCAATTTTATATTACAACATGGTTACAGGAGAGGTACTATTAACAAGACTTTGTTTATCAAAAGAGATAAGAAGGATATCATGCTTGTCCAAGTGTATGTAGATGATATTATTTTTGGTGCGACTAAGCAATCTATGGTGAAGGAATTTGAAGATCTTATGCAAAAAGAATTTCAGATAAGTTCAATGGGAGAATTAACATTCTTCTTGGGCCTTCAAGTGCAACAATCAAGCAATGGACTCTTTATAAGTCAAGATAAGTATGTTGCAGACATTCTAAAGAGATTCAATTTCACAACTGTCAAGCCAGCTTCTACACCTGTTGATACTAATAAGCCTTTGGGAAAAGATGAAGAAGGAGAAGATGTTGATGTCAAATTATACAGGTCTATGATTGGATGTCTAATGTACTTAACTGCATCTAGGCCTGATATTACTTTTGTTGTTTGTTTATGTGCAAGACATCAAGTTCAGCCCAATGTAATTATTAAATAATGAAACGAGAAAATCTTTTTGTGTTTTTTCTTATCTTATATAGATATAATACATATACTAGGAACAAAAGAAAAATATTTTAGTTTTTTTATACGTTTTATAAAAGTGTAACTTCTTGCGAAGGTTCTACAAGACTAATCGTCTAAACCTTGTCGAGACTTTCGACACACAGCCTCCCCGGCAGCGGCGCTATTTGATTCGTTATGTTTTGGTGTGTGCAAACAACAATTTATCAAAATATCAACAAACGTGAGGTTTAATTTGTCGTGAGACAAATAAACATAAAGTAATTCGAGTAAACCTTTAGGAAAACGATTACCTCGCAAAACTTATGAAAGTGATATTCAAATTGTGAGACCGGGAAGTGATTTCCCGGGTCGTACCCCAACGAGGTGTGAATGGAAAGCTTCGAATGATATTGGGATTAAAATCTTGGATGATTGGAAAGGTTATTTGGTTTTGTGATACGTTAAATTAACGAATTTTGAAAATTAATGAACGAAGGTGAAAATAAATTAACCTAAGGCAACTAATAAGCTAGGAAAAACTTAAAACACTACGGGAAAACATAATTAGGTATCGGGAATCCTAACACGTTAAACAAATTAGAAACGTGACGTTTTAATTAAAAAGGGTTATTAGACAAAGATGTTACTAAAGTTTACGTTTGTGTTGTCCTAAGGGAATAAAATTTCAAAGTTGTCATCCAGGTTACTCAAGTTCACGGGTTTGTCAACTGGGTTACTAAAGTTCCAAAGATGTTACACTAAGGTTACTCCCAAGGTGGGCAACCGGTATCTCAACCTGAAACATATTCTACTTCAAAGAAGTTACTAAAGTTTGAAAAAAAGTTCATCTAAGTTACTAAAGTTTCAAAATCTTCATCTAAGTTACTCCTCATCGAGTTAAAATATTTGCATCGTTAGTCCTCATTGACTATTCTTACGGTTTTATCCTTTTTCGTCCGTTTCGTCTGTTTTTCTTATGTTTTCATAGGTTTTTATCAGTTTTTGTCCGTTTTTATATGTTTTCATATATTTTCTCATGTTTTTCTCACATTTTCATATGTTTCAATCCGTGTTCATACACTTTTATTCGTTTTCATCTATTATTACACGTTTCATCTGTTTTTCTTATATTTTATCCGTTTTCATCCTTTTTTATACATATAATATGTATGAAAACGGATAAAAATCATGATTTAATATCGATACATCATTTTGGATTTAAAATCGTGATTTCAAATCGATTCATCCATTTTCTTATATTTTATTGTTTTCATCTATTAAAATATCGCAAGTCTTGATGTAAAACATCATTTCGGACAACTTTCGTGTTTTACAGTTTTGATGATTCAGACCAAAAAGGAGTCAAAATCGTGATTTAAAATTGATATAGAAACAGACAAAAATGTATAAAAGAAGACGAAAATGTATAAAATTATATAAAAACATATGAAAACGGTCAAATTAACATAAATATAACTTGGATGACAAATATGACAAGTCGCAAAAAGTTGGGTAACCTGGATGACAAAAAATGCATGCCACGTAGGATTTTCACCGGTAACTCTTGGTTACCCAAAACATAGTAACAGATTTAACCGGTCAAATTAAGTTGAGTAACCTAGATGACAACTTTGAAACTTTATTACCTTAGGACAACACAAACACAAACTTTAGTTACATCTTTGTACAATAACCCAATTAAAAATTATGCGAGTGCGCAAAATAAAACGTGAATTTTAAGCTACGAAGGTCCTACGGGTTTCTAATCAATTTTCTAACGTACTACAAGACAAAAGAAATTTTTTGGAAAAAGAAAATTAATTTTTCAAATAAAATTCTAATTATTATGAATTAAATTTAAATTTAACTAAATAAAATTCTAATAATTAATCTAATAATGAGAAAAATCTGAAATTTTCATGGAAATTATTCAACACTAATACAAACTTAATAAAAATCCTAATTTGGAAAAAGCTACAATAAATAAGTTGATAAAAGCCCAAACAGTTTTAATAAGCTAAAAAGGTGTGAGAAATAAACTTAGGACAAAAGATTTAATGAATAGAAATGATTGACAAAAGACCCAAGGGCGCAATTGGTATTTGCATGTGGTGTTGAGTCTGTGTGTGCAAGAGGTCAGGGGTTCGACTCCCACCTTTTGCAATTTTTTTTCAAATATCTTTTTCTTTGATTCTTTCCTTTATTTTTTTTTGATAGAATTTCACTCCACCAACACAAGCTCAAACAGAAACTCAATTTTTTTTTTCAGATTAAATAACAACTTTGGATGAGTTTCTCTTTCAAAACGAATTTAACTTGAATATGTCAAAGGTTTGTATGATCTTTTTTATTCGACTGTGATCACCCCTTAGATTCAAATGAACTGACTACTCAAATAAATAACAATAACTAGTACTATCAACAACACATGAGATTAATAAAAAAAATTCCAAACAAATCTTTAACAAATTCAGATCCACCCAAAGGAACAACAAGTAAAGTAGTAGCAGGAAACCACAGAAACTGATTAAAGAGAAAGCTTAACTAGAGTTGTATAATGAGCTCTAATTGGAAAACAACCTACTGATCCATAACCACTAACTGAAAAGCTCTCAAAACCAACCAATAACAGGCAGCTTCGGCCTGAATTGAGCACTCTCAGCTCAATCCCACTCTCTTAAAAAACTGGGTAAAGAACATGTATCCTTCCCTGCAGGCTTGTTTAGGCAAGTGCAGGGCCCACAAGAAAATTCGCAAAAATTAGACACATATGGGATTCTGAAGGAGAGTTGGGATACTTCACACTCAAAAAATTTCAAACTCTAAAACCTCACACAAAATTCAGGATAATTCTTGGAGATTTTGGGTTTTATGGATAATATGAACTTTTACTTTTTGAATATTTTTAAAATTTTGACAAATCTGAAATTGTAACAAGGCTAGGCTGCTGAATGTGATATATAATGCTAAAATGGAAATAAAACAAGCAGTTTGAACAAATTCTAAACCAAATTAAGGGTCATGCCAGTCTAAGATTATGACAATTATGAACAATTCAAGGTTTAAACTCACTTTTGACTTTTGACTAACAAGCAATGTTGCAAAAATCGTGAATTGGTCCTGATGAGGCGAAAAGTGATCCGTTTTTAGGGAGTCATTTAAGCCCGAATCCGAATTTATTTGATCTAATATTGCCCTAAATCGTTCCTTTTGTGATTTTAGGTACATTGGGAGTGAAATCTGGAAAAGGAAGCAATTCGGACGTTTTTGGAGCATAAAAGTGAAGAAAACGCCAAAGTCTTAATTTTCCATGCTGGGAACAGTAGGTGACAGCGTCAAGAGTAGTTCCCTGACGGCGGCAAGAGTAAAATTCCATGACGATCCAGAAGAGATTTGACGGCGTCATGTAGGTAGGGCGTCAAGAGTAAAATTCATGACGGTCTGGAAATGATTTGTACTTGACGGCGTCAAATGTAGATCTAGGCAGTCCGAGGATTGTTTTGGCGGCGAGGTGACAGCGTCACCTAATTGGTCTTGACGCCGTCAGACCCCTTTTCCTATATATAGTTTTCTAATTTTTCACATTTAAAGAGAGAAGTTTTGGGGAGAAACCCTAAGTACGATTTTGGTGTAACTTTACAGGTTTTTCAAGGGTTCCAACCCCTTGATACCTTGCATGTTTAATCAAGATAAGTGTTCTTCTAATTCAATCAATATGTTTATGTGTTGGTTGTCTATATCATGTTCTTGTCTTAATTCCATCATGCTAGGCTAGATCTATTTTGTGTTTGCTTAGATCTAATGAAACCTAGATGTTAATTATATGTTGATTACTTGTTTATTCTTGTCTTGGATGAATGATTTATATGTTAGGCTTAAGAAAACTGGCAGATCTCCAATTGGTAACATGCTTGAACGTCTTAAGAAACATGAACCAACGCGCACTAGGTCTTTATTGGTTGTATTTAATGCATGAGCCACTGTTTACAATCCCTATAGTTGTGCTGGGCATGGTGTAGGAGGAGATAAGAGCTCATAGAATTGGGGAGTGATGTGTGCCACCCCATGAATGGTATTAAGGAAAACGATCTGTCATCCATGCAATTATAACAATTAATTAACGTGTAAAAGATATCTAGGGAGTAGCGAAATCTAAGTAAACACATTTTCTCCAATTACTGCTTACAACTTTAGTATAAATTAGTCTATTTTCATTTCTAGTATTTTGTTTTGATCGCATCTTAGTATTGGGTTAGTTGATTAGCAATAATTCCGCCCAAATCCTTCAAACCCGAGATTTTAATTTGCTTTCCATAAAATATAAAAACACAAAAATAATCATCCCTCACATTTAGAACTAGTATTTAGACTTTCTAATCCTAGTGACACTATTCCTAAGCTGAACGATCAATCCCCCGGTACTTGTCACTATACTATACTACAACGATCAGGTACACTGCCTGGTGGGGGTTGTAAGCCTCTCAAGATCCCTTGAGAGGTAAATCCTGTTGCGATTCCAACGCATCAAGTTTTTGGCGCCGCAGCCCAAGGAATAGTTATTGTCTAGGTTAGAATTTCTTTGTATTAGGTCTACTTGCTAGATTCCTTTCTAGTAAGATTTTATTTTTATTTTTAGGTTCTCTTTAGTCTATCTATTTCTTCGTGCTTTTGTTCGTAACTCTTCACCATCCGACATCATGGAAGGTGGTAACATCTTTGAACCCGTCATCCCACCACAACAAAACCCACCATTAGAACCCCTCAGGCTCCGAACCTTAGGAGAGTATTCCCGACCTAGCCACCAAGGCTACCGAAACACCATTGAACTCACCAGAGCTAATGTGACCCTTTGTGATCCGACACCATCCGATTGGTGCAAAGCGGATGTGCATTCCATGGACTTCGTTCCGAAGATCCAAACCAACATCTTAAGGACTTTCTCAAAATCGTAGATTCCATAGACCTAGGTGTTGAAACTAGAGAGACTACCCGTTTACGCGTATTCCAATTCTCTCTACGGGATCAAGCTAGTCAATGGCTTGAGAATTTACCCGCGGGATCCATCACCACATGGGATGATCTCACCACTCGTTTCCCTGTTTAATTTTTCCCACCGGGGAGAACTACTAAGCTTAGAAATGACATCTTGATGTTCCAACAACGTCAAAATGAATCTCTTTATGAAGCATGGACTCGTTTCAAGGACTTACTCCAAAAAGTCCCTCATCATGGCATAGATCTTTGGCTCCAAGTCCAAATCTTTTATGACCATATCGGCATCTCCGCGAGGCGAGCCATTGACCAATCGCCCGGTGGTAAGCTATGTGATCTAAGTGCGGAACAATCATGGGAACTCATAGAAGATCTTGCTCTCTATGACAACGAAAGCTGGAATGATCCCCGTGATTTGAACAAAACGGTCAAGGCAATATCTTTGCCTTCGAACAATTCTAGCACTCCCGACCGTAGGATCATGGAACTTCAGGACCAAGTCAAGTTTCTCATGAAATCTTACGAAGCTCCTAAGCCTTCAAGCCAAGTGAACAAAATCACTTCTTCATGCGAATTATGTAGTGGTCCCCATGACACTCGTGATTGTGTGGAACTCCCCGGAACAGCTTTTGCGGACTACGCATCCACGCGTACCGACGAAGCGGGAGATAAGTGGTACACTTTCAAACCCGAGCCAAACACTTACGGTGATCCATACAACCCCTCATGGAAAAATCACCCAAACCTTAGGTGGAAACAAAATCAACCCAATTCTTCCAATCCGCCTAATCGTTACCAACCAAACGGTCCACCATCCAACCGTACTTTCAACAACAATCCTTCTAACGACTATGGTAGTACCAACAATCTTGAAGGATTGATGTCAAAGTTCATGGCATCTCAAGAAGCTCGCATATCTAAGTTTGAAGCCGATTTCAAACAAAAGCAAAGCGAGATGACCACTAGAATTGATGCATTGTTGAAAGTTCTTATTGACAGAGAAATGGGAGCCCTCCCAAGCGACACGGTCAAGAATTCGAAACTAACCGTTAATTCCATATCCTCAGTTTCGTCACCCACTTCGTGTCCACAATACTACTCGGTTAAATCAACGAGCACGTGTTTCAAACAAAACCAAGTTCTCCAAAAGGACCAATCAAATAAAACACCCACTATAGAGCCGGTCAAAAGCATAGTTGAAACATCTCTTACGCAAGACCTTGACAATGAATTCAAAGAACTTCACCTTGAACGCCCCGTCATTGATGTGTTAGCGCGTACTCCTTACTATAGTTCCCTCCTAGAAAAATATGAGAAGTGTAAGCTAGGTAAAAATGGGACCGCCTTCGTTCAAAACAAGTTGCCTAAAAAGCTTGATGATCTGGGTATATTTGTTTTGCCTTGTAAGATAGGAAGATCCAAAGCTTTCGATACACTAGTCGATTTAGGGTCAAGCCTCAACTTGATTCCCTTATCCTTATTCACCGCTCTTAAGCTAGGAAAGTTAGAGGAAACGGAGGTATTGATAGGGCTAGCGGATGGGAGTATTGCCCACCCGGTTGGAATGTTTAAGGATGTAGTTGTTCACGTAGGAAAGTTA
Organism: Artemisia argyi; assembly: GCA_030686995.1. Classification (NCBI taxonomy): domain Eukaryota; kingdom Viridiplantae; phylum Streptophyta; class Magnoliopsida; order Asterales; family Asteraceae; genus Artemisia; species Artemisia argyi. The sequence continues at coordinate 187,340,560 of CM060684.1, forward strand.
ACTATATTAGCGGATTTTCACGTCCTAGACATGGTTAGTGACACTACATGCCCATTATTGGTAGGAAGAGGATTTTTAGCAACCGCTAGTGCCATGATAGATTGCAAGGAATCCAAGATAACGGTAGGTGAAGGCGATACTTGGTCGGTGTACGATGTAAAGAAGCATAGTTATGATTGTGATGATGAACCGACACCGCATTGGGTAGAGATGAATAGGAGACCGTCTAGATATAGACCTTGGATAGAAAGGAACTTTATAGGACCTCAATGCCCATTCTATCTAGAAAAAGATTTTGTTGAAAAGACACATTCAGTAGAACAACTGATAGCTAGAGATGAAGAACTAGACCCCTTTGAGGACCCCTTAGTCTTTAGGAAGATGATTGAGTTATTAAGCGTAATGCCCATCAACATAGAGGAATAAATGGAAAAGAGAGGGAGGCAAGTGTAAATGGAGGTGTGACAAGCCACCTAAAGAAGGTGACGGGTCATGGCATATTAGAATGACTTTGTATGATCCGGATGGAGAAAAGTTTGAAAGGTCATACCATACTAAGGAAACCGATAGGAAGTTGAAACCTAAGTTTGATCCCAAAGATGTCCTCAACGAGGAACTCACCCGTATCACGTAGTAACCCATGACCTTGAGTCTAGCTACAAGACTCGTAAATAAAGAAAAGCGCTTCTTAGGAGGCAACCCATGTTTTGTGTGATTTTATTTTTTGTCTGTTTGTTATTTGCTTCCGTATGCATGCTTTATTTTTATTGTTGGTAGATCATGTTTCTAAACTAAATAGTGGAAATACTTAACTTTGTTGTTTGGCCTAGTCTTAACTCCACCTAAAGGTATTTTTGCAAAATATAAGTGTAAGGGGAAACCCCAAATATGTTTTTAAGAAACAAACCGATCATGATTCTCCACAATATTAACTGAACATGTATATTCGTATTTGTTAGAGTCAAATGCTTGTATTGAGTCATAATGAAGTTTTACAGGATTTTCCAGGAAGTAGGACCAAGTTTTTCCAGAAATTTTCTGAAAACTTAACATAAGAATTTCTGCAGGTCAATTTTGACGGCGTCAGGAGTAAAAATCTGGAAATTTTACCGGTTTTGTTTTTCTAACGGAGTCTTATGGTTTTTGTGAATTATTAAGTTTTATAATCTCTAGGAAATCTGCAAACTTCATTCCACAAGCATTATATCTTATCTTGTTTTCTAGGATTTAGTAACTTATATAGGATGCCGCCGATTTTACGCGAGGATGTCTTGTCTATTTTGTCAGGTTTTATAGGTTATGTATGACAAGAAGATGATTTATATTCTGGAAGGGAAGCTTTGATTGTTCATTTTCTTGGAGGAAGATTTAACTTGGCCATCCTATTATCCATACCGAGCGAATCAGGGGAGTATTTGATTTCATTCTCTTTACTTTTTCACTTTACATTCTTTACTTGAACATTGGGGACAATGTTCATCTTAAGTGTAAGGGGAGGGTAAAAAGATGATACCTTACATATGCACTTTCGCTTGAGTTTGCATTGTTTGATGGTAGATGTGTAATAAAACTATGATAAATACTTGTTAGTGCAATTTTAGCGCCAAATTTAAAATTTTTTACAACATTTAGGAGTGAATCTTTAGCCATAGCAAGTGTCTCATGGATAGGAGATTGTATGATTAGCACATAACCGTACTTTCAGAAAAATTTTCCACCTAAATATGTGAGGTTCGCCTTTAGATTTGATAGGAAAAGCATTTACTATTAGTGTTTTTGAGTGTACCGGTAGCATTTAGCTTCTAGAACTTGCGTTAGTGATGCATCCCGAGACCGCTAGTGAGACTACATTCCTGTAGTAGGATTTACTACATGATAAGAGGCATTAGGATTACCCTTGTGTTAAACCCGTATTATAATTACTTGACCATTTAAGTCATATTACTTGGCTAGTTAAGTCAACTAATTTTTCCCACACCCTTAGTGTTGTACTCATTTTTAGTGCACGATACCCCTAGTACACCCCTCCGAGCCTATCTTTTCGTTTCTAACTTTAAGCATTTTACTTAAAGGAAGAATTTGTTACACCCCACTTAAATGTACAACTAAATCGCCTTAGCCTTCCGTGTATGCACTCATTTTTAGTGCATTATTGTTATTTGTTAAACCCTAAGTTAACTTTCTAATTGATTACATGGTTGCTAAGTCGAGTCATATCCTTGTACATATTGTTTTGGGACGATTGGGACTCATGGGTAAGTACTTATTTTATGGAGTAATGGGGAAGAACATCATTTATTACCCCCATATGTACGTTAATCTTAAAAGTGCTCCAAGTGTTTTGATTTTCTTAATTCGAGTCATTAGATTAGTTTAATGTAAAGTATGTAAAGATTCAAGTGTAAGGGAAACGTTCATTCCCTATGATGTATTATTTTGGATGGTAGGGTAAGAGTGTACGCAAAAAAAAAAAAAAAAAAAAAAAAAAATCGAAAAAAAATTCGAAAAAAAATCGAAAAGAAAAAAAAATAGAAAAAGGAAAGAAGAGAAAAAACATACGGACTACCATCCCGTTTTTATTCTATGTTCATTTTATATTTTTGTTATTTTTCATTTATTAGCTTAAGTCGAGTCTAGTCTTGGCTTAGCAACGCCATATTGTACATGTAATTAACCAAGATTGTTAACTCGCCACCAGTAAAACTTCCTTTATCCAACAAAACCGTGTATTTCATATCCCTACACCTAATGTTACAACCCTTTAAAAGACCTATGTGATAGTTTATCCTAGGTGCTTATGCCATGTCGTGGAGGTTTGATCCTTTCCCAAGCCTATGGTAATCTATTTTGCTATGACAGGTAGTGAGAGATGTTTTCCATTTCCATATTGTAATTTATACTTTATTACACCCGAGAGATGTGAGTATCTAAACACTATTTGTGAGGTGCTTGTGTATGACCTCCGTGCTTGTCTATTGGTCTTTAGTGGAATGATTATTTGTTGTAATTACTTTTATATTAGTTTTAAATGACCCCTAACTTGTCTTTTGAGTAGAATAAAAGCGCATTTGCTTGAGGACAAGCAAATCTCAAGTGTAAGGGTATATGATGAGGCGAAAAATGATCCATTTTTAGGGGGTCATTTAAGCCCGAATATGAATTTATTTGATCTAATATTGCCCTAAATCGTTCCTTTTGTGATTTTAGGTACTTTGGGAGTGAAATCTGGAAAAGGAAGCTATTCGGACGTTTTTGGAGCATAAAAGTGAAGAAAAAGCCAAAGTCTTAATTTTCCATGCTGGGAACAGTAGGTGACGGCGTCAAGAGTAAAATTCCATGACGATCCAGAAGAGATTTGACGGCGTCATGAAGGTAGGGCGTCAAGAGTAAAAGTCATGACGGCCTGGAAATGATTTGTACTTGACGGCGTCAAATGTAGATCTAGGCAGTCCGAGGATTGTTTTGGCGGCGAGGTGACGGCGTCACCTAATTGGTCTTGACGCCGTCAGACCCCTTTTCCTATATATAGTTTTCTAATTTCTCACATTTAAAGAGAGATGTTTTGGGGAGAAACCCTAAGTACGATTTTGGTGTAACTTTACAGATTTTTCAAGGGTTCCAACCCCTTGATACCTTGCATGTTTAATCAAGTTAAGTGTTCTTCTAATTCAATCAATATGTCTATGTGTTGGTTGTCTATATCATGTTCTTGTCTTAATTCCATCATGCTAGGCTAGATCTATTTTGTGTTTGCTTAGATCTAATGAAACCTAGATGTTAATTATGTGTTGATTACTTGTTTATTCTTGTCTTGGATGAATGATTTATATGTTAGGCTTAAGAAAACTGGCAGATCTCCAATTGGTAACATGCTTGAACGTCTTAAGAAACATGAACCAACGCGCACTAGGTATTTATTGGTTGTATTTAATACATGAGCCACTGTTTACAATCCCTATAGTTGTGCTGGGCATGGTGTAGGAGGAGATAAGAGCTCATAGAATTGGGGAGTTATGTGTGCCACCCCATGAATGGTATTAAGGAATACGATCCGTAATTCATGCAATTATAACAAGTAATTAACGTGTAAGAGATGTCTAGGGAGTAGTGAAATCTAAGTAAACACATTTTCTCCACTTATTGATCACAACCTTAGTATAATTTAGTTTATTTTCATTTCTTATATTTTATTTTGATTGCATCTTAATATTGGGTTAGTTGATTAGCAACTAATTCCGCCCAAATCCTTGAAACCAGAGATTTTAATTTGCTTTCCATAAAATATAAAAACACAAAAATAATCATCACTTACCTTTAGAACTAGTATTTAGGCTTTCTAATCCTAGCGACACTATTCCTAAGCTGAACGATCAATCCCCCGGTACTTGTCACTATACTATACTACAACGATCAGGTACACTGCCTGGTGGGGGTTGTAAGCTTCTCAAGATCCCTTGAGAGGTAAAGCCTGTTGCAATTCCCACGCATCAGGTCCTGAGGCGGTCTAGGGCCGTGTAGTGATTTTTGGCTGATTAATCGCCGATTCCAAGGTCCAAGGCCGATTAATCGGCCGATTACATTGTAATTAGCTCCAAGGTCCAGATCCGTTCAGCTTGTAATCGCCGATTAATCGGCCTTGTAGGCCGATTTTTGCAACACTGCATTACACTCTAGAGTAGTGAACCAAGCAAATTTAGGCAATACAACAACAACAAGGCAGAGTTAAGACCTAATCCAAACACCCCTATCTCCACTGATTTTATGATTCTACTAAGCAGTTTTACTAAATTAACCTATGATACCCAATAATTTACCTCTAACATGCTACAGAATATCAAATTAAGCAACAAGCAACAAATGTAAACTACAAATCTCAAACACTGCAAATTATACTAAAGATGTGGTGTAAGACCTACTTGAAGTCCAGGTTTGAAATCTGAGAACCAAGGAACCAAAAGAATGTATCCTATATGCTCCCCTGAGCTCTAAACCTTTCTCCAATACTGCTACTGCTAATTCCATCTTCTTCCTTCTTCCACCATTCTCTATATATTTTTTTTTGGAATTTTCTTTTCTGAATTTTTTTCTTTTCTTTTTCTCTTTTCTTCTCTGAGTTGTGTTTTTGCAGTAATCAAATGAAACTTTTATAAGTAACAAACAGCATTTGATGAAAAGTAAGAAACTTAAACATAAATAGAGATTTGAATAAACTTAAAATGCAATTTTCATTAAACTTTGAATTCTGAAATTACAATCTGAAAACTAAAATTTTAAATTAGAAACTACAAGAGAAGTTGAGATGCCATTAAGGCTTTACAATGAACCTATTTATACTAAACTAATTAGGGTTTCCTCACTCCTTATTGTATTCTTCTCAATTGTGTTTCTCCACTGAGATGAAAGCTGAGCTAGACAACTTGTGTGCTTCCTTGCAACATACCTCAGCCATTGGATTGATCTTTGCATCATCTCATCCTTTAATTAAGCTTTGGCGCCCAAAAGGTGTTGTGGATTAATGACATAGAGGTGTTAGGTACGGGTTGTGTGAGGGATTAGGGAAGTAGTGGGATTGGGGAATGGGATTTGAGGACAAACCTTGAAGGTGATGGGGGAGATGGTGATAGGGGTTTGTATGTTTGCAGTCACAGGGGAGGTAAGGGATGAAGGGGATGTTTTGGTTATTAGTGGTTGACTGGTCAAATAAAGGTGTATACGTTTTAATATTAAACGTAAAAAGAGAGTGTGGGCTTTTGTTTGTTATTGGGCTTGGGTAGATTATTTAAATGGTGGGCTGATGTGAGGGTGTTGGTTGTTTGTAAGAAGTCTTGTGGTGGGCTAATAGTATAAAGGGTCCGTTTGGTATAGATTATTTCACAAGGACCATTTTTGCAATGAGCTGAAACTTCAAGGACCATGCATGCCTTTTTCCAAATTTACTTTAAGGGACTTAACCTGCCATACCCTAATAACACAGGGACCAAAACTTGCATTTTTTCAAAATTTTAAAACACCAGGGACCAAACTTGCCAATTAGCCAAAGTACAGGGACCCATTTTGCAATTTTCCAAATCTTTTTGCTCAAAGATCATTTATGATTTACTTTGACTTTTAAAGAGCTTGGGTTGACTTTTCTTTGAAATGACTCACCAGGGACTAGTTTTGTAAAACTTTGAAAGTTGGGGGACCGAAACTACCAATTATGCAAATTTTGTTTGTTTTTCATTTGTTTTCACTCGTTTTGCATTAGAAACATATAAAACACGATCTTTGGGATTTTCTTCGTATTTTGGTGCGTTTGTTTAGTGTTTTTAATCGTTTTGCAGTTCAGATTTGACTAAAAATGATGAGTATTTACACACTCATCAATCCCCCACACTAAACTATTGCTAGTCCCTAGCAATCTTTTTGAGAAAAATTAATGGATTTGAAGTCTCTTTACCAAAAGCCATCACTTCTGGAGTAGCCGGATATTTTGAGTTCAAGTAAGAGTTATGGTCCATCCGATGACGATGTGATTTTTAGCAAACCACCAGCTTTCAACTGTTTTGATTTGTCTTTACTAGAAGCCGTTTGCTCCTGGACTAGCCAACTCTTGATGGAACAGTCAACATCTGGTAAAGACAACGGCTTCTAGTAAAGACAAATCAAAACAGTATAAAGTGATTTTTTTTAAAATTTTGGCCAAAAACGGGGGTTCTAGACGGTATAATTTGATAAAATTCGCTAGAATTTTCCCCACCCCACACTTAGAATTGAATATTGTCCTCAATATTCAAAGTCTCGGCTATTATACCGAAATTTTGAATGAAAGACGAGAATATTAAAAGCTAACTGTGGGAACGTCATTTTTCATTTTTCACTTTATTTATACAAACACACATTTTTTTTGAAGGTATATACATCTCAAATAGCTGCAAGGGGTGGCCACTCCCCCACACTAGGGTGTTAGAAAATAGATGGAAATCAGATACACGGGTGAAAACCCATGTTGTTGCTACTGTTTTTGTTTATCGAGTCGCTAGCTTGACTCGATCCCCGAATTCATTGGTCCATGAGGAAAGTTTGGAGGTCCGGGATAACAGGTGGCATGTCCCCTCCAAAATAATGTTTCGACCGATGCCCATTTACTTTGAAATTTGGATCGTCGTCTTGAGATAACTTGACGGTACCATAAGGATAAACTTTGGCAATGGTGAAAGGTCCAGTCCAGCAGGTTTTAAGCTTACCCGAAAAGATCTTTAATCGAGAGTTAAAAAGAAGGACTCGGTCACCGACGTTGAAAACGCAGTTCTTGATTTTGGAGTCAAGGATCTTCTTTGTTTTCTCTTTATAAATTAAAGAGTTTTCGTAAGCTTGATCACGAAGTTCATTGAGTTGAACTTTCCTATGATCACCCGCAGACTTAAGATCAAAATTGGCATTCTTCGAAGCCCAATAAGCCTTGTGCTCGAGCTCAATCGGTAGATGACAAGCTTTTCCATACACGAGCTTATAAGGAGTACACCCGATGGGCGTTTTATTAGCCGTGCGAAAAGCCCATAGAGCATCGTCTAACTTATCCGACCAAGAGGCACGGTTTTCGCCTACAGTTCTTTCGAGAATCCTTTTCAAACCACGGTTTGAAACCTCCACTTGCCCACTTGTTTGCGGGTGATAAGCGGTAGCAAGTCGGTGAGTGACACCATACTTGAGCATGACTTTTGCAAATTGTTCGTTGCAAAAGTGAGTACCGCGATCACTTATGATAGCGCGGGAAGTTCCAAACCTAGAGAAGAGCGATTTAAAAAACTTTACAACTACTCGGGCATCGTTGGTTTGGAGAGCTTTTGCTTCGACCCATTTTGACAAGTAGTCAACGGCCACGAGTATGTACTTGTTCCCTCGTGAAGACGGGAACGGCCCCATAAAGTCTATGCCCCAAACATCAAAGATTTGACATGAGTTGACATGAGTCGCAAGATTTGACTAGGTCATGGGCGTCTATGTAAATGGAGGGCCAATAAAAACCGGACTCAAATACTTTTCGAGCAGTGTAGTTCGGGCCATGATGTACCCCGGTGGGTCCATTATGACAAGCCTTAAGGTTTTCCATGGCATCTTGGCCATGAACACACCTTTGAATAACTTGATCCGCCCAAATTTTAAACAAATAGGGATCGTCCCAAAAGTAGTGATTAACATCTTTGAAAAACTTGCTCTTTTGGTGGGACGACATCCCTTTAACAACGAAGTTCCCCGCATGGTAATTTGAAAAGTCGGCAAACCATGGGGTACTAGAATCACCACGAAAGGAAATCAAATTAAGTGTCTCGAGAGGAAATGTTTCATTTATTTCCTTTTTCTCAAGAACTCCTTGATGAGGATTCTCCAATCATGAAAGATGGTCAGCAGCGAGGTTCTCGGCTCCCTTTTTATCACGAATGATGATATCAAATTCTTGTAGGAGGAGAACCCAACGGAGCAATCTCGGCTTTGCATCTTGCTTGGCAAAGAGATATTTTAGAGCCGAATGATCCATGTACACTATGCATTTAGTCAAGATCAAATATGGCCGAAACTTCTCAAACGCATACACCACGGCTAGTAATTCTTTTTCTGTTGTGGTGTAGTGAGCTTGAGCTTCGGTCAAGGTTTTGCTTGCATAATGAATCGGCTGAAAATGTTTGGTTTTTCGTTGCCCCAAGACCGCACCTATTGCAAAGTCACTTTCATCGCACATAAGTTCGAAAGGTAGGTCCTAATCGGGGGCAACTAGAATGGGTCCCAATCGGGGGCAACTAGAATGGGTGCCTCGGGTCATAGGCCTTACTATCTTCTAGAAATCTTGGATGAATCTACGATAGAAGCCGGCATGACCTAGGAAACTCCGAACACCTTTAACAGTAGTGGGAGGAGGAAGCTTAGCAATGACATCTAATTTAACTTTATCAACCTCAATCCCACTCTTGGAAAGCTTATGGCCAAGGATGATTCCTTCTTTGACCGTGAAATGACTTTTCTCCCAATTTAGACTAAGATTGGTGTCTTCACACCTTTGAAGCATTTTGTCTAAATTGGAGAGACATGATTCAAATGAATTCCCAACGACCGAAAAATCATCCATGAAGACCTCCATTGTTTTCTCGATCATGTCATGAAAAATGGCCATCATGCATCTTTGAAACGTGCCCGGAGCATTGCACAAGCCAAAAGGCATGCGTCGATAAGCAAATGTTCCATATGGACACGTAAAAGTCGTTTTTTCTTGATCTTGAGGATCGATGGGAATTTGGAAATAACCCGAAAAACCATCAAGGAAACAATAATATTCGTTTCCCGAGAATCTTTCGAGCATTTGATCCATGAAGGGTAATGGAAAGTGGTCTTTACGGGTGGCATCGTTTAGTTTTCGATAATCAATGCAAACGTCAACCCGTTACCAATCGAGTAGGAATTAACTCATTATCATCATTTTTTACAACCGTTATGCCACCGTTCTTGGGCACACAATGAACGGGACTCACCCAAGGACTATCCAAAATAGGGTAAATCAAACCGGCATCAAGAAGTTTTATGACCTCTTGCTTGATAACCTCATGAATCTTAGGATTTACCCTTCTTTGTTGTTGAATTGCAGGTTTAAAGTCATCCTCCATCAGAATCTTGTGCATACAGAATTCCGGGTTAATACCCTTGATGTCGGAAAGTCTCTAAGCAATGGCTCGCTTGTGTAACTTTAAAACCTTGAGAAGAGCGGTTTTGTTTTCCTCATTCAAGTCTTTAGTAATTATCACGGGAAACTTATCGTCACCCTCCAAAAATGCGTACTCGAGATGAGGCGGAAGTTCCTTGAGTTCGACCTCAGGAAAGTCATCAGTTTTTTCAACATCTTTGACTTCCAAGTTATGAAGATCTTTTGGAGGAAGAGATGATGGATCATCATTGAGCAACTTCTCAAGTAGAAGTATGTCTTCCTCGGGATTGATCAAATCATTATCAACATGAGAATCACATGACAAACAAGATTCAATTTCTTCCAAAATGAAGTCACCTCCCAGAAATGGAGTAAGAGAGGGGGGAGAGACATCAATGGTAGAATTGATTGATCCTTCCACATTTAACACTTCTTCAAAATAGTCATCGTATGCAACATCGATGAAATCAATTTGGTTAATTTCTTCTTGTTCACGTTCGAGAAGATCTTTTGAAGTGTTTTCAATGTTTATGACCAACTTTTCATCGCCAACTCTTAGAGTCATTTCTCCTTCAAAGACGCCGATTAATGCACGAGCCGTTTTTAAGAATTGTCTTCCCAAAATAAGGGGAACACGAGGATCGGCATCAAAATCAACGACTACGAAGTCGGCAGGAAAATGGAACTTTCCAACCTTCACAAAGACATCTTCAGCAATACCCTTCGGAATCGTAACCGATCGGGTTGCTAATTCTAGAGTCATTCGTGTTGGCGTAAGCTCGGGAAGTGAAAGTTTTTGCCAAATAGAGAAAGGCATGAGGTTTATGCTGGCACCAAGATCGGCCAAGGCAAAGCATTCCTCAAGCTTTTGGAAATCACATGGAATGAGAAATTTTCCGGGGTCCCCTAATTTTTCGGGAAGTTTCTTTAGAAGAACCGCCGAACAATTCTCATTCAAATGAGTTTTGGTAAGTTCAAAAAGTTTCTCTTTGTTACTTAGAAGACTCTTGAAAGTGGAAGCAAACTTGGGCATATAGAGAAGGGCATCCGCGAAACTAATCTCGAAGTGTAATTTTTGAAATATTTCAAGAAACTTCTTCATTTGATCATTAGTTTGCTCACAGAGTCTTTGATCATTTAAACGCGAAGGATAGGGTATTGAAGCTTTTGGTTGAACGGGCTTTTCCGAGGGTTCAAAAACAATTCCCGGTTTGGATTTGGTTTTTTGGAAAACATGGGGTTGGACGTGTGCGGTACTTCGTGTGCTTGTAATTTGCACTTTGTCCTTTGTGGCCTCATGTTCACGTTCCACTACCTCGGGAAGAGAAGGAGATGAGGTAGTAGGAATTGCGGGTCCATCATAAGAAACTCCACTACGGGTTGTGATCGCCTTTACATCGTCCTTCGGGTTGGCGATCGTGTTGCTTGGTAGCGTTCCCAATCCCGAATGTCGATCATTTAAAGACTTCTTTAGTTCAGAAATTTGACCGATCAACAACCTGTTAGTTTCTTCTTGAGCTTTCATAAATTGCTTCAACAATTCATCGGTTGATGATTGAGGTTGAGCAACGGTTTGATTTTGAGGAAAATTTTGAGCTCGGTTGTTTTGATTCAAACCTGGATTTTGAAAATTTCCATGGTTTTGATTACCATGAAAATTGTTTCCTTGATTGAAATTACCATAACCTTGGTTTCTATTCAAGCTTCCTTGATTTTGAGAACTCTGGTTGTAATTTCCCCCTTGATTTTGATATTGGTTTTGAACATTGGGGTTTCTTTGTTATTTATTTTGATTGAATCGATTTGGATTATTGGGTTGAGAAAAACCGGGTGGACCACTTTGATTGTTAGCAATGTAATTTGGTTCCATTTGAGGACGGTATTGGTTACCTCCTTGATTAGAACTACCAGCTATCGCGTTAACTTCAAATGGATTGCCATCGGTGGCAGTACAATTGTAGTAAGCGTGTGGACCACCACAAGTGACACAAACATCAACCTTTTTGACTTCAGAAGGTTGAGAAGAAACTTTCTTTATTTTAGTGAGAACCAAAGCATGAATAGCTTCCGTGAGCTTGTCAAGTCTAGCATCGGTGCTAGATTGAGCCACGGGTGATGAGGAAGAAGGACCAACATTAACTCGGGAAACAACCGATTTGCTTTGTGGAATGCGGACCTTAGACTTGTTTTCAATGATCATCAAAGCATCTTTGGTGGTTCGATTCAGGAAATTACCTCCCGCGGAGGCATTAAGTGAGTCTTGATCGACTTGGCTCACACCACTATAGAAAGTGTCGAGTTGCATTAACTTGGAGAAACCGTGATGAGGACATTTATGAAGCATGTCCTTGTAACGATCCCATGCCTCACCGAATGATTCATCGAACTTCTACATGAATTTCATGATCTCTGTTGATCCCAGTTGAGCTTAAATGATCTTGTATAGAAGTTAACTTGATTAAACACTTAAGCTAATATGCGAAATGTAAAAGCTTAACTTAAGAAGAATAATGATTCACTTTCAACACTTCAATATTATTAATACGAGCACTCAACAATGCTAGGGTTTTACAACCTTGAAGTGAATAATAATACGTACATAAACTAACCCTAAGATCCTCCTTTTATAGACTAAGGAATCCTACTAGGTTTGGTATTAGTCCACTTATGTCTAGGTCTATTGATCACAACAGAAACACCCATCCTCTTTTCATGAAAATCACAGTCCTTAATTAAATGCAACTTGCTACCACAAACAAAATACTTCTTTTTCTTATAAGATTTATTAAATCCAAAAGATGTCTTATTAAACATAGAATTATTCAAACAAACATCAGAAACAGAATTGTTTTGTAAACACTGAAAGGAATTGTTTTCATAAGAAGTAAACAACAAGTCTTCAGAAGAGGTTGGTTGATAGAAAACTTCATCAGCAGCAACTTCAGAATCAACAGACTTGTAGGTTGACTTGTCAGAAATCTTTGTTGAGGACTTGGGTGAGTCTGACTTGGTCTTGGAATCACAGCTGGCATAACTAGAGGTCTTTGAGGTCTTTTCCCTGGAAGAACAAGATACATAAGTGTTAGATTCATTACTAGATATACTTCTAGTGTCAGGGGAGTCATTGATCCTAATGCCAGTGGTTTCCTTTGATTCAGGTGAGTCAGACTTATGGGATGTGGGTTTAGAGGTTCCTATGGTTGGACAGTCTTCAGACTTATTTGGAAAGTCTTTAGACTTTTTACCAAAGAGATGGTGTGAACCATCAAAGTCAGAAGTTTTGGTGGTAGGCATAAATACCCCTCTGATAGGTCCTGGTACAGCATTCATTCCCCCTTCCTTAACATATTTTATGGGCTTTTGAAATTCTAGGACAGGTTCAGGGTCAAAAACACTGGATATATCAGGGTAAGTTTACTCCACTGGATCAATATATTTATCATACCCTAAAGCTCTTCTAGACCTAACAGATTGACTACTATCAACCAGTTTTTCTAAATGTAAAGACCCTTCTTGCCACTTCTTACAATCAACTACTTCTTTATTTAATTTCTCTTGTAAAACATCTTTCTCAGATTGAATTCTAGCTTTTTCTTTTTCAAAAAATTTCAATTCATTGCTAGCACATTCTAAATCTCTACTCAAAACTCTAATCTTTTCCTCATAAGCCAATTGATTTTGTTGAAACCACACTTTTTGTTGTTCTAAAGTTTTAAAAGCTTCTTTGTAAGTTGCAGCTTCAATAAAACAAGCATTATATTTTGGTTTCATATCATCATAAGCTTCTTTTAGAGTTGTATATTTAGAATCACAATCACAAGCACAAGTAGATACCTGAGGAGAGATTCCCATGAGACCAAAGCTATCATCACAATTAGCCATGCAGGAGATTTGAGGAGAGTTGCTTGTATCATCATCATGCTCATTCTAGTCCACACTAGTATCAATAGCAGTGATCAAGGCCTTTGATTCTCCAGCTTCCAATTCTTTCTTCTTGTATGCTGAATACCTGGTGCTGGCTTCACCTTTCTTGGCTGTGCATTCTCTTGCAAAGTGACCAATTTCTCCACAAGCATAACACTTCACCTTTCTTCTATCAAACCTAGCTGCATCTTTGCCTTCAACATTGAGCTTTTTACCCATCTTTTGCTCAAATCGCCTAACCTTGAGAGATAGCATGGCCATTTGCCACTTTAAGTCCAATTCTTCTAAAGCAAGTTCATCAATTTGCTCAAAGTCTTCATAAGCAATTTGTTGCTGTTTATCAACTTCAGCAACAAATGAATGAAGTACATCTTCCATCACATTGCTAATCTTTGGATGAGTTATTGGATTAGCACTTGAAAAAGACAATGTGGTCATTGGAAGACTTCGGCTTGGAGTGGATGGACTTGAGTAAACCTGTGGTGTTGGGGATGAGCTTGCATAGGTATGTGGCATGTAGTTTGAATTAGAACTGACAAATGCAGATTGTGAAGGAGTTGCTGCATATGGAGAGAATCCTTTTATGTCACCTTCTAAAGCTCTGAGTTTGTTGTACAAATCATCAAAGGTTAGATAGTCCAAGCCACCTTTGGTTTTCAATGATATACTCACCTGAGACCATGAGGGAGGCAAGGCTCTTAAAAACCTAGAGTTCACCTCCTCATTATCAGGTCTGGCCAGCAACTGATTCAAGTGACTCAAAATCTTCTGAAACCTGTCATAACCTTTGTGAAGACCTTCCTCTTCAGTGATCTTGAATTCTTGGAACTCCATCTTTAGCATACTTTTCCTCATCCTCTTTGACTCTTCATTCCCACCAAATCTAGCTTTTATGGCCCACCAGATTTCTCTTGGATCAGACATGGAATGAAAATCTCCCATGTAGTTATCAGGGATGGCCTGCAACAATATGGTTCTAGCTTTGTTTTCCCTTTGTATAGCAAGAATTTCATCAGGAGAAACAAGTTCGAGTATTGTTACTTTCCCATTAGCATCAACACTTTGCTTTTTAGGACGACAACCATTGAGTATAACATTCCAGAGGTTATAATCAACACTTGCAATCCAATTATGCATCTTCATGGCCCAGATTTCATACTCATCCTTCCTAAGAAAAGGAAGTTTTGCATTGATGTTGGAGAAGGCCACTTGTTGTAGTTGTTGAGTGAGAGAGCCTGCTTCAGAGAGAGCAACATCACCACCTGGTTTGTCTCCCATTGGTATTGATTGAGTAGTTATGTGATTGTGTAGAGGTTACAGAGAGTATCTAGTGGCTCTGATACCACTTGTAGGGATCTATTCCTTGATAGATCACGAGCCAATAGATCGTTAGCCAACTAATGTAATCACTAGCTAGACTAAGTTAGATAATCTCTGTGAGTTTTTAATTATGCGTAATATAAAAACAAACGTATACTAAACTTGATCCTCTATGGATCGATAATATTAATAAAACTTCGTACTAAAACTTTTGTCTATTACAATGATCTAGGGTTCCTTATATACTAGTGGAAACCCTAACCTTTCTTACAAGAAACGAATAATGAAAAACTAATAAAAGATATTCTACATATCTTGTCCTAAAATACATAAGTTATATCCACGGTTAAACTCTATCCGTAGGATCTATGATCGTCCGCAGGAACCATTCGTCAGCAAAAAGTCACTAAGCCTTCCGCAGGAACCTGTTAGCAGTATCTTCAATAATTACTTACGAATACCTTTCTCTACACGATAAGAATATTCTAGATAAATATAATATTTACACAATCTATTCTATATTTATCTAAACCGTATACATCATTATCCCATCAGCAGTAGATTCTGTCAGCAGCATTTAACCTCAGCAGCATTTTGACATTAGCAGCAGAATCATTACCTAAACTTATTATTTATTTCTAAATAAGTAAGTTTCTTCTAAGCACAATTAATCACTTGTAGGATGCTTCCAAACACTTCAAACCTTTAGAATCTAGTTAATCAAATATCTTATTATACTTTGACAGCAAAT
Organism: Artemisia argyi; assembly: GCA_030686995.1. NCBI lineage: Eukaryota > Viridiplantae > Streptophyta > Magnoliopsida > Asterales > Asteraceae > Artemisia > Artemisia argyi. Next base: position 187,356,228 of record CM060684.1, read on the forward strand.
TGAATGCTTGATCATCAGAATCATAGTCTTTCTGCAACTTAAGTGATTTATCACCATTAACCATCTGATTGACAATATTTCAGTATCTTACCACTGGGTAATTCATTTCAGCTAGCACATACAAAGTAATTGGTCCAATATTAACACATGAACTCCAGAATCTTGAAAGAGTCTCCATTTTCTTACTTTGTAATCTACTATCTCTGTCCATTCAAAATCATCCAATGAAGGTTCAAACATAAGTTTAAGAGCTCTCCACATAACATTATTAGAAGAAGTTATGATATGATCAATTTGATTTATCTCATACTTTTTACCATCAAACTTCTCAGCTCTAAACTTTGCCTTGTATAACTTCCACAAGTCTTCAACATCCTCTCTATCAAAGTAATGTAGCATCTGTTGAAATCTAAGAAACCTGTGAGTCTTACCATCAGATCTCTAGACATCATGAAATGCTCTAATGTTAGTATCATATCCTGTAGTTACTTTGATAATAGGATATTTAACTCCTAATGGTTTGGCATCAACTACTTCAGGATCTTCCATCTTGCCAACCATAGTGTAAACCTTCAATTGTTCTTTAAGATGCTTAGAAGGAATGTGATCAAGATCATTTTTAAACTCATCTCCTTCAGGCATAGAACTGCTTCCTTCCCCAATCTTTCTCTTCTTCTTTGCAAATGACTTATGAATAACACCTTTTCTTTTATCAACTTGCACAAAAGGAATAGTCTTTGTTGCATCAATATCAAGCTGTTTAACAACATCAGCTTCTTGAATATGCTCTGCTTCAGCTACTTTTTCAGGTACCAACTTCTTATTCATCTAAGCAATTTGTTCCAAATCCTCAGCACATCCCATAGCATAAAAAATATCTGTTCTCTTCTTAGCCTGTTGATACAAGTCAAAAACTTCTTTATTAGAATAAGGTTTCAACTGTACCAATGTCCATCTAGCCATATTCTTTAGATACCTTTCATATTCTCTTCTTTGTTGTTTAACAGTTGGACCTTTAAATATCTTTATCTTTCTTCTAGCAGTAGCATTTTCTTTTCTCTTCTTTGTAGTAAAGTCTCTATACCAAGATTGCACATTAAAAGTTGGAACTTCATTTTCTTCAATCTTGATCAGCTTATTGAGTTCAATATCAGCAGCTATTCTGATCTTCTCATTTATCCATTCATCATACCTCTTTAAGCCTTCAGCCTCTTTCTCAGCTAACTGTTGTTCTTCCATATTAATCAACTCTTGTTCTCTAAGTGCAGCAGCTGTATCATGTTTAACTTGTAAAGCCTTAGGCCAAGACTCAAATGGTACATCAGTGAAATCAATCCCCTTATACATTTTCCTTGGTTTTTCAACTTGGTTGCCCTTGCCTTTATCAGTAGAAGATGAAGAAACAACCTTCTTTTGTTGAGCAGCATGTTCTTTAATAACAATCCCTTTTTAAGGTTTTCTAGGTGCTGATGATTTGATTGTTGTTGTTGTTTATTGTGGTAGTGAAGGAGTTGATAATGGAGTAGTCTTCTTGCTCAACAATACCATAGCTTCAGCAGCAACATTGTCACCAGACCTAGCAACAGAGTCTTGTGCATCAGCAGATCCACTAGCAGCAGAGGTAGTAATTTCCTTAGTAGTAGATTCTTGAGCAGCAGAATCTTGAGCAGCAGAGTCAAGACTTTTGTTTTTCACCAAATCTCCCAACTTCATCAATGTTTCACCCATCAACCCTGTTGCCTTCACTAATTGCTCAGGCTCCAAAGTTGTAAGTTGTTCTACAACCTTCTCTTGAGTAGCAATCACCTCTTCCATAACAACCTCATTCCCTGATATATCAGCAACCACAAAATCTCCAGCATCCTGAGGACTTTCAACATCCATATCACCAATTACTGGAGCCTCCCCTGAAACCATTCCATCATTCAAACCCAAAGCACTATCAATCTTTTCCAAATTTGCCTCCCCTGAACCCATTGCCTCTTCATTCCTCCCCTGTTTGGAAGCATCATCTTCTAAGTGAGTAGAGACATCAGGAGAACTAACAATCTGAGAAGTGCCCACTTTCTTCAATCTTTTCAAGGAGGTTGAAGATCTTGATTTCTGAAAGTTCTTAATCTGTTTTTGCAATTTGATGATAGTCTTGTCCTGATCAGCAACAACAGATGAAAGATTAAGAACTTTATCCTCCAATGTGGTAGATTTCACCCCCAAGTTGGTACAAGTAACCGTCAATTCCTGAATGAGTTTCATAATAGTCTCATCACTTTGACCTGTGTTACCTGGTCGGAGAGGTGAATCATGGACATTGTCATCATGTACAAGGTTTTCCGTCAATTCATTGGTCACTGGTCTGTCCTCATCACTTCGACCTGTGTAACCTGGTCTGAGAGGTGAATCTTGGGACATAAACTCAGTATCAAACCTAGTTTGATCAGCTGAGCCCCCTATATTTACCATTTGGCTAGGGTTACCATCCTGAGAATTTGATTCAGAAGAATCATCATCTCTAGATGTTGCCTTGGTTTGGTTCTTAATGATGTTATCACTATCCTGCTCTGCTTCTAAGCTAGAAGTAGTAGTGACAGCCCTTACCAACATGTCCTCCCCATCACCTAGGGCAGCCTCGTCTGGTACAGCCATACTAACACTATCCTGAGGAAGATCAGTGTTCTTTTTGGTTTTCCTATGGATATAGAGTATTTTAGGTTGTGTAGCAGATGCAGAAAAATTGGGTGTGTGATGGGAGTCAGTGGGATTTCCTGATCCTTCACCCTAATTGTTTTACACAAGTTGCACCATGTAAGGTGTAAGATTTGTATTTGTGCCTGAAAAACCTTTTCCATGTTTAACCAAGAAAGTAAAAGTTTTAGAAACCAATTTTGGAGCATCATAAGTAGCAACATGGCCTCTAAACTTTGTAAGTTGTTTTTGAACAAAGAGTTGTATAAACCATGGATAAAGCAAATAGGAACCAGACTCTTTGATACTTTGAAACATCCCTTCCAAAATCATTCTTGAAAAATTGAATGGTTTACCTTGGCTTAGGCATACCATTGCAGAAGCAATAGTAGTACTAAACCCATGCCATCCAGAAGTTTTAGGACTCAAACAATGAAGAAGAAGATGTATCAAAAACTTTTATTGAGGACAGAGGAGAGATTGTTGAAATTTTAAATTTGTATGATTCCCCTCATATCCCAAATCTTTTAACCTAGCAAAAATAGCAGAATCGGCAAGACAAGTTGTCTCTGTTTCATCATCTAAGAGAAGAGTTTCTCTTATTAATGATTCAGTTATACGAACCTTTTGCCCATCTACTAAGGCACTAACATATTTTTCCCTATTTTTAGTTTTGATTTTAGCGGTAAGCCAAAACTGTTTGATGTGGGAAGCAAATATAGTAGGATTCACAGTGAGTGCATACTTAAGAGAAGTAGCATTCAAAAATTTTACCATGTCTGTGAGCTCTTCATTAATGGATTCTGCATCAAGAACGACCACACTGTTGTGTTGCTTTGCCCAGGTATGAACGCACTCCATGAGTTAGGGTTTAGGGAAATTGGGAATTATTGACTTTGAGAGAGATGAAGTGTTAGGGTTTGTGATAACTTCAATTTGAAACATGAGAAAACCAATTAGGAAGATCAATTAGGTTTTAAACCGATTGAAGAAGTTACACATCTCACCCTCACACTTTCAACCGTAGCAGCACAATAACACTAACAGCAGAGTTATATAACTAGCAGCAGAGTGAAATATTCCAGCAGCAGAGTTGACAAAATAAGCTTGGTCAAAAAGTCAAGAATCCTCAGCAATTAATGTGAAGATATGCCGTAATCCCTATAAAAACGGACTAAATCTTTTCCCTAATTTACCACAATCAAACCCTAATCGCATCAAAACACCAATCAACCAAATCAAAACTTCAATTAACCCAAATCAAATCAAAGAATCATGAAATCAACACCCGAAATCATCAATATCTCTTCCGATTCATCATCTTAAGATGAAACCCCATTTGAAACATATGTGCCGCCCTTCCGTCCTCCTCATGATGGTTGTAGAACCAAAGAGAAAGCATGATCTCCCTGTGTTCAAAGATCTTCTGCATTTAAATCAAACCCCAAGCACATCGAGGGGTAAAGGTGTGATGTCCCCAAAATCGCCATCGTCGTCAGAATCATCAGAAGACCCAGTGTGGATCCCTGTCAGACAACCATCCCCAAGGGAGCTTGTTTCCCCTTTCATCTACACATCATCAGAAGAGGATGAGCCTCCAAATGAACCACCTTCCACTCCTGAGAGGCCTCAGTCATCAAGGCCACGACCAAAGAAGTCAACCAAGACAAAGAAGACAAGGAAGACTAACTCTCCTCTCCCTAAAGAAAGAAAAATTGTTCTTGGACTTCCATGCCCTAGGAAGTAGTGCTTGTAGTTTTTAATTTCATCTTAGATTGTTGCACTCTTTTGTGGTTTCAGAAGTAGTCTTTGTAATTTCTCTTTTGATGTATGAACTTCTGAACTTGATGAATGATGAATGACAGATGTTCTTCTTTTGTTGTCATAATATTGTTATTGCAAATCATCATTTAGACTTATTCCTGCACAATATTAGACCAAACACCACAAAGCAAACAAACATATGTACTAGCAGTAGAGTTAGAAATAGCAGCATAGTACATTTCATCATAAATATATGCTTTAAGATAAGCAGCTGAATAATAAGCAGCACAATTCCTTTACACACATGTACAAAAGCAAAGAGATAAGTTTTTCAAAGATTTATCATACCAATATTTGCAATTAAAAATTGAAACCTCCCCACATCAAAATGTTTAGTGAGAAGATCAGCAACATTGTTATCAGTATGAACTTTAACAATTTGGATCAACTTCTTTTCTTAGAAATCCCTGATAAAATGATGTCTTATCTCAATATGTTTTGTTTTAGAATGAAAAACAGGATTTTTAATTATGCAAAGTGTGCTGTTGTTATCAATATGAATTTTGGTATTCATGAAATTGTACCAATAATCCAACAATTGATTCTGCATCCATATAACTTGTCCACAACAACTAGAAGCAGCTACATACTCAGCTTCAGTTGTAGAATTAGCCGCCATAGTTTGCTTCTTGCATTGCCATGACACCAATCTGCTTCCTAGAAATTGACAACCCCCTGTAGTAGACTTTCTATCCAAAGAATCTCCAGCATAGTCACTATCTGAATAAGAGATCAAATCAAATGGTGAATCCTTAGGATACCAAAGGCCCAATTTTGGTTGATGCCTCAGATATCTAAAAATTCTCTTCACTGCATTGAGATGTGATTCCTTGGGACACACTTGAAATCTTGCACAGGCACACACAGCAAACATGATATCAGGCCTTGATACTGTAAGATACATCAATGAGCCAATCATAGACCTGTACAAGTGTATATCCACTTCCTTTCCATATTCATCCTTCAGCAATGGTTTATTGGTTTCCATGGTAGTCTTGGCAGGTTTAACATCTTCAAAACCAAATTTCTTCAAAATATCATTGACATACTTATCCTAACTGATAAATATACCATTTTCTTTCTGTGTAACTTGCAGACCTAAGAAGAAGGTGAGTTCTCCCATTGAACTCATAGCAAACTTGTCCTTCATAAGCTTCTCAAAACTAACACACATAGCTTTGTTTGTAGACCCAAAGATGATGTCATCAACATAGATTTGAACCAGCAAAATATCATCCTTTTGTCTTTTGAGAAACAGAGTTTTATCAATCTTTCCTCTGCTAAACCTATATTCTAGCAAGTTTGTTGACAAAGTGTCATACCAAGCTCTGGGAACTTGATGTAGGCCATACATTGCTCTATTTTCCTTGTAAACTTTGTCAGGATGATCAAGGTCTTCAAAGCCTGGTGGTTGAGACACATAAACTTCTTCTGTAATGGTCCCATACAGAAAAGCACTTTTCACATCCATTTGATACACTACAAAATCTTTGTATGAAGCATATGCCAAGAATATTCTAATTGCTTCAATTCTTGCCACTGGAGCAAATACCTCATCATAATCAAGGCCTTCTTGTTGTGTGTATCCATGTGCTACTAACCTTGCCTTATTCCTTAAGACAATTCCTCTCTCATCTCTTTTGCATCTGAAAACCCATTTTGTGCCAATCACTCTTTTTCCATTTGGTAGTTCAACCAAGGTCCAAACTTCTTGCAGCTTAAATTGTAGAAGCTCATCTTGCATTGCTTCCACCCAACTTGCTTCTTGTAAGGCTTTGTAAGTGTTTTGGGGTTCAATTTGAGAAAGAAAACATGCAAACAGGCAATTTTGAAGATCTTTATGACTATTTCTTTGATGCAGAGATCTGGCAAAGAAACTTTGATGTTGAAGATCTTTCAGTGCTTTAGTCATCTTCCTAGTTTGAATAGATGATTGTGGATCACTTAAAATTTGATCTTTGGGATGATCCTTGTGTACTCTTGTGGTAATTGTGGGACTAACAGGAATATTGAGTTCCAAATTTGTAAAATCTGCAGCAGCTCCAAATAACTGACCATCAAGTGCATCATCATCTATGTCATAATAAATATTCTCAAGAGCAGGCATATATGGATCATCAGGATAGATAGAATCATCAATAGGTCTACCCTGAGTGTCTAAATTGGGAAACATTGAAATAGCAGTAGAGTTAGTAGGCTTGGCAGCAGAATTTGGTAGAGCAGTAGTTGTATCTTTTGGCCTAGTAGTAGAGTCCTCCGAGTCAGCAGTAGAGTCTTCTGTTTGTGTAGGAGAGACATCAACAACTACTTTGGGAACCCCATTAGTTTCTTTTTCTGCTTCAATAGGTATTTCAATGCCTTTTCAGTTTCCTTAGGTTTTTCTTAAGTAACAACATCTTCTTTAGGACCTAGATCAGTCTGAAAGGGTAGTAGAGTAGGGCCAACCTTTAGTTTCTCAACCAAAACAAATTCTTCTTATGGTTTGTCAACACTAGAAATAACTGGTACATAGTTCATTGTTTTGGTAAGCATATCAAGATTAAACAGCCATTCTGGTCCTTTTCCCTCAGGATTAGATGTGTTCTCAGAAAATTTGATATGCAAATTCTCCTCTACATGTTTGGTTCTCTTGTTATATACTCTGAAAGCTTTACTAATTACAGAGTAACCAACCAAATTTCCTTCATCAGCTTTTTCATCAAATTTGCCCAGCTGATCCTTAGTGTTCAAAATTGTAACAAGACATCCAAATGGTTTAAGAAAATCAATCAGTGGCTTCTTTCCATGAAATAACTCATATGAAGTCTTATTATGAGGCTTGACTACCTTACTTATGTTCTGCACAAAGCATGCAGTGTTCACAGCTTCAGCCCAAAAAGGAATAGGTAGTTTTGAATTAGATAACATTGTTCTTGCAGCCTCAATAAGTGTCCTGTTTCTTCTTTCTGCAACACCATTTTGTTGTGGAGTTCTTGCTACATTATACTGTCTAAGAATTCCTTTCCCCATACAGAATTGATTCATCACACTGTTCTTGAACTCAGTACCATTGTCACATCTGATTATCTTCACCTTGTGATTGTACAGGTTTTCAACTCTTGTAATCAATGCCTTGAGTATTTCTGGAGTTTCATCTTTAGTGGCTAGAAAGAATACCCAAGTAAACCTGCTAAATTCATTAGTGACAACAAGACAATATGACTTCTTGTTCAAGCTTTTGACAAATACATGCCCAAATAAGTCCATGTGCAGTAGATGTAATGGTTCAATATTTGTGTTCACAGTTTTGGATTTGAATGAAACTCTGTGTTGTTTACCCTTTTGACAGGCAACACAAGTTTCACAATTCTCAAAAGTCTTTGTAGGCATTCCTCAAACCAGATTTCCTTTTACCAATTTGTTCATGGTCTTGTAGTTCAGATGTCCCAATCTCCTATGCCATAATTTGGACTCATCAACAGTGGCCTTTGCAATTAGACAAGTCAAAGCCCTCTTAGGAACAATGTTCTTAATATGGTCACTGTATATATTCTCATTTCTAGGGACCTTCAAAAGCATAGATTTGTCATCTGGAAATTGATAGTCAGGAGAAAGGATCATACACTCAGTGTATGTAAAAAGAACAAAGTTCTTTTTGTGACACATTTGTGAGACACTAAAGAGGTTAAACTTAAGTCCTTTCACAAGAAACACCTTCTCAAAGTCCAAATTTCCAGTTTTTAGAGTTCCTCTTCCAACAATCTTTCCACCTTTTGGATCATTCCCAAAAGCAACATAACCACCATCAAAAGCCTCAAAGTCTTCAAGTTGAGACTCATCTCCTGTCATGTGTCCATAACATCCACTGTCAACAATAACCATATCCTTAAGCTCATCCAGTAGATTGACCTGCACATGAAAATTAGAGACATTAGTTCCTCTTGACAACCCAAGCCATTACTGACTTGGATCTGCCCTGTGCATCAACATAATCAAATTTCTTTAAATCACTTGATGCACTGCTATTCTTGGAAACAGAATTTGAATCATTAGTTTTTTGATTCCAAGTCCAACAAGTTGAGGCCTTAACAGCATAAAAGTGATTACCAACAACTGTATTTGTTAATACTTTTGGCCCAGAAGTAGAAAGTTTTGTACTAGCAGCAGGTAGCTTACTAGCAGCAGAGTGCATACTGGCAGCAGAATGCTTACTAGTAGTAGATCCAGTAGAAGAACTAGTTGTGGTTTTGAAAACACCATTTGATTTAGCAGCATAAATAGATCTAGTTGTACCAGATCTCAATAAAACAGCTCTTGGAACCATATTTCTATTAGGGTGTGGGTGAGTATGTTTAGTTACATATTTGTGATTCACCCTAGTGTATTGATTCCAAACAGGCTTTTGGTGTTCAGGACATCTAACAATCAAGTGGTCAAAGCTACCACACTTATAACAAGCCTTCTTTTGTAAGTAAAACTGATTACCTAATCTGTGTGAAACTAGGTTGTTGAAGTTTCTCTGGTTATGCCTAGGCTTATTATTGAATCTTTCCATCTGTTCTCTAGGTACCTCATTGTACTCTACCATTTTCCTAGAGAAGTTATTTCCTAACACAGGTTTGACAAACTTAACCTGTTCAATTTTAGGTTTAAACTTTGTAGGATTTTCTTCCTTTTTCACACTTTGTTCTTGTTTAACCTATTCCTCATCACTATTACTATCAGAATACCAATCTTCTATAATAGGAGCTTCAGGAAAATTTCTAGCCTCAACCTTAGGTGTTTCATTAACACTTGTGCTACATTCACCTACAGGTTTTTCAATATTTAGCTCACTAATGAAGGATAGTTCTTTTCCTGGTGGAGCAAAAGCACTTTTGGCTGGAGGAGCCACTTCATTATACCCAATTCCACTACCTTTTCTCTTCAAGTTATTCTCTATAGATTTATGAACCAAATCAGAAGCATATTGTTGTTTTTGTACTCTTACTACATGTTTATCTTTTTCAGCAAGAGCTTCCTCTTTTTCTTTTTCAGCTTCTTCTAACATATTTTTAAGAACTTCTACTTCACCGTTTTTCTTTAAAATTTATATATCTCTGAGATTAAGTTGATCTACATATTCCTTCTCATACTCTTTGAGGTATTCTAACCTCCTTTCAACATTTTGAATACCTACTTTGTAATCTAAGTTATCAAGTTTTAGGTGTTCAATTTTTCTATTTAAACTCTCATTCCTAGACTTAAGTTCTTCTATAGTGTCAGCACAAGATTTAAAAGAACGCATAGATAAGTCTGAATCATTTGATACCTCAGAGTTAGAGCCTGATGATGAACCATAGGCCATAAGTGCAAAGTTCTGCACCTTGGGTTGAGCAACAGCTACCAAAGAAAAATTTGGTTCTTCATCAACCATATCACTCTAATCATAATCTCCCAGTCCATCACAAGACACCAGTGCAGTCTTTGATTCTTCAGTAACCTTCTTTGTAGCATCAGCATTCTTCTTTGGAGCTCTACACTCTCTGGCAAAATGTCCCTTCCTGTTGCAAATGTAACACTCTATCTTTGATTTGTCAAAGCCTGGACTGTCCTTAGCTTTATACTTGACTTCTTTTCCAGTCTTCTTCAAAAACGTTCTTGCCCTCAAGGTCAACATAGCCATTTGCCATTTAAGATCAATTTCTTCAAGATCATCAGGATCAATATAATCCAAGTCTTGATTAATGACATGTGACCTTATAGTAGATGTGAGCTCAGCCAAGAATGCACACAAAGCAATATCACTGGTAGAGATCATATCATTTGAACTAGCAGCAGATCCATCAGCAGCAGATACTCCATAAGCAGTAGAATGAGCAGCAGAGTGAGATTCTTGAGATCCTTTTCTTTAGAGGATACAAAGGCAAGATTTTGAGTACCAGAAGATGAAGTAGAAGAGGTAGATAGTTCTGATTCATACAATCTTAAATTGTTGTAGAGACTCTCCAACTTCATAGTTTCAAAATCAGGCTTATTCCTCCACACAACTGTGTGCATACTCCATTCAGGTGCAAGACTTCTAAGAAACTTTAGGTTTACATCTTCTTGTGGAACCACATAGCTAACAAGCTTTAGATGACTAACAAGTTGGTTTAGCCTGTTGTATGTGCCAATTATCTTCTCTCCACTTTCAGAAGTAAAATTCTCAAACTGATGCTTCAGCATGTTTTTCCTGGATTTCTTAGTAGCATCATTCCCTCCAAACCTGAATTCAACAACATCCATCAATTCTTTTCCAGATTCACAGTCATCAAAGTCCATTTGGAATTCATTAGGTATTCCCATTAAGAGAATACTATGTGCTTTGATTTCCATCTTCCTTACTGTGTTGGCTTCAGCACTTAATTGGTATCTCCTTTCCATCATATAACACCCCCAAAATCGATCAATACAGCGGAAGACTTAAAATGCCAGCGGAAGACTTTTGGGGTATTATATTGTGTATCCTTCGTCACAATTAGAGAAAATGATTCAAGTGATCGTTTTAAGTTTTATTTAAAATACCAATTATTCATAATTCCAAGAGAATTCGTTATTTAACAACAAGTTTTATTTGAAGAGAAATAAACGTTTCTTTATTTGCCCACTTCGTGCCGTTGCCATCCATTCCATTTAGTTACCTGAGATAAACATGCTAAAAGTCAATAAAAGTTGAGTGAAATTCATAGGTTTATATTTAAGAGTTTGAACACAAGAGATAGATGTTTATTGTAATATCGATACAAATAAACAAGTTAGAAATCACATTCATTATTGCATTAAGCTCATGACACTCAACGATTCAACAGACATCAATATTTTCATAATAATGATGTGAAATATATAGCCCCCAAGATAGGTATTTGCCAGTAACCTATTATATTCAAATAACGTGCATTTGGTGACTTTCCTCTAGCAACCAAATGGGGATTGTCAATCCCTAATAGATCTATTCACAATTATTTACGTTCACTTTTCAAGTGATTAAGGTTCATGATCGAGGGACTTTTGGCAATAGCTACTTAAGCAATAATAGATCAGGAAAAGACTTGTGTTCGGTTTTTGAGCATGTATCCCCCCCACAGAAATCAGTTAAGTGTGGGCTATGAACTCACCTTAGTAGGATAGTAGAATAATTGTAATCTCAACGATGCAAGGCAACGGCTTCACACACAACCTAAATGATATGGCACGTTTCAGTTGTTAAGTCTCGTTTTATTGCGAACGTTTATTATTAATCATAAGAAATCGATAAAGCGCATACGTGATGTGTTACGTCGTATAAAAATAAATAATGGTTACGTTTTGTTTTATTCGTAATATATATATATATATATATATATATATATATATATATATATATATATATATATATATATATATATATATAAAATAAGTTACGTTTTATTATTTATCGTTTTAATATATATTCAAATATATATATATATATATATATATATATATATATATATATATATATATATATATATATATAAGTATAAATATATATAAAGTTTTTATTAAAATCAATATTGCCATTCAATCCTTTATGTTTCTCAATTTTACACTTTTTACACTTAACGGAAAACATTTACATCGTTAGTCCAAAGATTATATATATTTACATTTTTAGTCCAAATATCAAATATTTACATTCATAATCCTTAAGTTTCAATATTTACGGTTTATACCCTTAAAAAAATAGTTTTTATACTTTTCACCCAAGTTTACAAATTTGGCAATTTTAGTCCTTAACTCTCGTACATTTGCAAAAATGGTCCAAACTTTACCAATTTCAAAACTTAGCATTTTTATTAGTTTTCAATAAGCTCAAAAGGTTTCAAACAGCTTATACCAACAGCTTATTAGTTTAAAAAGTGCTTATTTCATTAATTGGGCCTAACGATCAAGGCCCGTTAAGGTTTTATGATCCAAGAGGTTTGGGGGAACACTAGGTGTATAGAAATCCATCATTTTAAGTTATAAAAACATTTCAAAACAGCTTATATACGCAGCTTATTGTAATAAGCTAAAATGAGCTTTTTGGGCTTTTCGGCCCACTTAAGGTTTTTAAGTTTCTAAAAACTGGTTTCCATAGCGATTTACTTTAGGTCTCGTTAAGTGATCAAACTGAGTTATTAGGTCGACTTATTTATCATTCCCGTTAGTATTTCAAGTAAACAATTAGATCGTGTAAAAATATAGGTGGGTCGTGTGTCTATATTTCATAATATACGATCAAAGTAAATGGGGTGCGATAAGTTCTTTCGTTAGTATAATAGTGTTGAAATTTTCTAAGTCTCTTTATAGTATACGTGCATGTCCATATGACTTAGAATCGTATGATATTTAGTATATACATATAAGTATAAGCTCGAAATACTTATGTAGGCTCGTTTGTAACTTGGTAAATATGTAGTTCGTTATATAATATGAGCATGTTATGTTTTAGTTCCTCATTTTATTTAGACGAAGTGTTCGTGCAAAATAAGTGATACGTGTATATATCTATATAAGAAATAAAGATTTGTAGGTCTCACCTCACCTCAAAGGTGGAGTTAAACGATGAAAATGGTTCGTGTATATGGTTCAACACCTCGTGGTTCACTTCAGGTTCCTCCAAGGTTCAAATAGCTCCTATCCTTGCTTCCTAGGTTCGTTTTGAGATGTGGTTCTCCTAGCAATTCGTTCGTCCCTCCATCACTCTCTCTCGTTAGTATTTTTAGTAGTATGGTACGTATAAGTGTAGTATTAGTTTGTGCTTGCATGTAGACGTTATATAGTGAGTTTTGAAAGGTATATGCAAGGTAGGTTCACGTGATTTTGAATGTAGGATAGATACGAACGTTTTGCACCACCTTTCTTGTCCAATCGGTTACTTACAAAGCTAGGATTGTGTCATAGATCTTCTATTCATTCCTGACAATGATCATTGTGCATAGTGTTCGCTTACTTGTCATAGGGGAAGAGGGGAGGCATGGAAGAAGCCTTGTGCCACGTTTTGGCCTTATCTCCATGGATGGTTTCATGCTTTGTGTTGTACATTTTTAATATAGTGAACGAAGGTGAGTGAGTGAAGTTTTGGTCTCGTGTGTATCCTTGGTACTAGGCAATTCATAATGTGCAATAACATTGGTTCTTTATGTGTAAAAATCGTACGATAGAAGGGTGGTTTTGGGCGTGGTCACGACAGAAAGAAAGAAAAAGAAAACAAAATATTAAAGGGTGCGTTTTGGGCTTGTAACTTGGGCTCAGGATTTGTGTGTCGGCCCAAGCAAAAGAAAAATGAAAAGGAGTACGTTTGGTTGTGTATTGTGTAACCGTGGCCCATTGGGTGTTGGGGGCCCACCTAGTGTGTCTCGATTATCATGTCGAAGTTCAAAAATATTAGTGAGCATTCTTGGGAAGTTTCGTAGGTTCGGGGAATATATAAATAGTATATGTTATTTAGACGAAACATATTATTAAATATAAACGCGTTATATAATTATTTATCGTTCGCAATAATTATAGGCAACCTAGGTTGTGTGTAAGCATCGTTCCTAGGTAAACGGTCAATCACAGTTATCGTAGTGGTTCAATATCAAGCCATATCAAAAAAAAATTGTGTTACCAGTAAAATGGTGTTAATTCCTTGTAACATTGTTTTATTTATTTGTTTGCATTTACTAATCGTATGGGAAATTTACGAGAGGTTACATTACCTACCTCTTACAGGGAATTCGGTCCCGAAATTGTAGTCTAAGATAGTTGTCGAGGGTGTCTTAGGTGAAGAGATGTGGGTACTTGGAGCGAATCTGATCCTCGCGCTCCCAGGTATATTCCGGTCCTCGCTTGGAGTCCCAACGAACTTTGACAATAGGGATACGGTTTTGTTTTAGTTGTTTGACTTCTCTATCCATGATTTCAATGGGTTCCTCGGTAAAGATAAAGTTATCATCTAGTCGAATCTCTTACAATGGAATCACTAGAGATTCGTCGGATAAACACTTCTTAAGGTTTGACACATGAAAGGTGTCGTGAATCCGACTAAGTTCTTCGGGTAGTTCTAGTCTATAAGCCAGGGGTCCTATCCTTTCCAGGATTTTGAACGGACCGATGTATCTGGGGTTCAACTTTCCATGCTTTCCGAATCGTACCATTCCCTTCCAGGGAGATACTTTCAATAAGACTCTGTCTCCTATTTGAAATTCCATGGGTTTCCTTTTTAGGTCTGCGTAGCTTTTCTGTCGGTCTCGGGCTGCTTGTAAGTGTTGTTTAATCTTAATGATTTTCTCGGTTGTTTCCCTAACAAGGTCTGGTCCTATAAGTTTTCTTTCTCCGACTTCTGCCCAACAGACGGGCGATCTGCACTTTCTACCATACAGTGCTTCGAATGGTGCTGCTTTTATACTGGCGTGGTAACTATTGTTGTATGAAAACTCTGCTAATGGTAAGTGCTTATCCCAACCTTTTCCAAAATCAATAACGCATGCTCGGAGCATATCTTCCAAGGTTTGGATAGTTCTTTCACTTTGACCATCAGTTTGAGGGTGGTATGTGGTGCTCATATCTAGTTTAGTTCCTAAGACTTTCTGTAATGATTTCCAAAAGTGAGAGGTGAAACGACTATCTCGATCCGAGATAATCGAAATTGGTACTCCATATCGAGTGACAATTTCCTTCACATATATCTGAGCTAGTGTATTCATCTCATCGGTTTCTTTGATGGGTATAAAATGAGCGGATTTTGTTAGACGATCCACAATAACCCATATTGTGTCGTGTCCGGATGAGGTTCTTGGAATTTTGGTGATGAAGTCCATAGTGATTCGTTCCCATTTCCACATAGGAAGTTCTGGTTATACAAGTAAGCCTGAAGGTTTCTGATGTTCTGCCTTTACCCTTGAACATGTTAAACATTTACTGACATATTCTACGATGTCAGCCTTCATGTTTGGCCACCAATATAGTCTCTTTAAATCCTGATACATCTTGTCGGAACCTGGATGAATGGAGTATTTTGACTTGTGGGACTCATACATGATGAGCTCACGAATACCTCCGATCATAGGGATCCAACTTCTGTCCTTGAAACATAGTGTTCCATCGGATTTCTTCACGAAACCATTCTTATTCTCGGGCATACCGTAAATCTTTTCTTTGGGTCGGTTTTCTTCTTTAAGTGCTTCGTTCCACGCGGTAAGGATTTGGGATGGAAGGGGTGAGTGGATAGTCATCCCTAGTGATCTAACTCGAAGGGGTTTCAATCGTTCTTTTCGGCTTAACGCATCTGCTACTACATTAGCCTTTCCTGGGTGGTAACGGATCTCACAATCATAATCGCTGAGCAACTCTAGCCAGCGACGTTGCCTCATATTCAAATCCTTCTGATCCAAAATGTATTGAAGACTCTTGTGGTTGGTGTATACGGTACATTTGGTGCCATATAAGTAGTGTCTCTACAACTTGAGCGCAAACACTACAGCTCCTAACTCCAAGTCATGAGTCGTGTAGCTTTCCTCATGTATCTTCAGTTGCTGAGATGCATAGGCTATCACTTTGCTTCTTTGCATCAAAACCGCTCCTAGTCCATGATAAGATGCGTTGCAATATACTATAAAGTCCTCATTTCCTTCTGGGAGTGCTAATATTGGAGCTTCACAAAGCTTTTGTTTTAACAACTGGAAGGCTGCTTCTTCCTTTTCTTCCCAGATGTACTTCTCATTCTTTTGGGTCAGTTTAGTCAAAGGTTTTGCAATCTTGGAGAATCCTTCTATAAATCTTCGGTAGTAACCTGCGAGACCTAAAAATTGACGAATCTCCATGGGATTTGTAGGAGATGACCAACCTTTAACAGCCTCAATCTTTGCAGGGTCTACGTGAATGCCTTGACTATCGATGATGTGTCCTAAAAATTGTACGGTGTGGATCCAAAAGTCGCATTTAGAAAACTTAGCGTACAATTCTTCCTTCTTGAGCAATTTTAGAATGATTTGTAAATGTCCCGCGTGTTCTTTTTCGTTGTGAGAGTAGATCAAAATATCGTCGATGAATACTATTACAAACTTATCCAAGTAAGGTTTGCATACTCGATTCATTAAATCCATGAAAACTGCTGGTGCATTGGTCAGACCGAACGGCATTACTTGAAATTCGTAGTGACCATAGCGCGTTCTGAATGCAGTTTTCGGAATATCTTCTTCTCGAACTCTTAGCTGATGATATCCTGATCTCAGATCAATTTTTGAGTACACACTTGATCCTTGCAAGTGGTCAAACAGATCATCAATTCGAGGTAATGGGTATCGATTCTTTACCGTAAGTTTATTCAACTCCCGGTAATCGATGCACATTCGAAAGGATCCTTCCTTCTTCTTAACAAATAAAATTGGAGCTCCCCAAGGTGATGAGCTTGGTCGAATAAATCCTTTATCCGGTAATTCCTTTAGTTGTTCTGACAATTCTTCCATTTCAGATGGCGCTAGCCTATATGGTGCTTTAGCTACTGGTGCCGCTCCAGGCACTAGTTCAATCTGAAATTCTACTTGATGTACTGGTGGAATACCAGGTAATTCCTCAGGGAATACTTCAGGAAAATCCCTAACGATAGGTACGTCATCAAACTGCTTTTCGGATGACCTACTTTCCGTAACTTGAGCCATGAATACTTGGCATCCTTCTTTCATGTATTTTATTACTCGCATACATGAGATAATTCCATATCGAGGTTTTCTTTTGTCGCCCTGGACAATGAGTGTTTCATCCTTGAGTGGTATATGGACGGCCTTTTCGTCACAGTGAATCCTAGCACGATGGTGGGATAGCCAATCCATGCCGACGATAGCATCGAAACTACCAAGTTGAACTGGCATAAGATCAATGGCAAAAGGTTTTTCGGACAAGGTTAGGGTGCAATCTTTCATGATAGTATTGGTATCTATTAAATTCCCGTCAACCATCTCGACTTCGTAGGTGGTGTTTAGCTTAGAGGGGGTAACATTTAGTAAAGGGGCAAACGTATCTGATATAAAACTCTTATCGGTGCCCGAATCAAACAATACTCTAGCATTATGATGGTTTAGTAGAAACGTACCGGTGACTACATCGGGTCCGTTTCCATCTCCGAGTAGGTACACTCTAGCTTGGGCGTTGGCTGGTTCGTTTCCTTTTGGGTAGTTTCTCCAGATGTGTCCTACTTCTCCGCATCCGAAACAAGTGGGTGGTACAGCTAATGTGTTGCTTCCCGTAGCAGGAATCTTACAGTTTCTGGTTTGATGCCCGATTTTATGACATTTGTCACATCGGACGGTACAACGACCCTCATGATGAAGTTTGCATCGCTGGCACAGGGGTTTCTGTCGGTTGTACCCTACACCTTCCGTAGCGGTGTAGACTCGGGGTTTTTCTTGTCTTTGATTCTGCTGCTGAGTGCTTCGAGTGTTGTGATATGGTTGGTGGTTCCGATTATTGTTGCGTTGGTTGTTGTTGCGGTGATGATTGTTGTAGTTTTGCTGGTTGTTGTTGTGATGGTGAGTGGTTCTTTTATCGTCCAATTTCCTTTTAAGTTCATTGCATTTCACTTCTCGATCTAGAAGTTTCTGAGCAAGTTCCATTGCTGCTTCCAAGGTTGGTGGATTTGCTGAGGTGACATTTCCTTCAATACTCCTAGGGAGTCCTTCGACATATTTCTTTAATGTCTTCTCATGATCGGGTACCATGGTAGGGCATAGTATCCTAAGTTCTTGGAATCTCCGGTTGTAACTTCTCAAATCAACTCCTTTCACTATTAAGGCATGGAACTCATCTTCGAGTTTTCACAGTTCGGAATGGGGACAATATTTCTTTAGTATTTTAGCCTTGAATTCAATCCAAGTAAGCTGATGTGCTGCTTCTGCTCCTAGTGTTTGAACGGTAGAGTTCCACCAGGATAGAGCGTCTTGCATTAGTGTTCCTGTTGCGAAGCTTACCTTGTTGTTTTCCGAGCATCCACTTCTTTGGAAAAACAGTTTCACTTCTTTCAAACCATTGAGCTAATTTCGACACTCCTTCAGTTCCTTTGAAATACGTAGGTTGACACGCTATGAAGTCTTTGTATGTGCAGTAGCGGGGTGCCAGTGCATTTCCGTCTCTATTACGGTTTTGTTCAGCTAAAACGGCATTAACGCCATCAGCGATTGCTTGCTGGATTGCAGCCGGGGACATAACTTCGGGGTTTGCTGGTGCGGCGTTCGTGGTTGATCTTCTAGTTCTAGCCATATTGCTATAAAAGAAGGTATATTATTAGAACATTTATAATAATCTCATCACGTTGAAAATACATATCGAATAGTTAAATATAGGTCGTAATTACAATGATCATCGTAATTTTTCGTATGTTGGGATGACACACATAACAAATAAGTTTGACCTGTATGAACCAATATATTACGATATAATGCAACGTAAATAAAGATAAAATAAACTTCCATAAATCAATGTCACGGTGTTACAACACTTATTTGTACTTGTGCAAATGTTTACAAAACACGACAAGATATTCTTATTTGTAGGACATTGATTTTTCTTAACAAGGTGGTGGTCTCATGGTTTCCCTAAGGCCTTGTCTAGGCGGTTTTGGAGTTCTTGAATGGTAGTGGACATGGTTTCCATGGTTTGATCTCGAGCTCTTTCCCTTTCTCGAGCTTCTAGCAGGGCTTGCCTAAGGCGTAGGTTTTCAGTATTGATCCTTTCAATTTCTCAGTCTAAAGTCCCCAATGCTATTTCGGTTGAAGTGTTAGCCCCACATAGAGCTCCTATGAATTCCATTGATTCCCAAAATAAAGAATCCAACTTTTCGACCTTATCCTCTACTGCAAGATGACCAATTATGAGACTGTTCATGTCATCTTCAAAGGATTCTAGAAGTTCCGGTGGAATCTTGTTGAGTATACTAGCGATGGAATCAAGTCGGTCTTCATGGCGAACCATTCTTGCAGCTAACATTGGTATGGTATGGTGTATGGGTTCCCCAGTGACTGGCAGTATTCGGGAGGTAGAGTAAGAACTTTCCCCAAGTTCCCTTGTTGTTGGTGTTCCTTCTTGAGATCTCCAATATCGCATAATGGACAACAAGAAAGACCATTTACGAGCATCTGCCCACTTGTGGGTCCTTCGGCGACTACGGTGAATACTAGATTCTGAGGCGGTTGGGCGGATTGGGTAAATCTTTCGGTGAGGTGTTAGAGGGACACTTTGGTAAGGTGCTGGTGGTGATGCTAGTGGAGGTGATACTATAGGTGATGGTGTTAGTGGCACAGTAGTAGTTTGGCTGTAGAAGATAGTTGGTACTGGTGGTGCAGGTGGTGATGGCACAACTGATTCAGGTGGTATGACAAGAGTTGGTGCTGGTACAGCAGTACTTGCTTCATACGGCTGAAGTTGTCTAATTTGCCTAGATCAGCGAATCGGACCAGATGTTGCCAGAGGAGAAGCCTCTGTGTCAGATGCTGGCAGAAATTGCTGGCTTTGCACGTATCTGTCGGTAGCAGGAGACATAGGCATAGGTGAGGTAGCATAGGCTGAAGTAACATCTTCAGTTCCTGAGTTTGAGGACAAGCTGATAGGGTGGGTGTTCGAAGACATGATACTGTAATAAATTTCCTGATTAATAAATGTAAGCATAATTATAACCAATTTAAAAATGCTATAAAGGTAAATAATAGTTTTTACCAATTACTGGGATGCGTAGGCATGAAGGGCGTAGGATGGTATTTTATGAAAATTTTGTCCCGTTTAAAGTGTAGTTATAGTCCAATGTTCCAAAAACACTTGGTTCACTATAACCGTAG
Organism: Artemisia argyi; assembly: GCA_030686995.1. Classification (NCBI taxonomy): domain Eukaryota; kingdom Viridiplantae; phylum Streptophyta; class Magnoliopsida; order Asterales; family Asteraceae; genus Artemisia; species Artemisia argyi. The sequence continues at coordinate 187,376,543 of CM060684.1, forward strand.
CTCTGATGCCAATCTATAACACCCCCAAAATCGATCAATACAGCGGAAGACTTAAAATGTCAGCGGAAGACTTTTGGGGTATTATATTGTGGATCTTTTGTCACAATTATAGAAAATGATTCAAGTGATCGTTTTAAGTTTTATTTAAAATACCAATTATTCATAATTCCAAGAGAATTCGTTATTTAACAACAAGTTTTATTTGAAGAGAAATAAACGTTTCTTTATTTGCCCACTTCGTGCCGTTGACATCCATTCCATTTAGTTACCTGAGATAAACATGCTAAAAGTCAACAAAAGTTGAGTGAAATTCATAGGTTTATATTTAAGAGTTTGAACACAAGAGATAGATGTTTATTGATGAGGCGAAAAATGATCCATTTTTAGGGGGTCATTTAAGCCCGAATCCGACTTTATTTGATCAAATATTGCCCTAAATCGTTCCTTTTGTGATTTTAGTTGTTTGGAGAGTGAATTCTGGAAAAGAAGCTATTTTGGACGTTTTTGGAGCATAAAAGTGAAGAAAACGGCAAAGTACCAAAAATCCATGCTGAAGATACAAGGTGACGGCGTCAAGACCACCATCTTGACGGCGTCAGACATGAAGAATTAAACACCGTAGCTGGTGACGGCGTCAGAAGGCTTTATGACGGCGTCCAAGTGGCAAGAATAAAATACCGTGGGTGGTGACGGCGTCACATAGGCCGTCATAAGTGGATCAAGGCCGTCCGAGGAAGTATATGGCGGCGAGGTGACGGCGTCAGAAGTAACTCTTGACGCCATCAGAGTGTTTTTCCTATATATAGTTTTCTAGTTTTTTTTTCATTAAAAAAAGAGAGAAGTTTTGGTGAAACCCTAAAGACAATTTTGGTGCCTCTTTTATAGGTTTTTCAAAGGTTCCAAACCCTTGAGACCTTGCATTGTAATTGAGATAAGTATACTTTCAATTCAATCAATATGTCTATGTGTTGGTTGTTTATCTTTTGTTCTTATCTTAATTCTACTATGCTAGGCCAGATTTCCTTTGTGTTTGCTTAGATCTAATGAAACCTAGATGTTGATTATGTGTTGATTACTTGTCTATTCTTGTTTTGGATGAATGATATTATATGTTAGGCTTAAGAAAACTGGCAGATCTCCAAATGGTAACATGCTTGAACGTCTTAAGAAACATGAACCGAGGCGTACTAGGTCTTTATTGGTTGTATTTAATGCATGAGCCACTGTTTACAATCCCTATAGTTGTGTTGGGTCATGGTGTAGGAGGAGATAAGAGCTCATAGAGTTGGGGAGTTATGTATGCCACCCCACGAATGGTATTAAGGAATACAATCCGTCATCCATACAAGTGTAACAAGTAATTGACATGTAAAAGATATCTAGGGAGTAATGAAGTCTAACTAAACACAATTTCTCCAACCACTGCTCACAACCTTAGTTTAATTAGTTTAATTTCATTTTCATTAGTTTATTTCAATTATATAATAGCTTTGGGTTAGTTGAATAGCAACTAATTCCGCCCACTCTTCCAAAACCCGAGATTTTACTTGCTTTCATTAAAATATAAAAAATACAAAAATAATCATCTTTCACCTCTAGAACTATTAATTAGGTTTTCTAATCCTAGCGACACTATTCCTAAGCTGAACGATCAATCCCCCGGTACTTGTCACTATACTATACTACAACGATCAGGTACACTGCCTGGTGGGGGTTGTAAGCTTCTCGAGATCCCTCGAGAGGTAAAGCAAGGTGCGATTCCTACGCATCAAGTTTTTGGCGCCGCAGCCCGGGGAATAGTTATTGTGTAGGTTAGGATTTCTTTTTATTAGGTCTACTTGCTAGATTCCTTTCTAGTAAGATTTTTTCTTTTTATTTTTAGGTCTTCTTTAGTCTATCTTAATTCTTCGTGCCTTTGTTCGTAACTCTTTTCCATCCGACATCATGGAAGCTGGTAACATCTTTGAACCCATCATCCCACCACAACAAAACCCACCATTAGAACCCCTTAGGCCCCGAACCTTAGGAGAGTATTCCCGACCTAGCCACCAAGGCTACCGAAACACCATTGAGCTCACCGGAGCCAATGTGACCCCCTTGCGATCCGACACCATCCGGTTGGTGCAAAGCGGATGTGCATTCCATGGACTTCGTTCCGAAGATCCAAACCAACACCTTAAGGATTTCCTCAAAATCGTAGATTCCATAGAACTAGGTGTTGAAACTAGAGAGACTACCCGTTTACGCCTATTCCAATTCTCTCTACGGGATCAAGCTAGTCAATGGCTTGAGCGTTTACCCGCGGGATCCATCACCACATGGGATGATCTCACCACTCATTTCCTTGCTCAATTTTTCCCACCGGGGAGAACTACTAAGCTTAGGAATGACATCTTGATGTTCCAACAACGTCAAAATGAATCTCTTTATGAAGCATGGACTCGTTTCAAGGACTTACTCCAAAAAGTCCCTCATCATGGCATAGATCTTTGGCTCCAAGTCCAAATTTTCTATGATCATATCGACATCTCCACGAGGCGAACCATTGACCAATCGGCCGGTGGTAAGCTACGTGATCTTAGTGCGGAACAATCATGGGAACTCATAGAAGATCTTGCTCTCTATGACAATGAAAGTTGGAATGATCCCCGTGATTTGAACAAAACGGTCAAGGCAATATCTTTGCCTTCTAACAATTCAAGCACTCCTGACCGTAGGATCATGGAACTTGAGGACCAAGTCAAGTTTCTCATGAAACATTTTCGCTACTTCACTTTATTTCCTTTTGATGATATTGACATTCAGTGTACTTTGTCAATTCCACTAGTTATTTTATTGTTCAACTCTGAGTGTGAACATTCTTCTTATGCCTTTGAAGCACGTATAATGTTTTCGTTATCCTCTCTTTTGAAATCTTCCAATTGATGGGAGTACGACCTTAACTTGTCATCTCAAATCGTGTCATCCTTTGGCACTTACCTTTGCGAATGCGATTAACTAATGTCATATTATTATTCTCGTTACTTCTTCTTATGATTTTGATGAATCATATCGTTAATTTGACATCCTTTTATTTATTTTAGTACTTGATCTTGCTGTGTATTTTTTTTTTGTGATGGACTTACTTAAGTAGGATGATTTATAATCGTCTTATTGAAATGAATTGGGACGCTTCTTCATTTGAATAAGGAAATTATAAACCGCCGAACCATAAATTCATAAATCTTCACTTACATGGATCGGGACGCCTCTTTATGTAAGTGACGAGTTATGAATGAGTGGGCTTATGTGTATCTACCATAGCGTGTGTACGAATCATTCTTTGGGCTATGAACTCTTCTCGACTCGTAATTTGTTACGTTGCTTTTTTTTCCGATTTTGTATCAACCGCCGCGAGCTTGATAAGCTAATAGTAATGTACTATTATTCACTTTCACAAATTGACGACTTGATAAATTCCTTGTCTCCTATTTTCTTATTGCCAACACTTTTGTTCTATCCTTTCCTTTCAGGACCCTCACGACATTCAAATCGTTCCCTCATACCACTGCTTACACATTAGGTGATTTCTATCACTTGTTCTATCTTCGTTGCTATCTTGTTACTTTGTCAAAATTCCGAGCACAAAATGCATTAAACACCTCCATGGACTTCTATAAAATTTTATGCGTCTTTATGAAAATTTTACAAATACTTCACAAGTGTTTAAATTACCAAAAATGACCTTCTTAAGTTAAAGAGTCAGTTCTAACCAACCCTCTTTTGTAAAAACCATAACTAAATTTTTAATGACACCATGCCCTATCTTTCAAATTCATATTTTATACATCACATTTTAATCACGTCTTAAGGATATGACCGATTTAAACCTCGTTTCAACTAATGATTCCTAGAGATTTGAAAATAGACATTCTACAATCACAACCTTAAACCCGAGTTTCAACATGGTTTTTATACATGCTTACATACCAAAAATCTTTAAAACGACAAAAAAAAAATGATTAAGAAGAATTGAGCGCCGGGACGTCGCTCTCTTAAGGGGTACGTGCTGTGACATTTCAAAAAAAATTCATGTCATTATTTTACTATTTACAATTACTAATTATCTTATTTTAAGTAAATTAGATTTACCGATAGAGTTTAACCGTGTACGTCGTGACACGTACCTGTAATTTTTTTTTATTATTATCATTATTATTTTTTTCTTTTCTTTCCGGACTTATTTTATAATAAATTATAATCGTTATTACTCATATTTCATTTTTAAACTTTTCTTTTGAACTCATTTGATTTGAAAACGATAAATTATCTCGCAATGAGTGAAAAACTACCCACAGCGCGTACTGACATGATAATAATTAATTTTATATTTAATTATCATAAATTATTTTAATAAACATATTAAAATAAGTTATTTATTATTTTATAAAAACGTTTTCTATAAATGCAAATTTTTAGGTTTCTTTTATATTTTTACGGACCAAGCATACCCGTGATACCATGTATACACTTAAAAAGAAAACAAAATAGGATAACCTAACCATTTTAATTTCATTTTATTATTGGATCGGATATTATTATTTTGGAACGGGTTTGGTTTGAGAAGATATTTGGTTATTTAAGTTTCGGGTTTGCTCCGTGTATTGACACCGGGCTACTAAATCCCCCAACACCTATTATTATTATTATTATTTAAAAAGTTTATTATTTTTTTTAGTGTAATTACTTAAAAATCGTCCTTGTGCCTGCATTTTTGATAAGCAACACACAACCATCACCAATATTTCACCAACTCTCTCTCTCTTCTTTTAAACATAACACCACCGCCACCCTTATTCCACCATAGCGTCGCCACCACTACCCTCACACTAAAAACAACACCACCATCTTCACCATCTTTTCGAGATCTATCTTTTGGTACCAACCACGCGCTCTAACTCCCACCCTAACACCTATTTCGAATCGAAATCACCACGTTATCACAAACTACACCATCTTTCCTCTTGGGTTTTTGGTTGTGACGCGAGTTTGATACTCGGTTTGTACTTTGGGTCGCGTTTGGTTTTGGTTGTGGCTCGTTGGAGCTTGGCCGAGACCCATGGTCTCGGTGTGACTAGGCTCGTTTGGTTCGAGTTAACCACCTCCACACCACCGGCCACCTTGCTGCCACACCTACCCCGCCGTCACCACCGTTCCTCTCCTCCTCTTGGTATGTCAACTCGTAAATCCCGTCTTGTGCTATTTTTGTTTCCTTAATTTGATTTAATTTCGATTGTTGCATGTGATGGATCTTGCGTGATTAGGACTAGATTGGGTTGATGTTCAATTGAACAAATTAGATGGTTATATGTGATATTAGAGGTATTGTGATTGTATTTTTGAGTTGAAAATGGTTTTTGGTGCACATTGAAACAAGTAAAATTCGTGCAGATTCTGCGACACGCAAATCGAGGTATGAAATTTTATAAAAACTGATTTTTGATTTGATATTGTGAAAGAGCTTATTTTCATGTTCGTTTTGGTAATTTGAACGTCCCGTAACTCCTAATAACGAAGAAGTTATGGTCGAATGAAGTTTAGAAAATTTATAAATCTCCAAACAGCAACTAGCTAAATATTTGAATCAGACCAGATTCGAAAATGGCGATTTTGAGCACTTTCGGGGCCGTTTCAGCCTTCCGGCAAAACACGAAAGTTGTTCGGACCAACGTTTTACATGAAATCTCTTTGAAGTCAAAACTGTGAAAATGGGTTCTAACGGGTCAAAACTGGAAGTCAAACTTCTGGAATTTTGTTAAAAAGTCAAACGTTCAGCAAAGTTCTTGTAAGGGCAAAAAGGTTATTTTCTGTTCTGTTTCGGCTTTTCGCCAAAACTGAAAAGTTGTTCAAAATAATGTTTCGCTTTTATCATGTAAACTTCATAATTTATCGAGTTAAAAAGAATAAACTACACTATGTGCCGATATATACATAATTGTATACTTTATGTAGTATTTTTATAAAAAGTCAAAGTAAAAGTCAAACTTGTGTTTAAATTGACGTTAACACGTCGTATGGGATAAAATAGGTAATAAACTATCGTGATTAATATTTTCGAGAAATGTAAATATTCCGAGACTGTTGGTCGATATAAATGGAAAGACTAAAAATAGTAATTTTTACTAAGTGTCAAATGTAATTTATAAAAAGGTGGTAAAGGACTAAGTCATTTACTTGATAATTATTGAGTATAAAATACTTAAGTGATGAAAATATGAATTGGTAATAAACTTCCTAAAAATGGTGATTGTCCGAGATTTGTAACTTTACAAAAATAAAAGTTTCTAAAATGAAGTTTTTAAATGAAATGTCCGTAACTTAATTACGTGGGGTATTTGGGGATTTACTCACGCAAGTAGGTTCTCATCACATGTATATAATCAGTATATATATAAGATATCGTCATGATGATGCACGCATCGTCCAACGTAATTTTCGACTTCGTAACTTAGCGACTATATTTTAGGTCGTGATCGCGTACTTGGATTTCGGGTTAAGTTTTATTGGTTGATCCTCGACTTTGATCAAGGTAAGTTCATAGCCTCGCCTTTACTCTTATTTAAATGTTTTATAAACCTCGCGAGGGGGATACATGCTAGTTTTATAAACTGAATACAAGTATAAATTTTTGGTATGCTTGACCCGATTACAAGATTATAGACATTGAGTATTTCTTGCCAATTAAGTCCCCATCATGAACCGTTAATTTCGTTGGAAACGCTAGTATTATGAATATGCATATTGGGCATTGACCAGCCTGGCCGAGTGAGTAGCGCTCACCTTTTAACGGTCACATAATATTGAGAGGTTGAGGTAAATGGCAAATATTACCCTACCGGGGCAACTATTAAAACTAGGTTAAGGTTCGGTTTCATGAGCTCTATACTATAATCTGATTACCCGACATGTATTTGTTATATGTCTATTGATAAATAATACTTGTATTCAACTGCTTACTTATTAAACTCTATGAATTCACTCAACTTTATGTTGACTTTTTAGCATGTATTTTCTCAGGTTTTATTTGCTAGCTGAGCATTGGGAGCAATCGGAGTCGCGTGGATATCAAATATTGAAGGACTTGTTTTCTTCACATTCGATTATTATTTTTTTTTTTTAATATGCAGATGAGTCATGTTTGAACTCTTGAAACTTAAAGTTTTGAATAAAAATTGTTGGGACCTTTGTACTTTGATTTATCAAATCGAATGTGACATTTTATTAAACGTCTCTTTTGAGGTCGTTTTTGTGTAACTTGTGTGTATGAACTATGAAGTGACACCCAAATTGGTATTCCGCTGCGTTGTAAAATTTTGGGGGTGTCACAATTATGTTGTTTGGCCTAGTCTTAACTCCAACCTAAAGGTATTTTTGCAAAAGATAAGTGTAAGGGGAAACCCCAAATATGTTTTTAAGAAACAAACCGATCATGATTCTCCACAATATTTAATGAACATGTATATTCGTATTTGTTAGAGTCAAATGCTTGTATCGAGTCATAATGAAGTTTTGCAGGATTTTCCAGGAAGTAGGACAAAGTTTTTCCAGAAATTTTCCGGAAACTTAACATAAGAATTTCTGCAGGTTCATTCTGACGGCGTCAAGGTATTGCTCTTGACGGCGTCAGGAGTCAAAAATCTGGAAATTTTACCGGTTTTGTTTTTCTAACGGAGTCTTATGGTTTTTGTGAATTATTAAGTTTTATAATCTCCAGGAAATCTGCAAACTTCATTCCACAAGCATTATATCTTACTTTGTTTTCCAGGATTTAGTAACTTATATAGGATGCCGCCGATTTTACGCGAGGTTGCCTTGTCTACTTTTGTCAGGATTTACAGGTTATTTATGACAAGAAGATGATTTATATTCTGGAAGGGAAGCTTTGATTGCTCATTTTCTTGGAGGAAGATTTAACCTGGCCAACCTAAAATCCATACCGAGTGAATCAGGGGAGTATTTGATTCCATTCTCTTTACTTTTTCACTTTTACATTCTTTACTTGAACATTGGGGACAATGTTCATCCTAAGTGTAAGGGGAGGGTAAAAAGATGATACCTTACATATGCACTTTCGCTTGAGTTTATTTTGTTTGATAGTAGATGTGTAATAAAACTATGAGAAATACTTGTTAGTGTAATTTTAGCGCCAAATTTAAAATTTTTTACAACATTTAGGAGTGAAACTTTAGCCATAGCAAGCGTCTCATGGATAGGAGGTTGTATGACTAGCACATAACCGTATATTCAGAAAAATTTTCCACCCAAAAATGTGAGGTTCGCCTTTAGTTTTGATAGGAAAAGCATTTATTATTAGTGCTTATGAGTGTACCGGTAGCATTTAGATTCTAGAACTTGCGTTAGTGATGCATCCCGAGACCGCTAGTGAGACTACATTCATGTAGTAGGATTTACTACATGATAAGAGGCATTACGATTACCCTTGTGTTAAACCCGTATTATAATTACTTGACCATTTAAGTCATATTACTTGACTAGTTAAGTCAACTAATTTTTCCCACACCCTTTGCATTGTACTCATTTTTAGTACACAATACCCCTAGTACACCCCTCCGAGCCTATCTTTTCGTTTCTAACTTTAAGCATTTTACTTAAAGGAAGAATTTGTTACACCCCACTTAAATGTACAACCAAATCGCCTTAGCCTTCCGTGTATGCGCTCATTTTTAGTGCGTTATTGTTATTTGTTAAACCCTAGGTTAACTTTCTAATTGATTACATGGTTGCTAAGTCGATTCATATCATTGTACATATTGTTTTGGGACGATTGGGACTCATGGGTAAGTACTTATTTTATGGAGTAATGGGGAAGAACATCACAATATTACCCCCATATGTACGTTAATCTTAAAAGTGCTCCAAGTGTTTTGATTTTCTTAATTCGAGTCATTAGATTAGTTAATGTAAAGTATGTAAAGATTCAAGTGTAAGGGGATTGCTCAAACCCCTATGATGTATTATTTTGGATGGTAGGGTAAGAGTGTATGCACAAAAAAAAAAAAAAAAAAAAAAAAAAAAAAAAAAAAATTAAATTAAGAAAAAGAGAAAAAAAATAGAAAAAGGAGAAAGAAAGAAAAAAAAACATACGGACTACCATCCCGTTTTCATTCTATGTTCATTTTATGTTTTTGTTATTTTTCATTTATTAGCTTAAGTCGAGTCTAGTCTTGGCTTAGCAACGCCATCTTGTATATGTAATTTACTAAGATTGTTAACTCGCCACCAGTAAAATTCCCTTTATCCAACAAAACCGTGTATTTCATATCCATACACCTAACGTTATAACCCTTTAAAAGACCTCTTTGATAGTTTATCCTAGGTGCTTACGCCATGTGGTGGAGGTTTGATCCTTTCCCAAGCCTATGGTAATCTATTTTGCTATGACAGGTAGTGAGAGATATCTTCCATTTCCATAATGTTATATTACTTTATTACACCCGAGAGATGTGAGTATCTAAACACTATTTGTGAGGTGATTGTGTATGACCTCCGTGCTTGTCTATTGGTCTTTAGTGAAACGATTATTTGTTGTAATTACTTTTATATTAGTGTTAAATGACCCCTAACTTGTCTTTTGAATAGAATAAAAGCTCATTTGCTTGAGGACAAGCAAATCTCAAGTGTAAGGGTATATGATGAGGCGAAAAATGATCCGTTTTTAGGGGGTCATTTAAGCCCGAATCCTACTTTATTTGATCAAATATTGCCCTAAATCGTTCCTTTTGTGATTTTAGATGTTTGGAGAGTGAATTCTGGAAAAGAGGCTATTTTGGACGTTTTTGGAGCATAAAGTGAAGAAAACAACAAAGTACCGAAAATCCAAGCTGGAAACACAAGGTGACGGCGTCAAGGTATTACTCTTGACGGCGTCAGACAAGATGAATATTTTACCGTAGGTTGTGACGGCATCAGATGGAGAGATGACGGCGTCAAAGTGGCCAAGAATATTTTACCGTAGGTGGTGACGGCGTCACCAAGGCCGTCACAAGTGGATCTAGGGCGTCCGAGGAAGTTATTAGCGGCTGGTTGACGGCGTCAGAATTTACTCTTGACACCGTCAGGACGATTTTCCTATATATAGTTTTCTAGTTTTTTTCATTTAAAAAAAAGAGAAGTTTTGGTGAAACCCTAAAGACGATTTTGGTGCCTCTTTTACAGGTTTTTCAAGGGTTCCAAACCCTTGAGACCTTGCATTGTAATTGAGATAAGTATACTCTTAATTCAATCAATATGTCTATGTGTTGGTTGTTTATCTTTTGTTCTTATCTTTATTCTACTATGCTAGGCTAGATTTACTTTGTGTTTTCTTAGATCTAATGAAACCTAGATGTTGATTATGTGTTAATTACTTGTCTATTCTTGTTCTTGGATGAATGATATTATATGTTAGGCTTAAGAAAACTGGCAGATCTCCAAATGGTAACATGCTTGAACGTCTTAAGAAACATGAACCGAGGCGTACTAGGTCTTTATTGGTTGTATTTAATGCATGAGCCACTGTTTACAATCCCTATAGTTGTGCTGGGTCATGGTGTAGGAGGAGATAAGAGCTCATAGAGTTGGGGAGTTATGTATGCCACCCCACGAATGGTATTAAGGAATACAATCCGTCATCCATACAAGTGTAACAAGTAATTGACATGTAAAAGATATCTAGGGAGTAATGAAGTCTAAGTAAACACAATTTCTCCAAATACTGCTCACAACCTTAGTTTAATATTAGCTTAATTTCATTTTCATTAGATTAATCAGTTATAAAGTAGTTTTTGGGTTAGTTGAATAACAACTAATTCCGCCCACTCTTCCAAAACCCGAGATTTTACTTGATTTCATAAAATATAAAAACACAAAAATAATCATCTTTCATCTTTAGAACTATTAATTAGGCTTTCTAATCCTAGCGACACTATTCCTAAGCTGAACGATCAATCCCCCGGTACTTGTCACTATACTATACTACAACGATCAGGTACACTGCCTGGTGGGGGTTGTAAGCCTCGCGAGATCCCTCGAGAGGTAAAGCAAGGTGCGATTCCCACGCATCATGGCCCCAAATGAGTGTTTACCAGACACTCTAATAATAAAGACATGAAATGCATCTGTAATACTGTTGGAGCAACCCAAACACAGATGGAGGAGTCACCCTCAATAGATCTATTCACTCACTCTCGCTTGGAACTTAATTAACGGTCCATGATAATAAAGGGGACTTGTCAAGACGTGGTATTAAGGAAACTTAAGCAATGTAAGGAATTTAATACTTTGGCATTGTACAAAAATAATTAAAGCAGCGTATTCTCCTCCAAAAAGTAATTCAAATCGTATAAAAGTATAAAACAAGTATTTAAGCATGTATCTCCCCCAAAGAGTTTATAAAGTAATTAAACAAGTAAAAGTGGGGCTATGACTCACCTGGAGCGATAGCTACGATGACAAGAATGGATACACTGAAATGAGGTTCGATCTCTAACCGCAACCTAATATGAGTAATAACTATCTACCTTAGATCATGACATAATGAAATGAATGCACGTGCACATGATGCCTATACCACTCGTAACTTGGAAATACTAGTTATTGTCAAAGTAAAATAGTTTCCATACTTAGGAAAAATAAGTCCAATTGGAGTTAGAAAAACTTGTCGTAACATATATCGTATAAAAATGTTAGCGTTAATTTCCTCGTATCGAAAACCTTAAAATAACGTCGTTAAGTCGTATAAATATTCTCTTGGGTCATACGTATTTCATTTGTTAAGAATATAGTCCTTAGTAACATTTCTAGAAAATATACCATTTAGTGCGTAAGTTATTATTTTCTAGTAGTGACAAAATATATATATAGTTTTGACGATGTTAAAACGCGTATAACTTGATCGTTTTAAGCTCATTTTACTCGTTCTTTATATCCACGGAATCGTGGGACAACATACTAACATGTTTTTGACAATTTATGACGGCTAGATCAATTTTTATGCTCAAATTTGCCCGTGGGTACTGTTCATCAGCAAGCATTTCCGGAAAATATAGTTTTCGTCGTTAAGCTCGTTTTTAGCGTATCTCCTTCGTTATTAACTCGTTTTAATCCGTTCTTTCGCCCACGGCTTCGTTTTCGAAAGTATTTTCTAAAAATATTACCAAAAGTTACTGTGTAAATTCGGAGTTTTCTGGGTGAACCAAAATAGGACAGCATGTATTTTTACTTGTTCAAAAACCATTTTCAAGGTTTCAATCTAGTTTCTACTTCAACCAAACCACTTTCAATCACCACAAAACTAGTCTAATCCTACCATACACCTTCTTAGGGTGTCATGGGTTCCTAAACATCATAACCAAGTGGATCTAACAAGGATCTAACTAAAATCACTTTCTAGGCTTCAAAAGTTATAAGTTTGTAAAATAAAGTGGTATAAGCAATCAAATGCATAAGATCTTGTATAAAAACCATATGAACATAATAAGAACTTGATAAAATTAGGAAAATTAGTTTGACATACTTACTTGAAGGATGAAGAGATTGGAGGATGAAAACCTAAGTAAACCTTGAGTTTATCTTTCAAAACTCAAAAAGGTATACAAACTAAGCTTGATTATTACTAGATCTTTAAAAAAAAATGGTGTCTTGCTTGTCCTTGTTGTTTTGCCGAACCCAAAAGAAGAAAGAAAAGAGAAGAAACTTTCTTGTGTGAATCTTCCAAATGAGAAAGGATTACTTAGTATATGTTGTGTATTATTGGTTGTAGACAAAAAGGACAAGCATTTATAAGTTGGTAGAAATTTTCAAAGCTTGTAGGAAATGGGAATGGAGGGGGGGCGGCAACACATGGAGTAGAAAGAAAAATGAAAGAGTTGGTGTATTATTGTGTAAGATTATGTTAGATATTATTAGTTTTAGGTGATACCGGGTACCGAGTTAACTAAAAATAAATGTTACCGTGGTGAATAAAATACGACGAAGTTGTAAAAGTTGTAAAATATTATTCCTGGTTAGAATCGAGTGTTAGAAATATTATCGGGTTGAAATATCGCAAACCGACTGAGTAATAAGCTTCGACCGTGAAATATAGTCATTGATTTGAAAACACCGGGTAAATTAATATTATAATTTTTATATTATTAGCATGAATATAAAAATATATTGGGATCATCGTCGGGAGTGTCGGACGTGTTATTCACATTATTGGTCGTTTGTTAACGTTTATTTAAGAATAAACATACGTAAAAAGTCAAATATATCAAAAGTATTAATTTGAATGTATCCTAAGAGTGGAATAGTATGCAAGTGCCATAATAATGATATGCGGACTATTTCTAGTCCGTATGAAATGTCTCAATGATAATGCATGAATTCGCTCCTGAACCAATACGGTTACGCGAATTTGAATACTCGTAAACTAAATTTACGATGACATGAGTAATGCACGTGAATAGTGGTTTTTTTCCGGAAATGAATAGTGTCAAGTGAATAGTAAAATTTTTGAATGCTTCTCGGAATGTCACATTGACCTCAAAAACGATGAATAGTTATTGATGAATAGTAATTTGTGAATAGTAAATTGTCGAGGTTTGGAAAATGACCGGAAATTACGAGTTGTGACAGTCTTCCATTCTAACAGGAACTTCGTCCCGAAGTTCAGTTTGTGTAAGTCTCTAGAATGTTATTGGTGAAAAGATGGTGATAATTGAGAATTTCAGCGAACTTCCACGATAGCAATTCGACTCTGCTTCAACCGTTCGACCTAACAGTCCATGATTTCTAGTTGTTCTCTTACAAGGTTTAGGTTTGTCATTGGGTTGGATTCCTTCCAATGGAATCTTAAGTGACTAATCTGAAAGTCATTTCCTGGGGTTTGAATAGGTGAACCATAGTTGTGTAATCCGGCTATTCTATAACAAGGCTCAAGTCTGATGGCCACTAGGCCTACTCGGTCCGAAATATTACGTGGTCCAATGTATATCAGGTTTAACTTTCCAAATTTTTCCGAATAATATCATGCCTTTCCTAGGCAGAACTTTCAACATGATCTGGCTACCAATTTGAAGTTTTAATGGTTTACAACTTATAGAATTTGTAATTGATTCTTGACTTGTAGGAAATTTCTGGTTATTTCATTAATACCTACTAGACTAGTGAGTTAGGATTTTCCAATTTCGATTCGTCAATGGATAGGGGCACTTCGACCATAGAGTGCGTCAAATGGTGTAGTCTCTAAGCTCGTGTGGTAACTATTGTTATAAAGGAATCTGATTTATGGCAAATGGTTAATCCAACCATTTCTAGAGTCAATCACTCATGCTTTGAGTATATCTTCCTATATTTGAATCGTTCTCTAATTTCTGACCATTGGTCTACAGATGATAGGTGGTGTAGTTCCAAAAGAATCTTAATGAAATTGCTAGGAGTTCGAGATGAATCAAGTTCCTCTATTAGGAGTAATTGAGATGGGTATCATGAATCTTGTTTCGAAATGCTTACAAGGTTAGGTCCGTCAAGGGTGTTGTTGAAAATAATAGATTAGGATAAGGTTGTGATTCCTCCGCAGGAATGTCATGAATTAGGGTCTCTCTCCACCTACGGTGCTTAGTCTCCATTACTAAGATTTTCCCCAAGTTATATGTCATCAAATCACAAAATCCTAAATGTATTAATGTTATAGTATAGTGATTGATTTTCAAAGTTTGTTTTGAAATTGCGTGTTGTGGAAGGATTCTTTACTTTGTATTGAATTGTGCAAACACTTGAGATGTTAAACTCAGTAATGTGTTTAGGATATTTATGAATGAATGTGAGTTAGCACGCGGAATTTACTAAAACACACTAAAGGAACAAAGGTGGTGAATAAGTAAAATGGAATGAGTTGCAACAAGAATAACACAAAATGATTCAATATTATTGATGAAATAATACGGGTGATCTAAACTATCACCAGGATTACAAGTGTAACCTTGAATCTTTGATACGTGAAAGAGTTCAAATATGGAAGTTATGCATGGGTAAGATGATTGTAACAGATGTAGGTTATGCAAGTTATGTGTAGTTCTATATCTAAGAAGGTGTCTTAAGGGTTCCTTTTATAGTATAAGGAACCCTTGTTACAAGTGGTCAAGTTGCTTAATATAATATATTAGAGGTTCATCTTATCCTAATATTACACCTTTCAAGATAAAACACTCCATTACATCTACTGAGACTTATGTACTACTTTTACTTAACGTATAACTTTGTACAAAGACTAATAATACAAGTAAATATCTCTAATTAAAATATAGCAACTTGTTGTGAAAACTGGCAGGACCTTCTTTAACTAGCAGTACCTTCTTACCCAGAAGGTACTGTTAGTATATCTTCAACATCAGCAAACTGAAGAGGCAGGCTTAACTATCACTAGCAGGCTCTTCTGGCAGACTCTTTACCTTGTGCATTTTATTCCCAACAATCCTCCCCTAAACTTGTTATTCCCATACAAAATAACCAAGTTTCTTTTGTGAATAAAATTCATACCTTGAGGATTTGAGGGAACTCTTCCAAAAACTTTATCTAGATCTTCTTAGGCTTTCATACTGATCAAGTATGCTTTCCTTCAATCTTTTGACTGCATCAGTTTCTTCTTCACATAATAGCTTGTTGGAGATCAAGACTGACAACACTTCATAGCTTAAGGGGTACTCTTTTTCACCTAGCATAAAGAGCTCTATTCCACTCTGAGTGGAAAGATGATGAACATGACTCATGCTAAAGTATTCCCATGTAACAGATAAATCATAGTAAGGAAATTTCCAATGAGTATCAGTAGGATTTGGATCATACAATCTGCTGAACTCTACACATAGCTCTTGCTCCTTTGCATCTGGCTTGTATTTGGTTTTCAGCTTCTCTTGAACTAATACCCATAATTCATCTAAATCCATTCTGCTACATGCTCTGAGTAGATTTTCAAAGTTCTTGAAAATCTCAACCTTGTTTCCAACTCTTGTTATCTTCCATGCTTTGCCCAACTTGTCATTGAATATTTCCCAATCTATGACTGGATGCCTTGCATGTAATGGTTCAGCAAAAACAACTTGTGGAACACGGACAACCATTTCTCTTGATTGAACAGGAGGTAATTCTGCTTTTTCTTTTTGTTCCTTCTGATCATCTTCTCTTCCTTTGGAAGGTCTTTCTTGAGTATCCATTAGAAAACTGGTTTTGTTTCTTTTGTAAGCCTCTAAGTATAGAAGCTTCAATTCATCAAAAGATTTATCTTTGAGTTGATGATCTTTCATGTTTACTTCTCTTTTCAGATATATCTTGAAGAACTTCTTCTGATCTGCTTCAGAATGTGGCATTTTGAATCCTTTCTTCTGATTCTTCTGAATCTGCTGATAGACATCATCCAATGCCTCTTGATTGTATTTCTTGGTGATGAAATCATTGAGCTTGATTGTCATTTCTTCTGAGCTAAGAGATTCATCACAAATCAGGGTATAAGCTTCACCTCTTACAATTGGGTCAATGGAGATGATGTATTGCAGCTGAGCATCAAACTTTTCTTGCAGCATTCTTGATTCTTCTTCAGCCCTCAATACTTCTTCTTCATGAAGCTTTTTGGACAACTCTTCATCTACAGCCAATTGTACTTGTTCTTTCTGCTTCATCTTTTTAGGCTTTGGTTCATCATCAACCACAATTTTCTTGCCTTTGTCTTTTGGTGATGATACTGGACTTGGAGCAGCAGATTGCTCATCAGAGACACTAAACCTCCCCTGAGGTTGTGATCCTCTCTTTCTTTTATAAGACACTTGATCAGATCCTTTTAAATTCATATCTAATAGCCTCTGAATCCCCGCAGGCTCTTGCTCTGCTTCAGCAGTATCTGTAGCAGCAGTATCTTTCAAGCTAACAGGCTCTTGCTCTTGAGTAGCAGGCTCTTCATCAATCACTGGAGTTCCTTCATGAAACTGAAATGGAATCTCTTCTTCATCTTTAGAACTACCCATCCTCCCCTTTTTGGAAGAGAGACCCAAACCCTCTGCATCTGAACTTGAGGAACTAGAAACAAACAACTGCGTAGACTTTTTACCCTTCAACAACTTCACTTTCAACTCTAATTTCTCAACCCTCTTAACTAACTTTGTGTTGATCTCTGTAAAATGTTTGTTTTGACTTTCAAGAGAAGTTTGTAAGTTCTGCACTTGCTCTTTTAATTCCTTGATAGTCTAAGCATCTACATTTTGTTGTGGAGGAGACTGAGGTGGTGAGTTATGATGTGATAATGATGGTGATGTTGCAGATGGTGTGTGTGTTTGTTGAGGATATGGTAATGGTACTGTTGATGGTGGTGTGACTGATGGTACTGTTGGTGTGGGTGATGGTACTGGTGATGGATGTGGTGATGAATGATCAGGTTCTTCAGAATTTTGTGGTAACATTTCCTCAAAAAGTGGTACTTCTTCTCCTTGAAAACCAATTTTCATGTTTGAAAACACCTTGTGTGTAAGTTTGGGAGTCTTAAAAGGTTTGTTTGGGGGAAGCAACAAATGTTTGGATTTGTTTATGAGGCACTGAATGAACCTTGGGTACATCAAAAACTTTGTATCACTGTCCACATTTTTAACCAATCCTTCAAAAATGTATTTTGAAAAGTTGAATTTCTTGTTTGTTGCCAGGCAAATGAGAGCTGCAGCCATGTTACCTCTAAATTGCTCCCATGAGGTTTTCTTTTGGCTTAAACAATGAAGGATGGTATGAATCAAAAATCTCCATTGAGGGGCAAAATGCTTTTTAAGAAATGTAAGCTTTGTAGAAGTTACATTATACCCCATTTTTGTCAATTTTTCAAAGATTTCAGTATCAGGTAGTTGACTAATGCCATCTGAATCATCCAAATGAAGATGTCTTCTAATGGATGCTTCGGTAAAAGTCAAGGTTCTACCATCCACTTTGGCCATTAACTCTTGAATCCCATCCTCAAGAGTATTAAGTTTAGCAGTTTGCCAAAATTGTGAAATTTGAGATTCAAAAATAGTGGGATTCATGAGTAAAGCAAACCTGACATAAGAATTGTTTAGAAAATCCACTGCTTGATGAAAAGTTTCATTGGCATCAGATTTTTCCAAAAATGCCAATTGATTGTGACGTTTGACAAAACTTAGACGAGCCATGGTGAAAAGTTTGATTTCAAAGGTGGGATTTTATTGTTGTACTGGTAGAGGATGAAAGGTGAGTGTGAATTATGATAAGGATTGAATATGAGAAAAATAACTTTTGACCGACTATAAAAGTTATGGATAAGAAATTGAAGAGGCGGTCAAAAAGATCTTTTATTATAATAACTATATCCTTAAAAACATGAATAATTCACAAAAATACCCTTTTAATAGCAACGGCTATAATTTATCGTGACAGACTCAACGGCTATGTAGCAGTACCATTTTACTCTACCAGTACTAAAATTTGAACTACCAGTACCTTGTTTTGAAATAAAACTTGGCAGTGTTTTTGTAATTTTAGAGAATATCCCATATAGTTTTTAGCAAACTACCAGCTATCAACGGATTTGATAAGTCTTTACCAAGAGCCGTTTGCTTTGGACTAGTCAGTTCGTTTAAGTGTTTGAAACTGGGTGAACTGATTACCTTATAGTTTTTAGCAAACTATCAGCTATCAACAGATTTGATAAGTCTTTACCAAGAGCCGTTTGCTTTGGACTAGTCAGTTCGTTTAAGTGTTTGAAACTGGGTGAACTGATTACCTTATAGTTTTTAGCAAACTATCAGCTATCAACGGATTTGATAAGTCTTTACCAAGAGCCGTTTGCTTTGGACTAGTCAGCTCTTAAAGTTTTGAACAACTTGGTGAACTGATTACCACTTCCATATCTTGATTGTGTTAGCAAGCTTTGAGTAACCTGAAATGGTTAGTTGTAATCAAAAACAACAGAGTGCAAAGCACTTGTTTTATAGCATTGTTAACATTTAAACATCAAGATGAGCAAAAGCAGAGCAAACTTTGAACTAGCAGTACCAATTTTGTACTGACAGTACCTTATGACTAACTAGCAGTACCATGTTTAGAGTCCAGAACTTGTTTATTTATATACAAAACACATGTTTTTCAAAGATTTATCATACCAATACCTGCTACCAGATATTTAAACCTACCTAAATCAAAAGCTTTGGTGAGAAGGTCTGCAAAATTATTTTCAGAATCAATTTTGACAACTTCAATTAACCTTTTCTCATTGCAATCTCTTATGAAATGGTGTCTGATTTCAATGTGTTTTGTTTTTGAATGTTGAACTGGATTTTTGATGATACATATAGTACTGCTATTGTCAATGTAAATAATGGTGTTCAGAAAATTGTACCCATAGTCAAGCAATTGATTATGGATCCAAAGAACTTGGCCACAACAACTTGCACTTGCAACATATTCTGCTTCAGTTGTAGAGTTGGCCACCATTGTTTGCTTCTTGCATTGCCATGATATGAGTCTGCATCCAAGAAATTGACATCCACCAGTTGTAGATTTTCTGTCTAGGGTTACACCAGCATAGTCACTATCTGAGTAAGCTACCAAATCAAAAGATGATTCCCTTGGATACCATAGATGAGAAACTTTTGGATTGACTTGAAATCTTGCACATACACATACTGAGAACATGATATCTGGTCTTGATGATGTAAGGTACATTAGAGACCCAATCATTGATCTGTAGTTGTGCACATCAACATCTTCACCCTCAGCATCTTTGTGTAACCCCTTTTCTGGATCCATTGGTGTACTTGCAACCTTTGAATTTGCAAACCCAAATTTCCTTAAAATCTCAGCTACATATTTATCTTGGCTGATAAATATGCCTTCATTTGATTGTTTCACTTGGAGACCTAAAAAGAAAGTAAGTTCCCCCATGGAACTCATTTCAAACTTACTATGCATAAGTTTTTCAAACTCTACACACAATTCTTGATTTGTAGATCCAAAGATAATGTCATCAACATAAATCTGCACTAGCAAGATGTCTTTCTTGGTTCTTTTGATGAACAAAGTTGGATCAATCTTGCCTCTTTGAAATCCATTCTCCAATAAATAGAAAGCCAATGTTTCATACCATGCTCTAGGAGCTTGGTGTAGACCATAGAGAGCTTTGGTAACCTTGTACACCTTGTCTGGATATTCTGCATCAATGAAGCCTGGAGGTTGAGAAACATACACCTCTTCTTCAATAGTACCATATAAAAAGGCACTTTTGACATCCATTTGGTAGACAGTGAATCCTATGAAAGAAGCATAGGCCAAAAATAGCCTAATTGCTTCAATTCTTGCAACTGGAGCAAAAACTTCTTCATAATCCACTCCTTCTTCTTGAGTATACCCTTGGGCCACCAATCTGGCTTTGTTTTTGATCACTATTCCCCTTTCATCTTTCTTATTTCTGAAAACCCATTTGGTTCCAATTGCCCTGTTTCCTTTGGGCAAATCAACCAGTACCCAAACCTTCTGTAGTTTAAATTGAAGTAGCTCTTCTTGCATTGCTTCAACCCAGCTTGAATCATCTAAGGCTTTTGTAATGTTTTTGGGTTCTACTTGAGAGAGAAAGCATGAAAACAGGCATATGTGGGCAACTTCATGGTTCTTTTCTTCATACACAGCTAGGACAAACCCATCTTTGTCTGAAGATAAGACTTGAGTTCTTGTTTTAACACCAGAATCAATGCTGCCAATCACATTTTCAATGGAGTGATCTTTGAGAATTCTTGTGTTGTGTGTTGTAGGAACATCATAGGAAATTGGAAGGTTTCCAATTCCTATATCTTCTAGTAAGGAATCATCTGATAGAACATTTAATGGTTCAGCAGGACCAATTTGTGAACCAGCAGTACCATATGTTGAACTGGCAGTACCATCTTGAGAATTGACAGTACCATTTCCATTTTCAGAATTTTCTTGATTTCCTTGATCTTGAGTTCCATGATCTTGAGTTTCATGATCATCTTCAATACCTTCATTTGTTTCTTGAATCCCTTGATTTGAAGAATTTGAAGGCTCTCCATGACTTGAAGATGAGTCCAATCCTGTCCAAATTGGCATCAAGATATAATCTTGACCCTTAGTTGTTTCATCATTGTCTTCAGAACCTGCATTATCATTAGTATTTGTACCTGTGACAGGCACATAATTCATAGATTCTGAAAGCTTATCAATGTCAAAACACCAATCTGGTCCAGTGCCTGCAACATTTGGTAGTTTCTCTTGGAACTCTATGTGCAGGTTTTCTTCCACTAGCCTAGTGCATTTATTATACACCCTATAGGCCTTACTTTGCAAAGAATACCCTATCATGTAGCCTTCATCAGCTTTTCCTTCAAACTTTCCTAGATGATCTTTGGTATTGAGAATAGTGACATGACATCCAAAAGGTCTCATAAAACTTAGAGATGGTGTTCTACCAAACAAAAGTTCATAAGGAGTCTTTCTATGAGGTTTAATTACAAGAACCCTATTCTGTACATAACAAGCAGTACCTACTGCTTCACCCCAAAATGAAATAGGCAACTTAGAATCTACTAGCATTGTTCTAGCAGCCTCAATAAGTGTTCTATTTTTCCTTTCTGCTACTCCATTTTGCTGTGGGGTTCTTGCTACACTATATTCTCTTTTTATTCCTTTTTCTTTGCAAAATACATCCATAACTCTATTCTTGAATTCTGTCCCATTGTCACATCTAATTACTTTTACTTTCTTATCAATTTGGTTTTCTATCCCTGTTATGTAGGACTTAAGGATCTCACTTGTTTCATCCTTAGTTCTTAAAAAGAAAACCCAAGAGAATCTGCTGTAATCATCAGTAACTACAAGACAATATTTTTTACCATTCAAGCTATTCACAGAAGTAGGACCAAAGAGATCCATATGAAGCATGTATAAAGCTTGAGAAATTGAGTTATGGGACTTGGGCTTACAAGAAGCTCTATGTTGTTTGCCTTTTAGACAATCAACACAGGTTTGGTCATTTTGAAAAATCTTTTTGGGTAAACCTCTGACCAAATCATATTTTGCAATTGTATTGATTGTTTTGAAGTTTACATGACCAAGTCTTCTATGCCAAAGCATAGATTCATCCAATGAGGCTTTTGCTACTAGACAGGTTAAGGTCTCTTTAGGAACAATGTTCTTTAAATCAACAATGTTGTTCTTTCTAGGGATTTTAAGAAGAATCTGACTTTCATCAGGGATTTTAAAATCAGGAGAAAGCACAATGCATTCAATGTCAGTAAAAAGAACTTTGTTCTTTGTGTCACACATTTGTGAGACACTTAAGAGATTAAACTGTAGTTCTTTCACAAAATACACATTTTCAAAATCTAATTTACTGGTTTTAATTGTACCTTTACCAGTAATCTTTCCTTTGATTCCTCCCCCAAAGGTAACATATCCTCCATCAAATGATTTGAAGTCTGTGAGGTAAGACATGTTGCCTGTCATGTGCCTTGAACATCCACTATCTACATATCCTTGATCTGCAATATCATTTGAATGTTCCTGCACATGTATACACATATTAGTTTCTTTGGGGTACCCAAGCCATGAATGACTTGGGTTTGCCTCGTGCATCAATGTAATCAAACCTTTTTAGGACTGTTGATGCATCATTTGGTTGGAGTGGTCTCCAAATCCAACATGCTGAGGACTTAACAGCATTTTTATTTTTGACACATTTTGTGGTTTTTGGTCTGACAGTACCAAATTTGGCAGTACCATTTGGTCTAGCAGGACCATATGGTCTAGCAGAACCTTTTGGTTTTGGTTTCCAGTCTTGTGATTTATCCACAAAATTCCTTTTAATATGACTTTTCACAACTTTTGGTGTATGTTTGAAAGCATTACTTGCACCCTTAGTAGTGAACTTTGGGTAAACAGGCTCATTTGTTCTAACAGTATGATTGACTTTTGGTGTGTTAGATTTAACAGAACCTTTTCTGGGGTTTGTTTTACTTGTTTTAGACCTTGATGTACTCCCAGAAACCCAATTGTTACAATAAGCATGAGTATGATTAAAACTACCACAGTAATAGCATGCTTTATTGTACAAAACAAAGTTATCACCAAGTTGATGTGATTTAAGATTGTTCCAATTTCTCTGACTACCTCTAGGTTTGCTATTATATTTAGCACAACATTCAACAGTTTTTAGAACAACTTTAGTCTTTGTTATACTCTCTACACTTTTAGGACTAATGAGTCCTACTTTGTTTCCTTTCTTAGAAACAGTCTCTTTTCTATTCTCATCAGATGTACAACCTTCAATAGTTGTAACATCTGAGCTCTTATCAGTGAGCACCTTTTCTTTGGAGAGAGAAGTATTACTTGTACTCTCAAAAGGTTCACTATTTTCTACAGGTTTTACTTTTTCTAATGATTTATTTGTGAGTTCATGTAGACCTGATTCAGCAAGATCTAAACCTGGGGGACAAGGAATTCCTCTGTAAGGAGGAGGACATGTGTTGTATCCAATCCCAGATTTGATTTTCTTGTTCATTTGGTTCTCAACTATACTTTTAGTACAAGCAGAAGCATTTTCTAATGTTGTAACAGTTAGTTGAATATTATCTTTTGCTTGTTTCACTTTAGCAAACTCAGTTCTTAACAGATTTATTTCAGCATCTTTAAGAAATATGTCTCTATTAAGAATAGCTTTTGTGTCAGAAAAGGTGAGTTCATTTTCTCTAAAGTGAATTATCTGTTTCTCAAGTTTGGACATACCACACTTATGATTAGCTAGGTCTTGATGAGTTTTTCTTTGTTCTTCTTTCAGCTCATCATAAAGTTTTCTTAAGATTTCTAGTTCTTTAAAAACTTCACAAGTAGCAGAACATTTAGTAATTTGTACCTCAGGATTTGAGAGAGCCATTAAGGCTATTTCATCTGAGGATGACTCTTCTTCACCCATAAAGCTCCAATCAAAACCCAGCCCATCAATGGCTACCATTGCTCTTGTTTCAGTGATGTCCACTTCCTTGCTCTTGTTCTCATTGTTTCCCTTGTTCTTGTTCTCAAAACCTCTTCCCTTATCACCCTGCTTCTTTGGTCTTCTACATTCTCTTGAGTAGTGACCCTTCATGTGGCAGTTGTAGCACTCCACTTTAGATTTGTCATACCCAGCAGGTTCATTGCTATTGATGACAATCTTCTTTCCAGTCCTCATCAAATATTTCTTAGCCCTCATGCTAAGAAGTGAAAGCTGCCATTTTATGTCCATTTCTTCAAGATCATCATCACTGATCTCTTGAAGATCTTCAAAGGTCAATGTGGAACCATTGTGTTGTGATGTTAGAAAAGCACAACCAATTTTTTCATCTAAAATGGTTTTGGTACTGCTGGAAGTACTGGCAGTACCAAAATTTGTGTTGGCAGTACCTTCTTCTCTACCATCTTTTTCTTCATCAACTTTCTTGGTAGTACCATGAGATGACATGAATGCCATATTTCCAGAGCTTGAACTAGTAGACTTCTGTCACACCCCCAATTTACCTGGCTTGCAGCGGAATGGAATGCCTGGGGGTGTAACTGTCATAGCACCACAACAAGGAAATATTGAACGACCTAAAGTGTCGTTTGGAAAATACATATCGTTTGATTTAGTTAAAAGCATCAAGTGCTACAAAACATAGGTCCCCAAAGTGTTGAAACGTTTACAGAAAACAAGTTCTGAAAATGTCAAACGATAATTTACACAAGTGCATGAAAATCCAAAATGTAGTGTATCATCCCTGGCACACCCTAATGACTCCATGCATGTAATATGATGATGATGCCTTAGTTACCTGAAAATACATTGCAAAAACGGTCAACACAAACGTTGGTGAATAATCATAGGTTTATGAAATAACATGTTTGTACGGCCACCACAAGTATAAGTGCATGACAAAAGTCACGTAAAAATAGTACAATAGCCTTAAGCTCATGACACCGAAGCTATGACTGATGAAATTCTATGCCCCTCCCGAATGTTCTGCCAAACACTCATATGTAAAAGACATGACATGCATCCGTTTACTGTTAGTAATCACTACCACGGATGGAGGCGTCACCCTCGATAGATCTATCCACTCACTCTCGCTTAACGGTAAATTAACGGTTCATGATGTTACAGGGGACTTATCACATGGCAGACAAGCTACTTAAGCTATGTACATAGGTTTTGATACTTGGGCTCGTACTGAAATGGTGCAATGTATTCTCCCCCGTGGGATTTGAAAACAATAAAAATGTATACGGGGCTATGAATACTCACCTCAACTGATGATACTGATATGAAATGAAGTGAACAACAATGATCGGTTAACTGCTGCAACCTATAATGAATGATGCATGATCTCGTTAAGATCACCAAATGATGTTTATGAATGTCCATGCTCATGTTTCTATACCACTCTACTCTTTGGAAAAACACTTGTATTGTCAAAAATATATAATCCAAGACTTTGGAAAATATTGCTATTAGAAAATATAAATGGCTAGTTATAATATATATACTTATATATATATATAACGTAAGTTTCCATGTTAGCATTGAAATACTCGGGTTGTAATCCTTGAAATGATGAAAACATACTCATAATAACTAATACTACGTTAGTTATAAAGCTCGGTACTTGATATTACTTCTAGCTTGAAAATGCACTTCGTAGTTTTTGCGCCAAATTATATTAAAAGCTGTCAATTATAAAAGGGTTTTAGCCGATATTCAAACGAGTATATCTTTGTCGTTACTTGTCCGTTTTACTTGTTCTTTATGTCCACGGTTTCGTCTTAGTATGTAGTAATATATTTTGGAAAGCTCGGCTCCTCCGGGTTACGTCTAAAGTCTCGTTTTGTCCAATGAAATACGTCCAACAGCAAACATTTTCTGAAAAATACTTTTCGTCTACAATCTTGTAAAAATCATAACTCCTTCGTTATAAACTCTTTTGAATCCGTTCTTTCGCCTACGGATTCGTTTTTGAAAGTATTTTCTAAAAATTTTTCCAAAGTTTCCTTGGTGTTTACTGATTTTCCAGATTTTTACAAAACGGGACAGCATGTCTAAAATGGGTTCCAAATCAAGTTTCCAAGGTTAAAAACTAATTTCTACCATCACCAAACCTCTTGTAATCACCACATGACTAATCTAATCTTACCATACACCTTCTTAGGGTGCCATGGACTCCTAACCAAGATATTAGAGCAAGGGGATTCATAACTAAAAAGTTAGGGTTTGTATGTTTCTTTTTAGCCAAAATAAAGTGTGGTATAGCTACTTGTACATGGTTTTTAGCATGATACTTATGTAATACATGTAAAAATAGGATGATCCATGAAAAAATAAAGATGAAAACTTACTTGACCAAATGAGATGATTATTGGATGATTATGCTTGATGTTCTTGTGTTTTTGTTGCTTGATTCTTGATTAGGCTTGTAAAATGAACAAGTTTTGTGTTTTACTTTATGAAAAATGATCACTTGATCTATGAGATTGATTTGGGTCGTGTGGATGAAGATGGAAATGGGAGAGATGAGATAAAATTTGTTCTTAGCTTAAAAGATGACTTATGATTTTGTAAATTTGGTAAAGTGATGTTATAATGTGTTTATTAGTATAAAATGGCTAGTTAATGCCAAGGGTTAAAATGGGGTGGTCTTGGGGCCGGTTTTCAAAGGGTAGGAGGGGGGGGGGGGTAGGGTACTTGGTATTTAATTAGGAAACCTTGAAAGAATTTGCACTAGTTTACGTTTTTAGTTACGATCGGGTATCGGTTTTATTAGAAATAAATGTTCACGAAGTATACCGGGATGAAATAAAGTTATAATAATGTTAAAAACATATTAAAAATATGTTGGGTACATTTACTGAGTGATCGGGTGATTAATGTTTAGTTTTAACGAAAACCGACGTTATATTCATACGCGTACGTTAAAAATAAAATAAATTTCCAAAATACTGGGTAACTGAATGTTATAACTTTTATGATGTTAAAATGGATATAAAAATATGTCGGGACCATTGTGGGAATATTTAGATATATTCGTCGTGTATAAACCGGGTGTTAACGTTTATTATAATTACGTATACGTAAAAACGTTAAATGTACTGAATATGGAAATTTGAAAATCCTGAGAGTGGTATAACATGAAAATGCTGTTATGATGATATGCAGACTATCTCCAGTCCGTATGCAGTGTACTTAACACTAATGAAATGAATTCGCACCTAAACCAATCCGGTTACGCGAATTTGAATACCCGTAAACTAAATTTACGATGAAATGAGTAATGCAAGTGAATGGTGAAAACTTTTCCGGAAATGAATAGTGTTCGGTGAATAGTAAATTTCCAAAAAGTTTCTCAGAATAACAAACGGACCTCGAAAACGATGAATAGTAAAACGATGAATAGTGTTTTGATGAATAGTGATTTATGAATAGTAAAAAGTCGAAGTTTGGGAAAATGACCTGAAATGGTAAATGACGTGAAATGGTGAGTTGTGACATCCGCCCACCCAAATAGGAATTCAGTCCCTGAATTCAGCTAGTGTTGGTCTCTGAAATAGGTTTGGTGAAAAGGTGTGGATACTTGCGTTGCATTTGGTCCTCTCGTTCCCATGTAAACTCAGGACCTCTTCGAGAATTCCAGCGAACCTTAACGATCGGAATTCTACTCTGCTTTAACTGCTTGACCTCTCGGTCCATGATTTCAACTGGTTCCTCCACAAAGTGAAGCTTGTCATCTAGCTGAATCTCTTCTAATGGTATAACTGAAGACTCATCTGAAAGGCATTTCTTGAGGTTTGAGACATGAAATGTATTATGTACGTTGCTGAGTTCTGACAGTAGTTCAAGCTTGTAAGCTACTGGACCAATCCTTTCCAGTATCTTAAATGGACCAATGTATCTCGGGTTCAACTTCCCACGCTTTCCAAATCGTATCACGCCCTTCCAAGGCGAGACTTTCAACATGACCTTGTCTCCAACCTGGAATTCCAATGGTTTACGTCTAACATCTGCGTAGCTCTTCTGTCGACTTCTAGCTGTTTCAAGCCTATCTCGAATCTGTATTATCTTTTCTGTTGTTTCCCTAACCATCTCTGGACCTGTGCATTGTACTTCCCCAACTTCTGCCCAACAAACTGGTGAACGACACTTACGACCATACAATGCCTCAAATGGTGCTGCTTTAATACTTGAATGGTAACTGTTGTTATAAGAGAACTCGATTAATGGCAAATGGTTAGCCCAACCATTCCCAAAGTCAATCACACACGCTCGCAGCATGTCCTCCAGTGTCTGAATAGTTCTCTCACTCTGACCATCAGTCTGTGGATGGTAAGCAGTGCTCATGTCTAACTTGGATCCAAAGGAATCTTGTAATGACTTCCAAAAGTTTGAAGTAAAACGACTATCCCTATCTGAAATGATAGAAACTGGTGCTCCATGCCTCGAGACTATTTCCTTGACATAAAGTCTGGCAAGCTGTTCCATGGAATAAGTCTCTCTAATAGGTATGAAATGTGCTGATTTAGTAAGACGATCAACAATTACCCATATAGCATCGAAACCTCCTGACGTCTTGGGTAGTTTAGTAACAAAATCCATTGTAATACGTTCCCACTTCCATTGTGGAATTTCTGGTTGTTGGAGTAGTCCTGACGGTTTCTGGTACTCGGCTTTCACTTTAGCACAGGTAAGGCATTTGCTGACGTACGTAGCTATTTCTGCTTTCATGTTCGGCCACCAATACAGCTTTTTGAGATCCTGATACATCTTGTCAGAACCTGGGTGAATAGAGTACTTTGACTTATGTGATTCATGCATAATCAAATCTCGTACTCCACCATAGAGTGGTATCCAACTTCGCTCCTTGAAGCATAACACTCCATCTGCTCTCTTAACAAAGCCATTCTTGTTTTCTGGCATACCATAAATTTTCTCCTGTGGCCGATTTTCCTCCTTGAGAGCCTCAATCTGAGCTTCTAAGATTTTTGATGGTAATGGTGAAATAATAGTCATTCCTAATGACCTGACCCTCAAAGGTTTGAGTCGTTCCTTTCTGCTAAGTGCATCTGCTACGACATTTGCTTTTCCTGGGTGATATCGGATTTCACAATCGTAGTCACTCAACAATTCTAGCCAACGACGTTGTCTCATGTTGAGTTCCTTCTGATCAAGTATATGTTGTAAGCTCTTGTGGTCGGTAAAAATTACACATTTAGTACCATAAAGGTAGTGTCTCCAAATCTTGAGTGCAAAAACAACGGCACCCAACTCCAAGTCGTGTGTAGTGTAATTCTTCTCGTGTGTCTTAAGCTGTCTAGATGCATACGCTATCACCTTCTCGTTCTGCATTAGCACAGCTCCACGTCCTTTATGCGAAGCATCGCAATATACCACGAAGTTCTCAATACCTTCTGGTAGTGACAAAACCGGTGCACTACAAAGCTTCTGCTTCAACAACTGAAATGCAGATTCTTGTTTCTCTCCCCACTCGTACTTCTGATTCTTTTGTGTCAGCTTAGTCAGCGACTTCGCTATCTTAGAAAACCCTTCGATAAACCTTCTGTAATATCCTGCAAGTCCTAAGAATTGACGAATTTCTGTAGGAGACTTGGGCGTAGCCCAATCCTTTACTGCCTCAATCTTTGCTGGGTCGACTTGTAATCCTTGGCTATCAATGACATGGCCAAGAAATTGAACTCTTTGTATCCAAAAGTCACACTTTGAAAATTTGGCATACAATTGCTCCTTCTTGAGTAGTTCCAATATTGTTCTGAGGTGTGCTTCATGCTCTTCCTTGCTCTTGGAATAAATCAGGATATCGTCAATGAACACAATCACATACTTATCAAGATATGGTTTGCATACTCTGTTCATGAGATCCATGAATACAGCAGGTGCATTCGTTAATCCAAAAGGCATCACTTGAAACTCATAATGACCATAACGTGTTCTGAATGCTGTCTTTGGGATATCTTCTTCCCGAACCTTGAGTTGATGGTAACCTGATCTTAAATCAATCTTAGAATAAAAACAGGAACCTTGTAGCTGATCAAACAAGTCATCAATCCTAGGTAGCGGATAACGATTCTTCACCGTTAACTTGTTCAGCTCACGATAGTCTATGCACATTCTAAAAGATCCATCCTTCTTCTTCACAAACAAAACCGGTGCTCCCCAAGGCGAAGAACTCGGTCTAATGAATCCTTTGTCTAAAAGCTCTTGCAACTGGTTAGACAATTCTTGCATTTCAGAAGGTGCAAGTCTATATGGTGCTCGTGCAATTGGTGCAGCTCCTGGCACCAACTCAATCTGAAACTCAACCTGACGTGTAGGTGGCAGTCCTGGTAATTCTTCCGGAAAAACTTCTGGAAATTCCTTAATAATTGGCACATCTTCAAGTCGTTTCTCATCTGACTTCTTTTCCGTTATGTGTGCCAAGAATGCATAACAACCCTTCTTTATGTACTTCTCGGTTTTAATGCACGATATGATACTGAGTCTAGTTCCACTTCGCTCCCCGCGAACAACCAAAGTTTCACCTCCATAAGAAAGATGAACAACTTTCTCATCACAAATGATCCTTGCACGATGTCGAGACAACCAATCCATGCCGATAACGATGTCAAAACTTCCAAGTTCTACGGGCATAAGGTCTATATTGAATGGGTGATTTAGGAAATTGATGGTGCAACCACGGATAACTGTGTTTGTGTTAACTAAAGACCCATCGGCTAATTCAACAATGTAGGGAATGTCTAAGGTAGTTGGTTCTATGTTAAGTAAAGGTGCAAATGTAATAGAAACAAAACTTCTATCCGCTCCTGAATCAAATAAAATGGATGCATAACGATTATTAACGAGGAACGTACCCGTAACAACATTCGGGTCCTCACGGGCATCTTCTCCTCCCATGACATAAGCCCTTCCTCGAGCTACTCCTCCCTGATTCCCAGCTCTTTGATCGTTCCTCTTCGGGCAATTGTACTGAAAATGACCCAACTCTCCACAACCATAACATGCTCCTGGTTGGTTCTGGTTAATTACCCCTCGTGGTGCTTTGCAGTCCTTAGTCCAATGACCGACCTTTCCACAGTTCTGACAAGCTCTTGGACAATTTCCGGGGTTATGGTGAGTTCGGCATTTGTTACACTTGGGTAGTTTTCCATTATACCCTTTTCCCTCTGTTGGTCCTGCAGCATAAACCTTTGCCGCATCCTGCCTCTTTGGTCCTGGTTGGTTAGCATTCCCACCTTGGTTATTATCAAACTTCCTCTTGTTGTTATTGTTGTTTTGGTTGTTGGGGTAGTTGCGGTTTCTGTTATTGTTATAGTTGTTGTTGTTGTTGTTGTTGTTTCGATTGTTGTTGTAGTTGGTGTTGTTGGAACGGTTATTGTTGTTACTTGCAGCCGACTTTCCTTTCAACACTTGAACCATAAGTTTCTGAGTTATGCGAATGGCCTCCTCCATTGTTTGTGGGTCGAAAGACATCACATCCCCTCGGATGCTTTCGGGTAATCCCCCAGTAAAGTTCTCCATCTTTTTCTCATCGTCCGGAACCATAGTTAGACACAGTGTAGCCAACTCCTGAAACTTCCTGATATAAGTTTCAATATCATCTCCTTTAGTTACCAACTGGTAGAACTCTGTTTCTAGCTTTTGCACCTCAGTACGAGGGCAAAACTTCTTGGTCATTAACTTCTTGAATTCAGCCCATGTGAGTTTGTAAGCATTCTCCATGCCAATGGGCTGAGCATACGAATTCCACCAAGACATGGCTTCATCCAGCAGCATACCTGTAGCAAACTTAACCTTGTGAACATCCTGACAACCACACATGAGAAAAACATTCTCAGTCTTCTCAAACCAGCGGATTAAAGCAACCGCTCCCTCATTGCCCTTATACTTGATAGGATCACTAGTCTTGAAATCCTGCCAAGTACATTCACGCCTAATAGTGGGTTGAACCACTTCAACAACAGGTACAACAGGTGGAACCTCAGCAGCTCTAGCAGCAACCTCAGCTCTCTCAGTCTCTAGAGCTTCTGCTACACTATCCCTGACCAACTTGCGGATAGCTGCTTGTGTCATTGCGGGTGTTCCTGGTGTAGCCTTTGCTTTCTTTGGCGCCATACTTCTGATAAATAATAATCGACAACAACCATGAGAAAACTATAATAGAAATAGTCATCGTACAAAAATATACGCCCACAACATGTATATATACAACCACAACAAGTATAAATACAACCACGACATGTACGAGTACAACCACAACCTGTAATAATACAACCACGACACGTATAGATACAACCACAACAAGTATAAATACGTTAACCATAAAGAGCAACCATGAAACATCATAAATATAATCACAACACATGAATATAATTCATGAAAATTTCGGCCAACATAGACCGATATATATATATAGCACAACATTTCCAACATAGTAGAGTCGCACTTGATATATTTGTTTGTACAACAACAAAAGACTACAAGTTCTTGAACTACGTCCCACACCTCGGGACTAGGAAATAGTAAAATCTAATATAATACTAGTCTATGTCTATGCTCCTCCAGGTGCCCTAGATGGTCCAGGAGCTCCAGATGCTCCAGGCTCTCCCCTCAAGCGGCGAATCTCACGATCCATCGCAACCACAATCTCCTCCAGATGCTGCACTCGTAACTGAGAAGAAACATCCCTGCCCTCCAGAACGACCAACCTCTCTCGAAGCAATGCTAACTGATCTACCTGCTCCCATTGAGTCTCCTGTGTAGCCTGAGCTCTACCTCTAATCTCAGGTAACTCATCCCTAAGCAGCTCAATCTGCTCCTGATGCCTCAACTGCCGGGCCTCAAGTCCATGGTATGTCGTATCAATGCCAACCCTGCCCTGCACCAGATCCTCCACCTGCTCCTCGAAAGTCTCCAGTCGAGTAGTGATGATCTCATCAACTCTATATCCCAACCTATCTACTTGCTCCTGCTGAGCACCCAACTGATCCTCTAAAGTGACAGCTGTAGGGCTCCTAGCCGCAGCTGCTCTAGAACTCTCACCTATGTGGTATACTGGTGGTGGTTCTGCTGATTCTGACTCTGTAGTGGTAGGTGAATCCGGAGTGGTAAACCTTGCACGCTTCCTGAGCGGCAAGAGTGAGGTGGATACAGGGGTAGCAGTGGGTATGGCTGGTAGTAGTGTAGGCACAGTAGGACTAGGTAGGGTCCTATAAGTAGATGTGGCGTAACGAACCTTCTTACTAGCAACCTGAATAGTCTTTTCCCTACGAAACATAAGTCTCGGCTCAGACTGGATAGTAGTGGTATGAGATGGTGTGTCTGTGGGCACTCGGGTGACATCTAATGGTACAATAGGATGGACAGGAGGAGTAGGGGCCGTCTCCTCCTCCTCAAAAGGCTCTGTGTCATCATCTGCCAAAAGTGGCAACTCAGGTACAATAGGGCTAGGTGGTGGTGAACGGACAGTAGAAGACATATAGTCTTCAATGGGTGGTGGTGAACGGGCTGTAGAAGACATAGAGTCTTCACTATCGGAGTCTGAGATGGTGTACAGTACAACAACATTTGGGTTTGCAGACATGGTTCTGTGATAATCAAGGTGAAATAAAATGAACAACTCGGAATGAAATCACTATAAGCAATGAACATGCACATATGATGAAATGATGAGATGCTATGATAATGTGGTTATAGTCTAGGGTCAATGATACATCCTAGTTCTCTATAACCTTAGCTCTGGTACCAATCTGTCACACCCCCAATTTACCTGACTTGCAGCGGAATGGAATGCATGGGGGTGTAACTGTCATAGCACCACAACAAGGAAATATTGAACGACCTAAAGTGTCGTTTGGAAAATACATATCGTTTGATTTAGTTAAAAGCATCAAGTGCTACAAAACATAGGTCCCCAAAGTGTTGAAACGTTTACAGAAAACAAGTTCTGAAAATGTCAAACGATAATTTACACAAGTGCATGAAAATCCAAAATGTAGTGTATCATCCCTGGCACACCCTAATGACTCCATGCATGTAATATGATGATGATGCCTTAGTTACCTGAAAATACATTGCAAAAACGGTCAACACGAATGTTGGTGAATAATCATAGGTTTATGAAATAACATGTTTGTACGGCCACCACAAGTATAAGTGCATGACAAAAGTCACGTAAAAATAGTACAATAGCCTTAAGCTCATGACACCGAAGCTATGACTGATGAAATTCTATGCCCCTCCCGAATGTTCTGCCAAACACTCATATGTAAAAGACATGACATGCATCCGCTTACTGTTGGTAATCACTACCACGGATGGAGGCGTCACCCTCGATAGATCTATCCACTCACTCTCGCTTAACGGTAAATTAACGGTTCATGATGTTACAGGGGACTTATCACATGGCAGACAAGCTACTTAAGCTATGTACATAGGTTTTGATACTTGGGCTCGTACTGAAATGGTGCAATGTATTCTCCCCCGTGGGATTTGAAAACAATAAAAATGTATACGGGGCTATGAATACTCACCTCAACTGATGATACTGATATGAAATGAAGTGAACAACAATGATCGGTTAACTGCTGCAACCTATAATGAATGATGCATGATCTCGTTAAGATCACCAAATGATGTTTATGAATGTCCATGCTCATGTTTCTATACCACTCTACTCTTTGGAAAAACACTTGTATTGTCAAAAATATATAATCCAAGACTTTGGAAAATATTGCTATTAGAAAATATAAATGGCTAGTTATAATATATATACTTATATATATATATAACGTAAGTTTCCATGTTAGCGTTGAAATACTCGGGTTGTAATCCTTGAAATGATGAAAACATACTCATAATAACTAATACTACGTTAGTTATAAAGCTCGGTACTTGATATTACTTCTAGCTTGAAAATGCACTTCGTAGTTTTTGCGCCAAATTATATTAAAAGCTGTCAATTATAAAAGGGTTTTAGCCGATATTCAAACGAGTATATCTTTGTCGTTACTTGTCCGTTTTACTTGTTCTTTATGTCCACGGTTTCGTCTTAGTATGTAGTAATATATTTTGGAAAGCTCGGCTCCTCCGGGTTACGTCTAAAGTCTCGTTTTGTCCAATGAAATACGTCCAACAGCAAACATTTTCTGAAAAATACTTTTCGTCTACAATCTTGTAAAAATCATAACTCCTTCGTTATAAACTCTTTTTAATCCGTTCTTTCGCCTACGGATTCGTTTTTGAAAGTATTTTCTAAAAATTTTTCCAAAGTTTCCTTGGTGTTTACTGATTTTCCAGATTTTTACAAAACGGGACAGCATGTCTAAAATGGGTTCCAAATCAAGTTTCCAAGGTTAAAAACTAATTTCTACCATCACCAAACCTCTTGTAATCACCACATGACTAATCTAATCTTACCATACACCTTCTTAGGGTGCCATGGACTCCTAACCAAGATATTAGAGCAAGGGGATTCATAACTAAAAAGTTAGGGTTTGTATGTTTCTTTTTAGCCAAAAAAGTGTGGTATAGCTACTTGTACATGGTTTTTAGCATGATACTTATGTAATACATGTAAAAATAGGATGATCCATGAAAAAATAAAGATGAAAACTTACTTGACCAAATGAGATGATTATTGGATGATTATGCTTGATGTTCTTGTGTTTTTGTTGCTTGATTCTTGATTAGGCTTGTAAAATGAACAAGTTTTGTGTTTTACTTTATGAAAAATGATCACTTGATCTATGAGATTGATTTGGGTCGTGTGGATGAAGATGGAAATGGGAGAGATGAGATAAAATTTGTTCTTAGCTTAAAAGATGACTTATGATTTTGTAAATTTGGTAAAGTGATGTTATAATGTGTTTATTAGTATAAAATGGCTAGTTAATGCCAAGGGTTAAAATGGGGTGGTCTTGGGGCCGGTTTTCAAAGGGTAGGAGGGGGGGGGGGGGGGTAGGGTACTTGGTATTTAATTAGGAAACCTTGAAAGAATTTGCACTAGTTTACGTTTTTAGTTACGATCGGGTATCGGTTTTATTAGAAATAAATGTTCACGAAGTATACCGGGATGAAATAAAGTTATAATAATGTTAAAAACATATTAAAAATATGTTGGGTACATTTACTGAGTGATCAGGTGATTAATGTTTAGTTTTAACGAAAACCGACGTTATATTCATACGCGTACGTTAAAAATAAAATAAATTTCCAAAATACTGGGTAACTGAATGTTATAACTTTTATGATGTTAAAATGGATATAAAAATATGTCGGGACCATTGTGGGAATATTTAGATATATTCGTCGTGTATAAACCGGGTGTTAACGTTTATTATAATTACGTATACGTAAAAACGTTAAATGTACTGAATATGGAAATTTGAAAATCCTGAGAGTGGTATAACATGAAAATGCTGTTATGATGATATGCAGACTATCTCCAGTCCGTATGCAGTGTACTTAACACTAATGAAATGAATTCGCACCTAAACCAATCCGGTTACGCGAATTTGAATACCCGTAAACTAAATTTACGATGAAATGAGTAATGCAAGTGAATGGTGAAAACTTTTCCGGAAATG
Source organism: Artemisia argyi (assembly GCA_030686995.1). Lineage (NCBI taxonomy): Eukaryota > Viridiplantae > Streptophyta > Magnoliopsida > Asterales > Asteraceae > Artemisia > Artemisia argyi. The sequence continues at coordinate 187,413,218 of CM060684.1, forward strand.
AATAGTGTTCGGTGAATAGTAAATTTCCAAAAAGTTTCTCAGAATAACAAACGGACCTCGAAAACGATGAATAGTAAAACGATGAATAGTGTTTTGATGAATAGTGATTTATGAATAGTAAAAAGTCGAAGTTTGGGAAAATGACCTGAAATGGTAAATGACGTGAAATGGTGAGTTGTGACAACTTCTTTAGTTCATGCTCTACTATCTTGAAGTTGCTGTAAAGATCATTGAGACTCATGGAATCAATATCTAGTTTGTTTTTCCAGACAATGACATGCATGGCCCATTCAGAGGGTAGACTTCTAAGAAATTTGGAGTTTAAGTCTTCTTGAGATATTATCACTTCATGAATGGCTAACTGGCTAGAAAGCTTTTGTAGTCTATTGAACATGCTGTCCAAGGACTCATTTGGTGTGGCTGAAAAGTTTTCAAACTGTTGTTTTAAAAGTGTTTTCTGAGTTTTCTTGGTAGCATCATTACCACCAAATCTAGCTACAATAGCTTGAAAAAGAGTTTTAGCACACTTGTATTTGTTAAAGACTAGAAGCTGGTCATTTGGAATAGACATGAGAAGCATACTCCTGGCTTTAAGATCATTTCTCTTTTGAATTCTTTCTTCAGCGGTTATTGGGTTTACTTGTACGGTTGTGACAAGTGCATCATTTACTGTGGAGGTGGTGGTTGTTGGTTTAAATGAGTTTCCTTCTTCAATAATCTCCCAAAGTGCATAGTCTTGCACTTGGAAGTATTGTTCAACCCTCAGTCTCCACATCTCAAACTCATTCTGTTTAAGTAATGGAAGTTTTGCAGCCACATTGGTTTGAATGTGCTCAACATCCATTTTTGCTTTGTTCTTTTATGTCGTAAATATCAACCTTGCTCTGATACCACTTGTGGAAGGATTCTTTACTTTGTATTGAATTGTGCAAACACTTGAGATGTTAAACTCAGTAATGTGTTTAGGATATTTATGAATGAATGTGAGTTAGCACGCGAAATTTACTAAAACACACTAAAGGAACAAAGGTGGTGAATAAGTAAAATGGAATGAGTTGCAACAAGAATAACACAAAATGATTCAATATTATTGATGAAATAATACGGGTGATCTAAACTATCACCAGGATTACAAGTGTAACCTTGAATCTTTGATACATGAAAGAGTTCAAATATGGAAGTTATGCATGGGTAAGATGATTGTAACAGATGTAGGTTATGCAAGTTATGTGTAGTTCTATATCTAAGAAGGTGTCTTAAGGGTTCCTTTTATAGTATAAGGAACCCTTGTTACAAGTGGTCAAGTTGCTTAATATAATATACTAGAGGTTCATCTTATCCTAATATTACACCTTTCAAGATAAAACACTCCATTACATCTACTGAGACTTATGTACTACTTTTACTTAACGTATAACTTTGTACAAAGACTAATAATACAAGTAAATATCTCTAATTAAAATATAGCAACTTGTTGTGAAAACTGGCAGGACCTTCTTTAACTAGCAGTACCTTCTTACCCAGAAGGTACTGTTAGTTTATCTTCAACATCAGCAAACTGAAGAGGCAGGCTTAACTATCACTAGCAGGCTCTTCTGGCAGACTCTTTACCTTGTGCATTTTATTCCCAACACGTGTTTTGTTCAAAAACCTTTCCTGACTAAATAAATTTACAACATTAAGCAAACAGCTTTTTAAGTGACATTTTTCTTGATGTTTCAGAATTTAATAGTTATGCAAGATAGAACTATTTTCTACATAAGATGGATAATATGATTTACCAAAAATCGATGTTTAAAATTTCTTAGCATCTAGTAGTTTTGTAAAAGATTAACCAAAAGAAATTTGCTTGTCAAAATAAGTGCCTTAGAAAAGTATTTCTTACAAGATATATGTTTTTTATAACGGTAGTTTGGAGAAAAATCCATTTAAAAGTGCAAGTATTAAGTGGATAAAATAGCTAGGTATGTATGTATGCACAATTGCATAGGTGTCTAACATGTTTGAATAAAGGCTATTGGTGAGGACATGTTCAATTTATAGTCTCGGTTAAAAGGTTGAATTTATCTCTATGGTGTTGCTTAGTGAGCACTCGTATCGAAACTAATCCTTATAATTCAGTCAAGCCAATACTTTCCAGATAGTGGAATTGTGGCAATCAGGCCAGTGATAGTGGTTCGAATGGTTTTATGATATCTTGGGATTTCTGTTGAGTTTTGAATGGTCTTACTGTACTGAGGGATCCTCCTCATAGAAGGTATGGAAAGTCTTTCCTAGGGAGGTCTTTGATAATATCCACTTATCAATATTGGTAGTAGTGAGTGATGGTGAGAAGGGAAGAGACTGTGACAACCGCAGCACAATGAGATCGTGATATAAGAAAATACTGTGATGCAAGTGTATTGTGCATAAATATGAAAGTTCATGAAATAAATTGACTAGTTGACAAGCTTCCAATCGGTGGTTCACGAAGTGATGAAAAGTAGGAATGTTATGACAACGAGAGTATACACACACACGTAAATGAAGCATTTGGAAAATGAGTTGAGAATTTATTCCGGACAAAATTTTATTATAACCATTCTCAGTGTTGCAAAATTCATCTCTGAGTCAGACATAGGTGGTCAGCCTATATCTCACTATCCCGGGTCGAATATAGATGACCAGTCTATCTTCCACCGAGGTTCCATGAATTTTGAAATACTCAGCTCAGTTATACTAAGACTATGTCCTTCACAAATACCAAGACGTTCTGAAAGACAAAAGCAAGTGACCCAAAACTTGAGGTCGAATGATGAAACTATGCATGGAAGACATAATGCGGTGACATATATGATACGTGAGCATGCTTATATGAAAGACAATGATAGTAATCAACTAGAAAAAATGGATATAATAAACCAGATAATGAGACACAATTCTCATCACCTAAGTCAGCAACAAACCACAAGTGAGGCTTCAACTTGGCAGGCAGGCACGTGACGGTCATAGGGTTAAGTTTTCGTAAAAGTAGCTATAGTCTAGGTTTTTAAAAAAAAAACACTTAGTTCGCTATAGCCAAAGCTCTGATACCAATCTGTCACACCCCCAAAATCGGGTCCAGCGGAAGCATACGTGTAGCTGGGGTGTAACTCAATTGATATCACAATACAAGTACAAAAATGGTTTTCACTTTAATCATTTAGAATAAAATCGTTAAATCAAAAATGTTGAATTTACATCGTTAAAAGTTGTGCGGAAGTAGGCCCTTAAATAGTTTAAAACGGTCCCCATATAAATAATCAGAGTCTTCTATGACCATGCCATGCCCTGCCAAAACCTCCAGTAGCGTGCCATAGATTAAAACCTGAAAATACATGCTAAAGTGTCAACACGAGGTTGGTGAGTTCATAGAGTTGTTAAACAAATAATGCCTAAAGAGAAATAATCGCCCAGCAAAGGCATTGTAAATCCACTCAGTTGCAAGTCCCGCCATAAGAGACTTGTAACATGTGTGTTCACAACCCACTGCCAAATGTATTAAAGTCTACGTGAACAAAAGTAATAATGGTAAAACATTTGGAGAGAAGAATTTCCCAGTAAAATCATTGTCAATCCGAAATAAAGTTGATGCAAAGGCATCGAAAATCAGTAATAAGAAATCAGAAATAAGATATCAGAAATAAGAAATCCGTAATAAGAAATCAGTAATAAGAAATCCGTAATAAGAAATCAGTAATAAGAAATCAGTAATAAGATTTATAAAAACCATCAGTATTTAACTTAAATCGTATGTACAATAGCCCAAGTATAAAGTAATAAGTTTTTCAGTCATAAAACTACATTGTCTCTTAAGCTCATGAAACCGAAGCTAGACGTTACTTGGCCCCAAATGAGTGTTTACCAGACACTCTAATAATAAAGACATGAAATGCATCTGTAATACTGTTGGAGCAACCCAAACACAGATGGAGGAGTCACCCTCAATAGATCTATTCACTCACTCTCGCTTGGAACTTAATTAACGGTCCATGATAATAAAGGGGACTTGTCAAGACGTGGTAATAAGGAAACTTAAGCAATGTAAGGAATTTAATACTTTGGCATTGTACAAAAATAATTAAAACAGCGTATTCTCCTCCAAAAAGTAATTCAAATCGTATAAAAGTATAAAACAAGTATTTAAGCATGTATCTCCCCCAAAGAGTTTATAAAGTAATTAAACAAGTAAAAGTAGGGCTATGACTCACCTGGAGCGATAGCTACGATGACAAGAATGGATACACTGAAATGAGGTTCGATCTCTAACTGCAACCTAATATGAGTAATAACGATCTACCTTAGATCATGACATAATGAAATGAATGCACGTGCACATGATGCCTATACCACTCGTAACTTGGAAATACTAGTTATTGTCAAAGTAAAATAGTTTCCATACTTAGGAAAATAAGTCCAATTGGAGTTAGAAAAACTTGTCGTAACATATATCGTATAAAAATGTTAGCGTTAATTTCCTCGTATCGAAAACCTTAAAATAACGTCGTTAAGTCGTATAAATATTCTCTTGGGTCATACGTATTTCATTTGTTAAGAATATAGTCCTTAGTAACATTTCTAGAAAATATACCATTTAGTGCGTAAGTTATTATTTTCTAGTAGTGACAAAATATATATATAGTTTTGACGATGTTAAAACGCGTATAACTTGGTCGTTTTAAGCTCATTTTACTCGTTCTTTATATCCACGGAATCGTGGGACAACATACTAACATGTTTTTGACAATTTATGACGGCTAGATCAATTTTTATGCTCAAATTTGCCCGTGGGTACTGTTCATCAGCAAGCATTTCCGGAAAATATAGTTTTCGTCGTTAAACTCGTTTTTAGCGTATCTCCTTCGTTATTAACTCGTTTTAATCCGTTCTTTCGCCCACGGCTTCGTTTTCGAAAGTATTTTCTAAAAATATTATCAAAAGTTACTGTGTAAATTCGGAGTTTTCTGGGTGAACCAAAATAGGACAGCATGTATTTTTACTTGTTCAAAAACCATTTTCAAGGTTTCAATCTAGTTTCTACTTCAACCAAACCACTTTCAATCACCACAAAACTAGTCTAATCCTACCATACACCTTCTTAGGGTGTCATGGGTTCCTAAACATCATAACCAAGTGGATCTAACAAGGATCTAACTAAAATCACTTTCTAGGATTCAAAAGTTATAAGTTTGTAAAATAAAGTGGTATAAGCAATCAAATGCATAAGATCTTGTATAAAAACCATATGAACATAATAAGAACTTGATAAAATTAGGAAAATTAGTTTGACATACTTACTTGAAGGATGAAGAGATTGGAGGATGAAAACCTAAGTAAACCTTGAGTTTATCTTTCAAAACTCAAAAAGGTATACAAACTAAGCTTGATTATTACTAGATCTTTAAAAAAAATGGTGTCTTGCTTGTCCTTGTTGTTTTGCCGAACCCAAAAGAAGAAAGAAAAGAGAAGAAACTTTCTTGTGTGAATCTTGCAAATGAGAAAGGATTACTTAGTATATGTTGTGTATTATTGGTTGTAGACAAAAAGGACAAGCATTTATAAGTTGGTAGAAATTTTCAAAGCTTGTAGGAAATGGGAATGGAGGGGGGGGGGGGGGGGGGGGCGGCAACACATGGAGTAGAAAGAAAAATGAAAGAGTTGGTGTATTATTGTGTAAGATTATGTTAGATATTATTAGTTTTAGGTGATACCGGGTACCGAGTTAACTAAAAATAAATGTTACCGTGGTGAAATAAAATACGACGAAGTTGTAAAAGTTGTAAAATATTATTCCTGGTTAGAATCGAGTGTTAGAAATATTATCGGGTTGAAATATCGCAAACCGACTGAGTAATAAGCTTCGACCGTGAAATATAGTCATTGATTTGAAAACACCGGGTAAATTAATATTATAATTTTTATATTATTAGCATGAATATAAAAATATATTGGGATCATCGTCGGGAGTGTCGGACGTGTTATTCACATTATTGGTCGTTTGTTAACGTTTATTTAAGAATAAACATACGTAAAAAGTCAAATATATCAAAAGTATTAATTTGAATGTATCCTACGAGTGGAATAGTATGCAAGTGCCATAATAATGATATGCGGACTATTTCTAGTCCGTATGAAATGTCTCAATGATAATGCATGAATTCGCTCCGGAACCAATACGGTTACGCGAATTTGAATACTCGTAAACTAAATTTACGATGACATGAGTAATGCACGTGAATAGTGGTTTTCTTCCGGAAATGAATAGTGTCAAGTGAATAGTAAAATTTCTGAACGCTTCTCGGAATGTCACATTGACCTCAAAAACAATGAATAGTGATTGATGAATAGTAATTTGTGAATAGTAAATTGTCGAGGTTTGGAAAATGACCGGAAATTACGAGTTGTGACAGGTGATGACATTGAGACTTATATCAGGAAGTTTCAGGAGTTGGCTACACTATGTCCAACTATGGTTTCGGATGATGAGAAAAAGATGGAGAATTTTACTGGAGGACTACCCGAAAGCATCCGAGGGGATGTGATGTCTTTCGACCCACAATCAATGGAAGAGGCCATTCGTATAACTCAGAAACTTATGGTCCAAGTGTTGAAAGGAAAATCTGCTGCAAACAACAACAACAACAACCGAAACAACAACCCAAACAACAATAACAACAACAAAAGGAGGTTTGACGGTAACCAAGGTGGAAATGCCATCCAACCAGCACCTAAGAGGCAAGAAGGGGCAAGGGCCTATGCTGCAGGACCTACTGAAGGAAAAGGGTATGCTGGAAATCTACCCAAGTGTGATAAGTGTCAGAAACACCATAACCCAGGACGTTGCCCAGATATATGTGGCAACTGCAAGAAGGCTGGTCACTACACCAAGGATTGCTGGAATCCAAACTTGGGTGGAAATCAGAAACCACCAGTAACATGTTTTGGCTGCGGAGAAATTGGACACTTTAGGAGTGAATGCCCAAAGAGGAAGAATCAAGGAGCTGGAAATCAGGGAGGAGTAGCTCGAGGAAGGGCTTATGTTATGGGAGGAGAAGATGCCCGTGAGGACCCGAATGTTGTTACGGGTACGTTCCTCGTTAATAATCGTTATGCATCCATTTTATTTGATTCAGGAGCGGATAGAAGTTTTGTTTCTATTACATTTACACCTTTACTTAATATAGAACCAACTACCTTAGACATTCCCTACATTGTTGAATTAGCCGATGGGTCTTTAGTTAACACAAACACCGTTATCCGTGGTTGCACCATCAATTTCCTAAATCACCCATTCAATATAGACCTTATGCCCGTAGAACTTGGAAGTTTTGACGTTGTTATCGGTATGGATTAGTTGTCTCAAACCTTAAGAAATGCCTTTCAGATGAGTCATCCGTTATACCATTAGAAGAGATTCAGCTAAATGACAAACTTAACTTTGTGGAGGAACCAGTTGAAACCATGGACCGAGAGGTCAAACAGTTAAAGCATAGTAGAATTCCGATCGTTAAGGTTCGTTGGAATTCTCGAAGAGGAACCGAGTTTACTTAGGAACGAGAGGACCAAATGCAACGCAAGTATCCACACCTTTTCACCAAACCTATTACCGAGACCAACACTAGCTGAATTCAGGGACTGAATTCCTATTTGGGTGGGCGGATGTCACAACTCACCATTTCAGGTCATTTACCGTTTCAGGTCATTTTCCCAAACTTCGACTTTACTATTCATAAATCACTATTCATCGTTTTACTATTCATCATTTTCGAGGTCAATTTGATATTCTGAGAAACTTTTGGGAAATTTACTATTCACTGAACACTATTCATTTCCGGAAAAGTTTTCACTATTCACTTGCATTACTCATTTCATCGTAAATTTAGTTTACGGGTATTCAAATTCGCGTAACCGGATTGGTTTAGGTGCGAATTCATTTCATTAGTGTTAAGGACACTGCATACGGACTGGAGATAGTCTGCATATCATCATAACAGCATTTTCATGTTATACCACTCTTAGGATTTTCAAATTACTATATTCAGTATATTTAACGTTTTTACGTATAAGTATTTATAGTAAACGTTAACACCCGACTTATATATATATATACGAAGAATATATCTAACTATTCCCACAATGGTCCCGACATATTTTTATATCCATTTTAACATCATAAAAGTAATAACATTCGGTTACCCAGTATTTTGGAAATTTATTTTATTTATAACGTACGTTTATGAATATAACGACGGTTTTCGTGAAAACTAAACAATAATCACCCGATCACTCAGTAATTGTACCCAACATATTTTCAACATATTTTTATCATTATTATGACTTTATTTTGTCCCGGTTAACTTTGTTAACATTTATTTCTATTAAACCCGGTACCCGATTTTAACTAATAACACATAATAATACTTAATCTTACACTAATTTCCTAAATAAATCACAAGTACCCCTACCCCCCCCCCCCTCTTGCTCTTTGAAACCAGCCCTCAAAGTCCTCTCCTAGGCAAAATGAACCAAGTTTACTAACCTTATGTATTTATGTGACAATATAATACATTATACTTGACCAAAATATCTAAAAACCTAATATAACATACACTTGTATAATTTTTGGATCAAAAGTTCATATCTCCTCATCATCTCCATCAAACCCACGACCCTAATCCAAAATACATGATCAAGTGAAGTTTTTACAAAAGTTAAAGCACCAAAGTTGTTCATTATACTTGCCTAATCAAGAATCATACAAGAAATACACAAGAAATCCAAGGTTTCTAATCATTCAATCACCTCATATTTCAAAGTGAGTATACAAATTTATTTTCAAGTTTTCTTCTAATTAACACTTATATATCATGGTAATCATGCTTAATTTCATGCTCATACTAGTTATACCACTTTATTTTTGAAGACTTTTGAAACATACAAACCCTAGATTGTGATTTAGGTGTTTCCTTGTTAGATTAACTTGATTTCTAGTCATTAGGAACCCATGGCACCCTAAGAAGGTGTATGGTACGATTAGATTAGTTTTGTGAAGTTTGCAAGAGTTTTGATTGAAGTTGGAACTAGTTTTGAACCTTTGAAATGGATTTCTAACAAGTTATTAAACATGCTGTCCCATTTTGTTATTTTCTGGAAAATCAGTAAACACCAAGGAAACTTTGGCAAAATTTTTAGAAAATACTTTCAAAAACGAATCCGTAGGCGAAAGAACGGATTAAAAAGAGTTTATAACGAAAAAGTTATGATTTTTGCAAGATTGTTGACGAAAAGTATTTTTCTGAAAAATGGTTGCTGTTGGACGTTTTTCATTGGACAAAAAGAGACTTTAGACGTAACCCGGAGGAGCCGAGCTTTCCAAAATATATTACTACATACTAAGACGTAACCGTGGATATAAAGAACAAGTAAAACAAACATATAACGACAAAGATATTCACGTTTGAATATCGGCTAAACCTATTTTGATTTTGACAGCTTTTAGTAAAAATTGACACTAAAACTACGTAGTACTTTTATAAGCTAGAAATAATGTAAAGTACCAAATTTTATAACTAATGAAGTATTAGTTATTACAAGTATATTTTCATCATTTCAAGGCGATATTTCAAGGATTACAACCCGAGGATTTCAACACTAACATGGAAACATACGATATATATATAAGTATATATATTGCAACTAGCTTATTTTATTTTCTAATAGCAATATTTTTTTCCAAATTCTTGGATTATATATTTTAATAACACAAGTGTTTTTCCAAAGAGTAGAGTGGTATAGGATCATGAGCATGGACATTCATAACATCATTTGGTGATCTAAATGAGATCATTCATCAATCATATTAGGTTGCGGCAGCTAACCGTGCATTGTTGTTCACTTCATATTATCATCAGTATCATCAGTTGAGGTGAGTTTTCATAGCCCCGTTTTCAATTACTTATTTGATTTCAAATCCCACGGGGGAGAATACATTGCATCAAATACTTTCGTACATGCCCAAGTATTACAAATTCCATACATTGCTTAAGTTGCCTTTATACCAAATCATAACAAGTCCCCTTTCAATATCATGGACCGTTAATTTTAGTACCAAGAGAGAGTGAGTGAATAGATCTATTGAGGGTGACGCCTCCATTCGTGTTTGGGTTGCTCCAACGGGACGAATGCATTTCATGTCTTATCAAGTGAGTGTCTGGTAAACACTCTGTTGAGGCATTACAAAGTCTAGCTTCGGGGTCATGAGCTTAAGAGACAATGTAGCATTTTGACATTCATGTCGGTTTACTTTATACTTGTGGCTTATGTACATACAATTTAAATTACAAACCTATGATTATTCACCAACATTCGTGTTGACCGTTTTCGCAATGTATTTTCAGGTAACAAAGAGCATAAACTTCATGGCATGCATGGAGTCATTTTAGTGAGGACCTAGGATGACGCGTCTCACTTTGACACTTTCATGCACTTATGTATAATTATCGTTTGACATGTCTAAACTTATTTCTGTAAACCTTTCATGACTTTTAGGACCTATGTAATTTACTCTGAATGTTTTAATAAGTCAAATGATGTGTTTTCAAAACGACACTTTAGGTCGTTCAATATTTCCTTGTTATGGTGCTATGACAGTTACACCCTCAGGCATTCCATTCCGCTGCAAGTCAGGTAAATTGGGGGTGTGACAGTCAAAAAGGAAAGGGTGAGGAAACTAAGTTTGCAAAACCATTGACTTCGGAGAAACCAAATGTTTCAAACACGGTTCAAAAACCAAAAATGTCAATTTCAAGGTTTGCTCCTAAAGTCGATGAGAAAAAGGATTTGACAAAAACAGTCACTCCAACACCCTTGCCTAAGAAAAGTGAAAATGGAAAGATTGTCGATAAAGGAAAAGCGGTTGTCGAAACACCTAAAGTGTTAGCACCTGGCCTTTTTAGGATTAGTCCCACTAGTGCGTCTGCCTCAACATCTAAGACAAATGACAAGTGCATAAAGGCTAATTCTAAAGAATCTAGGGATGCTAAAAAGGACAACAATATAAATCCTAATGTGTGTGCCTTACCTTCTACAGGATTAGAAAGCACCTCTAGGAGCAGCAGACTACAGCCTAGGAGCAATACAAGGAGTAATAGAGTCTCGCCTGCCTCTAAGAGTAGTAGCAAGAATAACGTTGAAGAAGTAGAAGAACACCCTAGGAATTTGTCGCTTTGTAATAAGAGACATGTTTCATCTGAATGTAATGTCGAGCGTACTGTTTCTAATGCATGTAATGACTCTGTTTGTTTAATATGCAAGAAATGTTTAATTAATGATGTTCATGATGAATGTGTTTCTATGAATGTGAATGTTACGCCTGAACAAAAGAATGTTCCAAAAAGACCTAGTGCTAGATCCAGATCTATAGAAAGATTAGTTACACGATTTAGGACTACCACTATTAGTCGAATGCCTAGGAACTATCTTAAGTTTTGTATGTGGATTCTGACGGGTAGAGAGTTCACTCTTAAGGACGGCAAATTAGAAATAACCCAAGCTAAACAAATAGCAACTGTCTATGAGTGTGATTCTGCTTTTACTCCTAACCCCATGGAACCAAATTTAACACGGTTTCCAAATACAAACTCTTCTGTTCTTGGCAGGTTATCGAAATATGTCTTTGGATCGTCGACTCGGGTTGCTCCAAGCACATGACCGGGAATTTAAAGCTGCTGATCAATTTCGTCTAGAAATTCATGGGAACTGTACGCTTTGGAAATGATCATGTAGCAGCTATTCAGGGTTATGGAGATCTTCGGTTTGAGAATTTTTTAATCACTCGAGTTTACTACGTCGAAGGGTTGGGACACAACTTGTTTTCAGTTGGGCAGTTTTGTGATGCAGATTTAGAAGTTGCATTCAGGAGAAACACGGTTTTTATTAGAAATTTGGTTGGTGATGATCTCTTAACTGGTAATTGTGGTACAAACTTGTATGCTATCGACATCAACCAAATGGCTTCTACATCACCAATTTGTCTTATGACAAGGGCAACCAAAACTAAATCCTGGTTGTGGCATAGACATTTATCCCATCTCAATTTCGACACAATCAACAAGTTAGCCAAAGACAACATCGTCACCGGACTTCCTAAGTTCAAATACACCAAGGAACACCTATGTCCATCATGCGAACAAGGAAAAAGTAAAAGAGCATCATATAAACCCAAAACCGTACCTAGTTCGGAAGCAAGGTTACATATGTTGCACATGGACTTATGTGGCCCAATGAGAGTTGAAAGCATTAATGGGAAGAAGTATATTCTTGTTATTGTTGATGATTACTCAAGATATACTTGGGTAAAGTTTTTGAGATCAAAAGACGAAGCACCAGGCATCATCATCACCTTTCTGAAGCGTATTCAAGTTCTACTTCAAGCTCCAGTAAGGATTATAAGAACAGACAATGGCACAGAATTTACAAACCAGGAGTTAAGAACTTACCTGGAAGATGTTGGAATCACACACCAAACATCTGTTGTTAGAACTTTACAGTAGAATGGGGTAGTTGAAAGAAGAAATAGAACTCTTGTGGAAGCTGCTCGCACAATGCTAATTTTTTCTAGTACACCACTATTCTTATGGGCTGATGCTGTAGCCACTGCTTGTTTTACTCAAAACCGATCCTTAGTCCATCCGAGATTCAATAAAACCCCATATGAGCTAGTGAACAACCATAAACCTGACATCTCTTACCTTCACATGTTTGGCGCTTTGTGCTATCCAACGAATGACAGAGAAGATCTAGGGAAGTTAAAAGCTAAGGGTGATATTGGAATCTTCATTGGTTATTCAGAAAACTCGAGGGCATTCAGGGTGTATAATAGAAGAACGAAAAAGATAATGGAGATGATGAATGTGAAGTTTGACGAGATTTCACAAATGGCTTCTGAGAGACTCGCTCTAAAACCCGCGCTTAATCCGATGGCTTCTAATCAAAAAGGATTAGGACCCGCACTAAACATGGAGACTTCTGGACACATCAGTTCAGGACTCGTACCTCAAGGAGCTCAGTCAACAAACATCGATAAACCTTCAGAACAAGAACTGGAAAATTTCTTCGAGTTAATGTTTGATGAATATTATGGTGGACCTTCGACAAATTGTGTAGATCGATTATAGCTCATCTAGGGTTAACAATAATAAAGAACAAGAATCATGCACAGCGGAATAAGTAAAACATCTTTATTATCGAACAAGGTTTTTCATTATCATTAACTTTAACAACTACTAACTAACAAACCACTTAACCCTAACCTAGACGTTTTCCCTACGTCTAGGTTTACACACACACACCTTTTAATCGACTACATTATGGAAGACTTATAAAAATCTAATGACCCATGTCCTCTTTATATACTAGAGGATTAGGGTTTACAAGGACTAGTAAATAAAACTTCTTTTGCAAGCAAGTCCTTCCCATCTTTTGTAGAATTCCTTCTTGTCACTTCAAGCCCTTCATGTTTCATTCTTTTTGTTTTGTATCATCAAATCAATAAATATAATTCCCAACAATCTTCCCCTATTTGATGATGACAAAACATACATGTTCTTGTACGAACTTCCCTAGACGAAGTAGAAAAGTTAAGATAATTAATTCTCACCATGAATGAAACAATCTTGTCTTCCCCTTAAGCCATGCCATGCCACTCCAAATCTCTTCAAACATCTCTTTCCCTTTTTGTTATCAACAAATAGAGAACGTATGCAAATAATGATCTTGACCACCATGAGTCAATACCATACTCCTATTCAAAGCCTTCCAATGTTTCGAATTGCCCACCATTAAGAACAATCAAAGTGCTTACTAAAAATGAATCCAAAACAGTAGAAACTCCAACTAGTAGTAGTAATACTAATCAATAGTAGTAAGAATCAAACACTTCCCCTTGAGTGGTGCATGTACATCAAATGATTAAACACATAATAAGATACTTCCCCTGAAATTAATGTGTTAACCATCTTCATGATTCTTCAAATCTGTAAGCTCCTTGTAATGATCACTGATGAAGAAAACCGAGTATAACGAATTTGATGAAGAAGTAGAACAACCCAAACTTGTGTCTTATGTCTTGTACTAACAATGTGACTCCAAACTCATACCAAGGACAAAAAATATGAGTAGACCGCAACCTCTTGACGAAATCCTCAACTAATATGAGACACTGAGCACTATAATGTAAATCCTTAAAGTGATAGAAAACGTGACTTTAAACACCTTCAGTTCATAGATAATACACCAATTTGCTAGATTCATCAAGTCTTTGTCACAACAATAAAGCACGAACAAGTTACCTCTTGCTATAAGGTATGATAAGAACACGTATCCAAGAAACTCCACTTCACCTTCAAATAAGTGATAAACAATCTTCTTCGTAATCAATTATTCCAATACGAACAAATTCGAGCCTTTTGAAACCTTTAAGAACATAAACTTCTTCCTATGTGTGTGAACAAACTAACCTTTCTGTGTGTGTAATCCAAAACCATTCAAACTCATCTCGATCTAAGCATATGTACTTCCCCTCACTTCATGTATCTCATGGTCACCAATAAAACGAAAAACCATCAAACCTATCCAAAATACTTCTTGAACCATCTTTGAAACGAGTAGTACTTTAATCAGGCACGCAGCAGTACTTTCATCATCCAACAAGCAGTACTTTGAAGAATGGAGCAGTACGTTGGACGAAAAGTACTTTAGTAATAGCAGTACTTTGTAATAAATGTAACAGCACTTTCAATCCGAGAGCAGTACTTTCAAATAATAAGCGTAGCAGTACCTTGCATTCGGCAAGCAGTACTTCGAGAATAAAACTAGGACGAGCAGTAGCAGAAACAAAACTTCAGCAATATTAATAATTCGCAAAACTCCAACCATAATACTGACCCACCATGATAAACAAATACGAGGTTAGAACCACTTGTCAATCAGACTTTAATTTAACGAGCCTTAAGTGATTATAGCAAGCAACTTGTTCTCTTGAGAATTCACGTTACCTACTGAGCAGCTTCAGTTGACCAAGAATAGCATGATTAAAATTAAAACACGTCTCTCGAAGCAGCAAACTTTTAATCCAATCACGACAAACCAAGTTCGAGGTTAAGAAGACATCCATCACCGACCCATGATGTATCCCAACCAATACTTTTCGAGCAGCCAATTAGCATAGATTAAAATCGAAAGTATCATGCACAACTGCCTCCAACCGACCCATGATCATTAAATAATGATACGAGTTTTAACTTTTAATCCAATTCACAAGTGCAACACGACAAATCAGAAGTACGAGTTTATTGTGATGGAATGCCATGCAGTTGACGACAAATCTTTTACAACTTCACTGCTCCCTTTATTTTATCTTCCACCGACTCACTTCTTAATTTGTACGAGGTAATGAAAATCAGAGATATTGACATCATGCACCATGATTGATGTTTGAATTAAATCCACCAATCATTGTTAGTACGAGATTTATTTATCTTGAATCGACCAATCATAACCTTCCTTTGTAGGCAGTATGCAATAAACAATAACCATAAAAAGTGAATAAAGAACGTTTAATGTAACCTTTTCACAGCAGTTTACTTCGACAACAAAACCTTGTATAAATCACTAGATCACGAGCTAACCTGTCTCTGATGCCAATTGTGTAGATCGATTATAGCTCATCTAGGGTTAACAATAATAAAGAACAAGAATCATGCACAGCGGAATAAGTAAAACATCTTTATTATCGAACAAGGTTTTTCATTATCATTAACTTTAACAGCTACTAACTAACAAACCACTTAACCCTAACCTAGACGTTTTCCCTACGACTAGGTTTACACACACACACCTTTTAATCGACTACATTATGGAAGACTTATAAAAATCTAATGACCCATGTCCTCTTTATATACTAGAGGATTAGGGTTTACAAGGACTAGTAAATAAAACTTCTTTTGCAAGCAAGTCCTTCCCATCTTTTGTAGAATTCCTTCTTGTCACTTCAAGCCCTTCATGTTTCATTCTTTTTGTTTTGTATCATCAAATCAATAAATATAATTCCCAACACAAATGCATCTCAATAACATTCCGCTGCACCCGCTAACAACCATCAACCACCACCACCATCACAAGACGCATCCACAACAATCGAAGCTGAAGCACCAACTACATCAACATCATCTACATCTACTCAAGCAACTCCAGTACTTGAAACTGAACTACCAAGAGTTGATGAGCAAAACCAAAACACAAATTTTCAAGAAGAACCAACAAATAATTCATTCGATGTTACGTTAGAAGAAGAAGAAGTATTTGAAAACCCATTTGCAACAGACTCTGCTGAATCTTCTTCAAGGTTACAAGAACCATCTAACACACATTTGTTATACCCAAGGTACCCTTCTACGTTTCAATGGACAAAAGACCATCCAATAGAACATGTTATTGGTGAACCTTCAAAGCCAGTTCAGACAAGGAGACAACTTGCCACCGATCTCGAATTATGCATTTACGTTTGCTCAATCAGCCTCAAAGAACCTAAGAACATTCGGGAAGCAATGGCAGAAAACCCTTGGATTGATGCGATGCAGGAGGAATTTCTTCAATACCTGTTACATGATAGTTGGAAACTTGTTGAACGACGACTTGATAAACGTGTTCTTGATCTCAAGTGGTTGTGGAAGAACAAACTGGATGAGGAAATGATTGTAATTCGCAACAAAGCTCGTCTCGTGGCTAAAGGATATCCACAAGAAGAAGGGATAGATTTCAAGGAATCATTCACGCCTGTAGCTAGACTTGAAGCAGTCCGGATCTTCTTAGCCTATGCAGCTCACAAAAACATCACAGTCTATCAGATGGACATTAAGACAACTTTCTTGAATGGAACTCTGAAAGAAGAAGTGTATGTGAGTCAGCTAGAGGGATTCATCGACAAAGACCATCCAGACTACGTCTACAAGCTTAAGAAAGCAATTTATGGTTTAAAACAAGCTCCAAGAGCGTGGTATGACGAACTATCATCTTTCTTGCTTAAAAACAATTTCACAAAAGGAACAGTTGATGATACCTTGTTTATCAAAAAATTCAAAGATGACATTTTGATCGTTCAAATTTACGTGGACGACATTATTTTTGGATCAACCAATCCTAACCATTCCAAACATTTTGAAAATCTCATGAAAAGTAAATTTGAAGTGTCCATGATGGGGGAACTAAAATTCTTTCTTGGTTTACAAATCCATCAATCCCCTCGTGGTATTTTTATCAATCAAGCTAAATATACAATAGAGATTTTAAAAAAACATGGAATGGAAAATTGTGATTCTGTTGGTACACCAATGGTCACTTCACCAAAAATAGGTGCTGATTTCTTTGGAAAACCCATCGATCCGAAAAAATATCGGAGCATGATCGGTTCTCTCATGTACCTAACTGCTAGCTGCCCCGATATTCAATTTGTTGTTTGCTTGTTAGCACGGTTTCAGACATAGCCTACCGAACTTCACCTCAAAGAGGTTAAACGGATCTTTCGGTACCTACGAAGCACCATTAACATGGGACTTTGGTATCCGAAGGATTCGGAGTTTAATCTAACAGCATTTTCAGATGCATACCATGCTGGTGATCAAGTTACAGCAAAGAGTACATCAGGAGGAGCACAATTTTTGGGTGAAAAGCTTGTAAGCTGGTCGTCAAGGAAACAGGATTGTACTGCGCTATCAACCGCCGAAGCCGAGTATGTGTCTCTATCTGCGTGTTGTGCCCAAGTTCTATGGATGCGGACACAGCTCACAGATTATGGCTTTACTTTTGATAGAATACCTATGTATTGTGGCTCAAAAGGTGCCATAGCCATCTCGTGCAATCCCGTACATCACTCTAAGATGAAGCATATCAAAGTCCGCTACCATTTCATCAAAGAACACGTGGAAGAGGGTACTGTTGAATTATTTTTCATTAAGACTGATTATCAGCTCGCCGATCTATTTACTAAAGCCCTTCCAAAAGAAAGGTTTGACTATTTAGTTCGACGAATTGGCATGCGAAGCCTAACTCCTGAGGAGCTAGAACGTCTTCTCTAATCTTCTTGAAAAATATTTTCAAAACCGCTTCACTGTAAATATTTTTGAAAAACAAAATACAAAATTTGAAAAACCAACAAAAACAAAATACAAAAATATAAAATTTTCAAAAAATACAAAAACAATATAAAATCAAAAAATCCAAAAATATTCTTCGCACGACATGTCTCTCGTATAAATCAATATTCTGTACGTCTCTAGAAATGTCATTCAACAATGATACGGACATGTACAGATGCTTGAGCTGGAGTTCTTTTAAATGTTTTTTCTAAAACATGTCGTTTCTCAAAAGTTTCTTCACAATGGCTTTCGTATACTTCATTACGAAACCCGTACGTTAAATGATGACTTCTGATTATTTTCAAATCAAGGACTCGTACGTTCAATAACGAACTCTTTTTCAAAAAGTTCGAGTCTAAACAAACGAAAAAGATTTCAAGCATAAACTCGTTTTCCAACAAATTTCTTGAGCACTTTTTTCATGATTGTTCAAAAGATTTCTCAAAATCTCTCAAAATGAGTGCTCAAGAAAACTCCCTCGAAACCCTTAAATTGATTTTAAATGAGCTATCATTAAGGGGGAGTATAAAAAACTAAAATGTTCAGATTTCATGCTAAATCAAATCTGTCTTTCTCTCCAAAAAGCTTTTCTTAATCAGTTGACATCAAAAATATCACGATATGCTATTTTTGAGGGGGAGAAGACATGATTAAAATGTGATCAAAGATGTTTAATATTGTGGCTGAATCTCAAAAGAGCTCGACTCAGTAAGTACTAATGAATTGATGAAGCTTAAAATGTCAGTAATCGAAAAGACTTGTCCTAGACGGGTAATAATTTCAAGCTAGTCTAACTAGTGATGTAAGCGTGTCTCGAATAGGACTTGTCTGAGTAGAATGTACCGTATCGAGAGACTTTCTTTGGACTTGACCAGGACGGGTAATAATTTCAAGCTAGTCTAACTAGTGATGTAAGCGTGTCTCGAATCGGTCATGTTCACTGAAAGTGGATCAATTCAAAAAGTGCAAACTCCTCCCACATGTGCAAATTTCTTAAAAAATTACATGAGCACATGTGAAGGGGGAGTCCTTCAAAAGAAATGCAAAAACTCTCGGAGAATGTGTTTTATATTCATAAACACTTTGAGAGATTTTTAATCAAAGGTTTCATGGCAATTATAGGATTCATGGAGTTATAAGGTGACTAAGGTTAGGGAAAAACCGTCCTACGATCCGCCAGAGCCGGAGGGATCTACCCAAGGACAATTCCAATAGATTAAAATTAGAAGTCCTTAGGTATGATTGAAAAAAGGAGAAAATGAGAAAGGAGAAAGAAGGGGTTGAAGAATTAAAAAGAAAAGTTATGAAAAAGGGTGAAAAGAAATAGCCCTCCAAATGTTCAACCTTAGGGCAGACATCGGGTTCAACTCATATGCTACTGGTTGTTACTAAGGTGACACCGGTATTGAAGACAAAGACGTCATGGACCCAGTGATGCACTGCACTAAACCTTCTTAACCACTCAAGTTCTCTTAAAAGAGCTTGTTTCATTCTCACGGGGAACCAGCGTAATCTATCGACCTGTCTCTTAGAGATGGTTGATATTGAAGCAGGAGACCTCTCCCTAATCTCCGCATAGGAAACCAAATGTGCACTTATCGAGTCTAGAGCCCCGAGATTCATCATAAGATCTCATAGGAACACATAATATTCCTACACTGGTTGTTCATCAATAAGGACGCCAGATGTAAACTTAAGAGTCCTACGCAAATCTTAGCAATCTTCCAGAACATTTATGAGAGGATTCACATTTGTGATTCTCAATGATTGAATGGAAATTCCTGCCAGGGTCAACATTAAACAGCCCTGACAGTAGGTCACTTCGGTCTTTCTTTATGGGTTATGCTTAGTGTTCGCGGTGGTTTCAAACGGTCTACAGTCGTGGAGTGATCCCCAGCGACTCACCCAGTCATTGAGCTACTTAGTAGGTCTTGTAAGCTCTCTCGAGAGTATCTGACATGGGAATGGCCTTGGTAAGGGTTAGAAGGAATCTTCACACTATGTTGTTGACGATCTCTAATTCTTATCTGTAAGTACCGGATGGTTTATTGCTAACTGTTTATATGCAGGGACACTTCATCTCCATGGCGACAGATTCCACATGCTCATACATACATCTGGAAGTTAAAGAAAGCTCCCTCAAAGATCTATACAACACAAAGTTCAAAGAAAGATTCTACGCCAAAAAGAAGAATCTACAAAGTATAAAGACTAAAGATCAAAGTGAAAGAAAGGGAACTACGTGCATATGAATATCAAAGTCCAAAGATGTATGAGCATGTTGGAATGGCAAACAACCACCACAGACGCAGAAGTTACGAAAGGCAGATAACTCCACATCACAAAGGAACAAAGAAAGATGAAAAATCAGTTATCAAAGATCATAAAGCATGAAGGAACAAAGACTAAAGACTATTCTACAACGACACACAAAGTTAAAGATAAAGAACACGGAAGACCCACTCACGTGGAGCATCATTCGAATGACCACCCCTTAGGGGGAGATTGTTAGCATTAAAAATATATATATAGAAGTGATGGTCATTCTCATATTGTAACTTTGTGTCGTTTGTTAAGATTAGTAATAGTTTAGTCATTGGGCCTTGGACTTGGCAAGCTAATATGTTATATGCTATGTTTCAAAAGCCTAGTTATCCAACCATGTAACCAAGTCCAAGCCCAAGCCCATAGAAAGCCCATAGGGCATCTCATGTAAGAACTATATAAACAGCTCAAAGGCTCATTTGAGGTGTGTGCTTGTGTGTGTATTTGTGTGTGTTTTCTTTGAATAAATGCTCTCATATTTCATCTCTCTTTCTACATATTCGAAATACATATCTATACATATCAAGTCACCATCTTTCCATCTTTCCTTCTTATTGTGCTTATATTGTGTGTGATAAAGTTGTCATATTTAAGGTCCTACAGTATCACACTGTTAAAGATCATTGAAACCCTGCCCAATTCATTCGAGAATAGTACACAAATCCGATCTTGGCAACCATGAACAAAGTGCTGGCATTGTTCAATCAGCTTCTTATGATGAAGACTTTGCTCCAACTTTGACTAATCTTTAAACCTCTGTTAATGTCAATCCTGTTCCCACAAAGAGGATCAACACCATTCATCCTCAAGAGAATATCCTTGCTGATCCAAATGCTATGGTTCTAACCAGAAGTGTTATAAAGCAGACACAGTTTGGTCAATGTGCCTTTTTCACATATGTGTCTAATCAGAAGAAAGACAATCACACAGATCAGAAGCATTGTCTGTTTGCTTGTTTCTTGTCATAAGTAGAGCCAACAAGCATTAAACAAGCTTTGAGTTAACCTAGTTAGGTTGAAGCTATGCAGGAAGAGATGCAACAATTCAAGAATCAAGATGTTAGGGTCCTTGTTGATCTACCTGCAGGTAAAATTGTTATTGGAACCAAGTGGATATTAAAGTGCAAGAGGGATGCAAGAGGTATATTGGTCAGAAATAAAGCAAGATTGGTGGCTCAAGGTTTCAAACAAGAAGAAGGGATTTATTATACTGAAGTTTTTGCACCTGTTGCTAGGGTAGAGGCAATTAGGTTATTTTTGGCCTTTGCCTCTTACATGGGATTTGTGGTTGATGAGGCGAAAAATGATCCATTTTTAGGGGGTCATTTAAGCCCGAATTCGAATTTATTTGATCAAATATTGCCCTAAATCGTTCCTTTTGTGATTTTAGGTACTTTGGGAGTGAAATCGGAAAAAAGGAAGCAATTCAGACGTTTTTGGAGCATAAAAGTGAAGAAAACGCCAAAGTCTTAATTTTCCATGCTGAGAACAGTAGGTGACGGCATCAAGAGTAACTTCCTGACGGCGTCAAGAGCAAAATTCCATGATGATCCAGAAGAGATTTGACGGCGTCATGAAGGTAGGGCGTCAAGAGTAAAAGTCATGATGGCCTGGAAATGATTAAGTCTTGACGGCGTCAAATGTAGATCAAGGTAGTCCGAGAGTAGTTTTGGAAGCGAGGTGACGGCGTCACAACCTTGGTCTTGACGCCGTCAGACCCCTTTTCCTATATATAGTTTTCTAATTTTTCACATTTAAAGAGAGAAGTTTTGGAGAAACCTTAAGTACGAACTTGGTGCGAATTTTACAGGTTTTTCAAGGGTTCCAAGCCCTTGATACCTTACATGTGTAATTGAGATAAGTGTTCTTTCAATTCAATCAATATGTCTATGTGTTGGTTGTCTATATCTTGTTCTTGTCTTAATTCCATCATGCTAGGCTAGATCTATCTTGTGTTTGCTTAGATCTAATGAAACCTATATATGAATTATGTGTTGATTACTTGTTTATACTTGTCTTGGATGAATGATTTATATGTTAGGCTTAAGAAAACTGGTAGATCTCCAATTGGTAACATGCTTGAACGTCTTAAGAAACATGAACCGACGTGCACTAGGTCTTTATTGGTTGTATTTAATGCATGAGCCACTGTTTACAATCCCTATAGTTATGTTGGGCATGGTGTAGGAGGAGTTAAGAGCTCATAGAATTGGGGAGTTATTTGTGCCACCCCATGAATGGTATTAAGGAATACGATCCGTCATCCATGCATTTATAACAAGTAATTAACGTGTAAGAGATGTCTAGGGAGTAGTGAAATCTAAGTAAACATATATTCTCCACTTATTGCTCACAACCTTAGTATAATTTAGTTTATTTTCATTTCTTATATTTTATTTTGATTGCATCTTAGTATTGGGTTAGTTGATTAGCAACTAATTCCGCCTAAATCCTTCAAACCCGAGAATTTTAATTGCTTTCTATAAAATATAAAAACACAAAAATAATCATCCCTCACCTTTAGAACTAGTATTTAGGCTTTCTAATCCTAGCGAAACTATTCCTAAGCTGAACGATCAATCCCCCGGTACTTGTCACTATACTATACTACAACGATCAGGTACACTGCCTGGTGGGGGTTGTAAGCTTCTCGAGATCCCTCGAGAGGTAAAGCCTGTTGCGATTCCCACGCATCAAGTTTTTGGCGCCGTTGCCGGGGAATAGTTATTGTCTAGGTTAGAATTTCTTTTTATTAGGTCTACTTGCTAGATTCCTTTCTAGTAAGATTTTATTTTTATTTTTAGGTTCTCTTTAGTCTATCTTTTTCTTTGTGCCTTTGTTAGTAAATCAAATTCATTGACTATTCCGTTGACCATTATGGAAAACGCGAATCCACCCCTTTCCCCTGGAGAAGTGGCTTTGTTACGTGAACAAATTGAGAGTGAGATTAGGGAACTTAGGGAGCTTAATAGTTTGATAAAGGTTGAGCTCGAACATGCATTTAGTGACCTAGCGACCGCCTTGTATTCAAATGAGGACCTAGGGCCTAATGACTTTTTGAATGTTATTGAGGGACTTGAAGAGGGGGAAATAGATCCGAAGCTTAATGACTATTTTAATATATACCCCACTAAGGAGGAGATTGCATATTATAATAATCTTATTGATAACCCGCAATCTCCTTTCACCATAATTGAACCTAAGATCAAGAGAGGTGATCCTAAGAATGCTAAGATACCATGTATGATTGGATATAGGCACATTAGCAATGCTTACATTGACTTTAAATCTCCAATCAACATTATGTCATCAACTGTTTATAATGATATAGTGAAAACAAGACTTGAACCTAGAAGGGATCCCAAATACCCCGGTGGGGTTTGTAACTTTGTCGGGAGAGTTAAAGGTTTACATGTCTTTGTTGGTAATTTCACTTTTGTCACCGACTTTATGATTGTGGAGGATCTTGCTAATGTTATTGATTGTCGACTATCCAATGTTGTGTTTGGCAAACCATTTGTTGAGGAGTCTAAGTTGGAATATGATGAGGTAGAAGGAACGATCCGATTTGCAAGTAACACCGATAGTATCACTTATAGGATGCATAATAGGATTAAAGAATTTCACTTTATATCCCATTTTGATAAGGACAACGTTGGTGCTTTTGAGGATATTAATGAGGAGGATAAGAAAAAGGGCATGGATTATGTATGGGATAAAAAGAGTCTTTATTACAAAGATTGCTTAGCCCTTTGACCAAGGTATAAAGTCGAAAAAGAATTTGCCCAAATGATTATGGGGGCGGTTGAGAAAAAGGTGATTGGTTTCTGCAAGGAATATCTACAATCAGAGAGTGGAACAAATGATGAGGTCACGTAGTAACCCATGACCTTGAGTCTAGCTACAAGACTCGTAAATAAAGAAAAGCGCTTCTTGGGAGGCAACCCATGTTATGTTTGATTTTGTTTGTTTGTTTGTTATTTGCTTCCGTATGCATGCTTAATTTTTATTGTTGGTAGATCATGTTTCTAAACTAAATAGTGGAAATACTTTACTTTGTTGTTTTGGCCTAATCTTAACTGCACCTAAAAGCATTTTTGCAAAAGATAAGTGCAAGGGGAAACCCCAAATATGTTTTTAAGAAACAAACCGATCATGATTCTCCACAATATTAAGCGAACATGTATATTCGTATTTGTTAGAGTCAAATGCTTGTATTGAGTCATAATGAAGTTTTGCAGGATTTTCCAGGAAGTAGGACCAAGTTTTTCCAGAAATTTTCCGGAAACTTAACATAAGAATTTCTGCAGGTCACTTCTGACGGCGTCAAGAGTTTACTCTTGACGGCGTCAAGTGTAAAAAATCTGGAAATTTTACCGGTTTTGTTTTTCTAACGGAGTCTTATGGTTTTTGTGAATTATTAAGTTTTATAATCTTCAGGAGATCTGCAAACTTCATTCCACAAGCATTATATCTTATCTTGTTTTCTAGGATTTAGTAGCTTATATAGGATGCCGCCGATTTTACGCGAGGTTGTCTTGTCTATTTTGTCAGGTTTTACAGGTTATGTATGACAAGAAGATGATTTATATTCTGGAAGGGAAGCTTTGATTGTTCATTTTCTTGGAGGAAGATTTAACCTGGCCATCTTATTATCCATACCGAGCGAATCAGGGGAGTATTTGATTTCATTCTCTTTACTTTTTAACTTTTACATTCTTTACATGAACATTGGGGACAATGTTCATCCTAAGTGTAAGGGGAGAGTAAAAAGATGACACCTTACATATGCACTTTCACTTGAGTTTGTTTTGTTTAATGGTAGATTTGTAATAAAACTATGAGAAATACTTGTTAGTGTAATTTTAGCGCCAAATTTAAATTTTTTTACAACATTTAGGAGTGAAACTTTAGCCATAGCAAGCGTCTCATGGATAGGAGATTGTATGACTAGCACATAACCGTATATTCAGAAAAATTTTCCACCCAAATATGTGAGGTTCGCCTTTAGATTTGATAGGAAAAGCATTCACTATTAGTGCTTATGAGTGTACCGGTAGCATTTAGATTCTAGAACTTGCGTTAGTGATGCATCCCGAGACCGCTAGTGAGACTACATTCGTGTGGTAGGATTTACTACATGATAAGAGGCATTAGGATTACCCTTGTGTTAAACCCGTATCATAATTACTTGACCATTTAAGTTATATTACTTGGCTAGTTAAGTCAACTAATTTTTCCCACACCCTTAGCGTTGTACTCATTTTTAGTACACGAAACCCCTAGTACACCCCTCCGAGCCTATCTTTTCGTTTCTAACTTTAAGCATTTTACTTGAAGGAAGAATTTGTTACACCCCACTTAAATGTACAACCAAATCGCCTTAGCCTTCCGTGTAAGCGCTCATTTTTAGTGCATTATTGTTATTTGTTAAACCCTAAGTTAACTATCTAATTGATTACATGGTTGCTATGTCGAGTCATATCCTTGTACATATTGTTTTGGGACGATTGAGACTCATGGGTAAGTACTTATTTTATGGAGTAATGGGAAAGAACATCATATATTCCCCCCATATGTGCGTTAATCTTAAAAGTGCTCCAAGTGTTTTGATTTTCTTAATTCGAGTCATTAGATTAGTTTAATGTAAAGTATGTAAAGATTCAAGTGTAAGGGGAATGTTCATTCCCTATGATGTATTATTTTGGATGGTAGGGTAAGAGTGTATGCACACAAAAAAAAAAACAAAAAAAAAAAAAAAAAAAAAAAAAAAAAAAAAAAAAAAATCAAGGAAAAAAAAGAAAAAAAAATAGAAAAAGAAAATAGAAAAACATACGGACTACCATCCCTTTTTATTCTATGTTCATTTTATGTTTTTGTTATTTCTCATTTATTTGCTTAATTCGAGTCTAGTTTTGGCTTAGCAACGCCATATTGTACATGTAATTAACCAAGATTGTTAACTCGCCACCAGTAAAACTTCCTTTATCCAACAAAACCGTGTATTTCATATCCCTACACCTAACGTTACAACCCTTTAAAAGACCTCTTTGATAGTTTATCCTAGGTGCTTACGCCAGGTGGTGGAGGTTTGATCCTTTCCCAAGCCTATGGTAATCTATTTTGCTATGACAGGTAGTGAGAGATATCTTCCGTTTCCATATTGTAATTTACACTTTATTACACCCGAGAGATGTGAGTATCTAAACACTATTTGTGAGGTGCTTGTATATGACCTCCGTGCTTGTTTATTGGTCTTTAGTGGAACGATTATTTGTTGTAATTACTTTTATATTAGTGTTAAATGACCCCTAACTTGTCTTTTGAGTAGAATAAAAACGCATTTGCTTGAGGACAAGGAAATCTCAAGTGTAAGGGTATATGATGAGGTGAAAAATGATCCGTTTTTAGGGGGTCATTTAAGCCCGAATTCGAATTTATTTGATCAAATATTGCCCTAAATCGTTCCTTTTGTGATTTTAGGTACTTTGGGAGTGAAATCTAGAAAAGGAAGCAATTCGGACGTTTTTGGAGCATAAAAGTGAAGAAAACGCCAAAGTCTTATTTTTCCATGCTAAGAAAAGTAGGTGACGGCGTCAAGAGTAACTTCCTGACGGCGTCAAGAGCAAAATTCCATGATGATCCAGATGAGATTTGACGGCGTCATGAAGGTAGGGCGTCAAGAGTAAAAGTCATGACGGCCTGGAAATGATTAAGTCTTGACGGCGTCAAATGTAGATCAAGGCAGCCCGAGAATAGTTTTGGCGGCGAGGTGACGGCGTCACAAGCTTGGTCTTGACGCCGTCAGACCCCTTTTCCTATATATAGTTTTCTAATTTTTCACATTTAAAGAGAGAAGTTTTGGAGAAACCTTAAGTACGAACTTGGTGCGAATTTTACAGGTTTTTCAAGGGTTCCAAGCCCTTGATACCTTACATGTGTAATTGAGATAAGTGTTCTTTCAATTCAATCAATATGTCTATGTGTTGGTTGTCTATATCTTGTTCTTGTCTTAATTCCATCATGCTAGGCTAGATCTATCTTGTGTTTGCTTAGATCTAATGAAACCTAGATGTTAATTATGTGTTGATTACTTGTTTATACTTGTCTTGGAGGAATGATTTATATGTTAGGCTTAAGAAAACTGGCAGATCTCCAATTGGTAACATGCTTGAACGTCTTAAGAAACATGAACCGACGCGCACTAGGTCTTTATTGGTTGTATTTAATGCATGAGCCACTGTTTACAATCCCTATAGTTGTGCTGGGCATGGTGTAGGAGGAGATAAGAGCTCATAGAATTGGGGAGTTATGTGTGCCACCCCATGAATGGTATTAAGGAATACGATCCGTCATCCATGCATTTATAACAAGTAATTAACATGTAAGAGATGTCTAGGGAGTAGTGAAATCTAAGTAAACACATTTTCTCCACTTATTGATCACAACCTTAGTATAATTTAGTTTATTTTCATTTCTTATATTTTATTTTGATTGCATCTTAGTATTGGGTTAGTTGATTAGCAACTAATTCCGCCCAAATCCTTCAAACCCGAGAATTTTAATTGCTTTCTATAAAATATAAAAACACAAAAATAATCATCCCTCACCTTTAGAACTAGTATTTAGGCTTTCTAATCCGAGCGACACTATTCCTAAGCTGAACGGTCAATCCCCCGGTACTTGTCACTATACTATACTACAACGATCAGGTACACTGCCTGGTGGGGGTTGTAAGCTTCTCGAGATCCCTCGAGAGGTAAAGCCTGTTGCGATTCCCACGCATCAGTGGTATATTAGATGGATGTCAAAAGTGCCTTCCTCTATGGTAAGATTGAGGAGGAAGTCTATGTCACACAACTACAAGGCTTTGAAGACCCACAAAATCCTAAGAAGGTGTACAAGGTTGTCAAGGCACTCTATGGCCTTCATCAAGCATCAAGATCTTGGTATGCTAGGCTATCTACCTTCCTTTTGGAACATGGATACAGAAGAGGAGCAATTGACAAGACTCTCTTCATCAAGAAAAACTTCAGGGATATCATTCTAGTACAAGTGTATGTGGATGATATTATTTTTGGCTCCACAAAGGAAGAATGGTGCAGGGAATTTGAAGATTTGATGAAAGGTGAATTTCAGATGAGTGCAATGGGGGAACTGATATTTTTCTTGGGGCTACAAGTCAAACAACAACCTGATGGGATCTTTATCCATCAGGTGAAATATGTGAAAGATGTCTTGAAGAAGTTTGACTTTGAACTACTAAGAACTGCAACCACTCCCTATGAACCTCCCAAGCTGAAAAATCCAAATGAACAAGATGAAGCTGTTAATGTGCATCTATATAGATCCATGATTGGTTCACTCATGTGTCTCACAGCTTCCAGGCCTGACATCACCTTTGCTATCAGTGCTTGCTCAAGACATCAGGTCACTCCATTAACTTCCCACCTAAATGCTATGAAGAAAATTTTCAAGTATCTTAAAGGCCAACCTAAGTTAGGTCTTTGGTATCCAAGAGATTCACCATTTGTGCTGGAAGCATATAGTGATAGTGACTATGCTGGGGCTAATTTGGACAGGAAATCCACAACAGGAGGTTGTCAATTTCTTAGTAGAAGACTCATTTCTTGGCAGTGCAAGAAACAAACCATTATGGCTACCTCTTCTACTTAAGTGGAATATGTTGCTGCTGCTAACTGTTGTGGTCAGGTACTCTGGATTCAGAATCAAATGTTGGATTATGGATTCAACTTTATGAACACAAAAATATATATTTATAATCAAAGTACCATTTCCATTGTTAAAAATCCAATTTTTCATCAAAGAACTAAACATATTGAAATTAGGCACCATTTTATTAGAGATGAAAATGAAAAACATTTAATACAGGTGCTTAAAATTCATACTGATGATAATGTGGTTGATTTATTAACAAAATCTTTTGATGGACCTAGGTTTAACCACTTAGTTGTCCACATTGGGATGGTTAACCCTTGAATGCTATGTTTGAGGGGAGGCATAAGCCTCAGGGGAGGCATATGCCTTTGGGGAGGATTGTTATTGATGTTGTATACTTTGTATATTATTTGTATATTATTGATTATTTCTAATACTAATCTACTAATGTTTCTGTAAGATTTGTTTGTTTTGTTTGTTTCTCTGTGTCTATTTTGCAGAATGTCCTTATGTGAAGTTGCTGATCTTTATGTGCTTTTCACCAAGAGCTGTTTTTTAAAGGAATGTGATCATGTTTGCTGAGCATTGTTTCTACTGAAGAGTCAATCATACTGAAACACATTGCTTCTACTGAAGTAATACACAAGAATTGACAAATAAGGAAAGATGTTCATTCATTCAAGAAACAATTTACAGCTTACATTCAACTTCAAAGTGGAATACAAAGATCATTCCTACATTAAGTCTACCAAACTGATACTAAGCCTCTATCATCTATTACAAAAGGGCTGGTGGATATGTATGACCAGTATGATGAAGAAGTTGAAGGTGAAAATGGAAAGAGAAGAATGATGATGATGACGACGAAGATGCTCAAGAACCGAGTTTTATATCTTTAGTTCAAGGCAAGAAGATGCTCAAGAACCTAGTTTTACATCTTTGATCCTTGGCAACATCCCATCATCAACTACTCCATTTTCCCTTTCCCCTTACCCACCACCTCTGCCTTCTTGCCCTTTCCCCTGTGTCCATGGTATGAAGCACCAGATCCTAAAGTAGGAAGACCCAACACCATACGTCGTGATGTTGGAAGAGATGGATTCCTCTTCCATGGCCTTGGTTGGGATCTCTCTGGTGTCGAAGGAGGAAGGAATGATGGATCTTCATCTTCATCCTCTGAAGAATCTTCATCAGAAGTAAAGATGAAGGGAGAGACATATTGTCTCTCAGCGGGAATGGGGGAATTGCTTGGTTCACCCCTCTCCAGTGCATTCCATCGTCTCTCCAACTCTCTAGCATAATCTGAATCATCTAATTCAGAAGGATACGGTGGAAGATCCTCTGATGATGAAGAGGAGGAAGAGGAGGAGGTTAGGTCAATGATTTCTGGTTTGGAAGACATTATTTGGTGAAGAATTAAGGTTAATTGTGAAATTAGGATTTTGATACGATTTGGGGGTAATTGATATCTGAAAAGTGTGATTTGAGGATTAATAAATAGGCAAAGTCAAGGCCTTATGATAATTAATGCGAGTTGGGTGGCACAGTAAAAATCAAGATATTCACTGAAGATATTTTTACCCATGATTGGTTTCTGCTGATTGACCATCCATCAGCAGCTAGACTTTCATTTCTGCTGAAGGGTAATTTTGAAATTGAATGGAACCAGTTTCCACGTCAGATATGGTCAACGATTTGTTCCGATGATTTTTGACCACGATTGGGGAACTTCCTTTTATAACCTACTTTGCATATCTTTGCCAAAACTAAGTTATTCCCTCATCACTCAATTTAAACCCATCATTCCTTCGCATAATTCATAACCGTCTCTCACAAATCATTCAAATGGCAAGACTTCAATTCAAGAAAGATCATAAAAAGTTTGCTATTCTGAAAAAGGCTAAAGGTCATGAAGAGTATGATTCAATGGTGGAGTTTCTACAGCGTTCAAAGATTCATTATGCTTTAACACATTCTCCAAATGTGATATATGAATCAATGGTGAAGTAATTTTGGGCATCTGCAAGAAAAAGATCTGACACAGAGATCGTGGCTGATATTGATGGTAATGAGTATGTGGTGACTGAAATTTTGATCAGGACAAAGCTTCATTTGGATGATGAGAATGGTGTTTTTCACTCCAACACTGAAGAGATACTTGATGGGTTGAGGGAAGCTGGTTATCAAAGCACTGACACAACTAAGTGGCTTAAGAATCAGTTCTGTCCTAAGTGGAGGTATTTGGTGCATTTGTTACTCCAATGTATTAGCAACAAGTGTGGTGGCTGGGATCAGTTCTCTGCCCAATTGGGTTGTGGTATTGTCTGTCTTTCTAAAGGGTTAACTTATAATTTCTCAAAGTTTATCTTTGCTAATATGCTAGAAAATATTGAGAAACAAAGTCATAAGTTTTTAATGTACCCTAGGTTTCTACAAATTATTTTAGACATAACTACTGAAGACATAATTCATGTGCCCATTAAGAGTCTTGTTTATAAGTTATTTGCCTCTATGCAAACTAACTATAATGGGGAACATTACCCTCTGTTAGCTGCTATGTTGCCACATGGCATTGATGATGCTGTTGAGGGTGATACTATTGGTCATATGCCCTCTCCAAATGCTGCTGATGATGGTAATCCATCATCTTCTGGTGTTGTTGTTGATGGTAATCCTTCAGTGATAAATGAGGGAGAGCCATCTACAACTGCTGAACCATTACCTGTTTCTTCTGACCAACCTCTACCTTCCCCTTTACCTATGTCACCAAGTCCTGTTCCATCACCATCTCATATTGCTCCTGATGAGCTAACTCCTGAGGTTGAAGAGACAATTCAGTCTCTTGGTACACAAGTACCTGCACCTTTTGAGCCTGAGATTACTAGATTACCTACACCTAGTCCTGTGAGAGAGCCATATGATGAAGGCTCTCCCACTGTTGTACATATGTCTGTTTCTCCTGCTAGGTTCAATGAAGCTCCTTTTACCACTGAGCAATCTATTGGTGGAGCAGAGGACCCTATTACTCTCACCTCTGTACATGATTTGCTTTGAAGGTATATTCAAAAGACTGATGCTCTTCAAAAGGAGCTTGCATGAAATTGAAATGCTGAAAAGCAAGGTTCAGGATTTGGAGGCACAACTTGCTCAGCAGAAGAAAAGAAAGATAGTCATAGATGCTGATGAAGTGCCTGAGGGTAATTTGGATTCTCTAGAAATCTTGGCTGAAGTTGCTAGACAGACTCATGCTTCTTCTCCCAAAGTTGCTGAAGTTTCACAACCTAAGCAGACAATTCATTTTAGCAGAAGAAGTAGAAGACAGTATTTGGCAAAGAAAGCTGCTTAATCTTCTAAGGTGTCTCGTGGTAATGAGATTCTTATGGCAGAAGCTGGTGATACTCTTTAGGAGAAACAACCAACTAGTGACATTACTACTGAAACGACTACTGACGAGGCTCATGCATCAGTAGCTACATTTTTTGTTGCTGGTAAAGAGTATATGGATTCACCTATCACTGATCCATCTGTTCTTGAGAAAGTTTCTCATAAAGATACCACTGCAACTCTTCAGACTACAGGAGCTGCTGATAATCTAACCGAATCAGATGTTCAAGATATTCCTGCTGATCCTATGGAAGTGTTAGTCATTCCTCATGTTGATTCTGCTGAAGGTGGTGAAGTGTGTGCTGATGATCTTATCTAAGAAGAAGAAAGACTTGAACAAGAAAGACTTTTGAAAGAATGGGAAGATTATCAAAAGAGTACAGACTTGGCACAGCAAGAGCAAGCTAAATATGACCAAGAATTTCAATCTGCTCAAAACAAGTATATCTCTACTCTGCCTCTTGACAAACAGAGAGAATTGGATGCTGCTGTTTCAAACTTTGATGAATCAGATTGGCAGCATATTGGTGCACAAGTGATTGCTACTCCTGGTTTGGCTACAAGTATTCTTGGTAAGGACGTGACTCAAGCTGATTGGTCTTCTGAAATTTTTAAACTTATGAAGTAGAGGAAGAAAGAAGCAGATGAGCAAAAAGCCAAAGCAAAAAGGGGTAAACCAATTACTCAAGCACAGCACAGGGATTATATGAGAACTTCTGTGAAAAGTCAAAGCAGTGCTCTCTATAATAATGCTTGGACTAGGAAACAAGTTTGGGCTCTTTCAGATGAACAATTGGTTCTTATGTATAATAGAATCAAGTCTAGATGTGAAAAGGATGGAATGAGTGCTCCTAAGCTTGTTCCTACCATTCCTGCTGATGATGCAGAACCCTCTTCTCAGAAAGTCCAACTTGATGAAGTTGTTTCTTTTCATGTGCCTGCTTGGTCTCCATCATTTTCTGCTGATGTTGTTTCTACTATGGATGTAGATGTTCCTGTTGTTGATCAAGTATCTTTACCTGATACTTCTGCTGGTGTGACAACTGTTGTTGCTTCATCTGGTGTTGATAAAGGTAAAGCTAAAGTTGTAGCAGAAGCTCTTCCTTCTAGAAAAAGAACCAGGAAATAAATAGAGGATGAGAGGTTGAGTGAAGAGGCTGCAAAAAGGTTAGATGATGATCAACAAGCTGTAATGGCAAGATTTTATGAGCTTAAAGAAAGAGAAGTAGAGCTTGCAGCTGCTAGGGCTAGATAGATAAGGAAAGACATGGATGAACAATATGCATCTGCTGCACTTGCTTCTCCTCAGGATTCTACTGATGAACAAATGGATATTCCATCAGTGGAAACTAATGCTATAGAATATTTATCTACTAAGGATGTAGCTCCTGAGGAACCTTCTTTACCACATGATGCTATTTATGTTCCTGGAAGAAGGGCCAAGAGAATGGCAAGAGTGCGAACTTCACATTCAGCACAAAGACTAGTAGATGTTAATGCTCCTGATGCTTCCTTTATCAAAGAAGGATCCCCTGATGATTGGCCAGAGGGTGTTAGAGATGTTTTGGTTCATTGTGAATTATCTAAGAATGGTCAGATTAATACCATTTATAGACTTGACAAAACTTCTCTGTCATTCACATTCCTACAAGAAATACTACATCTTGTGGATCATCAAGACTTGGTCACTCTCAATGAGTTGGTTCACAAATATTATACTACTTATACTCCTACAGGTTCAGGGTTGTAACTATTGGGTGATCTCATAGTGCTTTTGGATTCTTCTACTCCCACTGGTGCTGGTTATGATGTGTGGAAAAACAATTAGAGGTGGACAATTCAGAGTTGGAAGTTTTACCCTACGCCCTATGTTCATGTGTTGGAAACTACATCTGGACTCAGGCTTCTCATGGTTCTTGGGAAAAGGTATCCTCTGACAGTGCCTCTTATGGAGAAAATGCTTCAACAGAAGTTGGAGATTCCTCTTGATCCAGTTGGGAATGCTAGGTTGTTTGTTGAGTCTCTGGTTAAATTGTTCAAACTCAGGATCAGAACTTCCAAAGCTGCTTCTACTTAATGGTATTTTGTTGTATATTTCTTTATTTTCTTTATTCTTTTCTTTATTATTGTAAAAAAATAAAAAAAAAAGAAAAAAAGAAAAGAAAAAAAAACTAACAGATTTGTATAGTATTGTGTATGTTGTTTGAAGGATTTGGTGTTGGTTATTTCAACACCTTATCTGGTTCTCAACTTACCTGATGATGTTGACTATTCCATCAAAAAGTTGGCTAGTCCAAAGGGTACAGCTTTGGTAAAGACAAGTCAAATTGACCATTGATTTTTCCTTTATGGATTCCCAATAATTGGCTAGCCCACAAGTGTATGGCTTATGGTAAAGGCAATGGAAAACCATATTTGGTCTTCAATTGACCAAGATGATTTTTCATCAAATAATTGACTAGTCATGAGCAAACAGCTACAGGTAAAGACATCTCAAATCCGTTTATAGCTGATGATTTGCTAAAAATCATATGGTCATTAGTGTACCATAGTTTGTGAATTGAAACATTTGGCTACTCCAGTAGTAATGGCTATGGGGAAAGAGACAGCAAATCCATTATTTTCAATGATTCACCTCTCACAGGAGTTAACACACCTGGATGTGATGAGAATAGTATGAAACTAATATGTTTTGATGTACATTTGGTGATTTGTTGCTGCAAAGAATGTTGCTTTTCAACTTGTTGTTGATCATTAAGGCCCTGCTGATAAAGATTCTTTGCTGCTGAAGTTCAACCTCAATCCTCTTCTTCTTGTCTTTGGAGATCTATCAAGAATCTTGGAGTTAACCATGTCAACTTCATGATTAGGGGAGGATTGTAAGGAATTAGTGAAGTCAGTATTTGGATACTGCTGAAGATTCTGCTGACAGGTTCCTGCGGAAGCATAAACTGGTTTCTGCTGAAGAATAGTTCCTGCTGAATCATAGTGTTACTGCGGATATAGTTAATCCGTAGATAGAAGTTAGTTATTTATAGATAAGATATGTAGAATATCTTCTAGAGTATTATGTTTATACGTTTCTTGTAGAAGAATTTAGGGTTTCCACTAGTATATAAGGAACCCAAGGTTATTGTAATATGTACGAGTTTCAAAAACAATTATTAGTGAATAATATCGATCCATAGAGGATCAAAGTTTAGTATACAGTTTATATTTATATTCCGCAATAAATATAAGCTAACAGAGATTATCTATTTAGTTTTCTAGTGATTACATTAGTGGACTAACGATCTATTGGCTCGAGATCTATCAAGTGTAGATCCTACACACACCTTTCCAAGGTGATACTTTTAGCATCACTTTGTCTCCAACCCGGAACTCTAGGGGTTTACGTCTTTGATCGGCATAACTTTTCTGCCTATCTCTAGCTGCTTGTAACCGATCACGAATTTTAGTCACTTTCTCAGTAGTCTCCAATATAAGCTCGGGGCCTGTGAGTTGGCTATCTCCAACTTCAGCTCAACCAATAGGCGAACGGCATTTACGACCATATAAAGCCTCAAATGGTGCAGCTTTAAGACTTGTGTGGTAGCTATTGTTATAGGAGAATTCCGCAAGGGGTAGGTACTTC
Organism: Artemisia argyi; assembly: GCA_030686995.1. Lineage (NCBI taxonomy): Eukaryota > Viridiplantae > Streptophyta > Magnoliopsida > Asterales > Asteraceae > Artemisia > Artemisia argyi. Next base: position 187,449,448 of record CM060684.1, read on the forward strand.
TCCCAGCCTTTACCAAATTCTATTATACATGCACAAAGCATATCCTCCAAAGTTTGATTAGTTCTCTCACTTTGACCGTCGGTTTGGGGATGATATGCAGTACTCATATCAAGTCTCGTCCCCAAAGCGGTTTGAAGTGATCGCCACAAAGCTGACGTGAAACGGCTGTTGCGATCAGAAATAATCGATATCGGAACACCATGACGAGAAATAATTTCTTTCACATACAACCTCGCAAGTTCGTCTACAATATCATCTTCACTAATCGCCAGAAAATGAGCAGACTTAGTCAATCGATCCACAATTACCCAGATAGCGTCACAACTGCTAGCTGTCTTCGGTAATTTGGTGATAAAGTCCATCATAATCCGCTCCCACTTCCAAACCGGGAGTTCTGGCTGTGTCAATAATCCTGACGGTCTTTGATGTTTAGCCTTAACCTTTGAACATGTCATGCACTTACCAACGTAGAATGCTATATTGGCCTTCATGTTTGGCCACCAATATAACTTTTTCAGATCCTGGTACATCTTGTCAGACCCAGGATGGATAGAGTACTTTGACTTATGCGACTCATGCATAATCAACTCTCGAATTCCTCCATACAATGGTACCCAACTTCGATCTCCAAAACATGATATTCCATCAGAAAGCTTAACAAATCCCTTCTCATTTTCTGCCATCCCAAATATACTCTCAGCATGTCGGTTTTCTGCTTTCAATGCTTCCGTTTGAGCTTTCTAATATTTGAAACGGTAACGGCGATACAATATTTATTCCGAATGACCTAACTCGTAATGGTGTTATTCTCTCCTTTCGACTAAGAGCATCAGCAATGACGTTTGCTTTACCAAGATGATAGTGGATTTCGCAATCATAATCGCTTAGCAGTTCAATCCAACGTCGCTGTCTCATGTTGAGCTCTTTCTGATTCAAGATGTGTTGCAGACTCTTGTGGTCAGTGAATACAACACACTTGGTTCCATACAATTAATGTCTCCATATTCTCAAAGCAAAAACCATAGCACCTAACTCCAAATCATGGGTGGTGTAGATCTTCTCGTGCTTCTTGAGTTGTCAGGAAGCATAAGCTATCACTTTCTCTCGTTGCATCAACACAGCTCCCAAACCTTTATGAGAAGCGTCACAGTAGACGACAAAGTCCTCACTACCTTCCGGTAACGCTAAGATAGGAGCACTACACAACATCTCCTTAAGTAATTGAAACACTTCCTCTTCCTTATCTCCCCATTCGTATTTAACATTCTTTTGAGTCAATTTGGCCAACGGCTTTGCTATCTTCGAAAATCCCTCAATGAATCTTCGGTAGTAACCGGCTAAACCCAAAAATTGACGAACTTCAATTGGGGTCGTCGATGCAGGCCAATCTTTAATCACTTCAATCTTAGTGGGATCCACATGAACTCCTTGTCTATCAATCACATGACCCAAACATTGTACCGATGGAATCCAAAATTCACATTTGGAGAACTTGGCATACAGCTTCTCCTGCCTGAGTAATTCTAAGATGAGTCTTAGATGCTCCTCATGCTCTTTCTCACTCTTCGAATAGATTAGAATATCATCGATGAACACAATAACAAACTTGTCTAAGTAAGGCTTACACACCCGATTCATGAGATCCATGAATACCTCCTGTGCGTTAGTGAACCCAAACGGCATCACTTGGAACTCGTAATGCCCGTAACGGGTTCTGAAAGCCATTTTCGGAATATCTTCCTCGCAAACTCTAAGTTGATGATATCCCGATCTCAGATCGATTTTCGAATACACACTCGATCCTTGCAGCTAATCGAACAAGTCGTCGATTCTTGGTAACGGGTATCTATTCTTCACCGCTAACTTGTTCAGCTCTCGGTAATCAATACACATACGAAATGATCCATCCTTCTTTTTCACAAATAAAACTGGGGCTCCCCAAGGTGAAGAACTTGGTCGTATAAATCCCTTTTTGGCTAACTCAGCTAATTGTTTTGACAACTCTTCCAGTTCAGTAGGTGCAAGTCGATAAGGTGCCCGTGCCACGGGTGCAGCACCAGGTATCAACTCAATCTGAAACTCCACTTGTCTAGTAGGCGGGATTCCTGGCAAATCATCAGGAAATACATCCGGAAAATCACGAACTATAGGCACATCTCCAATGCACTTTTCTTTCTTCTCCTTCCCTCCTTTCTCAGAGATTTGAGCTACGAAAAGGTAACATCCTTTTTCCATTTGCTTCGGTAACTTAGTGCAAGATATGACAGCTAATCTGGATGGGCTCCTCAAAACTTTTCGATCTCCTTGTACATTCAAAATCTCCTTTCCGTAAGGTACACGCATGATCTTCTCATCGCAAAGTATATGAGCACGATACTTCGACAACCAATCCATACCAATGATGACATGGAAACTTCCTAACGTCACGGGTAGAAGATCTATGTTGAAAGGGTGATTCAGGAAATTCAACGTGCAACCGCGTATGATAGTCTTAATCCTTTCTATGTTTCTGTTACCTAACTCTACATCATAACCAATTCCTAAGGCCATCGGGGGTTTCCCTAGTGAGGGTGCAAAAGTAGTGGACACAAAACTCCTATCGGCACCATTATCAAATAGTGTGGAAGTATAACAATTATTGAGAAGGAACGTACCAATAACGACATTCGGGTCTTCTCCTCTTTCGTTTCCAAGTGCATACACTCTCCCATGAGCAGCTCCTGCTTCCGCACATTGGTCCTCATTGTCATGACGTCCACGGTTTCCTCCAGCTCCACGGTTTCCATGACAGGCAACTACTAGAGCTTATGCTCCTTCCATATCCATTCTTATCTTTCTCAGCTCCTTCCAATACCAACGAGTCTATCAATTGTTGAGCGATCGTGACAGCCTCATGAACATTAGCAGGCTTAGCAGCAATTACATCGTTCCTTGTAGCTACCGGCAACCCATCGGTATACCGCTCAATCCTTTGAGTCTCAGTCCTAACCATATCTGGGCAAAGCAAGGCTAACTCTCGGTAATGGCGATTGTAATTCACCATGTTGGTACCCTTCACCTTGTGATTTCAGAACTCAACCTCTAGCTTCTTAACCTCGTTCATTGGGTAGTAAGTCTGAATCAGCAAAGACTTAAATTGCTCCCAAGTCATGGCATAGGCCACATCACTCCCAACCGAATTTTGGTAATTGTTCAACCAAGTTAATGCTTCATCCTTGAAATTAAAAGAAGCAAACTTTACCTTGGCATTCTCCGCACAATTTCTAACAGTGAACACTGAGTCAGTTTTCTCTATCCACCTGACCAAGTAGACCACTCCTTCAGTTCCACCAAACTCAATGGGTCCACAGATTCGGAACTCCTTGTAGTTACATCCATTAGTACGAACAGGTGGAAAAGTTCCAGCAGAGTTATTTGAATGATTCAACTCAGCTAGCAACTCAGCAACTCGTTGCTCCCCAAGTTGATTGATCATGGCTCGATCCACAGTAGGTGCATTCGGTGGAACATGATCATTGTCTCCCTGAACATCAACATTTTGATTCATGTTGTTACGGTTAGTGGTGTCCAGGTTGTCACGAGTAGGGGTTTCAACATTTCGAGTAGGACGGCGTCCTCGACAACCAGGATTAGTCGCGGCAGTTCTAGTTCGGGTAGCTCTGACAGGGTTTCGTCGTACAGCCATTAATCTGAAACATAATATAAGGTTCGTGAGTCTCCAATAGTACTTATTATACGCATAATAAGAATCGGGTAAATGGAGTCAAAACAGCGGAAGAATATCAATCATACACCACAAGACATCAACACGATGAATAGGAACTCAATTTCCATAATATCTACAACCACATAACATCATATAATAATAACCATCATCCATACGAATAGTGGTCAAAACATCGTTCCAACTACATAAGACACAAAAGATACTAATCGTTCCAAACGAGACGAATATCCAACGGAAAATACATCAAAATAAGATAACTATCCTTTCTAACCGAACACTCCTCGGTGTGGAAAGCAACAAGACATCATAACCCAACTATCTAGCCACTATGCTAGCGTAGGCTCCTCAACTCCTGCCTCAGACCATCTAACTCTCTCCACAATGATCCTAACTCCACACTATGAGTATCGCTATCTCTCTTGAGGTCTGCTACCTCCTTCTCCAACTCGGTGTTTCTCTGCCACAGCTTTCGATCTGCCTCGCGAGCCGTGATGAAACCTCTCTATAAGCTCTCAATCTGTTCATGAATCTCCATCATGCCTCTCCTCATCTCCGTAACTCTCCTCTCAGCAGTAACCAAGTCAATCCTCAACTCTCCAATGAACTCAACAGTCACTCTATAATCCGATAGGACATATGCGTAATCCTACCAATCTCACCCAACTCTGCATGCTCAGAAGAAATCTCAGATGACGCGTCCGATGCCATGGGGCTACCAGGTGGTGAATCAAACAAAAATGGGTTAGCACATGAAATCGGCTCTAACGGATGTAACGGAGAATCGGGCACCTCAGCCTGAGCTGGCTGTGCTGGCAAACCATCATCATTAGGCATTTCCTCCTCCTGAGGGTCATCCTCCTCCTCAGGATCATCCTCCTCTTCACCCACCAGTCGATCATCTTCCCTCTGCTCAGCCTCCTGAGGGACATCAGCCTCCTCCTCACCCTCATACTCCTCCTCCTCCTCATCTGTAGAGTACTCCATCAATCGTCGTCTCCTAACAGATGAACCATGTGGTGATGGAGTAGGTGATCTAGGACGACGACACAATGATGTGGGTGGTACATCTGACAGAAGAGCGTAAGCATTAAAATGCAAAGGTGGTGAAGTAGGGAGCACAGACATACGTGTCGTAGCTCGGTGGGTAAAGCGTGGAGCCACACGAGCCAAAGCCTGATGAAGAGTAAGCTGTCTCGAAGTACTAGGGAGCCCTAGAGAAGATGAGGGTCCCTGAGAAATAGATGCAGCAGGTAGTGCAGAAGTAGAGGCTGTCGATGATGCAGTAGCTGAATGCATGGCAATCCTGTAAGGATCATCAGGAGCCATGGTGATCTGCGCTGGGCGAACAGGGGCAGTAAGAATATCCTCAGTAACATCGAACGTACAGGAGGCCATAGTCTGTGACAATGGCGTAGGGTAGGTGTAAGTGTTTCAAAACAACTAAACCATGAAACTCCAATATCGTATCAAAATCATCATAAAAAATCCCAATTATATAGTTCAAGAAAGATTTCAAATACCGCTGTGGAAAACTAGAAGGGGGTTGAATAGTTTTACGTCCTTTTTAAATTTATAAACACAAGTTTGTTTTAAAAAAAAAATCGATTCTAGTTTATGTGAACTCAATATTTGCACTATATGAACAATTGTATGGTAGCTAACTAACAAAGCTAATATAGTAAAGGTAAATAAATAAGTAATGAGAAGAGTTAGAAATATCAAACCACAACACAAGCATTTATAGTGGTTCGGCTACAAGGACACCTTCCTTGTTCCTACTCCACTCCCCGAGTCACCTACTCGAGAGTTTTCTTCACTATGTCAACAAACTCCCTTTTGGCGGAGAAAAACTTACACACCAATTTACACACCACACAACTTCACAACTTGATCACAACTTCTTCACACCAATATACTACACACCAATCTTCTTCACAACTATCTTCTACACACCAATCTTCTACTTCACACCTATCTTCACAACTATCCTACTTCACTACTTATCAACTTCTATTATCTACACAACTTCTATATCTTCTACACAATTAATCACAAGCACAACACAATATTCACAAATGGATATATATACACTATGCACAACTGCTCTTCAACACTCCTTGAACTTGGTTGTAGAAACAGTGTTCTTCTTTTGCACTTTGGATGAGAATGGATGATGAGGGATTGAATCACTTGAAACAAGGATTAATATACAAATGATCAAAGGGTTTTAGAGGATGTTTAGAGAGTTATAGATCTGAAAATTTCGTGCTAAAGGTGGGGAAAAATTCCAAAATTAAGGTGGTATTTATAGGAGAAGAATTCTGACAATTTCTGACAGGGGAGCCTGGCCGGTCCCCTTAAATCGTGGCCGGCCCCCTTAAAATTAAAGGGACCGCCCCTTATAATTAAGGGGCCGCCCAACTGTAACGGCCAGAAAACTTATCTTTTAGTGAGGAAAGTTTATTTATTGAAAAACTAACTGATTTTGGTTAAATATTTGAAATCATATATTTAGTATGATTAAAACATTTTTCTTTATTACCAAAAGTGTTTTTCAAAAATATATAATATGTTTATATATTTAAATAAACTTTGTATTAGTTAATTAAATATCCCTTTGATCATAAGATGTATTAAGCACTTGTTTATCCATACCTTAAGTGATTAAGTTGGATATAGTTGTATAAACTGGCTTAATACTTGTTTACGTAGTAATCTTACGAATGACGAGTTTACATTTTGTGATCGTCAAAATATAGAGATATCGAAAAATATAAATAACGTTTTCATACATTATTTATGTCAACAACCGCATTACTAAAACATTTATAAAACAATTAAGCCATATAATTCCTCAAAATGCCATCATATCGTATAATCAATATACCCCATATTCTCAAATCATCTCAAAAATCTCATATCATTTCATTATCTCAATATACCTCAATATAAACAATGATGCTTTGGCTTGGCGAGCTGGCGGGCATTCGTCGAGGATCGTTTTCTATAAAAATTCAGTTATAGTTTAGGTGTTTATTACCTAGCTCTCTATAACCTTGGCTCTGATACCAATCTGTAACACCCCCAAAATTTGGTACAACGGAAGACTCAACAAGCTTTCAGGGTATGACGGGGGATTGTTATCCAACACAAGTCATAATAGAATGAGATAAAGTAAACATAAGAAAAACACATCCAAATGAGGTTTTAAAGTTTACATTCATCCCAAATTTATCCAAAGTAAGGCCAAAAAGAAAATAAACATAGGTCCACAAATTTATATCAGAGTTTTAGAAAAATAGATCCATGAACCAGGTGCCAAAACCAAGCCTCCAATCCAAGCATCCAAGGGCATCACTTAATTACTGAAGAAAACGCGCTAAAAGTCAGCTTTCGCTGGTGAGATCATAGGTTTCAACTCATAATAAAAATCAAGTGGACATATACGCAAAACGCTTGCTAGCTAGACTAGGCCTCAATCATCCAACCAAAACGAACCAACTAGAACTAATCAACCCTATAGGTGCACGCTATAGCCCAGATAAATCAAACCAATAGCTTACCTAGTTCTTGACTAGGCCTCACTCCATAACCAATTCAATAGCTTACCTCGTTCGGGACTAGGCCTCGCTCTATAACCAAATCAATAGCTCACCTAGTTCGGGACTAGGCCTCGCTCTATAACCTACCTAGTTCTACAAGCATAGCAAGTTTTAAATAAACAAAGCGATAATATTCCACATAAAATATTTTGCACGTTTCTCACCCCAAGTATTGAAAACAAAGTTCAAGAGTAAAAGTGGGGCTATGACTCACCTCAAATCCAAAAATCAGCAGAAAGAAATTGGTAGAAGTAAGATGTATAGCAACTCAAAAGACGGCAACTACGGACTCGGCACTTCCTAACAATATAAGCTCGTTCAGAATTATTTCCTCAAAATCAAATATTCCCAATCCTGAACGTATTCCTTTTAACTTTCCAAAAATCCATTTCTCGTATTATTCTCATATTAGTTTGGAGTTTGGTATCCATACAGGTAGAGGGTCGACACAACTCAAAACAAGAAGCCACAACGAAAAAGAATAATAAAACAATCTATAGGTCTAATATTAGCCCAATATATTATTTAAATAAATCATCGAAGTTTATCAAATCCATCGATTTGGTAATCCCCATATTTATTTTCTTAATATATCACTCTAAGATTATACCCAAAACCTAAGTCACATAGCACATAAAGTACTATATAGTAAGTATCAAAGTTTAATAAATTCCCTAGATATACCGTCAAGCTTACCCAATTCGTCAATACCTCACGAGATATTTAGTAGTTTATTATTCCCGTATACATACCACAACCTATGGGCGTCGTAGGATACAATGTCCGTTAATATACTCATTTTATATAATTAAATAGGTTCTATTTAATCCGTCGATTAAATAAGTTACGTAGTTATAGAAAATGGATGTATTAACGTTATATATTCGTGACAAGCACGAACGTCATAAATAAATAATATAGCCCACTTGGACTCAAGTGACCACGACCCCGTATAACTCGATAGTTTCCTCGTTTTATTTTTTAAAATGTATTTTATTTAATATAATTATCCAACGTTATAGATTTCATCGTCATTTATAGTTGTTTAATTATAATAACGTTCCCGACATTTATTACACTATTTATATAGTATAATATATATCATTGCTTTACTATAATACTAGCTTATAGACCCGTGGAATCCACGGGATTTTAGAGGGATTTTGATTAAAAAAAAGTAAGTACGTGTATAAAGTAAGAAATAACAACAAAAGTAAACACTATGAAATTTTCTTGTAACGGAAAAATAAGTTATAAGTGTCTGATAGTATAAAATACCGATGAGGCAAAAAATGAACCACTTTTAGGGGGTCATTTAAGCCCGGAATTGAATTTATTTGATCAAATACTGCCCTAAATCGTTCCTTATGTGATTTTAGGTACTTTGGGAGTGAAATTTGGAAAAGGAAGCAATCCGGACATTTTTGGAGCATAAAAGTGAAGAAAACGCCAAAGTCTTAATTTTCCATGCTGGGAACAGTAGGTGACGGCGTCAAGAGTAACATCCTGACGGCGTCAAGAGCAAATTTCCATGACGATCCAGTATAGATTTGATGGTGTCACGAAGTAGGGCGTCAAGAGTAAAAGTCATGACGGCGTCAAATGTAGATCAAGGCAGTCCGAGAAGAGTTGTGGCGGCGAGGTGACGGCGTCACAAGCTTGGTCTTGACGCCGTCAGACCCCTTTTCCTATATATAGTTTTCTAATTTTCACATTAAAAAAGAGAGAAGTTTTGGAAAAACCCTAAGTACGAACTTGGTGCGAATTTTACAGGTTTTTCAAGGGTTCCAAGCTCTTGATACCTTTCATGTGTAATTGAGATAAGTGTTCTTTCAATTCAATCAATATGTCTATGTGTTGATTGTCTATATCTTGTTCTTGTCTTAATTCCATCATGCTAGGCTAGATCTATCTTGTGTTTGCTTGGATCCAATGAAACCTAGATATTAATTATGTGTTGATTACTTGTTTATACTTGTCTTAGATGAATGATTTATATGTTAGGCTTAAGAAAACTGACAGATCTCCAATTGGTAACATGCTTGAACGTCTTAAGAAACATGAACCGATGTGCACTAGGTCTTTATTGTTGTATTTAATGCATGAGCCACTGTTTATAATCCCTATGGTTGTGCTGGGCATGGTATAGGAGGAGATAAGAGCTCATAGAATTGGGGAGTTAAGTGCGCCACCCCATGAATGGTATTAAGAAATACGATCCGTCATCCATGCAATTATAACAAGTAATTAACGTGTAAAAGATGTCTAGGGAGTAGTGAAATCTAAGTAAACACATTTTCTTCACGTATTGCTCACAACCTTAGTATAATTTAGTTTATTTTCATTTCTAGTATTTTATTTTGATTGCATCTTTAGTATTGGGATAGTTGACTAGCAACTAATTCCGCCCAAATCCTTCAAACCCGAGATTTTTACTTGTTTTCTAAAAAATATAAAAATACAAAAATAATCATCCCTCACCTTTAGAACTAGTATTTAGGTTTTCTAATCCTAGCGACACTATTCCTAGCTGAACGATCAATCCCCCGGTACTTGTCACTATACTATACTACAACGATCAGGTACACTGCCTGGTGGGGGTTGTAAGCTTCTCAAGATCCCTTGAGAGGTAAAGCCTGGTGCGATTCCCACGTATCTAGTTTTTGGCGCCGCAGCCCGGGGAATAGTTATTGTCTAGGTTAGAATTTCTTTTTATTAGGTCTACTTGCTAGATTCCTTTCTAGTAATATTTTATTTTTATTTTTAGGTTTCTTTAGTCTATCTACTTCTTTGTGTCCTTTGTTCGTAAACTATTTCGATGGATCACAATAACATTGATCGTTTGATTCCTGTTATTCGTGTTTTTCGTCGTAGGATTTTCCAAATGCCCGCCCCACTTCCTTTAGCAGAAAATGAGAACCCACCTAACCTCTCACCCAACCACCACTTTGACAATAATTCTGAGTTAGAAGAGTCTGATCATGATGATGAACGTAGGGCTAGTCCTTTCTACTATTCAGACTCCGATGAGGATCTTGATGATGGTGATGTGATTAATGAGAATAGGATGGAAGAAGAAATAAACCCTCTTAGGTATGTTGACCCTAGAACTAGGATTGAGTGTGATAGTTCATTTAACATGCAATTCCCTTGTAAGATCGGATTTAATAGCTTTAACGCCTATCTCAACTCATCTCTTCCATTGAACATAATCTCACGTAATGAATACAATAAAATCATGGTAGATGAGTTAGAATACAAAGGAGAAAACATTATTGCTAAGGCAATACCATTGCATGTGTTTGTAGGAAGCTTGGTTTATCTTGTTGAGTTCATGGTTATGGAGAATCTAGGAGAGTTTATTGATGATAAGTTGACCCAAGTTGTGTTTGGAAAACCCTTCAAACGGTTGACCAACCTCGATGAAAAACTCATAGAAGGGTTAATTACATTCTCGGATGGGGATGAAGATTTTGTCTATCAAATGCCTCGCACACACCCTAGGTTCAAAGATTTTTCCATGGAAAAGTGTAGTAGGTATCCGCCCATGGAAATGTTAAGTGAGAATGATAAGAGAAAAGGACTTAAGTACACGCATGAAAAGAATAAAAGATACTATTGCGGATGCTTAGAATTAGGAGATGAATATAAGAAAGATGAGGCAACTATTAGATGGCTCACACTTGGTTATGTGAGCATAAGCGATACACGTTAACCCATGACCTTGAATCTAGCTACAAGACTCATAAATAAAGAAAAGCGCTTCTTGGGAGGCAACCCATGTTTTGTGTGATTTTGTTTGTTTGTTTGTTATTTGCTTCCGTATGCATGCTTTATTTTTATTGTTGGTAGATCATGTTTAAACTAAATAGCGGAAATACTTTACTTTGTTGTTTTGGCCTAGTCTTAACTCCACCTAAAGGTATTTTTGCAAAAGATAAGTGTAAGGGGAAACCCCAAATATGTTTTCAAGAAATAAACCGATCATGATTCTCCACAATATTAAATGAACATGTGTATTCGTATTTGTTAGAGTCAAATGATTGTATTGAGTCATAATGAAGTTTTGCAGGATTTTCAATGAAGTAGGACCAAGTTTTTCCAGAAATTTTCCGGAAACTTAACATAAGAATTTCTGCAGGTCACATCTGACGGCGTCAAGAGTTAACTCTTGACGGCGTCAAGTGTAAAAATCTGGAAATTTTACCAGTTTTGTTTTTCTAACGGAGTCTTATGGTTTTTGTGAATTATTAAGTTTTATAATCTCTAGGAGATCTGAAAACTTCATTCCACAAGCATTATATCTTATCTTGTTTTCTAGGATTTAGTAACTTATATAGGATGCCGCCGATTTTACGCGAGGTTGTCTTGTCTATTTTATCAGGTTTTACAGGTTATATATGACAAGAAGATGATTTATATTCTGGGAGGGAAGCTTTGATTGTTCATTTTCTTGGAGGAAGATTTAACCTGGCCACCTTATTATCCATACCGAGCGAATCAGGGGAGTATTTGATTTCATTCTTTTTAACTTTTTCACTTTTACATTCTTTACTTGAACATTGGGGACAATGTTCATCTTAAGTGTATGGGGAGGGTAAAAAGATGATACCTTACATATGCACTTTCGCTTGAGTTTGCTTTGTTTAATGGTAGATGTGTAATAAAACTATGAGAAATACTTGTTAGTGCAATTTTAGCGCCAAATTTAAAATTTTTTACAACATTTAGGAGTGAAACTTTAGCCATAGCAAGCGTCTCATGGATAGGAGATTGTATGACTAGCACATAACCGTATATTCAGAAAAATTTTCCACCCAAATATGTGAGGTTCGCCTTTAGATTTGATAGGAAAAGCATTTACTATTAGTGCTTATGAGTGTACCGGTAGCATTTAGATTCTAGAACTTGCGTTAGTGATGCATCCCGGGACCGCTAGTGAGACTACATTCGTGTGGTAGGATTTACTACATGATAAGAGGCATTAGGATCACCCTTGTGTTAAACCCGTATCATAATTACTTGACCATTTAAGTCATATTACTTGGCTAGTTAAGTCAACTAATTTTTCCCACACCATTAGCGTTGTACTCATTTTTAGTACACGAAACCCCTAGTACACCCCTCCGAGCCTATCTTTTCATTTCTAACTTTAAGCATTTTACTTAAAGGAAGAATTTGTTACACCCCACTTAAATGTACACCCAAATAGCCTTAGCCTTCCGTGTATGCGCTCATTTTTAGTGCATTATTGTTATTTGTTAAACCCTAAGTTAACTTTCTAATTAATTACATGGTTGCTAAGTCGAGTCATATCCTTGTACATATTGTTTTGGGACGATTGGGATGATTGGGACTCATGGGTAAAGTACTTATTTTATGGTGTAATGGGGAAGAACATCATATTATTACGCCCATATGTGCGTTAATCTTAAAAGTGCTCCAAGTGTTTTGATTTTCTTAATTCGAGTCATTAAATTAGTTTATTGTAAAGTATGTAAAGATTCAAGTGTAAGGGGAATTTTCAACCCCTGTGATGTATTATTCTGGATGGTAGGGTAAGAGTGTATGCACAAAAAAAAAAAAAAAAAAAAAAAAAAAAAAAAAAAAAAATCGAAAAATCTAGAAAATATATATATATATATATATATATATATATATATATATATATATATATATATATATATATATATATATATATATATATATATATATATATATATATATATATATAGGGTGGGGTTATTATAAAAAGGGTCGTATAATAAAAAGTGTAGGAAGGATTGTGGGAGTGACATGTGTCACCCCCTTGCCACATCATATGACACATCATATGACACGTGTCACCCCACCCACCCCCACCCCCCACCCCGCCCCCCCGCCGAAAAAAAAATTTTTCCCGCCAAAAAAAAAAATTTTTTTGGGCAAAAAAAAAATTTTTTTTTCCCGCCAAAATTTTTTAGTGCATCACAGTTATAAAGTTACTGCATCACGGTTATAAAGTTACTGCATCACGTTTACTGCATCACAATTATGATTTTACTGCATCACGGTTACTGCATTCATGGTTTTAATGTTACTGCATCATGGTTATAAAGTTACTGCATCATGGTTATAAAGAAACTGAATTATCATAAGTTTTATGCATCATATATGTGTGTAACTGCATCACAATTAAAATACGATTCTTTTTTAAGTTTTGGTGCATCTTTATTATAAGTTACTGCATCATAGTTAATAGTTTAGTGCATCAGCTATGTTGTAGTAACTTATAACCTTAATGCACTAAAATTTAAAACTGTGATGCAGTAACTTTTATAATTGTGATGCAGTAACTTTATAACTGTGATGCACTAAAAATTTTTGGCGGGAAAAAAAAAATTTTTTTGCCCCAAAAAAAAATTTTTTTTGGCGGGAAAAAAAAAATTTTTTTGCGGGGGGGGGGGGGGGGGTGGGGGTGGGGGGTGGGGGGTGGGTGGGTAAGGGGGTGGGGGTGGTGACATGTGTCATATGATGTGGCATAGGGGTGACACATGTCGCCCTCACAATCCTTCCTACACTTTTTATTATAAGATCCTTTTTATTTTAACCCATATCTATATATATATATATATATATATATATATATAGAAAAAGGAAAAAGAGAAAAAAAAACATACGGACTACCATCCCTTTTTATTCTATGTTCATTTTATGTTTTTGTTATTTTTCATTTATTAGCTTAAGTCTAGTCTTGGCTTAGCAACGCCACATTGTACATGTAATTAACCAAGATTGTTAACTCGCCACCAGTAAAAATTCCTTTATCCAACAAAACCGTGTATTTCATATCCCTACACCTAATGTTACAACCCTTTAAAAGACCTCTTTGATAGTTTATCCTAGGTGCTTACGCCATGTGGTGGAGGTTTGATCCTTTCCCAAGCCTATGGTAATCGATTTTACTATGACAGGTAGTGAGAGATATCTTCCGTTTCCATATTGTAATTTACACTTTATTACACCCGAGAGATGTGAGTATCTAAACACTATTTGTGAGGTGCTAGTATATGACCTCCGTGCTTGTCTATTGGTCTTTAGTGGAACGATTATTTGTTGTAATTACTTTTATATTAGTGTTAAATGACCCCTAACTTGTATTTTGACTAGAATAAAAGCGCATTTGCTTGAGGACAAGCAAATCTCAAGTGTAAGGGTATATGATGAGGCGAAAAATGAACCACTTTTAGGGGTTATTTAAGCCCGGAATTGAATTTATATGATCAAATATTGCTCTAAATCGTTTCTTTTGTGATTTTAGGTACTTTGGGAGTGAAATCTGGAAAAGGAAGCAATCCGGACGTTTTTGGAGCATAAAAGTGAAGAAAACGCCAAAGTCTTAATTTTCCATGCTGGGAACAGTAGGTGACGGCGTCAAGAGTAACAAACTGACGGCGTCAAGAGCAAATTTCCATGACGATCCAGTACAGATTTGACGGCGTCATGAAGTAGGGCATCAAGAGTAAAAGTCATGACGGCCTGGAAATGCATAGTACATGACGGCGTTAAATGTAGATCAAGGCAGTCCGAGAAGAGTTTTGGCGGCGAGGTGACGGCGTCACAAGCTTGGTCTTGACGCCGTCAGACCCCTTTTCCTATATATAGTTTTCTAATTTTCACATTAAAAAAGAGAGAAGTTTTGGAGAAACCCTAAGTACAAACTTGGTGCGAATTTTACAGGTTTTTCAAGGGTTTCAAGCCCTTGATACCTTTCATGTGTAATTGAGATAAGTGTTCTTTCAATTCAATCAATATGTCTATGTGTTGGTTGTCTATATCTTGTTCTTGTTTTATTTCCATCATGCTAGGCTAGATCTATCTTGTGTTTGCTTGGATCTAATGAAACCTAGATATTAATTATGTGTTTATTACTTGTTTATACTTGTCTTGGATGAATGATTTATATGTTAGGCTTAAGAAAACTGGCAGATCTCCAATTGGTAACATGGTTGAACGTCTTAAGAAACATGAACCGATGTGCACTAGGTCTTTATTGGTTGTATTTAATGCATGAGCCACTGTTTATAATCCCTATGGTTATGTTGGGCATGGTATAGGAGGAGATAAGAGCTCATAGAATTGGGGAGTTAAGTGCGCCACCCCATGAATGGTATTAAGGAATACGATTCGTCATCCATGCAATTATAACAAGTAATTAACGTGTAAAAGATGTCTAGGGAGTAGTGAAATCTAAGTAAACACATTTTCTCCACTTATTGCTCACAACCTTAGTATAATTTAGTTTATTTTCATTTCTAGTATTTTATTTTGATTGCATCTTTAGTATTGGGTTAGTTGACTAGCAACTAATTCTGCCCAAATCCTTCAAACCCGAGATTTTTACTTGTTTTCTAAAAAATATAAAAATACAAAAATAATCATCCCTTACCTTTAGAACTAGTATTTAGGTTTTCTAATCCTAGCGACACTATTCCTAGCTGAACGATCAATCCCCCGGTACTTGTCACTATACTATACTACAACGATCAGGTACACTGCCTGGTGGGGGTTGTAAGCTTCTCAAGATCCCTTGAGAGGTAAAGCATGGTGCGATTCCCACGTATCAAATACACTGCTTTTAAATATCTGTGTAATAAACGTTCATTGTCTCTTGATCTCCAATATGTTTATCTTCATAAGCAAATGTGTGTAGTGACCATTCTAACACTTCAACAAAAGGTCCATTATACGTGAACACCTAATAAGTTTAAAAAATATGTAAGTAAAAAAAGTTTGGGATTTATAATAAGTGTAAATAAGAAAAATGCCACAAAACATGTAATATGTATACTGTACATACCTATTGAACGTTTGATCATAGACCTTGAAGAACTACTTTATATACCACATTTATAGTAGTTTTTGATAGTTTACCATCCACATCTGAAACAACAACCTTCAAACATTTTTTTGCTTTTGACACGTGAAAGAGCCACATATAGCTATCCATTTGTGAAAACCGGATGTGACAGATACAATCCGACTGTTGAAAGCAATTGCCCTTGGCTCTTGTTTATTTTCATGGCGAATGATTTCTGAAAGTAATAATAAGTAATAAGTCGGTTATAGTATAAATTGTTATGCTTGTAACTTTAGTGTAATAAACGTCCATAAATCATGTCCTTCAATTTTGATGGTTTTGAAAAGCAAATGTATGTAGTGAGCGTTAATTAAGTGATAAGACAATGTTCATTCCGTGAGCACCTAAAAAGTTGTAGAAAAAAGTGTAAGTAAAAGAAATTTGTGATTGATAATATATATAAATATATAAAATGGAATAAAACATGTGATATGTATATTGTGCATACCTCTTGAATCTTGATCATAAACCTTGAAGTACTTCTTTGTAGACAACATTTGAAATAGTTTTTTGATAGATTACCATCCGGATCACAAACAACAGCCTTCAAACCTTTCTTGCTTTTGATGCATGAAACAACCATGTATAATTGTCAATGTGTGAAAACAGGACGTGGCAGGTACAAACCAACTTATGAAAGTGATTGCCCTTGGCTCTTGTTTATTGTCGTAGCAAGCTACACTAACACATGATATTATTTCCTCACGATCTTTAGTGATAAACATTTATCAAACGGAGTAATTCTCAACCTTGGTATGATAACCTTATTTCCAAAATGTAGTCCTTATTATATGTGCTTGAATAGAAGTTCTTAATAATCGAAGAACTTGAAGTCTTGTCTCGTTACATAATTCCATTGATTGATCAATATTGTGCAACAACATTATTGGGACAACTACTTTATCACTAGCATGTAGATTGGAACACATGATAATTTTAATTCATTGATAAATTCTGGTGAGAAAACAGGTTCATCTAGAGTTGTGTCACGATCAGTTTTATCAATACTGTCGCAACTTAGATAAACCATTTCTTCACCTAGAAACGTCTTCAGCAAATGATCGTATATAGTGCCCTTGACTCTATTCGTCGGAGCTAGAATGTCCTTTTCTTGGAAGTATGACGGATCATCAATGTGATTCAAAAGGTTTGGATATTAATAATAGATGTTACCGGGTCATCAGACTCATCTATTAGATATCTTCAACTATATCTATTAAAACCTCCTCGTCGTTTGCTTCTCCAAGCTTTTCGTCTCCTACTTTCAATATCCATTTTGCAAATTCATATATCTCGCTTACATCCTCAAGGTGTGATCCAACAGTCAGCCTCATGTTACCGGTTAACTTGAGAACTTTGCAATGATCCCACAAGTAAGATTATTTTAAAGATGCACTGACAATGACTTGCCAGTTGGAATGGCTGTCATTCACATATTAGCTTATAGACATGTGGAATCATGGGGATCTTGAAAGGGATTATTCAATAAGGAGTTACATGTGTTAATAAAGGAAACAACAACGAAGGTAAGTAGATTCCATTAATTATTTAAGAGAATAATAAGTAATATGTTAATGATGACATTAACAACTTGGTTCTCAATTATTAAAAAATAGACGTGCATGTATCGTTTCTCCAACTGGTAGATACTCGTGGAGAGCGAATCTACGCAGTTAACGTCAAACACTTGAGAAGTTCATGTTCATTCTGTGAACACGTAAATATGAAAAAGTCTACCTTTAAATCACTTTTTTTAACCAAACTATGACAATTACAAAAACTATGTCATACATAAAATAGTTGATAAAGACAACTCACTCATGAAGATAGAAACTTGATGAGAGCTGAAAATACTGTTAAGCGTCATGAAATAGTTAACTTCAAAAATAATTCAAAACTTGTGTGAATTTGTAATACATAAATGTATATATTACCTTTCAAGGCCCGTTCGATAGCCAGGCTAACATCGTTATTATTATCGAAGTGCGTGTTTATATTACCTTTGCAGGCAAAAGAATAATAGCAACTCATATCCAGTAATGGATCGAAGGTCCCTAATGGTCTAATTTTGTTATTATTACCAAACTTCGAGTTTATATTACCTTGCGGGGGCAAAATAATTGCAAGAAATCATCTCTGGAAAAAAAAATTGACTATTTTTTATGCCTCTTAACACATGTTTATTACATTGGTCATGCAATATATCCATTATGTTATAACATTAAATCATGATGAATTGAGACATTTGGGTAGATAAGGACATTTTTTAATGTTAATATATAGTATGAAAGCAAAAATAAAAACATTACCTTATATAGATCAGGCTTACAAACACGTATACATTTCAAAAATTTTGTTACGTTAAAGAAGAACGGGTCAACGGTCAACTTGGTTGAAAACTCAAAGTTTGTAAAAGTCTATAATTAATTTATACAACATGCTAAATTTTTATTATAATATTATTAAACTGATAATTAACATTTCATTTATTTTTAATGAACAGACATTCCCTGTCCAAACCTGTTTTAATCCAAAATAAAATGTTAAGCCCTATTTTGATATTTGTAAAAAGAAATTGTTGATAAGAATATTTGTAAAATTAAACAATGATATTTAACATGTCATTTATAAGTGAAGAAAGAGGAGAAACCACTGGTCTATTCTTTCACTATTTCAAATTTATGAGAACACCATTCATACCATTATTGGCCTTTGACAAAAGGTTAGGCCTAAGCTCCTTTAACTTGTACATACTTGCATCCCATACTCATCAATAACCGAATTGATAATAGCAAGAGAAATGAGAAATACAAATTCACGATGTATAAATAATCAACACGCATGTTACAAAAAAGTTACCAGCAACAAAAATCTTTGAGCTCTTATGTTGAGGTACCCAACTTTATTTTCTTCACAATATAACATTTGACTGTCCACCACCAAGTACAGAAGTCGTGATCCATAATGAATATAGCATCGAACTCAGCGAATAATGAGAGATATTCTTGACTAAGATGACCATTGCACTCATCGATCAGTTTGTGCTCATTATTATTTAAATATCAGTATTAAGCAAAAACATAATCTTCCAATTGATGAGCCAATTTATCTTAAACTGAATGGTGGTTATGTCATATCTTCTTGCTAAGTTTGCATCATATTAGGAATCAGTTGTAACAAAACCGAGTGAAGCAGCATCATTTCGAGTAACTGGAAGTGCAAAAAACAACAATGAAAAAACCACTATAATCAAGTTATTATCAGCACTCCACATCCGGATGCTTGAATCCAAAAGAAATTGTTTACTGGAAGAAAAACTAAGCATTATTTTGACAGTATAGATTTTACAATTATATCTAATACATTTGTAAATTCAAAAGACATATGAACAAAACGTGTAATAACCCAGCCCATTTTAAACCGTTAACCAACTCACTTGACTGCGCAATTTGGCACCCCCTAGTAATCCAGCATAAGTGCACTAAAACACAATATTTAAACCTTAAAGGCTAGATAGCCACCAAGCCTGTTTCTTTTATATAGAAACTAAAATAGTATTAAGCATCAATATGGAGGTAGCATAGTAGTTCAGTGGTTATAAAAAATTACTACTGACCTTGATCTAAATATGGCCAAACACCTAATTTGGATATCAACACATTTGCTATAGAATGAACTGTTAAACTTCTGTAAATCATACATAACAGACGTCCCAACAACAACCATCGCAATTCTGGAATGCAAATCATACCCGAATGAGTTTCATAAAATGCTTATATTTAGAATTTTAAAACTAAAAGCAAACTTCTAGTTATATCTATTATCATAAGCTCTCTATAAAGAAAATTGAAGGAATAATTCAAAAGCAAGCTACATTATGTTCATATGAGCATAAGATTTCTTACTCGCTTGCTTTCTCAAAAATTAAGTGTATGTTGACTTCACATCCCTCGATAGAAATGCCTGTCAAAAAAGTCCATATAAGATTTATAATAGCTTCTCAGATAAAGAATGTATGATATTAAGATTAAATAATAAATCCCCTGGTGATATACATGTATTATAAATAGTGAT
The DNA here is from genome assembly GCA_030686995.1 of Artemisia argyi. Taxonomy (NCBI): domain Eukaryota; kingdom Viridiplantae; phylum Streptophyta; class Magnoliopsida; order Asterales; family Asteraceae; genus Artemisia; species Artemisia argyi. Next base: position 187,469,750 of record CM060684.1, read on the forward strand.
ATACATGTATTATTAACAAACAAACTATTATAAACATGAATCGAGGAAAAAAATCTTATGTTGCACAAACTCTTCACAAGGATCATAGTATCTTCAATTCCTTCACACCAAATGTTACATGAACAGGGTCTCCAATGTGTGTATATTGCACAAACTCTTCCCAAAAGGATCTATCAACAACTGTGTAATGTTAAGTCATTTTATACAACAGAAAGAATTTGGTGAGTTTCGGCATAAGATGAAATAGCTAAGAACATGAAAAAGGAAGCCACCTCTCGTAAGGTCTATATAGCTTCTAAGTTTAACAACTTTTCTTCCAACTTCACCCGCTGCTGCATCAGGTGGTAATTTAAGTCATGTTTATCCGTACCGGGTCAAAAGGGTTAAATAAATATACAGCTTATACAGAAACTTGTTAAACATAACAACCAAACTGTATTTCACGGCACAAATCTCCTAGCTCAATTTACTTAAACCTGCATAAAATCTCCTAGCTCAATTTACTTAAACCTGCATAAAATCTCCTAGCACAATGTGCGCGTGCAAAACAATCATCAAAAGACGACAACTATGAATAGTAGCTTCACTCCTAATCTCATTTTTTTTCAGAAATAAGTAAACCAAGGAGAAAACAGACAAAAATATTCACCATTGTAGCAGTCCAGAGTCTGTTCTTTTGAAGCTTCGTGATAAGTCAATATCACAGTTAAATGGTTGATACTTCTTAACGGAGTCCTAATTTAATGACCTAACAAAAATAACAAACAACAATGAAGGTAATTAAGTTCGAGTAATATTGAAATGAATAAATTAACAGAAGATAGAACCATAAAAGAGGTACAATATATAAAAAATAAGCAGAAAATAGATGATACGTGGGAATCGCACTAGGCTTTACCTCTCAAGGGATCTTGAGAAGCTTACAACACCCACCAGGCAGTGTACCTGATCGTTGTAGTATAGTATAGTGACAAGTACCGGGGGATTGATCGTTCAGCTTAGGAATAGTGTCGCTAGGATTAGAAAACCTAAATACTAGTTCTAAAGGTGAGGGATGATTATTTTTGTATTTTATATTTTTTAGAAAGCAAGTAAAAATCTCGGGTTTGAAGGATTTGGGCGGAATTAGTTGCTAATCAACTAACCCTATACTAAAGATGCAATCAAAATAAAATACTAGAAATGAAAATAAACTAAATTATACTAAAGTTGTGAGCAATAAGTGGAGAAAATGTGTTTACTTAGATTTCACTACTCCCTAGACATCTTTTACACATTAATTACTTGTTATAATTGCATGGATGACGGATCGTATTCCTTAATACCATTCATGGGGTGGCGCACTTAACTCCCCAATTCTATGAGCTCTTATCTCCTCCTATACCATGCCCAGCACAACCATAGGGATTATAAACAGTGGCTCATGCATTAAATACAACCAATAAAGACCTAGTGCACATCGGTTCATATTTCTTAAGACGTTCAAGCATGTTACCAATTGGAGATTTGCCAGTTTTCTTAATCCTAACATATAAATCATTCATCCAAGACAAGTTTAAACAAGTAATCAACACATAATTAACATCTAGGTTTCATTAGATCCAAGCAAACACAAGATAGATCTAGCCTAGCATGATGGAATTAAGACAAGAACAAGATATAGACAACCAACACATAGACATATTGATTGAATTAAAAGAACACTTATCTCAATTACACATGAAAGGTATCAAGGGCTTGGAACCCTTGAAAAACCTGTAAAATTCGCACCAAGTTCGTACTTAGGGTTTCTCCAAAACTTCTCTCCTTTTTTAATGTGAAAATTAGAAAACTATATATAGGAAAAGGGGTCTGACGGAGTCAAGACTAAACTTGTGACGCCGTCACCTCGCCGCCAAAACTCTTCTCGGACTGCCTTGATCTACATTTGACGCCGTCATGTGATAATCATTTCCAGGCTGTCATGACTTTTACTCTTGATGCCCTACTTCGTGACGCCGTCAAATCTGTACTGGATTGTCATGGAATTTTGCTCTTGACGCCGTCAGGATGTTACTCTTGACGTCGTCACCTACTGTTCCCAGCATGGAAACTTAAGACTTTGGCGTTTTCTGCACTTTTATGCTCGAAAAACGTCCGAATTGCTTCCTTTTCCAGATTTCACTCCCAAAGTACCTAAAATCACAAAAGGATCAATTTAGAGCAATATTTGATCAAATAAATTCAATTTCGGGCTTAAATGACCCCCTAAAAGTGGTTCATTTTTCGCCTCATCAATAGACAACCGTGTGCTTCCAATTTTTAAGAAGTGTGATGAAATAAGAGCCACATTTTTTGCCTGGATACAAAAACAGAAGATATAGTAACGCTTCTAATTTATCCCAAAATTGGCAACCACATGATCACTACGTTACTTCGAGATTTTATAGAAGCAAATCCCTACTTTTTATCACTGCGAAAAACAATATCACGTGTTGAGAAACTGAATAACTAATCAGTAACTAATTACCTGCTTTTCTACTAATGATGTGGCAAGCTGCTGGGTATGGTCATCTCCTTGGTCTGCCAAGAATATGCCTTAACTGCAGTAGCGGAGATGGCAGTAACAGCTGCACGCGTCAATTTATGCATACTCGGATCTTCTTTAGTGTCTTTGTTGACGTTATTACACTGTCTTGCTCACGCCACTCCTACATCATTAAACATAAATAATGAGCTGATATAATCATTGTTATAAATATCATGCTAACTATTCAAAAAATCAGACACTCTGGTGTAGTAAATATCATGTTATAATATACTCGTGATCGTTTTATTTTTAATATACGCACTTATATAGTTATATATACGTTCTCACGTGCATATACTTATATAAACGTTTATATTATTAATAATATTATTACGAGTCTTATTATTAATTTTTGATTATAAATAATTATCGAGTTATATAGACGGTCACATGTCCGAGTCATCACTCTCGGCTCATTGTCCAAGTCCAAGTAATAATAACCAAGTAATCCATCTCCGTCCAACAATTCCCATAACACGTGCTACAACAATAGGGTCCGAATACGGCACCCGACTAACCTATCTCCGTCATTTTAATTTGACCGTCTCACATACGGTTCCCATATCATTTCGTCAACAAAACTCCACAAACAAAATCATTATATCATATCATTCTCGGATCCCGAGCAACAACAACAATATCAACGATACCCAAGGTAAATATACCTCAACAACAAAACTATAATAACAAGAAAAATAAATCAAGAAGTCATATAAGGTTACCAAATATTTCATGCCATCCGGGTCGATTACCAAAACCAACCCCGAGTCGAAGGACTCACTTGAGTCTCGGCTCAAACACGAATTACCCAAGGGTCACACCCGAGACCATTATGGTCTCGGCAAGCTCATTCGAGCTCGACACCAAATAAACCGACCCCTTGGGTCACGGCATCATCTCAACAACATCAAAATAATAATAATCCTTGGCCAAGAATCGGCCATAACCAAGCAAATGCATCTCCAACCCCTCGATACCAACCAAAATACAAAACCAAGATCAAAACTCTCCCAAGCTCAAAAATAAAATAAGCCGAGAGCATGGGGCTCTCGGTTTCAATTCGACAACCTCCAAAATCAAGAAACCCGGATACCAAACCGACAAAACATTACATTTCCTTTAAAACCCACTTGTATTTCATGTTTATAACCAAAACCCATACGAAATATTTAAATTCGTGACCCATAGGTCACATTTTCACCAAACATACTGAGTGAAAACTCGTCTCACCTTTGATTCTCAAGACCCAATACTTTTCAAACTTCAAACAATAAGATGTGATGATTTTTTGTGTTTAACGATGTGAAATAGGGGGTATAGGGCGCGTGTGGTAGTGGATCGGAAAGAGGGTGAGATGGGGAGTCTATTGGTGGTGGTGGTGTTGATGGAGGAGCGGCGGCGTGACTATGGTGGCTGGATATAGTGGCCGGCAGCTAGGGTATAAATGGATGAGGTGATATATATTTTTAGAGAGAGAGAGATGATGAGGGTGATGTGTTTGTGTTTTGTGTGAGACCAGCACCACAAGGACGATTTTTGTATTCCTCAAAAAAAATGATAATAATGATAATAATAATAATAATAATAATAATAATAATAATAATAATAATAATAATAATAATAATAATAATAATAATAATAATAATAATAATAATAATAATAATAATAATAATAATAATAATAATAATAATAATAATAATAATGTGGGTGAGGTAACCAGGTGTAAAATACACGGACCAAAACCCGAAACTTATCAAAATAATCCAACTCTCTCGAGTCGAGCTCATTCTCAAAATTATAAAATACTACGATACGTTCCAAGAATATATAAACCAAACCAATCATTCAAAATTTTAAAATTGCGTTAGGTTATCCTATTGCCGAAGTCAACATAGTGCCAAACAGATATCTCAAAACTAAATCACCACGAATATACCAAACCAAACCAATAATTAACAATCAAATTCCATAAATACTACGAAATTCGAATCCACGGTTCAACGTTTACAAATTCATCGCGAATAAATTTTCAAATATTCCAAAAGTCGTTAAAAAGTAATGCGGGTTTTTAAATAGTTTCCCTAAATTGCCAATTGTCACAGGTACTTAAGTGCTTTCGATTGTCTAATGAAGTATTATATTGTTACTTAAGTCAAGCGATTTTGGCACCCTTTGCCTGAAATGTAGGTTTGCCTTTCTTTGCTTATGTTTTATATCAGGTTACAAAATGTACGGGTTGGTCAGGTAAGTAACAGGTCAAAACAGGTTCTGGGTGGATCAAGGCATCTTTAGTACTTTTGGACAAGTCAAAATGGATTGGGTTAAATCGAGCAATTTCATGTAAATTTTCTTTTACTACCATTACTTGGATACTCAAATTGCCACATGTATTTTTTTATCATTTGGTACTATTACCTGTTCATTCATAATTTGGCATGGTAATTTATGTTGATGATGTTTTTAGGAACAATGAAGGATTAGGATCAAGACACGTTTAAAAAGTCATGGCATCAAAAGGTAAATAGTATAATCAAATAGACCAGCTGGGCTACTTCATTTTTTACAGATCGTGGTATGGTTTTTCCTCTCTCAACCTTTTTATTCTTTTAAATTGTTTCGCACCTGACCGCCCCTATGAAGAATTTTGTCAATTAATTGATATAATCAATACTTTAGTGATGACTACAACATGTATGTGAAATTTTACAGATAGTGTTGCAATTTTCTTGGTACAGGGAGCACATTTTGTTGATATAAATAATGCCTAAAAACATTATTAACATATATCGATATCTCTATGTTTTGATAATCACAAAACGTAAACTCATTGAACTAAAAATTATGGCGTTAACAAGTATTTAGTCGTAAATATTTGCTTTAGCATCCATATCACTTAAGGTATGAATAAACAAAATGTTTAATGCATTTTATGATCAAAGGAATTTTTATTTTTACAAACCTTACATTTTATTAAAGTGAGACAAACATTTTTAAACTTATACAAAACAATTTTGTATTTATAAGAAATGTTTTATTCAAAATAAATAGTTTGAATTCAAATTTCAACCCAAAAAAACGGCTACATTCTTCAAGAAAAACCTCCCCCACAAAAAGACAAAAAATCATAAGAAAAAATATTTTTTATTAGGCGGCCCCCTAATTATACTAGGCGGTCCCCATAATTATTAAGGGGACCGGCACCCAATTAAGGGGACCGGCCACGCTCCCAAACAGTATTTTCCCCTTATAAATACTGGTTCATTCCACATATTTTTCTCACCTTTTGCAAAAAAAAATTCAGTCCCAATCCCTTCAAAACATCCTTCTAAATCCTTTGATCATAAGATTATAAGTCTTTGTTTCAAGTGATCCAATCCTTCACCACTCAAAGTGAAAGAGAAGAATCATCCCTATCATAAAGCCAAAGATGTATTAGGATCTAGTTATTGTTTATTTGATGTTGTGAGTTATGTATATGTAATAAGTAGATCAAGATGATCTTACTTAGTAGTGAGTTTATGAGTGAGTAAGAAGTAGTGGGAAAAAGTAGTAGTGTGGAGAAGTCATGAAGTTGTGAAGAAGTAGATGTGTGAATATGTAGTGGAGTATAGAAGAAGTTGTGAAGTAGTGAAGAAGTCGTGAAGCCATGAAGAAGTCATGAAGTCATAAAGCCATGAAGAAGTCGTGAAGTCGTGTAGAAGTTGTGTAGTGATCGAAGTAGTGTTGTGAGATTGGTTCTAGCTACTATTAGAACTCGACATTTAGCTTAGTGTCGTTAAATGGTGTAAGCAAAAGTTGTGTACGGTTTTCTCCGCCAAAAGGGAGCTTGTTGAGTTGTGAAGAAAACTCTCGAGTAGGTGACTCGGGGAGTGGAGTAGGGCAAGGAAGGTGTCCTTATAGCCGAACCACTATAAATAATTGTGTCCGGTTTGCATTTCCTTTCTCTTATCTCTTTTCATTTATTCTTGCATTTATCGCTTTACATCTATGCTTGCCTATATGTCTTAGTTGTTGCTTATATAGTTGTGATGATTGATTGTGTTGTACATAGAAGTTAATATTGTGATTGTGTGTATAATTATGTGATATGTTCAAATAGATTATTATTCACACTTCTCATATTAAGTTTAACTTGATAGATAATTTGATACAAAACGTTTTAAGATTTTAAAAGGAAAACATATTCACACAAAGACCGACCGAAGCTTCATTCATAAAACTAAGTTTTTCCAAAAGCTTACGTATATAATTGATCATATTGATTATATGGTGTTTTCATACTAAACTCTAATTAAAGGTTTTCCAAACAAACAATTGAATAAATTCGAATCAACATTTTGAAACAAAGTTTTTATAAAATGAAAAAGAGGGGAAAACTATTCAACCCCCCTTCTAGTTTTCCACACATTTAAAAGATAAATGGGATAAAACAATCTGCAAGCTATAAAATTTGTGCCCAGATCCTTTTTGGTCATTTACTTTAATAAACAATATGTAGGTGACCAATGATGTTGTCTATGAATAACTCCACCAACTTCGAAGTTCTTGATTTATGATACGTGGGAATCGCATCAGGTTTTACCTCTCAAGTGATCTTGAGAAGCTTACAACCCTCACCAGGTAGTGTACCTGATCGTTGTAGTATAGTATAGTGACAAGTACCGGGGGATTGATCGTTCAACTCATGAATAGTGTCGCTAGGATTAGAAAGCCTCCTAAACTAGGTCTAGAGGTGAGGGATGATTCTTTTTGTATTTTTATATTTTTATGAAAGCAATTAAAATCTCGGGTTTTGGAAGAGTGGGCGGAATTAGTTGCTAGCCAAATAGCCCAATTTATCTAAAGATGCAATCAAAATAAAATAAAAGAAATGAAAACAAAACTAATTATACTAGTGGTGTAAACAATGATGAGGAAAGTTGTATTTACTTAGGTTTCATTACTCCCTAGATATCTTTTACAGGTTAATTACTTGTTACAATTGCATGGATGATAGATCATATTCCTTAATAGTAGTCGTAGGGCCGTGTACAATATTCCCTAACTCTATAGGATCCTACTTCACTCCTATGTCGAGCCGTTAGAAGCTCCTAACATGGGATCATTAGAATTCTCCTACGCATTAAATACAACCAAATATCGTAGTACACCTCCGATCATGTTTCTTAAGACGTTCAAGCAAGTTACCAACGAAATTCTGCCAGTTTTCTTAAGCCTAACATTGAATACAATCATCCGTAACAATTATAAACAAGCAATCAACCCATAATCAACATCTAGATTTCACTACATCTAAGCAAACAAAAAAGAAATCTAGCCTAGCATGTTATATAATCAAACAACACATAGACATATTGAATGATTTAAAAGAATACTTATCTCTAATTGAACATGAAAGATTAAAAGGGTTGAAACCCTTGAAAAAGCTGTAAAATTGGGCCTAGGGTTTTTTCCCTCAAAGGTGCACACAATGAATGAAATTTGGAAAACTATATATATATTTTACAGGGTGACGGCTGTTGGAAAATTTAGTGCACTTGTAGGATTTGTTCACACCTGGTAATGGGCTTGGAGGTACGGAGTGTACACCCATCAGGTCCCTGAACATCCTGACTCAAATAGTGGTTGTGTGGGATTCTGCTGCTAGTATTGGTTTCCACTGATAATGGATTCTGCTGCTATCATCAGGATCCTGCTGATAGCAATTCTGCTGCTAGTAGCATGACTCTGCTGCTGAGCAGACAATCTGCTGCTAGTGATAAGTGGATCCTACTGATGATATGTAACTGATTTGACCTATTCAAATGGCAGTTACATATACACTTATGACCACGTTTAATTGGTCAAGTAACCACTATTTTAGGCTATAATGGGGATAATTATGTGGAAATTAATGGGCCGATTAATTCTCATAATTCCATTTGACCAGCCATGAGTATCTTCCTATAAATAGGAAATCATATTATGCATGTTTGGATACACAGAAAACACACAACACTTAAACACGAAGGGTTATTGATTTGTGCCTAAGTCACTAACAACATTTGGTCTTATCCCAAGTAGATATTCGTGATACCCAGGCATTAGGGTCGAATAGTTTACTTTGGAAAGTGATAACACGATTCCAAGTGATATCCAGTAACCTTAATTGGTACGTAGCTAGGTCTTTGATTATCTCTACCCTGATCTGGACGAATAACCACCAACAATCAAAGTAAACTATTTTGTGATAATCAATGGCTGCAGCTATGAGGCATATGGCTACTAACTTTTCCAAATTGGATAAGTTTGAAGGTGTTGATTTCAGAAGATGGCAAAAGAAGATGCACTTCTTGCTTTCAAGCATGAATGTGGTGTATGTTCTAAGTACTGCCATTCCTGAGGATCATGGGGATGATGCTACTGTGGAACAGATAAGGAAAAGAAGCAAATGGGAGAATGATGACTATGTATGCAGAGGTTTGATTCTCAATGGTATGTCTGATTCTCTCTTTGACATTTATCAGAATGTTGAATCTTCCAAAGAACTTTGGGATTCCTTGGATGCCAAATATATGGCTGAGGATGCTTCAAGTAAGAAGTTTCTTGTAAGTAATTTCACAAATTACAAAATGATCGATTCAAGACCAGTCATGGAACAATACAATGACCTTCTTGGAATACTTGGAAGGTTTGCACAATATAAAATGAACACGGATGAGGCTATTTCAGTCTCTTGTATCATTGGCAAACTCCCTCCTTCTTGGAAAGATTTCAAGCATGCCTTGAAACATAAGAAGGAAGAACTGACACTTGTTCAGTTGGGTAGTCATTTGCGTATTGAGGATTCCCTCAGGGCGCAAGATAATGACAAGCCAAAGAGTAGCAATGCTACCGGTGCACATGTTGTCAATATGGTGGAACATAACAATTCCACCAGGTACAACGACAACAAAGGCAAACGTAAACATCAGGACAACACAAGGGCTGATCCTAACAAGAAGGCAACACCTACTTGTTGGAAATGTGGCAAATCCGGTCACATTAAAAGGGATTGCAAAGGTGTTAAGTTTGGTGGTAAAACCAATGGTTCAGGCACTAGTGGTTCAGGGAGTGGTGGTTCAGCCAACTTACTGAAAGGTCAGAATATGTTTAATGAATCTCTTCAGGTTTATTATGTTACATATGTATCTGAATCTAACTATGTGCAGGATCATGATGTTGCAGGGTGGGTTGACTCTGGAGCAACTGTTCATGTATGCAAAGATAGAAGATGGTTCAAGACTTATGAGACACTGAATGATGGTTCTATTCTTCACATGGGAAATGAGTCAACAGCTTTTGTGCATGGTCGTGGTTGTGTAGATCGTAGTTTTAGTTTTGGAAAGACTGTAACTTTGTTTAATGTTATTCATGTTCCTGATATAAGGAAGAACTTGGTTTCAAGTAGTGTTTTGAATAATCATGGATATAAACAAGTTATTGAATCTGATAAATTTATTTTGTCCAAACATGGTGTGTTTATTGGTTTTGGCTATTTGTGTAATCAAATGTTCAGGCTAAATGTTGTCACTGACGTTGTTAATTCAGCCTTTATGTCAACCTCTAAACTGAATGACTCTACCCTGTGGCATGCTAGACTAGGCCATGTACATTTTAAAAGGATGCAAGACATGTCTAAGGATGGGTTAATCCCAGCATTTGACATGGACACTGAAAAGTGTAAAACTTGCATGTTGACCAAAATTACTAAGAAACCTTTTCAGGGTGTAAAACGTGAGACTGAGCTCTTGGAGCTAATACACAGTGACCTGTGTGATTTGCATGCCACTCCCTCTTTGGGGAACAAGAAGTACTTTGTGACATTTATTGATGATGCTTCTAGGTTTTGTTATGTCTATCTATTACATACCAAGGATGAAATATTGGATAAATTCAAAGTATTTAAAACAGAAGTTGAATTACAACTTGGGTCCCTGATCAAAAGATTCAGGACTGATAGGGGAGGTGAGTACATGGATACTCTGTATTTTCAGTCTGTTGGTATAATCCATGAAACGACTGCTCCCTATACTCCTCAACAAAATGGTATCTCTGAAAGGAAGAACAGGGTACTGAAGGAGATGGTTAATTCCATGTTGTCCTACTCAGGACTGAGTCAAGGGTTCTGGGGTGAAGCTATGTTAACAGCTTGCTATTTACTTAATAGGGTTCCCAACAAAAGGAACAAGGTTACCATTTATGAACTTTGGACTAAAAAGAAACCCAACCTGAATTATCTCAGGGTTTGGGGTTGTAGGGCAGTTGTAAGACTCCCTGATCCAAAGTTAAAAACTTTGGGTGAAAGAGGCATTGAATGCATCTTTGTTGGATATGCTGAGCATTCCAAGGCTTATAGGTTCTATGTTATTGAACCTAATGAATATGTTTCAATTAACTCAATAATTGAATCAAGGGATGCACTATTTGATGAGAATAGATTCTCATCAGTCCCTAGACCAAGTCAGAGGATTCCAAATGGAACTGATGACATTGGTATATCAGAGGTCCCTGATGACTCATCATCTCAGGCCCCTGATGAGGTTGTGGTTCAACAAACTGAACTTAAGCTCAGGAAGAGCAAAAGGGTCAGGACTCCAAAGTCATTTGGACCTGAGTTTCAATTATACTTGATTGAAGGCTCAAGGAGTGAGGTCTCTGACCAATACTCCTATTGCTTCATTGTTGAGGATGATCCCAAAACATTTGAAGAAGCAATGAAGTCCCAGGATGTTGCTTTCTGGAAAGAAGCAATAAATGATGAGATTGAATCCATCATGGGCAACAACACTTGGGTGTTGGTTGATCTACCACCAGGTTGCAAACCTCTTGGTTGCAAATGGATTTTCAAAAGGAAAATGAAGGTAGATGGAACTATTGAAAAGTTCAAGGCTAGATTAGTCATTCAGGCCTTTAAACAAAAGTCAGGGATAGACTACTTTGATACTTATGCCCCTATGGCCCGTATCAGTACCATCAGGCTGCTGATTGCTTTGGCATCAATTCACAATCTGATTATTCATCAGATGGATGTGAAGACGGCTTTCTTGAATGATGAATTGGATGAGGAGGTTTATATGAACCAACCTCAGGGCTTCATCATGCCTGGCAATGAAAACAAGGTGTGCAAACTGATTAAGTCTTTATATGGACTGAAACAGGCACCTAAGCAATGGCATCAAAAATTTGATGAAGTGGTTTTGTCTAATGGTTATGTTCTTAACCAGGCTGACAAATGCGTATATAGCAAATTTGATGAATCTGGTAAGGGAGTCATCATTTGTCTATATGTTGATGACATGTTGATCTTTGGCACTGACCAAAATCAAGTTGACCTGACAAAGGAATTTTTGTCATCAAGGTTCTCCATGAAGGACATGGGGGAGGCAGATGTTATCCTTGGTATAAGGATTAAACATGAAAGCAATGGTATATCAATTTCTCAGTCTCATTACATTGAGAAGGTACTGAAGAAATTTAATTGCTTTGATTGTACTCCAGTGAGTACTCCCATGGATACCACTGAGAAGCTTATGCTGAACAATGGCAAAGCTGTATCTCAACTTGAGTATTCCAGGGTGATTGGCTGCCTGATGTATGCCATGACTTGTACAAGGCCTGACATTGCTTTTGCTATGGGTAAACTGAGCAGGTATACTAGTAATCCTAGTGCTCAGCACTGGCAAGCAATTCAGAGGGTACTGAAGTATTTGAAGAGAACTATGGATTATAGTCTCTCATATACTGGTTATCCTTCAGTGTTGGAAGGTTACACTGATGCAAGTTGGATCAGTAACACTGAAGACAATTCGTCTACCAGTGGCTCGGTATTCCTACTTGGTGGAGGTGCAATTTCTTGGGCATCCAAGAAGCAAACTTGTATCACCAGTTCAACAATGGAATCTAAATTTTTGGCTCTAGCAGCTGCTGGTAAAGAAGCTGAATGGTTGAGAAACTTGCTTCTTGAGATTCCATTGTGGCCTAAACCTATAGCACCTATTTCTATCTGGTGTGATAGTGCTGCTACATTGGCAAAGGCTTATAGCCAGATGTACAATGGGAAGTCTAGACACTTAGGTGTCAGGCATAGCATGATTCGTGAGCTTATCATGAATGGGGTGATTTCTATAGAGTTTGTAAGATCTCAACAGAACTTAGCTGATCACTTGACAAAGGGTCTGGCTAGAGACTTGGTTATAAAGTCTGCTAAAAGGATGGGTTTAAAGTCCAACTTGGTCACCGAATGCTAGGACACCCAACTCCCTCCTGAGGAAACTTGGGAGCTGAGTTCAATGTGGAAAGCTGAACATTCAGTGTACTGAAGCACATGTTTTACAAACATTTGTGCTTGGAACCTGCTGAAAGGAGGATGAAGTCACTACTTCTTAAGTTTATTTTCTTTGAAAAAGTGCTTGGCAGGAGCATGAATAAAGAGGAACCACCTATGTGAATGTTGAAGTTTTGCCGCTTCAGGAAGCTATGGACTTTTAGCTTTTACAACATTCATGAATTGGATATGGACACATGGCTTGTATAGTGTCAGGAGTGTTTAGGTGTTGGAAAACTTGTGTGTATTTTATCTTCAGGTATTCAAATGGGTTGAACGGTTCAATTCTTAGAACACCCTGATTCTCGAATATTTGAATGTGTAATTTACTAAGATGGAAATTCAATTCTCAGGACATTTTCGTTTATGCACTTGTTTTGTATAATGGTTATTTTTCATGCAAAGGTAGTGAACTAAATTTGGGGAGGATTGTTGGAAAATTTAGTGCACTTGTAGGATTTGTTCACACCTGGTAATGGGCTTGGAGGTACGGAGTGTACACCCATCAGGTCCCTGAACATCCTGACTCAAATAGTGGTTGTGTGGGATTCTGCTGCTAGTACTGGTTTCCACTGATAATGGATTCTGCTGTTATCATCAGGATCCTGCTGATAGCAATTCTGCTGCTAGTAGCATGACTCTGCTGCTGAGCAGACAATCTGCTGCTAGTGATAAGTGGATCCTGCTGATGATATGTAACTGATTTGACCTATTCAAATGGCAGTTACATATACACTTATGACCACGTTTAACTGGTCAAGTAACCACTATTTTAGGCTATAATGGGGATAATTATGTGGAGATTAATGGGCCGATTAATTCTCATAATTCCATTTGACCAGCCATGAGTATCTTCCTATAAATAGGAAATCATATTATGCATGTTTGGATACACAGAAAACACACAACACTTAAACACGAAGGGTTATTGATTTGTGCCTAAGTCACTAACAACATTTGGTCTTATCCCAAGTAGATATTCGTGATACCCAGGCATTAGGGTCGAATAGTTTACTTTGGAAAGTGATAACACGATTCCAAGTGATATCCGGTAACCTTAATTGGTACGTAGCTAGGTCTTTGATTATCTCTACCCTGATCTGGACGAATAACCACCAACAACGGCGTCATGTGTTAAGTTGTGACGTCGTCAACTCGCCGCCAAAATGAAATCACATTGCCTAGATCCACTTGTCACGCTGTCATGTGTGATTTTCTTCTGGGTCGTCACTAATACTTGGACCATGACGGCCTTGGGTGACGCCGTCATCTCCTATGCACAAAAACTCTCTGGATCGTCACGTGTATTTTCCGCATCCACCTCTTTTGTAACTCTTGACGCCGTCATGTGGAGGGACTTGACGCCGTCAGGTACTGTTCCAGCAAGGAAAATTGAGATTTTGCCGTTTTCTTCACTTTTATGCTCCAAAAACATCCAAAATGCTTCCTTTTCCAGATTTCTCTCCAAAAGTACCTAAATGATAAAAGGAACGATTTAGGGCAATATTTGGTCAAATAAACACGAATCCGGGCTTATGGGTTATAGACTTATTGTGCTTTTTACACACGTTTAGCTTTCATCATAATGTAGCTTATAATGGTTACATGCCCAAAAGATTGTCTCGACATTGATTATGCCACTGAATGAGCTCAAGCTTACCAACTAATATGCTTAGAATTTTCTGATTTTACAAAGTGTAGGCTAATTAAGGGGGTTAGAGCAATCTTTTATTGTCACTTTATAACTCAAATATATACATTTGTTTGGTTTAGAAATATTCAGCATGGTCATTCTTTGATAATTGATATACTCTATAAACTCTTTTGCAGGTTCGCGTTCCAAATCTTAAGACTAATTCAGAAATTCTTGAACCAATACTTTGTGACAATGAACAAAAGGAAATGACCAGACATGAAGCTTGGCATGTATATGGTGCACTCTTGGTATGTTTATTTTACAAAACATACCCGAAGAAGTACTTCCGCTTGCAAAATTTTGTCCATATCAACATTGCACCCTTCATGGTCATCATCATCATCACGAGCCCCCATGTCTTTTGATATTTGACTTTAAAAGGATCACTAAGAGAAGGAAAATGAAAATCTTTACTGCTAAAAAGTGGAGGCTTAACACGTAACTACCACTTTGTTAAAGATCCTTAATGGGGTCTTGCAATATGGGCTCAAGATTGTATAAGAAAAGGAAAATTGTCCTAAATTATTGATTCTAATTTGAGAGGGCAAATATCGACTGATTGTTTGAAAGATTTTGCACGTGTTGCAGCAAGCTGCTTGCATAGTCTTCGAAATCAATGGCCTACTATGGCTGAAGTCGTAACAAATCTTGATTTTGCATTATGTTTACAGAAAAAGGATCGGTCTGCTACAAACACAAAAGTGAGCAAGAAGTTATGTGCATTCTTTACTGCTAAAGAGTTCAAGTTATTGTAAAGCGCATAACTCAATTAAGTCAAAAGAAGTTTGTCTGTTGTTTCTACGCTTGGTAAGATTCGCCACCCGAATGTTTTGGATCTCAAGGCATATTAGTGGGGAAGTGGGAAGACACTGTGTGTCTTCAGATTTACGCCAAACGGGAGTGTTTCATCTCTACTACAATGTAAAATACCACATTAGTCTTTATACTTTCAATGAATGAATTTCTTATGTACTTACTTTATCATGTCAAATATGGACATGAACTATGTTAAGAGTACTCATATTCACATTTTTAATGGTCTCGAATCAGGTGGCATGCCTACTGTGGGAGCAGATGTGGCGTTTGGCCTTGGAAGAGTCAACCTTACCAATGATGAAACACAAGTTAGAGTCACAAAAGCATTATCTGCTGTGGGCATGCATGATTATTTGCAGGTAACAGATGGGTGACAAATTATATGTATGGAGTTAATCGTACACTGAATCCCTTACAAAAAAGTATAATATATAGTTATGTAACTGTTATTTGTTAAACCCTTTAAACATGAGCTTGGAAAATTCAATGCGCGGATTGATTTTTTCTATATCAGGTCAAATGAGAAAAGTCAGCTATAATTAGCTTCAAAATAAAATGTGTGAAACAGGTCATAAGTCACCCGAAGAGTATTTTTAGAAGATACTTAAAATAGAGGCAACTGATATTAAGCAAAATGATGATCATCCATTGCTTCCTTCAATGTAAATCACCTTAGAAATAAGAACAAGATGGATTATTGATGCTGAAAAGCTAACTAATTAAATATAGGGTTAAGTTTATGTAATAGCAAGATACTTTCAAAAATGTACAAATATCATACGTGAATTTTAAAAAATATCAATATCGTACACGTACTTTCAAAATCTGTTTTGTTACATCACAAACTTATTTTTAATATACCAAAGTCCACATTATATGTACACGACACATCAATATATGTCACTCATTCACCGCCATGTTAAATTTTGTATAGTTTATATTTAGTTACATTCTTTAATTTTCTTCAACATCTACTTATGCTACTCGAAATGCACCTTTTTATGTATTGGAAAAGTGTTTTTTTATAACGTAGTGGAACTTAGTTTTACTGTAATAATTATTGAACAAATGAATACATGAGAAATTTTTTATGTTGTTAAACTTATTCAAACGAATGATAAACAACTGAATAATCATTAAGCAAGATATCGAGTGTTTTCTCCTTCAATTTTTTGATCGCATTGATTTATGATTATTAGGATTCATATATCGAGTGTTTTCTCCTTCAATTTCTTGATCACATCTATTTATGATTATTAGGATTCATATTTGTGTATATAAAGTGTTTGTAACGATATATAAGAAAAATATAGATATATAATAAACATTTAAAGTAATCTTCACATCACTTATAAAAAATCATTAACAATGTCATGTAATTAATTAAACCGGTGACTAGTCATGCCACGTCAATTAAGGTATGATATCGAGACGAATTTTGTAAGTACGTGTACGATATTGGTATTTTTCAAAGTTCACGTATGATATTTGTATATTTTGAAAAGTATCTTGCTATTGCTATTATATAGGCTTAACCCTTAAATATATTCTTTCTACAAATGGTTAAGCTCCAACAGGACTGTCCTATGCCTACTTTTTACAAAAGTTGTGACTTTGTTAGGACTGTACTGAAACCCGCCCATGACGTAGTTGTACGTGTAGAGACGCATTGCTGGAGCTTCATTTGAAAGTGATGAAAGTATAGAAGTGTACCAGTTGTGGTGATTCGAGTACAGATTTTGTCCCAAACCTGATCTCATTGGCAACACAAGCAGACGCAACAATATCAGTTATAGATGATTTAACTTAATATTATTGCAGTTGCGACTCATGATGTTTAGACTTCTACATGATGCAGACCACTTAAATGGGTTGATTTGGGTAATCTGTCATGAGCAGGTTAAATTCATTTAAAGTCTATTCTTATGCATAAACTTTGAGAAATTTGCAGAACTTATCTGGAGTTTTGGTGAAGTGGTGTTTCACACCTAGATAGAAGAATATCAGCGGCGAGGTAATTTTACTGAAATTAATTTTTTGTTGTTAATTATGTTGTTGTAGGTTATAGTTTTAAGTGGTTTTACAAAATGTTAGCAGCCATTATTAGATATGTAATAGTCAAAGGAATTAGCTGTAAATCGCAATGCCAAACACTCTGTAAGTTGTGTAGTAGTTGCAGTTTGAAACTAATTACTGACATAAATCATGAATGGAGAACTCGATGGCACAAAAGCAAGAAGGCCAGAACTGAACAAAACCAGTAATTAGTTCTTCCTGTTCATGATTATTGTGTTAAGGTCTTCCATCATGATATACGGACGGTTGTTTCGTTGTACATGTTTACGCCTTTTATGGAGAAAGTGGCAAAATCTTTCAGGGGAGGGGTTATGTATTCACTTTATTTATAGTCTAGGCTCCCATTTGCAAATTAGAGAAGCTGCTATTTTTGTGTGGAAAGTTACGTGCTTTAGATACATCTTGGTGAATTATGATTTGTTTCACTTTTAAACCCGTTTCACCCATTTTCCCTTTATCTAATCGGTTAGGTTTATTTTTACCTTTTTGACCCATTTGAAGTAAAATGTAACCCAAACCGACCCGTTTGCATCTGATATATTATTATCATTTGCTTCTTTTAGTAAATATTTGTTTGAAATTTTATATTTTAATTTGCTTCAAGCCCAAAGATCAATGGCTAACGGACACTAATTAATCAAGGTTATTGAGTTTGTAAATTGTTATTATAATCGAGTGTCAACGATTCTTTACCATGCTCTCAACAAAGCTTCTAATTTTCATGTATACAGGAAACAGCTGATAAAAACTATTCCGGGGTTGAGGCCATGGGAGGAATTAAGTGTTGAACAAGCCATGGATCAAATAACATAGAGTAGTCAATTGTATCGTGAACCTTTTGGTGCATTTACAACCGGGCCTCCATGCATTCAAGACTGGAATGAAGGTGTCGAGGTTTGTCTTTCCTCAAATTTTTTAAAGCTTTTATAAATCGTAATTTCTTCTGTCTCAAAAGATCAGTTGCACTTAGAGTCAAGCCCAGTTACATCTATTTTTCATGTAAGGTACCAATATATAAATTTATTATCTTTTCGTGCTACAGATTGTGGGTATATACTCTTAAACTTAAAAATAAATTGTAACGATTGTTTAGTTCACTAAACTGGACCACAAGTCGAAAATGATCTTGAAGTCGCAAAAAAAGCTTATTTACAGGCTACAATTGGGATTTCAACCACAAAGAAAATGGCAGCGATTCCAAAACTATTTGATTGGTATATGCTTGATTTTGCTAAGGATTTGGACACGTTGTTAGATTGGGTATGCATTCAGTTACCACATGAAGTTGGAAAAGAAACAACTAACTACCTCGAGAGAAATAAAAATGTACCACTTTCACATTGTATACGGGTAATTCCTTATGAATGTTGTGTAGTGCAACGGATAATAAAAGAAGACATGAATAAACCAAAACAGGCTGGTCACACCCACACTAACATGAACAGGTAATATTGTCAAATTCGGATTGTTCAATGGATAGAGACAGTCAAAGGGTTATCACTCAAAATTCTACCCAAAATTACATGTTTATATAAGAATGGTTGTAACTGCAGTTATTTTTTTTATTTTTTTTTTTTTTTTTTTTATTTTTATTTTTTTTAACATGGGTTTCCGACTCGACATTGCGAGCCGACTAATCCCACGGCGACTACCCTTTTGGATAGCCCAGAGTCAGCGCATGTGAACCTCCGTGGCCACAAGGGGATTAATTTTCTCCCCATTGGATAAAATTAATCCCCTTGTGGCCACGGAGGTTCACATGCGCCGACTCCGGGCTATCCAAAAGGGTAGTCGCCGTGGGATTAGTCGGCTCGCAATGTCGAGTCGGAAACCCATGTTACCAAAAAAAAAAAAAAAAAAAAAAAAAAAAAAAAAAAAAAAAAAAAAACTGCAGTTAACACCATCTATGAAGGTATGTTGACATCTTCCAAACAAATAAATGTGTACAACTAAACATTGTTTGGGTATCCTATTATAGCTACTGTTAGTATTATTTATGATTTGTGTTTTATGTTATTTGGTGTGGCAGATCACAAAAAATAATCAGAGCACTTAACTTGTGAAAGAGTTATTCAGTTGACTGAGGTGCCATGGTCATTCTCTTTTATCCAATTATTTGATCTATATTTGTAGGTACGTGTTTTGACCAACAATGTGGAGGTTAAGCGGATTCTTTGTGGCACAGGGGATTTGGTGATGATATCAAGCTTATACACATCCTACACTAAAGTGAATATATAAGGTTAGCTGTTATTATTTCATTAACCATACTAATATCATGGATATAATGATGTTAAAAGTTAATTAAATAATCAAATTATTCTAATGGGACAACTATATGCAAAAGCTACCAATGCAAGGTCGAATTCGTTGTACTTTTTGGCTGCTAGGCTCATAAGGATACTACCTAAAGACACATCCTAAGAGCATAAAGCTAACTCAGGCTACCATTATTTATTCTCATCAAAATCTTACAAGATACATAGATGTAAAATCTATCTCAGGCTACCATCGTTAATTCTCATTTAACTACCTTTCCTTCGCAGCTTGCCAAAACGAAGAGCATTAATATGCACCGGTTAGATGGTAGAACCTTAATTTATGCAATGGTGGTTGAGATTCTTGGAAATGCAAACGAGGTGCGTCTAATTTGTTAAGTATACATATCACAAAGTTCTGTTAGAGTTGTTCATATTCATGTTAAAATACTTGCTAAAGTGAGGTGGATCTAATTTACTAGCTGTATAATTAGTTTTGTTATAGTAATTTATTTAGGATATGTTTTCATACTATCGGTTGACAATAGCAGGTTCAGTGGAATGAACCCGCTTCTATTGTGAGACCAGAAAGGGTCTCTCCATGGGAGATTGAAACCTTTGTAGCTCCCATTCCAACAGCCTTAGCCCCACCAGTGGCTGTACTAAAGACTAAGAGGCCCAGACCTCCAATTGAGATCCTTAATCATAGTGCGTAAAATTTGTAACTTTACTTGAAAAAATATGCTACTTTTTGTTTGCATGCTTATTAACTTTGCTTGATGTGTATTGTGTGTAATAGATCCTACAGGTTCACCTGTATCTGCTGTTTGGAACTCATCTCCTGATTCAGCTGAAGGACCGAGGGGTGATAGTGGCTGTCTTTTAAGGACAAATGGATGCTAGATGGTTATCATCTTCCCATGTTAAAGCTTCACGGAATGAAACAGAAGATAGGCTAGGTTTGTCACCACGGTCTATTCAATCGGCTTTCTCACATCGGGGATCATCATTCAAACAGACTAATGATTCACTTAAAAGTCCAGTCGAGAAGAAGCAATATGTAAATGTTTTTTCAAGTTGCAGAAGATAGGTTAGGTTGCAGACTATAGTAGTTAAACACTCTCCAATAAAATGTCATAATACTTATTATGCATGATCATATGAAAGGTACTTCACAAAATTCTATTCATTCATATGCGTATGTAGGTTCTAATTAAGAGGCTTTTCAAGCTCAAATTGACTTCGTTATTTAAATTAATAAAGTTAGTAATATTAGGGTGTTTGGGTAAACGTATTTGAAAAGTTGCCTTTTGATACTACTAACAAATTAAGCATTTCTTTAGTCAAATTGGTTACCTTTGTGAAAGTTCGGCCCTCACCTCCTGTCAACTTAAATGAAAACACACTCGGAGCTAAAAATAATACTTGCGGGTATAGTTGGATGTTGAGAAGAAAGACAGAATACCCAAAAAGTATCTGTTGAAATCTTTCTTTTATGTCAACTGACAAGGAACCGAGTACTGATTATTTCTGTAGCGGAAAAACTTTTGCCGCTTTGATCGAACGGGTATCTTTTTGCATAAACTTTGTAAAACTAATTTCAATTCATATGGTTGGCATGACAATAAGTTTATCGTCCATTGCAAGAATATTGCTTCTTTATTTTTTTTTTTATGACATGTTGTTTTGGTCAATTTTCCATATATGTTTTATGGACCAGTTTGGCATTGTGAATGCGTTAGCTTTGGACCATTTTCACCATTCACCTCTTTTTTTAAAGAATCAATATGATGGAAAGAGAGTGCCATTTTTATTCTCTGATTCCATTCCCGATATGAGACAAACATCGGAAAACAACCCATTCCGTTTCTCCCCTTTCTATTCCATCGTACCAAACATCCCCGTAGAGCAAGTTACTACGGACAATTACATTCAAAAGTGAGGGCAATTTTGTATGTTCACATATTTGAGTTAGTTTTAGCAATATGACACTTATGCAAGTAACGATGGAAATAAGTGGTACATTTATTGTTATATATGCAAAGTTCCCTAATAGTTTAATACATCTACAGATCGCAAACTGTAACGAGTAACGACCAAATGTATGAACAGAAAACATTTTCAAATACGAAATGATGGAAATGGTATTGAAAAAATGAAGTTACAGAAAATAACAGTTCACTTTCATAATTCAAAGGGTGCCATTTCATGACATGAAAGCATACACAATCAAAATTGAGTTCCAACAAGTACATGAAGGATGAGCATTTAGCACATCGGCAGCTACCAATAAATACCATATTTTCTCATTTAGTTACAAAGAACATTAACACCATTCATGACCTTTTAATTTCTGTTTTGATAAACGGGCTCCCACCAGCCTTCCTTTTTCGGTTACTATCGGGTGACCTATATTTAATCTCACCTTCATCCAACATACCAACCTCACCTTCTTCCTTTGGCTCTAACTTAACATCATTATCACGATGATTTGAAGGTTTAGCCAGCTCTATCTCATCTTCTAGCACCCTCTCAATCAAATCATCATCGTCAATAAGATCTGTTCTTCTTGCTACATCACCACGTGCTTTCTTTCTTTTCGCAAGAGCTGCCTTAAACTTTTCTTTATCTAATTTTTTTATAGCATCGGCAGGGGACTGTTGACTTGGACCAGACATTGATTTTGTTTCAACGTTTTCTGATTCATAATGCTGATCGTCATTGTTCTCGATGTCAGAGTTGATATCTTTATTCCTATCAGTACTTCCATCATCATTACTACGATCTTGGGATGTTCTTGCATGATCAGATATAGGTCTTGAAGTGGCTGCACCAGCATGCGAACCACTGCCGTTTGTGACATTTTCTTCATCTACATTAGAAGCTCGTGTCTTTTTAGTAACTGGGCCACCAGTACTTCCATCAAGCACCTCACTAGTTTGAGATGGTGGAATTCTATTTTGTTCATACAGTTCTAACATTTGGTTACTCACTTCTGCAATAAGTAGTTAACACCGGTTATCAGAAAGGCTTCATCATAATAAAAAACTATAAGAGTAAATTATATAAATTGTCCGCTTAGTTGGGCAAGTAATTGTGTCCTTGCTTATTTTCACATTTATCCCTCAAACATGTAATTGATTTCACTTTCGGTCCTAAAGTGTAGTAGTGAAGGACCAAAAGTAAGAACAACCAATGCAATTACCAACTAGGGACCAATTATGCAAATAACATCCAAAGAGACAATTTACTAACTTTAATTAAACCACAAGAATGATTTCTGTAATTTACACTAAAAAAAATTAAGAGTAAACTGTAGAAACGATCCCTATAGCTGGCACAAAATTACAAACTCATCCCTCGCCCATAAAAATTATGGATATGGTCGTTAGAAACACAAGTTTGCTGACACATTTGGTGCCTCAGGTAAGCAATTAGTTTAAATTCTAGCCCAATTGGTAAAGGGCGAGAAACCAAATATGAAAGTAAATAATGTTTTTTGGGACCGAATTTGTATTTAGTATCGTTGAGGGACCAAATCTGTTAATTTTTGAACGAATTCCAAGGACCATCTCGGTAACTTTAAAAAATGTCTCAATTAGAAACAGGTCAAATGTAAAATTAAAAAATGAATAATTAGCCACAAGGACAAGATACTAACCCTCCAATTGGCGTGGGGTAACATTAAACTCCTGCCACCAAACCTTTTCGCCATCTGATCCTGATGCAAGATCTACTTTAAGGAACTTAGCAGCAAGAAAAATGGCACCTGCTGCAATGTGGTGTGGCTGAAATTGTAAGCAGAGGGATGTCCGAAGCCTGCATATGCATGTCCTTTTTGCAAATCAAAAGCAGAAAAGGAACAATGACCAGAGGTCAACGGTACAAACTACATTAAGGAATACAGCATTACCCATCGTTCACGAAATTCCATGCAACTTGAGCAAGTGTATTTTGAGCAACTTTAAGCTTCTTTATTGCCTCGACAAGAGGCTTATATGGATGTAGCACATTGAAGTCAAAAGCAAGCGTGGCAAGAACTACACGTTCTCCTACTAAAATTAATTCCTTTTCTTGTTCATACACCTCCTGCATGATAGTAAAGTTACAAAGCTTGTGAACACCACTTCATTCAATTGTAGCTTTTAAAAAGCAATAAAGAATGTAGCCATGAAAAGTAAACTGCTTAAAAGTGACAGTACCTTCTGTTTAATTCTCTGTAATGCCTCAGCATCCTTTTTGTGATTAATTTCATAAGAAACAATGATGACGTCTTTCAAAGGACGAGGAGTTTCTTCCACCTTTCCTGCAAGAAACATGCAGACTGTTGCAATCGTCTGCGATTCAAGTATATTAGTTGATATTCTAACAGCCAGTGTTATTTAAGCTATTGACAATCATGGCAGTAAAAAATATGTCAGCTGTCAGTATAATTACAACATAATAGATTATTAAAATCCTGATTACATATGTAGTCTAAGGCATGGATTAGGGGATTCCTCATGACTGCATATACATTTAGAAAAGAAAATATAGACACATGTAAGCAAGATGTCACATGTTAAAATTTTGGTGTAGGGTGAACCAATATCACTTTTACAGTTTACTCATCTTAAAGATGTACAAGTCAAATTTATTTAAAATTCCTCAGAATTCAGAGTTTCTCTGATTCAACGATTATTTTGCATAGTTTACAAAAAGAAAATCTTCGACTGTCAGCAAAAGGGTATATCCATCCAAGAATCTAAAATGCCATTATAGCACACATTTTGGACCAACTATTCAGCAGGGCTAAAAAGACTGACTAAACAGTACACATATTGTGATGACTCCTACCTATGTATAAAAAAGACAAATAAGTAAAATGAGGCATAACTCACCCTCCTGTCGTTCTTTGCATGAGACTGGCGGATGAAGAAACGATGGCAAAAGATAATAGCTGTAGCAATAGTCACCTGAGGCCTGCATTAATATATACAATTCATTATTCAGATGATAAAACTACAGACGAAGTTCTCATTGTAACATTTATTTTCATATAATCTTCACAATGATATGACACAGTTAAGTTGTTTCGTTAGAGCACCAAGTGTGGTAACATGGATTTCGCAAAAATATGTTGCCACGTCAGCATAACACCAAGAATAACACCAAACCACATTTTACCCATACTCATAAGTCATAACCAAAGTTTAAAAGTACGGAAACGAGTTTCGAGGCGTTTTCCCTCCGCCTCAAGAGGCGTAAGCCTCAAGGCGGACCGAGGCGTAAGGTCGAGGCGGAATTAAAAAAATATATAGAAATTATATATATATAAGTTTTAATAGGTAATTAGGTATTTATATATTTTATATACATACTTTATAAACTTTTATATATAAGTTTAAGACTTAAATGTAAACTATTAAAGATTGAGGGGGTCAAATGTTTAAATACACAAACTTATTTTAAACTTTTTGAGACTAAATGTAAAATAATGAAAGATAGAGGGGTTAAATGTTAAAAAGTATACACTTATTAAAACCCTAAAAGAGTAAAACAAATCTCCAGCCCCTATTTCTTTCTTCCCTCTTTCCTCTCTTCCTCCTTGGGTTTCTGGCAGAAGTTGCACCGCCGCCGCCGGAATTTGTCGCCGGAAATCACGAATCCGGCGCTATATGGGGTTAAAAACCCTAAAAGTAAATCGATTCAAGGTACAAAATCAAAGCTATTGACTGATTTGGCTAAAAAAAAGAAAGATCCGCCTCGGCCCTGAGGCGCCGCCTCATACGCATCACCACCGCCTCAGGTACATGAGGCGTACGTTCCAAAACACCCCCCCTGAGGCGCCGCCTCATATGCGTTTCATGGCCGTTTCGCCTCGAGGCGCCGCCTCAGACCGTTTTTTTAAACTATGGTCATAACACTGAAAAATGGACCCACTAGAACACACGCATATGCACGTACACGACTAATTTCAGCATTGCCTCACCAACACCGTAATAACACTTACCGGGGAATTGATGCAACACCAAAGCTATGGTAGCATTGAGGCAACAACAATGTTGCACCGTGAGCTCTTAGAATACAGGATTCATTTATTCCCAGGCTTGGTACTTGGTCAAAAATAAATATGTATTAATGCACGCTAGGTGCAATGTTTTCAAAACAATGCTTACAACCTCACAAGTAATTTCTAGATGTTAAACAAAAATATACTTCTTTTGCATGTTAAATAGCAAGCGTTCTAATGACACATGTGAATTTGGCCAAAATAGAAGTATACTTGTGGCAGTGTAGTAGATAAAAACTTTATAGTAAATATGTTACTGACGTTATGCTCTAATGACAGACGGGTTCTACTAACTAAACATATAAATACAACACACACATTTACTATTTCACTGTAGTCTACACTTTAAAAACTTGCTAGGCTACTTCTCTGTAGTGTATTTATAAATCTTGTAGTTGGATGATTAACATCTTGTTAAACCTCAACTTATGAGGGCTCTTAGCTTATACTCTGTAGCTAGTGGTGAAAAGGGAGAGGAACAAAAGCAGTGAGGCAGTGGGGCAGAGGCACAGGTGCACTTTTGCACTTTTTTATGCCAAGACAGCCACTCAATAAATGTTAAAACAACGAAAGATGTGTTAACTAAGCATACTCATGGAATTACTAGGACCTACTTGCACTAAAATGATGTTCAATGTGGGTAGGAGTTATTGTTGAAACAAAATATATGAGAACATATAATTGGTAAACCACACACGACTTTGCTAACTTCCTAATAAATCACATAAAGACACAAAAATTCCACTGAATATAAATACGGCAACATAAATCATTGGTTTACTAAAGTTCATTTCATCTACAATGACCTCAAAACATAATATAGGTATATTTATTCAAGAAGAGAAGAATAAGCATGGGTTGGAAAATCAATAAGAACTATCTGACAATCTTAAACACCCTAACCCAAATTAAGTTGCTCCACAGCAAAGGTAAAAATAATTTTTTTCATTAAAAAATAAAGCCAAGGGAGAAAACAATATGGCCCCTCATATTATTAATATCGACACCAGATTTGAGAAAATGGTAAAGGGCAAGCCTATGTGATCATCTCATACAGAACAATGATCATAAAACAACCAAAAACAGAACTTACACTTTAAGTCTCATCCCCAAGTCCTGCAGGAATGTGCAATATGATTTGCGCAGGTAAGTTTCCTTCTTCAAATCAATGCCGTCTGATCTAGACGGTGACCTTTCTTCTATTTCTTTCCTAGAAAAATACCAACGACCACCACTTTCCTCTACCGTACTATCAGACTGTTTATGAGTACCGCCTTCATGCATTCCAGAATGCATCAGATCATTGGATAAGAAAGCAGCCATATGTGTTCCCTGCACTTCCAATTTATACAGAAACAAAGCTGGAGATCCTCCTGATTAACAGGATAAAATAAAAACCGCCATCACCTACCTGTTTTTTCATGTATATTTAACAAAATCAATTGCAAAAAAAGGGAAAAGCAGAACAAACGGCATGAAGAATACATTAATAAGAACTAACTTGCAGCAGACCTTAGGTCAGACCTAAATGCATTCACACTTTAAGCCTATATGCCATCAAACCAATTATTGCCTCTATTTGAAAAAACTGATCGCCTGCTATTGCAGATTGATACCTTTAGATAATCAAAGTAAGCATAATATATTTATGACCTCAGCCTTTTGGAGATATAAAAAGAAAAAGCCAACATGAAAATGTTTAACCAACAGATAGGCTCTATAATGATGTTAAACAGTATCTGAACATGCCGATATAACTACTTTGTACCAATTAGCATCCCAAGTATAATATGGAACAAAAACTAGTGCATCCTGAATATTTTGGATAAGCTATAGGCTACAGCGGGAAATACAGTGCCATAGAGGAACCCTTTGTAAAGATACAATTAGTTATACGAAGATACAAAAGGTGAGCTGTGTCATCAACGTTGTTATAGACCTGAGCTACGTACTAGCATGATAACAATCAATCGTTATCAAGTCAATACAATAACCTTTGTATATACCCCTTAAATCGTCTCAGGGACATTCTCCATGTTCACTTTCTTATAACACAATCTACTGGATGTGAATTAAATCTTTAGCGATACCCATTATTTGTAATCACAAATTAACACCAAAAAACAAATCTTTACCCGTAAAACACAAATTAGGTCACAAAACAACCCGAAAACTAAAACTATAAACCAAGATCACCTGATAACTACAAAAATTTCAAATCTTTACCAAAACCCATTATTCCTAATCACATATGAACCTCGCAAAACTAAATCTTTATCGCTAAAACACAAAATTAGGTCACAAAACAACCCGAAAACTAAAACTATAAACCAAGTTCACCTGATAACCACAAAAATTTCAAATCCTTACAAAACCCATTATTCCTAATCACATATGAACCCAGCAAAACTAAATCTTTATCCCTAAAACACAAAATTAGGGCACAAAAAATATCCAAAATTGAATCTTTAACAATACCCGTTACTCCAAATCTTAAATTAGCCACAAAAATCAAATCTTTATTTATAAAACTCAAAAATTAGGGCACAATTTTTTATTTGAAGTAATGGGTATTGTTAAAAATTGAATCTTTAACAATACCCATTAGTCCAAATCACATATTAAGCACAAAAATCAAATCTTTAATCATAAAAGACCAAAATTAGGGCAAAAAACGAATAAATTTTATATAAAAAAGTATAAAACTAACCGGAGATTAATGGGATGTAATTATCTCGGTGAGGTTCAGGCGGTGATTGAAGGTGATGGATTGTGGTTGTGCTATATGGTTCTACGACGTCGTTTTTGAGTTTAGAGGCGATGAGATGAGAGAGAAGATGAAAAGAAGGTGGAGGAAAGAGGGGGGAGGGTTTATGGTTAAGAAAAGGAGATTTGTATATTTGGTACCTAAGGAATGTGTGAATGTGTAGTTTTTGGTTAGTGACCAAAAAGTTGACCCAAAAAATTTTGGTTGTTCATTTTCTTCCACTTTTGATATGTGTTCGTGTGATAGAACTAAGGGTGAGCAGATCAGACCGTCAGACAAAATCGATCGGACCGACTGACAAAACTGACCGGACTGACCGGATCGGATCGGCATTCGGTCCGGTCTCGGTCTAGGGTTTTTCATAATTTCGGTCTCAGTTCGGTCCGGCTTAAAAACCGGACATTTAGCCTATTTAGACCGAGACCGGACCGGACCGACCACATTAGGTCCGGTCTCGGTTTAGGCTTTTTGCCGGATTCAGTCTTGGTCTGAATCGGTTTTTTCTCGGTCCGGTCCGGTTTTGGACCGATGAGCACCCTTATATAGAACTATAGAAGTAAGATAAAAAGAAAATTGACACATAAATTGATTTTGGTTGTACTTTAATTTATTGTGAGTAGTTGGCACGTGTTGAGTTAGTAAGAAGATGTTGTTGAGGAATGCTGTATAAGGCTAAAGACCAAGGGCATGACTTCGACATGGTGACTTTCAAACTCACGTAGCCATCCCTTGCCGTTTCAAATTCTCGCGCGTAAATCACACAAACCAAAGCAACTTATGGTGATCAGTTCACCGAGTTATACTCGGTGTGAAGTGGGGGGCATTTGTTTTGTTTTATTGTTTTTTATTTAGTTTGTGAGTGTGTGTGTGTGGTATTTAGTGGGGTATATTTGTATAAATTGGGTATTTTAATGAAGGGTGAAGTTGCGGTGACTATGTCCACAAATAAGTTAGTGGGTGTGAGAGGAAGTGAGAGGAGAAAAAAAGCTGGCGTAGCGCTGATGTGTAAGGTGAGAATGGTTTTCAACTTAGTTACCATGGTCACTAG
Source organism: Artemisia argyi (assembly GCA_030686995.1). NCBI lineage: Eukaryota > Viridiplantae > Streptophyta > Magnoliopsida > Asterales > Asteraceae > Artemisia > Artemisia argyi. Next base: position 187,499,377 of record CM060684.1, read on the forward strand.
TCTAAGATGACATCAGACGGGCTTTGTGTACTTTTCTTCAAAGAGTAGACTTGTTTTTGTTTGTTTTATATTTCAAGGATTAGCATAGTAGATGACTTAAAAGATGAAAACTAAGACGTGGAAGGAGAATAAAAACTCCTTTCACTCTCATTCTCTCATATCAGACAAGTTTTGTGTGTGTAAAAAATATGTTTTCTCTCTGATGAGTTAGGTTTTAGAATTGTCAATCAGGGTTTTCTAGAGTAAATTAAAAGATTCTACAAAGTTATGTGGTATGATTTTGTAGATTATATAAAATAAAGATTTGGTTGGTTAAATAATTCTTGTGTTTGATCTTTTTGTGTTTTATTTACATAGTTACCATGCTATTAGAGCCATACTTGCTTTGATTTGCAGATTTCCTGGTTAATTTGGTCAAAATTATTTCCAGTCAAATTTAGAGCTTTTGCTTGAATCGGTTAGATCTTTAATCAAAAAGTATGGATTTGTTAGTTTTTTTTTAGTCTAAAGTTTTCCATGTTTTTGTGTTGGTTCTTAATTTTTCGAAAATTCAGGGGTTTTCCAATATGAGTGATTCTTTGGTCTATTTGGGTCCCGATCTTGTATTTGTGGGAATCTTGTGTCTCAATTGAGTTTTTATCAAAATTAGGGTTTATTGTATCAAACCTTTAAGATTTTTTTATTTTTTTTAATTGGCTCCTCTAAGTGGTAATTTTGTTTTGGAAGAGTTAATTTGTGAAACACTAATTTCTTGAAAGGGTTAATTCCATATATTTACCCAACCAAAACCTATAATATCATATATATCCAACTCAAATACAAAATTTGTTATATCTACCCATTTTATTATTAAATCAATTAAAACTCAATTATTAAATACCCATTATACCCTTTATACAAACGCATACCTATGTGATAACTACATGATAATACAAAAACACCACATGTACTCAAACTCAAAAAATCGACACATACCACATTATAAGAGTGTTATTATCTTATGTAAAACTTATATAACCCGATGCATAAAAAATAGTTTTTTTTTATATAATAATGTAATCTATGTTAAAGTAAAAAAAAATTAAAAAAAGACACCTTGATTGATGGGTTGTGTTGATTAAAGCGAATGGAGGATTTTATGAAGTTGATGAATCGAAACAGTAGTGTAAATATTTATTGGTATAGATCTTGAGTCAAGTCGTATATACAGATTTGATATGATCGAAACTCTTGGTAGTATTATATATATGAATAAATGGGAACAAAGAAAAACTAGTACCCCCAAGTTATGTATTGCCGATTAGTACTCCATTTGTGTTGATCCTTCTAATTTGGGTCACTTATGTTGAAGTCTATACTTCAAGTTATTATTGATGTTTATTTATGACAGATTATGTATGGTAGAGTAAAAGTGTATGTATAAAAGCGAAAAAAAATAATTAAAATCAATAAGAAAAAGAACATAAGGACTGCCATCCAGCTATTGTTAGTCAAGAAAAAGACAAAAATAAGCATTGTTTACTGCGTATTTCTTTTGAGTTTTAATGTGATAACATTTGAATGTTATTGTTTAGATGAGTAATTTTTGTCTACTCAAATATCCCAATATCCTTACCTTTTATTCCTTACCCTAAGCCTTACATTACAATTAACCCTTCAAAATACCCCTTTGATAGTGTTTTTAGGTGCTTACTCCAAAATGGTGGAGATTCGATCATGTATCAATCTTATGGTTAATTTATGCATTATGACATGGTAAGTTTTGTGTTTTCCATTTCATATTGTTATATCATTTGATTACACCTGAGATATGAGAGTATCGAAACACTTATTATGTGAGATATAGTTTTTTACTTTCATACTTGAAACTGTCAAAAGTGTATATGAATTATTTTGTTACCAATGCTTAATGCCCCTTAAAATATAAGTTGACTAAGTTAAAGGCTTTTTGTTTGAGGACAAGCAAATTTCAAGTGTAAGGATATATAATGATATGTAATTTGGTAGTAATTTTATGGGTCATTTACCCCATGATTTCCTGTATTTTGCCCCACTTTATTATTTTGGCTTAAAGTCCTTCATATTTGGTTTATAGGTCAAAGTCTAAGCATTTGTTGGAATATAAAAATTTTGGGCTCATTTGGACAAAGTTTGTGAAAGAAAAAGACAAAAGTTCGGATTTGTTATCGACATGTGTGACGCCATCACCAAAACTGAATAGAAAGTGAAGTTTTGAGATTTTTTGACTGATTGGTAAATAAAGGAGACCCTCACAACCAAAACGTGATGCCCATTAAGAATAAAGCCTGACACAGTCACAAGTTACACCTAATGGCCATTACACTCTTCGCTCAAAGTATCAGATTTTATTTTATCCCCAACTTCTTCATACGAACTCGAATTTGGGTGATTCAAAGAGGCCACAAGACCGGAACGAAAAAATCTACTAGTTTATAAATTCATGTTGATGCCGTCTTATAGCAGACACAACAAACCCTTAATAAATGGAACCCTTGTAACTTCATGTTTCTACACCTTAAACCCTAAGGCCGATTATAGGGTTTAAGTATGTGTTTTTCGAGAAACTTTAAGAGTCTTATTCAATCCATAACATCTTTTAATGGTTTGTATTGATTTCTATATTGATTATGTCTTTAATTCTTATTGTTCATTAGGATTATTTTTCATTGATTGTGATAATTGGCTAATTCATCTAGTGTTTGTTTAGGATTACACGAAACTTTTTTGTGTATAATTATACTTATTATTTTCTTGATTGGTGAATGAGATTACTTATTAAAAACCAAATAGGAACTACTTTGCTAGACTGTTAACTAAAAGTAACTAATTAGACATCGAACTAAGAACCACACATAAAACCTAGTTTAACCATTTTATATGCAATCATTAAGGCTGGTTTTATTGTTAGATGAATAAATAAATAGTATATTTATTGCATGCTTGATAATTATTTGTGCACATTGCAACCATAGGGTTGGTTCACATAGGCTGTCTTGCAAAGGTTATAGCTCACTCCTACACGACTGGAATTAGGAATATTGACAATTAAACGAATTAAGACGTGGCAATTCAATAGGTATAGTTAGATCGCTAGTGAGGACTAGTGCATCCTAGGTAAATACGCTTTTCTCTCTTATTAATTCTTGTTTGATTTAATTTTCATTTTTTAGTTTAACTTAAGAACCAAAACGCTCAAAACCATTGATTTTACTTGATTTCAATTAAACCAATAAAATACCAACAAAACATCTCTTTTTTCCTTTTAGGTCGCTTGCATTTATATCTCGAGCCTACTTAATATTCTCCTAGAGAATGATTAATCACCTGGACTTGCCTATCATTCACTACAATGGTTAGGTACATTTTTTTATGAGGTTGTAAAGTTTGCTTTGCAATCTATACATCAGTAACTGGTTTAATTCAAATGTATCGATGTTTAAAATAATGGACTCTTGTCTCACTGTACGGGTTCAAATCACAATTAGCTTAGGTTATGTTATGATTACCTTAACAATATACTTAAGTATCATTTTGCTAATGCGATTCGCAATCGGTTCCTATTGGTGTTTCTTATGCTGGATACCATATGGTCGATCCCTCAGATCCTATATCGGATCTAACTTATTCTAATGAACCTATTTGTGAAGTGGGTAACAAGAACGGTATAGATCAGGTGGTTTTGAATGCGTGCAAGATGTTTGAACAAGCAATGCATGATGTTGCTATTAAGAATGCGGAGATTAATTGATGAGGCGAAAAATGAACCATTTTTAGGGGGTCATTTAAGCCCAGAATTGAATTTATTTGCTCAAATATTAACCTAAATCGTTCCTTTTGTGATTTTATGTACTTTGGGAGTGAATTCTGGAAAAGGAAGCATTTTGGACGTTTTTGTAGCATAAAAGTGAAGAAAACGGCAAAGACTTAATTTTCCATGCTGAGAACAGTCCCTGACGGCGTCAAGAGGAAAATTCTGACGGCGTCAAGAGTAAAATCCATGACGACCCAGAGAAAACCTGAAGGCATCAAGAGAAGGGCGTCAAGAGTAATTTTTATGACGACCTGCATAAGGAGTACACGTGACGCCGACAAACCCAGATCTAGGCAGTCCGAGAAATTATTTGGCGGCGAGCACGGCGTCAGCCATTTGTTCTTGACGCCGTCACCTCACAAAATCTATATATACTTTTCTATTTTTCATTCATTAAAGGAGGAACTTGTGTGGAGAATACTAGGGTCGAACCTAATAAACCCTAGGTCGTTTGTAACAGTATTTTCAAGGGTTTTTACCCCTTGAAACCTTTCATGTTCAATTAAGATAAGTCCTCTTTCAATTCATTCAATATGTCTATGTGTTGTTTGAATATATCTCATGCTTGTCTTGATTTCAACATGCTAGGCTAGATCTTTCATGTGTTTGCTTAGATGTAATGAAACCTAGATGTTAATTATATGTTGATTACTTGTTTATAGTTGTAATGGATGAATGATTTCAATGTTAGGCTTAAGAAAACTGGCAGATCTCCATTGTGTAACATGCTTGAACGTCTTAAGAAACATGAACCGATGTGTACTAGGTTTTTATTGATTGTATTTCATGCATGAGCAAATTATAGTGATCCCATGTTAGGAGCTTCTTAGCCGGCTCGACATAGGAGTGAAGTAGGCGCTTATAGGATTGGGGAAGTAAGTACGCCACTCCATGAATGGTATTAAGGAATACAATCCGTCATCCACGCAACTATAACAAGTAATTAACTTGTAAAAGATATCTAGGGAGTAGTGAAACCTAAGTAAACACAATTCTCCCATATATTGCTCACACCACTAGTATAATTTAGTTTATTTTCATATTTAGTATTTTATTTTGATTGCATCTTAGTAATTGGGTTAGTTGACTAGCAACTAATTCCGCCCAACTCCTTCAAAACCGAGATTTTTACTTGTTTTTATAAAAATATAAAAATACAAAAAGAATCATCCCTCATCTCTAGACCTAGTATTTAGGTTTTCTAATCCTAGTGACACTATTCCTAGCTGAACGATCAATCCCCCGGTACTTGTCATTATACTATACTACATCGATCAGGTACACTGCCTGGTGGGGGTTGTAAGCTTCTCGAGATCCCTCAAGAGGTAAAGCCTGGTGCAATCGCTACGCATCAAGTTTTTGGATTCGCAGCCCGGGGAATAGTTATTGTCTAGGTTAGGATTTCTTTTTATTAGGTCTACTTGCTAGATTCCTTTCTAGTAAGATTTTATTTTTATTTTTAGGTTCTCTTTAGTCTATCTTATTTCTTCGTGTTTTTGTTTGTACTAGTTTGGTCTTTATGGATTTAGAGAGTCGCCGTTTAGAAGTTAGCAAGAGGCTTATATCGCATAATAGAAGAAAGAGAGAAGTTAACACGTTTAAGGAATTCATTAAGCCTCTCCAAATGAAAATTGAGTTTACGGACTTTGCTCCAACCCCTGATGAATTGAGTTACCATAGGTTCCTTTTACAACACTCCTGCCCCTCAAAATATAAAAAGACACCATGGATTAGGAGGCATAACTTCATGAACATAAAAATTCCTTGCATGATTGGGTACATGTCTAGAGAGCATACATACATTTACTTAAAGGCACCCATGAATATTATGTCTAGGCTCTATTACAACTGGATAATGAACGAAAGGCTAAGCCCTAGGAAAGACCCTTACAACTCTAATAGGCTATGTAATTTCGTCAGGAGAGTTAAAGGGGTACACATCTTTATAGGAAATTTTACTTATCAATGCGACTTTGTAATCCTAGAAGATGTTAGAGGCATTATACATCCACATCTAGGAGAAATGGTTCTAGGACGACCTTTTGTTGAGAAGACTAAGATGTATTATGATCATGAGAAGGGGATAGTTCAGTTTACTGATGGGATAGAGAAGATTACTTTTATGATGCCTCACTTGAAGGAAGAATTAAAGGGCATCAAGAATCTACAAATTGATGAGATTCGACCCTATGAGGTTAAGGAAGATGGAATTGATGATGACGCCTATTATGAGAGGAGGCGAACATACTATTCGGGTTGCATGAATCTAGGTCCGGAATACAAGCGTGATGAGAATTGGGTTAGATGTTTTGAGTCGGCACAAAAGTGGGAAAGGAAAACGTAACCCATGACCTCGAGTCTAGCTATAAGACTCGTAAATAAATAAAAGCGCTTCTTGGGAGGCAACCCATGTTTTGTGTGATTTTTATTTTTGTTTGTTTGTTATTTGCTTCCGTATGCGTGCTTTATTCTTATTGTTGGTAGATCATGTTTCAAACTAAAAAAAAGTGAAAATATTTTACTTTGTTGTTTGGCCTAGTCTTAACTTCATCAAAAGGTATTTCACAAAAGATAAGTGTAAGGGGAAACCCCAAATATATTTTTAAGAAACAAAACCGATCATGATTCTCCACAATATTAAGTGAACATGTATATTCGTATTTGTTATAGTCAAATGCTTGTATCGAGTCATAATGATGTTTTGCAGGATTTTCCAGGAAGTAGGACGAAGTTTTTTCTAGAAATTTTCCGGAAACTTAACATAAGAATTTCTGCAGATCACTTCTGACGGCGTCACGAGTTTACTCTTGACGGCGTCACGTGTAAAATTTTGGAAATTTTACCAGTTTTGTTTTTCTAACGGAGTCTTAAAGTTTTTGTTGAATCATTAGTATTATAATCTCCAGGAAATCTGCAAACATCAATCCACAAGCATTATATCTTACTTTGCTTTATAGGATTTGTTAGCATATATAGATTGCCGCCGATTTTACGCGAGGTTGCCTTGTCTATTTTCTCAGGTTTTACAGGTTATGTATGACAAGAAGATGATTTATATTCTGGAAGGAAAGCTTTGATTGTTCATTTTATTGGAGGAATGATTGGTCCTAAACCGTCTTATTATTATTGACCAAGGTCAACAAGTCAAAGATAGCTTAGAATCAATACTCCGGTGATAGTGTAGTGTTTCCCCGGGTCGTGAAAGTCCCAGCGAGATTGAAATAGTGCTTTTGGAATCGTTTATGAGAAAGTGGCACTGAGGACAGTAGCCAGATGATGTGGGAATGATATTGCTACTGTTATTTTGGTATTGACAAACAGATATAATATTCACAATAATCAGATATCAGATATATGCACAAATTGACAATTAAGATCACGTATCGGACTGGAAAAGTGGGTTTTTGATAATTATGAAACTACAAGGGGTGCTTTTGACACTTTTTAAAACTTGAAATTAAAAATGAAAAAGAAATGATAAAAGTGATTAAAATAATATTAAACTATTATTTAATTAATTAAACTATTTAAAATCTAAATTAAAATCTAACTTAAATAAACTAAAAATGACAAATGATTTAAATTATACTAAAAATTAACAAAAATATTTTCTAAACCTAAATTAAAACTTGAGGAAAGTATAAAAAATTAAAAATAATATTTTTGTCTTTTTGTGGTTTTGTAATTAATTAAAAACTATTTAACTTAATTAAACTAATTAAACTACTTTTAATTTATATTAATACTAAATTAATTTAGAAAATTAAGATAAAATTTATAAAATTATTTAACCATCACTGGAATCCTACAAAATTATAAAAACTCTAAAATTATGTTTTAAGATTAAACAACTAATTATTTATCTATTAATTAACTTAAATCTATTTTAAACAAATTAAATAAGGAAAATAGAAAATGAACAGTAGATTCTCAAAATTTATTTTCTAAAAACTTATTATACTATATTAGAACTAGAAAATTATAAAAACTAGATTTAACCTTATAAAAACTAATTAAGCTATTTAATATTTGATATTAATTAATAATAAAGAAATCTAAAATTAAATCTAATAAATACTAAATGGTAAAATAAAAATCTGAAAAATTTATCAAAATTACTTTACTATATAAGGTAATTATTAAAAATATAAAAACACTAGGTACTTAATTAAAATCTAAAAATGAAAATTAAAATTAACTTGAGTTAAATAGAAACTATCACTTTTTTAAACTTAATTTTTTTTGGATTTTTCTTTTACAAACTAACTTTATACTTAAAATAAAAGACTTTTTGTGAAAAAACTTTGAAATTTAGCTTATAAATAAGCTGTAAACATCCCCTTGTCTCAAACAGTTGACTTTGGTTGACTGTTTGGTCAATCTGGGTCAAATGGCCTTGGGTGGGGTCCACAGTGATGAAATCAGTTACAAACAAGTTTAACAAACTCAGATAAGCTAGAAATAACAAACAATAAGCCCAAATAAGCTGATTAAGTCCAATTAAGCACTAGAGCTAACCTAAGTTTTACTCAGATATGGGACAGATTTGGAAGCAAATTCCAGGTGGGGTCCACTAAGATCTAGGTCAAACTAATGGTCAATGGTGAAAGCCTACCAGGAGGGGGGTTGGGTGAACCTAAATACTAAGTGTGGGGACCACTGGGTTGGTCACAAAACACCACCAAAGTGGTGGTGTTGGGTGGATGGTCTGCTGCACAGGGCAGCTTGTTGCCCTGCAGCCTACTTCAAGGGGCTGTGGGGCCCAGGATAATTTTGCTAAATCTAAAATGAAGGCATAATATTAAAGATGAGCTGGTAGTCAACTTAACCTCAAAATCTCAAAGTCCAAATTAAATCACAAAATTTAGAAATCCTCAAGTAAGTTTGGTGAAAACTGGGAATGAGCAACTTTGACTTTTTAAGAAATTATGAGTTTTGACTTTTGTGAACTTGTGTATCTGATTTAATGACTTAAAGTGTTAAGATAAGCTATATGAAAGGTGACTTAAATAAAAACATACACTTATGAAAAGGGTTGATGAGGTTTGAGCTTGAAAAATCACCACAGTTAACTGTAGTGATTATGTTTGAGTGATTTTGACTTTTGGTAGAATTGGTACTGTATTAATGATCAATTTGACTTAGCATGGACCTAAGCAGATAATCTAACCCAAGAAGTACACTAACAAGCAACCAAAGCTCAGCCAAACAGCATGATCCAAACACCCTTTAAACCTATGAATGATTTTGTTTTTCAAAGCATAAGATGATTTGGACCTCTAATCTGATTTCAAACCTTCAAACATGATTATAATAGACCTAAGTAACACAAAATAACAACAATAACAACAAATTAACACAGAATCAAAGATTTCACTACTGAACTGATTTTTAAAAAAACTTTACAACTCTTGATTATAACAAACAAGGTACTGATATTAAGTTAAAATAACAACAACTAACACAAATTAAACACAAAGTAACAAGATTTACAGCTAAGGACAAAGGGTACAGTAAAATGCAAATTTAAGAGAAATTGCTTACAATATGCCATCCATTCCAGCTAGCTTGTGAACAAGGGCCCAAGTACCAATTCCTATTGTTCCCCAAAGAACTCTAAACCAGGACCATCCATAATTCATCCTGCTCCAGCTTTGATTCCATGAAAACCTGTCGTGTTGACTTTTGTTGACTGAATTGGTGAATTTGAGTTTTTGATCACTAATCAATGTTTTATGGTTTCTAAAGCTTTGATAAGCTTATTGGAGCTTAAGTGAGCTATTAATACCAGTAAACAACAACTTGCATTAATATTGAAGTAACATAAGATTTAACTGAAACTTGAATTGTATTATTTAGAAGCTTTAAACTTACAAGATCATAACTGAAATTACAACTTGAGTAGACTAATTAAGACTAAAAACACTTGAACATACTTTTGAAAATAAAATAAAATAAAGCTAAAACTGACTCTCTACTCCACAGCTTCTTTATCCTCTTTATACTTGATCTTTAGGGTTTCTTCCACCTCAGTGAGCATATCCCATCCTAAATTTGACCCTTGGATCTCTTGATTTCATCTTGGCCGTCCAAGCTGTTTTGGCGGGAAATTGGCATTTAATCCATTTTGGACTGAGGTTGCAATTGGAGGGGATTTTGGATGTTAGTGTTTTGTTTGGAGTGTAGGAGTGTAGGTTTTGAGTGTTTGCAGAGGAGGGGGTGTTGAGTATGGCTATGGTGTAGCAGGCAAGTGGGGGGAGGAAGATGGGGGTGAGTTTGACTTCGTGGAAGTCAAAGATGGGGAAGTGGACTGGGTTTGTTATACGGGGTGTTTATTTAATTGGGAGTGGGCTGGGTTGAATTGCAATGGGCTTGGGTGGGCTAGTGGTTGTGACTGGGTTTAGTTTTGGTTTAATAGATAACAAATAGGTCCGTTTGGTTTAATAGAATTTACAAGGATCACTTTTGTAATTTAGGCAAAGATGAGGGGCTGTTTGTGGTATTTTTCCAATTTTATCACAAGGACCAAACTTGCCAATATTGAATAACACACGGGTATTTTTAATAAATTTCATTTTTTAATTACCCGAGTACTATTTTTGCCAAAACTGAAAACTTTAAGGACCAATTTTGTAAATTCCTCAAATCTTTCATCCAGGGACCTGTTTTGATAACTTTTGATTTCCTAAGGTCCAAGAATGATTTTTCTTTCAAATATATCCCACCAGGGACCAATTCTGCCATTTTCTGAAACTTCAGGGACCTGTTTTGCCAATTTTGGATTTTGAGGGGTAAAAGTGTAATTTTCTCAAACTTTATCACCCAAGGACTTATTTTGATAAATTTTGACTTTTCTTTGCCTTGGGTTGACTTTTCTTTCATTTTAAACTTCCAGGGACTAGATTTGACAACTTTTGAAAGTTGGGGGACTGAAACTGCCAATTATGCAAACTTTATGTGTTTTTCATCTGTTTTTGGTATTTTTGCATTTGAAACATGTAAAACACTTTCCTGGGATATTTTCACTATTTTGATTCATTATTGAGTATTTTTGGATGTTTTGGCAGTTCAGAATTGGTAAAAATGATGAGTATTTACACACTCATCAATCCCCCACACTAAAACATTGCTAGTCCCTAGCAATCTTTTGAGAAAAACATAATGGATTTGAAACTCTTTACCAAAAGCCATCACTTCTGGAGTAGCCAGGTGTAAGAACTGTGGCACACCTAATAACCGTGTGATTTTGAGCAAACCACCAGCTGTCAACGGATTTGATTTGTCTTTACCAAAAGCCGTTTGCTTCTGGACTAGCCAGCATCTTGATGGACTAAGTCAACATCTTGGTGAGCTGATTACCAATTATGGTTTTTCACGGCCTTTACCACAAGCCATAATCTTATGGGCTAGCCAGCTCATTTGCTTGTGAGGATGCGGGGGAGCTGAGGAACCATGCAAGTTTTTGGCAAACTGCCAGCCATCAACGGATTTGAGATGTCTTTACCAAGAGCCGTTTGCTCCTGGACTAGCCAATCCCTTTGTCATTTAGACTTTGGCGGATTGATAACCACAAAAATTTTGGAATAAAGTGAATGGGGGTACTTGGAAAGTTTTATGATAAAATTCGTAAGAATTTCCCCCCCCCCCCCCCCCACACTAGAACTGAATATTGTCCTCAATATTCAAAGTCCCGGTTATTATGCCGAATCTCTGAATGGAAAGGCTAATCTTCGATTCTAACTGTGGAAATTTCTATTTTTCACTTTATTTTATCTGTACATACAATTTTTTTTTTTTTTTTCACTACCTCCCAGGCTTGTGTTAGGTTTACCACGCAAGCTAATCACTTGTGAATGATTAACTGTAATAAATTTGCCCTAACAGCCCGGGAGTTGAATGATAAAGTTTATAATATACATACACCGTCCAGGTTTGTGTCAGGTTTACCACGCTAGCTAATCACTTGTGAATGATTAACTGTAATAAATTCTCCCTGACAGCCTGGAAGATGAATAATAATATACATACACTTCCCAGGCTTGTGTCAAGTTTACCACGCTAGCTAATCACTTGTGAATGATTAAGTGTAGTAAATTTGTCTTGACAGCCCGGGAGTTGAATGACATAATATACATACGAAACATGTTTATTGAATTTTGAAAATATTTACTTTTGAAACGGTGGGGGATGGCCATTCCCCCACACTAGGGTGGTAGAAAGTAGAAAGAAGTCAGAAATACGGGTGAAAACCCATATGTGTTGCTAATTTTTGTTCACCGAGTCACTAGCTTGACTCGATCCCCGAATTCATTGGTCCATGGGGAAAGTTTGGAGATCCGGGACAACCATGGGTGGTGTGTCCTCTCCAAAATAATGTTTCAATCTATGACCATTCACTTTGAAGTTGGGACCTTCGGGTTGAGATAACTCAACAGTCCCGTATGGGTAAACTTTAGCAATGGTGAATGGTCCAGTCCATCGGGTTTTTAATTTCCCCGAGAAGATCTTTAATCTTGAATTGAAAAGAAGGACTCTGTCACCGACGTTGAAAACTCGGTTCTTAATCTTAGAGTCGTGAATCTTCTTTGTCTTTTCTTTGTAGATCAAAGAGTTCTCGTAAGCCTGATCACGAAGTTCGTTTAATTCATTGATTTGAACCTTACGGTGATCACCCGCTTTATGAAGGTCGTAGTTAGCATGTTTCAAGGCCCAGTAAGCTTTGTGCTCGAGCTCGATCGGTAAATGACACGCCTTCCCGTATACAAGCTTGTATGGAGTGCACCCAATGGGTGTTTTGTAAGCTGTACGGAAGGCCCAGAGTGCATCATCTAGTTTATCCGACCAGGAAGCACGGTTTTCACCTACTGTCCTCTCAAGAATCCGTTTAATACCACGGTTGGAAACCTCCACCTGCCCACTTGTTTGGGGGTGATATGCGGTGGAAAGACGATGAGTAACACCGTATTTCAGCATGACTTTTGCAAATTGATCATTGCAAAAGTGAGTACCGCGATCACTAATGATGGCACGTGGGGTTCCAAAACGAGCAAAGAGGGATTTCAAGAATTTCACAACTACTCGGGCATCGTTAGTGGGTAAGGCCTTAGCCTCAACCCATTTTGACAAGTAGTCAACAGCCACGAGTATGTATTTGTTTCCACGAGAAGATGGGAATGGCCCCATAAAGTCAATGCCCCAGACGTCAAAGATTTCACAAACTTGAATAGCATTTTGCGGCATTTCGTTCTTTTGTGAAATATTCCCGTGACGCTGACAAGCATCACAGGCTTTGACTAATTCGTGGGCATCCTTATAGATTGTGGGCCAATAGAAACCGGAATCAAACACCTTTTTGGCGGTGTAGTTAGGACTATGGTGGCCCCCGGTGGGTCCAGCATGGCAAGCCTTGAGAATATCAGTGGCTTCCTGTCCGTATACACATCGCCTGATGACTTGATCGGCACAGATTTTGAAGAGGAAGGGGTCGTCTCAGAAGTAATGTTTAACGTCTTTGAAGAATTTTTTCTTTTGTTGGGACGTTAACCCCTTCACTATGAAGTTACCCGCATGGTAATTTGCAAAGTCGGCAAACCATGGGGTAGTAGAGTCACCACGAAAAGCAACCGCATTGAGTGTCTCGAGAGGAAATGTTTCATTTATTTCCTTTTTCTCGGACACATCTTGATACGGGTTCTCTAATCGTGAGAGATGATCAGCAGCAAGGTTCTCGGCTCCTTTTTTATCACGGATAATGATATCAAATTCCTGAAGGAGGAGAACCCAACGAAGAAGCCTCGGCTTTGCATCTTGTTTTGCAAATAGGTATTTCAAAGCCGAGTGATCTGTGTACACTACGCATTTAGTCAAGATTAGGTATGACCGGAATTTCTCGAAGGCATACACCACAGCTAGGAGTTCTTTTTCAGTGGTTGTGTAATGACCTTAAGCCTCAGTCATAGTTTTGCTTACGTAGTGTATGGGCTGAAAGTATTTAGCTTTACGTTGCCCCAAGACTGCACCTATGGAAAAATCACTAGCATCGCACATAAGCTCAAAAGGTTGGTCCCAATCGGGGGCAACAAGAATCGGTGCCTCGGTAAGCTTTTTCTTTAGTGTTTCAAAAGCTTCGATGCACTCGGGAGAGAAGATGAAAGGAGCATCCTTCTCGAGGAGATGGGTCATAGGCCGGGCAATCTTAGAAAAATCTTGGATAAACCTACGGTAGAAGCCGGCATGACCCAAAAAGCTCCGAACACCTTTTACGGTGGTGGGATGAGGTAATTTGGCAATGACATCGATTTTAGCTCTGTCAACCTCGATCCCGTTTTTTGAAATCTTATGGCCGAGGACAATGCCCTCCTTGACCATAAAGTGGCTCTTCTCCCAGTTGAGACTTAGATTCGTTTCTTTGCAACGTTTAAGCATCTGTTCCAAGTGGGAGAGGCAAGTATGAAATGAATCCCCGATGACTGAAAAGTCATCCATGAATACCTCCATAGTTTTCCCGATCATGTCGGAAAAAATGGACATCATGCACCTCTGGAACGTGCCTGGTGCATTACATAAGCCGAAAGGCATACATCTGTAGGCAAAAGTTCCGTAGGGGCATGTGAAGGTAGTCTTCTCTTGATCCTGAGGATCAATGGGGATTTGGAAGTAACCCGAGAAGCCATCGAGGAAGCAGTAGTATTCATTCCCCGCAAGTCTTTCGAGCATTTGGTCCATAAAAGGGAGAGGAAAATGGTCTTTACGGGTGGCTTCATTCAACTTTCGATAGTCAATACAAACCCGCCAACCCGTGACCAAACGAGTTGGAATCAACTAGTTATCCTCGTTGGTGACAACGGTGATGCCTCCCTTTTTGGGAACACAATGAATTGGGCTAACCCAAGGACTGTCAGATATAGGGTAAATCAATCCCGCATCAAGAAGCTTAAGAACTTCTTGTTTGATAACTTCGTGGATTTTGGGATTTACCCTTCTCTGATGTTGCACAGCTGGTTTAAAGTCATCCTCCATTAAGATTTTATGAGTACAAAAGTTCGGGCTTATGCCCTTAATGTCGGAGAGTTTCCAAGCAATTGCTTGTTTGTTTGACTTAAGAACCTTTAGGAGTGCAGCCTTTTCCTCATCTTTTAAGTCTTTGGCAATAATGACGGGTAATTTATTATCACCCTCCAGAAATGCATATTCAAGATGAGGAGGCAAGTCCTTGAGCTCAACCTCGAGGAAGTCTTCAGTTATTTCAACATTTTTGACTTCCGCTTTATGAAGTATTTGTGGAGACGGAGAGGGTGAAGGATCGTCATTTAACAATCTTTCAAGGAGAAGAATGTCCCCCTCCGGATCAAGATAGTCTTCATCAACTCCATCGGGAATTGAGCTATCTTGAGCAAGAAAAGCCTCGAGCTCTTCCAAAAGGAAGTCACCTCCCTCAAACGGAGTGAGGGAGGGGGAAGAGTCGGAAATGATAGGGTCAGTAGAAAGACTGCCACTGGATGAGAAACCAAGGACCTCTTGAGAATACTCCTCAGACGCAACATCAATGATATCAATACGGTTAACCGTTTCAGCGTCATAGTTGGAGGAGTATCTCGAGGTCTGATCAAGATTGAATGTGATGGCTTCGCCACCAACACGTAGAGTGATTTCTTCTTCGAATACATCGATCAAGGCACGACCCGTTCTTAAGAATCCTCTCCCGAGAATGAGAGGGACTCGTGGGTCAGCATCGAAATCAACAATCACGAAATCTGCCGGAAAGTGGAACTTTCCTACTTTCACAAAGATATCTTCGGCAATGCCGAGAGGACGGGATATGGTACGGTCTGCAAGCTCGAGTGTCATGCAGGTCGGAGTGAGAGTAGGAAGAGAAAGCCTTTTCCAGACTGAGTAAGGCATCAGGTTAATGCTTGCGCCAAGATCGGCCAAGGCAAAGCATTCAACCATCCCAGGGAAAATACATGGAATGAGAAATTTCCCGGGATCTCCAAGCTTTTCGGGAAGCTTTTTCAAGAGCACTGCTGAGCAATGCTCGTTAAGAGGAGTTTTTGCCATTTCACAAAGTTTTTCTTTGTTGCTTATCAGATTTTTGATTGTTGAAGCAAACTTAGGCATGAGAAGAAGAGCATCCGCGAAGCTAATATCAAAGTGTAATTCTTGGAAATTTTGATAAAATTTTTCCATCTGATGGTTAGCTTTTTCGCGGTTCTTTTGTTCAGTCACTCGTGAAGGATATGGAATTGACGGCTTAGGGTTGTTCTTTGAGATTTCATCAGGACACACAGGAGGATCAAATACAACTTTTGGCTTATGAG
Organism: Artemisia argyi; assembly: GCA_030686995.1. Taxonomy (NCBI): domain Eukaryota; kingdom Viridiplantae; phylum Streptophyta; class Magnoliopsida; order Asterales; family Asteraceae; genus Artemisia; species Artemisia argyi. Next base: position 187,515,526 of record CM060684.1, read on the forward strand.
CCGAGACCGGGACAACTTGAGGGTGGACTTTGTTGGTACCTCCGTTATTAGTAGGAAATACCTTGTCCGTAGTGACCTCAGGTTCACGTTCCGCTACCTTAGGAGGAGAAGAAGAGGTAGGGGGAATCGAGGGTCCATTGTATGACACCCCACTTCGGGTAGTGATCGCTTTAACATCGCCCCTCGGGTTAGCGATCGTGTTGCTCGGTAATGTACCAGAGCTCGAGGGTCGATCATTTAAAGACTTCTAAAGTTCAGAGATAGTCTTGATCAATAGCCGATTTGTTTCCTCTTGTGCTTTCATGAATTGTTTAATTTCAGCATCTAAGGAAGACGGGGGTGGAACAACGTTTTGATTTTGAACAGGGGGATTTTGAACACGGTTGTTTTGAAAATTCCCTTGGTGTTGATTGTTGTTACCCTGAAAAGTGTTTCTCTGATTGAAATTACCCTGATTGTAATTCCCTTGATTCTGGTTTCTTTGAAAATTTCCTTGAAAACCTTGGTTTTGATTGCCATTTTGAAAATTGTTTTGATTAAACTGGCCTTGATTTTGGTTCGGGTTTTGGAAATTTGAGTTTTGACCTTGGTTAAAATTCTGATTCGTGTTACGGTTTTGATTTTGGTTAAAACCTGGAGGTCCGAGAAAATTGTTGGAACGATAGCTTAAGAGATTACGGTCCCCTTGTGGTTGGTAAGAGTTACCCCCAGTGTTATAGGAACCGTTAGCAGCATAAACGTTCTCTTGAGAAAATTCAGCAGTAGCTGGACACTCGGAATACAGATGTGGGCCCCCACAAGTTTCACAACTTCGGGCCACGGCTTTCACTTGTTGATTTTGAGCCTGATGTTGTATCGTTTGGTTCATTCTCAACACAGCCGTAGAAATATCATCCATCTTTTTGGTAAGAGTGTCACAATTCACCATTTCAGGTCATTTCAGGTCATTTCCCGAACTTTGGAAAAACACTATTCATCAAACACTATTCATCAGTTTACTATTCATCATTTTTGGTGTCAGTTTGACATTCCGAGAAGCATTCAGAAATTTTACTATTCACGGAACACTATTCATTGCGGGAAAAGATTTCATCATTCACGTGCATTACACATTTCATCGTAAATTTAGTTTACGGGTATTCAAATTCGCGTAACCGGATTGGTTTAGGTGCGAATTCATTTCATTAGTGTTAAGGACACTGCATACGGACTGGAGATAGTCTGCATATCATTAGTAGGTCAATTACATGTTATACCACTCTTAGGATTTTCAAATTACTATATTCAGTATATTTAACGTTTTACGTATTATGATTTCTAAATAAACGTTAACACACGGTTTATACACGACGAATATATCTAAATATTTCCACAATGGTCCCGACATATTTTTATATCCATTTTAACATCATAAAAGTTATAACATTCAGTTACCCAGTATTTTGGAAATTTATTTTATTTATAACGTACGCGTATGAATATAACGACGGTTTTCGTGTAAACTAAACAATAATCACCCGATCACTCAGTAAATGTACCCAACATATTTTTAACATATTTGTATCATTATTAATGACTTTATTTTGTCCCGGTTAATTTCGTGAACATTTATTTCTATTAAACCCGGTACCCGATTTTAACGAATAACACGTAATAACACTTAACGTTATACTAATTTCCTAAATAAATCACAAGTACCCCTACCCCCCTTTGCTCTTTGAAATCAGCTCATAAGTCCTCTCCTAGGCAAATTCTTACAATTTTCTAACCTAAGGCATTTATGTACACAATATTATACTATATAGTTATGCAAGTATTTACATAAACCATTATCACAAAACATACATAAAATCTTATAATCAAAAAGTTCATCTCTTGCTCTTCCTCACCACCAAAACCACGACCATAATCATAATCCATGATCAAGAGAAGTTTTTCAAAAGTTTAAAGCATCAAAGTTGTTCCTTTTGTTAGTCTAATCAAGATTCTTGCATCATAAACACAAGAACAACAAGCATAATCATCATCTAATCATCTCATTTTATCAAGTAAGTTATCAACTTTATTTTTACATGGATCATCTTATATTTACATGTATTTCATGAGTATCATGCTAAAAACCATGTACAACTAGCTATACCACCCTTTATTTTGTCTAAAATGAAACATACAAACCCTAACTTTTTAGTTATGAATCCCCTTGCTATAATAACTTGGTTAGGAGTCCATGGCACCCTAAGAAGGTGTATGGTAGGATTAGATTAGCTATGTGGTGATTACAAGAGGTTTGGTGATGGTAGAAATTAGTTTTAAACCTTGAAAACATGATTTGGAACCTATTTTAGACATGCTGTCCCGTTTTGTAAAAACCTGGAAAATCAGTAAACACCAAGGAAACTTTGGCAAATTTTTTAGAAAATACTTTCAAAAACGAATCCGTAGGCGAAAGAACGGATTAAAAAGAGCTTATAACGAAGAAGTTATGATTTTTGCAAGATTGTTGACGAAAAGTATTTTTCTGAAAATGTTTGCTGTTGGACGTTTTTCATTGGACAAAAAGAGACTTTAGACGTAACCCGGAGGAGCCGAGCTTTCCAAAATATATTACTACATACTAAGACGTAACCGTGGACATAAAGAACAAGTAAAACGGACAAGTAACGACAAAGATATTCACGTTTGAATATCGGCTAAAACCATTTTTATTTGACAGCTTTTAATAAAAATGGACACTAAAACTACGAAGTACTTTTATAAGCTAGACATAATATTAAGTACCAAGCTTTATAACTAATGTAGTATTAGTTATTACAAGTATATTTTCATCATTTCAAGGCGATATTTCAAGGATTACAACCCGAGGATTTCAACATTAACATGGAAACATACGATATATATATAAGTATATATATATATATTACAACTAGCTTATTATATTTTCTAATAGCAATATTTTTCCAAATTCTTGGATTATATATTTTGATAACACAAGTGTTTTTTTTCAAAGAGTAGAGTGGTATAGGAAACATGTGCATGGACATTCATAACATCATTTCATGATCTAAAGTAGATCGTTCATCATTCATATTAGGTTGCGGCTAGTGTGCGCGCCTTGTTTTCCAGCTCATTACATGTTCATGGTACCATCATATTGGGTTGCGGCAGCTAATTGTTCATTGGTGTTCATTTCATTTCATCACAGTTTCATCAGTTAAGGTGAGTTTTCATAGCCCCGTTTTCAATTCAACATTTTTGATTGTTTTCAAATCCCACGGGGGGAATACATTGCATCAAGCATTTCAGTACGAGCCCAAGTATTCAAACATGTACATAGCTTAAGTTACCTTGCCATGTGATAAGTCCCCTGTAACATCATGAACCGTTAATTTACCGTTGAGCGAGAGTGAGTGGATAGATCTATCGAGGGTGACGCCTCCATCTGTGGTAGTGATTACCAACAGTAAGCGGATGCATGTCATGTCTTTTACATTTGAGTGTTTCGGCAGAACATTCGGGAGGGGCATAGAATTTCATCAGTCATAGCTTCGGTGTCATGAGCTTAAGGCTATTGTACAATTTTCATGAGATTTTTATCTTGCACTTTTACTTGTGGTGGCCGTACATTATTACATTTTACAAACCTATGGAATTCACCAACATTCGTGTTGACGTTTTAGCAATGTATTTCAGGTTATTAAGGTAGCTCATGTGACATGCATTTGGACCTTCATGGAGTCGCGGAGTCGACGCGTCTCATCATTATTTCATGCACTTATGTAAACGTTTGATCTAGTATGACTTGTTTTTCATGAACATGCAACACATTTTGGGGACCTCATTTTGTAAACTCTGAATTATTTCAATGATCAAATGCAGTATTTTCCAAACGACACTTTAGGTCGTTCAATGTAACTGTAACTGTGGTGCTATGACAGACACCCCCAGGTATTCCATTCCGCTGCAAGTCAGGTAAATTGGGGGTGTGACAAAGAGCGATTATTTCAGGAGATGATGATGATGAGGGAGTAACGGAATGACATGACGCTTCCCTCTCCGCAGAGGAATCCCAAAAGTTATGATGGGCAGTCATGTTCTCGATTAAGTCATAGCACTCCTCGGGACGCCTTTTCATAAAGGTCCCACCAGCAGCAGCATTGAGAATGTCTCGGTGCCTCAATGTTAGACCATTATAGAAAGTATCTATTATGGTAACTTGTAACATATTGTGGTTAGGGCACCGATCAATGGCTAGCTTATAACGCTCCCAAGCCTCAAAAAGAGACTCATCGGGAAGTTTCCGGAAGTTGCTGATATCATTACGTAACTTGGTAACCATGGATGGTGGAAAATATTTTGCTAAAAACTTGGTTACCATTTCATCAAAGGTTCGAATAGAATTCTTGGGAAGTCGGTCAAACCATGCAGTGGCATGATGAGCGAGAGAATAGGGGAAGAGGTACAGCCGAAGGGCATCATCGGTGACACCATGCTGTTTCATGCTTTGGGTGACCGTGAGATATTTGTCAAGATGCTTGTTGGCATCGTCACCCGGTAATCCGTGAAATTGACACGAATTCTGGACTTGTTGGATCATGTGATGCTTGAGGCCAAAGTCCGCAGCCCCAATAGTGAGTGGTGCAATAGGCCCACCCCGCCCTTGCATGGTAGGTTGGCACAGCTCCTCCATCGTTCGGAGATCGGGAGCTGGCTCATTAGGGTCAGGGGGTGGTAATGGTGGTGGTAGGCCAGCGGCCATTTCGGTTTCTGTGTTAGAACGTAACTCGGGTACGTCTTTCTGTTTTTTATTCTTTGCTTGAGACCGAGTGCGCATGCACTAAAAACAATTTTTCAACACAAATTCGAGGCAAATCCACAGTGAACTTAAACCAATAATCACAAGTGAGTAGCTTCTTTGAAAAAGGTACACTTCTCACAGGGATACAAAGGCAAGTTTTAAATCTTAAGTTTGGGAACTTATTATGTTCACACCCCCAGTTGGTAGGTGTTCAGCCTTGGTTTGCGGTAGTAAGATTTTATGTATTTATTAATTTGAAAAATCTGCTTTAGGCTTACGGGTGTGTGTGCAGAAAACTTGGAAATTATTTTTGGAACTGATTCGTTAACCGAAATCGTCCCTTTAAGATTACTCGCAGGCTGGCGGGAGGAAGTAAATAGGTTTCCTCTTCAGTTCGCAATTTAATGTCAGAACTTACCTTAAACCAACTGTTTTAGGTTGTAATCTTAAAGAACACGAAGTAATTTAACTTCACAGTTTGTTTTGTTGTTTTTGATTTTTTTGGTGTTTTTAACACTTTAGGAAAAGTGTTAATGAACGTTTTTGATATGATTATGTTTTTACAAAACTTTTTACAGGGAGGGTTTTGAAACCACTAAACTTAAAACGATTTTGTAAAACACGCAACAACCTCCCCGGCAGCGGCGCCAAATTTTGATTGGTCCTAAACCGTCTTATTATTATTGACCAAGGTCAACAAGTCAAAGATAGCTTAGAATCAATACTCCGGTGATAGTGTAGTGTTTCCCCGGGTCGTGAAAGTCCCAGCGAGATTGAAATAGTGCTTTTGGAATCGTTTATGAGAAAGTGGCACTGAGGACAGTAGCCAGATGATGTGGGAATGATATTGCTACTGTTATTTTGGTATTGACAAACAGATATAATATTCACAATAATCAGATATCAGATATATGCACAAATTGACAATTAAGATCACGTATCGGACTGGAAAAGTGGGTTTTTGATAATTATGAAACTACAAGGGGTGCTTTTGACACTTTTTAAAACTTGAAATTAAAAATGAAAAAGAAATGATAAAAGTGATTAAAATAATATTAAACTATTATTTAATTAATTAAACTATTTAAAATCTAAATTAAAATCTAACTTAAATAAACTAAAAATGACAAATGATTTAAATTATACTAAAAATTAACAAAAATATTTTCTAAACCTAAATTAAAACTTGAGGAAAGTATAAAAAATTAAAAATAATATTTTTGTCTTTTTGTGGTTTTGTAATTAATTAAAAACTATTTAACTTAATTAAACTAATTAAACTACTTTTAATTTATATTAATACTAAATTAATTTAGAAAATTAAGATAAAATTTATAAAATTATTTAACCATCACTGGAATCCTACAAAATTATAAAAACTCTAAAATTATGTTTTAAGATTAAACAACTAATTATTTATCTATTAATTAACTTAAATCTATTTTAAACAAATTAAATAAGGAAAATAGAAAATGAACAGTAGATTCTCAAAATTTATTTTCTAAAAACTTATTATACTATATTAGAACTAGAAAAATTATAAAAACTAGATTTAACCTTATAAAAACTAATTAAGCTATTTAATATTTGATATTAATTAATAATAAAGAAATCTAAAATTAAATCTAATAAATACTAAATGGTAAAATAAAAATCTGAAAAATTTATCAAAATTACTTTACTATATAAGGTAATTATTAAAAATATAAAAACACTAGGTACTTAATTAAAATCTAAAAATGAAAATTAAAATTAACTTGAGTTAAATAGAAACTATCACTTTTTTAAACTTAATTTTTTTTGGATTTTTCTTTTACAAACTAACTTTATACTTAAAATAAAAGACTTTTTGTGAAAACACTTTGAAATTTAGCTTATAAATAAGCTGTAAACATCCCCTTGTCTCAAACAGTTGACTTTGGTTGACTGTTTGGTCAATCTGGGTCAAATGGCCTTGGGTGGGGTCCACAGTGATGAAATCAGTTACAAACAAGTTTAACAAACTCGGATAAGCTAGAAATAACAAACAATAAGCCCAAATAAGCTGATTAAGTCCAATTAAGCACTAGAGCTAACCTAAGTTTTACTCAGATATGGGACAGATTTGGAAGCAAATTCCAGGTGGGGTCCACTAAGATCTAGGTCAAACTAATGGTCAATGGTGAAAGCCTACCAGGAGGGGGGTTGGGTGAACCTAAATACTAAGTGTGGGGACCACTGGGTTGGTCACAAAACACCACCAAAGTGGTGGTGTTGGGTGGATGGTCTGCTGCACAGGGCAGCTTGTTGCCCTGCAGCCTACTTCAAGGGGCTGTGGGGCCCAGGATAATTTTGCTAAATCTAAAATGAAGGCATAATATTAAAGATGAGCTGGTAGTCAACTTAACCTCAAAATCTCAAAGTCCAAATTAAATCACAAAATTTAGAAATCCTCAAGTAAGTTTGGTGAAAACTGGGAATGAGCAACTTTGACTTTTTAAGAAATTATGAGTTTTGACTTTTGTGAACTTGTGTATCTGATTTAATGACTTAAAGTGTTAAGATAAGCTATATGAAAGGTGACTTAAATAAAAACATACACTTATGAAAAGGGTTGATGAGGTTTGAGCTTGAAAAATCACCACAGTTAACTGTGGTGATTATGTTTGAGTGATTTTGACTTTTGGTAGAATTGGTAATGTATTAATGATCAATTTGACTTAGTATGGACCTAAGCAGATAATCTAACCCAAGAAGTACACTAACAAGCAACCAAAGCTCAGCCAAACAGCATGATCCAAACACCCTTTAAACCTATGAATGATTTTGTTTTTCAAAGCATAAGATGATTTGGACCTCTAATCTGATTTCAAACCTTCAAACATGATTATAATAGACCTAAGTAACACAAAATAACAACAATAACAACAAATTAACACAGAATCAAAGATTTCACTACTGAACTGATTTTTAAAAAAACTTTACAACTCTTGATTATAACAAACAAGGTACTGATATTAAGTTAAAATAACAACAACTAACACAAATTAAACACAAAGTAACAAGATTTACAGCTAAGGACAAAGGGTACAGTAAAATGCAAATTTAAGAGAAATTGCTTACAATATGCCATCCATTCCAGCTAGCTTGTGAACAAGGGCCCAAGTACCAATTCCTATTGTTCCCCAAAGAACTCTAAACCAGGACCATCCATAATTCATCCTGCTCCAGCTTTGATTCCATGAAAACCTGTCGTGTTGACTTTTGTTGACTGAATTGGTGAATTTGAGTTTTTGATCACTAATCAATGTTTTATGGTTTCTAAAGCTTTGATAAGCTTATTGGAGCTTAAGTGAGCTATTAATACCAGTAAACAACAACTTGCATCAATATTGAAGTAACATAAGATTTAACTGAAACTTGAATTGTATTATTTAGAAGCTTTAAACTTACAAGATCATAACTGAAATTACAACTTGAGTAGACTAATTAAGACTAAAAACACTTGAACATACTTTTGAAAATAAAATAAAATTAAGCTAAAACTGACTCTCTACTCCACAGCTTCTTTATCCTCTTTATACTTGATCTTTAGGGTTTCTTCCACCTCAGTGAGCATATCCCATCCTAAATTTGACCCTTGGATCTCTTGATTTCATCTTGGCCGTCCAAGCTGTTTTGGCGGGAAATTGGCATTTAATCCATTTTGGACTGAGGTTGCAATTGGAGGGGATTTTGGATGTTAGTGTTTTGTTTGGAGTGTAGGAGTGTGGGTTTTGAGTGTTTGCAGAGGAGGGGGTGTTGAGTATGGCTATGGTGTAGCAGGCAAGTGGGGGGAGGAAGATGGGGGTGAGTTTGACTTCGTGGAAGTCAAAGATGGGGAAGTGGACTGGGTTTGTTATACGGGGTGTTTATTTAATTGGGAGTGGGCTGGGTTGAATTGCAATGGGCTTGGGTGGGCTAGTGGTTGTGACTGGGTTTAGTTTTGGTTTAATAGATAACAAATAGGTCCGTTTGGTTTAATAGAATTTACAAGGATCACTTTTGTAATTTAGGCAAAGATGAGGGGCTGTTTGTGGTATTTTTCCAATTTTATCACAAGGACCAAACTTGCCAATATTGAATAACACACGGGTATTTTTAATAAATTTCATTTTTTAATTACCCGAGTACTATTTTTGCCAAAACAGAAAACTTTAAGGACCAATTTTGTAAATTCCTCAAATCTTTCATCCAGGGACCTGTTTTGATAACTTTTGATTTCCTAAGGTCCAAGAATGATTTTTCTTTCAAATATATCCCACCAGGGACCAATTCTGCCATTTTCTGAAACTTCAGGGACCTGTTTTGCCAATTTTGGATTTTGAGGGGTAAAAGTGTAATTTTCTCAAACTTTATCACCCAAGGACTTATTTTGATAAATTTTGACTTTTCTTTGCCTTGGGTTGACTTTTCTTTCATTTTAAACTTCCAGGGACTAGATTTGACAACTTTTGAAAGTTGGGGGACTGAAACTGCCAATTATGCAAACTTTATGTGTTTTTCATCTGTTTTTGGTATTTTTGCATTTGAAACATGTAAAACACTTTCCTGGGATATTTTTACTATTTTGATTCATTATTGAGTATTTTTGGATGTTTTGGCAGTTCAGAATTGGTAAAAATGATGAGTATTTACACACTCATCAAGGAAGATCTAACCTGGCCACCTTATTATCCATACCGAGCGAATCAGGAGAGTATTTGATTTCATTCTTTTTACTTATTTCACTTTTACATTCTTTACTTGAACATTGGGGACAATGTTCATCCTAATTGTAAGGGGAGGGTAAAATGATGATACCGCACAGATACACTTTCGCTTGAATTTGTTTGTTTGATAGTAAATGTGTAATAAAACTATGATAAATACATGTTAGTGCAATTTTAGCGCCAAATTTAATTTTTTTTACAACATTTAGGAGTGAAACTTTAGCCATAGCAAGCATCTCATGGATATGAGATTATATGACTAGCACAAAACCGTACTATTAAGAATTTTCCTCTTGACGCCGAAAAATGAACCACTTTTAGGGGGTCATTTAAGCCCGGAATTGAATTTATTTGATCAAATATTGCCCTAAATCGTTCCTTTTGTGATTTTAGGTACTTTGGGAGTGAATTATGGAAAAGGAAGCAATTCAGACGTTTTTGGAGCATAAAAGTAAAGAAAACGGCAAAGTCTTAATTTTCCATGCCGAGAACAGTACCTGACGGCATCAAGAAGTTAAACCTGACGGCGTCAAGAGTAAAAGTGGTGACGGCCCAGAAGAAACGTAAAGGCGTCACCCAAGGCCGTCACGTGTTAACTTGTCAAAACTTGCGCGCGGAGTAGCTGATATTGTTTTGGTCATAACTTTTGCATACGAACTCGGATTTAGGTGATTCAAAAGCCCACGCGAAGAGGATGAAGAGATCTACAATTTGGTGAAAAAATGGTCGTGACGGCGTCAAGAGAAACAAGCTAACGCTGTCAAGATGGGCCGACAGAAAACATGCCTATAAATATAACATCATAACTTCATTTTTTGTAAGCCCTAAACCCTAAGGTCGATTCCTGGGTTTAGGTAGGTGTTTTTCCAGCAACTTAGAGGGTTTCAATCACTCCATAAACATCATGTGTTGGTTTTTTGATTCTATCTCAATTATGTCTTTCATTATTATTGTTGATTGTCCTTCTTTGATTATGTTTTCCAAATTCACCTTGTGTCTACTTATGATTTTGTGAAACTTGTATATAATTGATTAGATCTTATTGATTCCTTGTTGATGTTTGTGTCTATCTTCATCAATTAGGGTGTGACACTTCGATAGGTCTAATTGGTTTAGCTTATAATTCTTGTTTCCTATTGTCTCTTGTTTAATTGAATGAATTCGATGTTAGGCTTAAGAAAACTGGCAGATCTCCATTGTGTAACTTGCTTGAACGTCTTAAGAAACATGAACCGATGTGTACTAGGTTTTATTAGTTGTATTTAATGCATGAGTAAATTCTAGTGATCCCATGTTAGGAGCTTCTTAGTCGGCTCGACATAGGAGTGAAGTAGGCGCTCATAGGATTGGGGAAGTAAGTACGCCACCCCATGAATAGTATTAAGGAATACAATCCATCATCCAAGCAACTATAACAAGTAATTAACATGTAAAAGATATCTAGGGAGTAGTGAAATCTAAGTAAACACAATTCTCCCATATATTGCTCACAACTTTAGTATACATTAGTTTATTTTCATTTCTAGTATTTTATTTTGATTGCATCTTAGTATTGGGTTAGTTGACTAGCAACTAATTCCGCCCAACTCCTTCAAACCCGAGATTTTTACTTGCTTTCATAAAAATATAAAAATACAAAAAGAATCATCCCTCATCTCTAGACCTAGTCTTTAGGTTTTCTAATCCTAGCGACACTATTCCTAGCTGAACGATCAATCCCCCGGTACTTGTCATTATACTATACTACATCGATCAGGTACACTGCCTAGTGGGGGTTGTAAGCTTCTCGAGAGGTAAAGCCTGGTGCAATCCCCACGCATCAAGTTTTTTGCGCCACAGCCCGGGGAATAGTTATTGTTAGGTTGAATTTGATTTTTATTAGGTTTACTCATTAGATTCCTATCAAGTGAGATTTTTTTCTTCTTATTTTGTAGCTTTCTCGTAGTCTATCTTTTCTTTGTGATTTTGTTTGTAATTTGCTTCAAATGGACTTTACACTTAAACTTCTAAGATTACAAGATAAGGTTGAGCGGCTAACACACCAAAGAGTTCAAAATACCACATTTAGAGACACCTATGAATCATATGAGCCTTCACGTAGGATAGATTCTTATGAACAACCTCCATGTTTAAGATCTAGTTTTAGTGAGGCCAATAGGAAATGCCACCTAGTTTGCCAAGGAATTATGGAGAGAGTCATTGCAACAAATCATAAATTGGATGAAGCACTAGGTTTGCTATTATCACTACCTAAGAAAACAATTGAGGAGGATTTAGCTGAGCATGATCACATTGATAAAAAAGACCTAGGTTTTATGATCGATGATGATGAATCTCAAGAAACAGATGATGAATCTCTTAGGCAATTTGTATATAGCAGTTAGAATATTGAGGATGATCCTTATGATTCGGACATAGAAGTTGAGATGCCTAGAGAAGCACGTGAGATACTTAGGAGAATGCTTAGGATAGATTCTACCAAAACACATGATGAGGATATAGGTGATCTTGACACATGGAATGATGAGGTCAAGAACATAAGCCCACAAAATACTCAACCATCATTTGAGGCGCACACACCGCCCGTGATTACCCGGAAGAAGTAGAAGAAACTTTAGGAATTCCGATGGAGGTAGAACCCTTGGACCAGGCACCACTTGAGGATATAGGTTTGAATACTTGTAGTGATAACCTTACTCCTAGTTCTAGGGAATTTCCTAGTGTTGATGAACCGAAACCTCAATCTTTACACACATTTCCATCCTTAGATATATTTCTAGGAGACAAAAGAAGAACCGACCCACCCATCAACCAATATTATCCGGGTAGTTTTAGGAAGAAGGAAGCCATTCACTCACCCCCTTCACCTCACGTGGCATATTTCCTCCCTAAGGGTGTGTATCGCTACTTCCACCCGCACTTAATTCAAAGTGTAGGGAAAACCTCCCCTATTTCCATTAAATAAGGGTAGAGTCAGGCTCGTGACTCGAATAAAAACAAGCGCTTCTTGGGAGGCAACCCAAGCTTTGTTTGTTTGTTTGTTTGTTTGTTTGTTTGTTTGTTTGTTTGATTTTATTTGTTTCCGTATGCATGTTTTAATTTTGTTGTTTGTGGCTCATGTTTCAAAGTAAATTGTGAAAATGCTTTATTTTGTTTTTAACTTCGTCTTAATTGCATATAAAGGTATTTTGCAAAAGATAAGTGTAAGGGAGATCCAAATTTGTTTATAAGAACAAAATTGAGCATGAACCACAACAATATTAAATGGACATGTGTATTAGTACTTGTTAGAGTCAAATGCTTGTATCGAGTCATAATGATGTTTTGCAGGATTTTCCAGGAAGTGGGACATAAGTTTTTTTTCAGAAATTTTTCAGAAACTTAACATAAAGATTTCTGCAGGTCACTTCTGACGGCGTCATGAGTTTACTCTTGACGGCGTCATGTGTAAAATTCTGGAAATTTTTCTAGTTTTGTTTATACCGGAGTCTTAAAGTTTTTGTTAATTCTTTAGTTTTATAAACTCCAGGAAATCTGCAAACATTCATTCCACAAGCATTATATCTTTAATTGTTTTATTTCTATTCCTAAGTCTGGAATTACATCTAGTTGTGAGTTTTCTTTGTTCGGATTGATGCTTTGGGTTTTTCTGTTTGTTTTCTCAGGTTTAACAGGTTATGTATGACAAGAAGATGATTTATACTCTATAAGGGAAGCTTTGATTTTTCATTTTCTTGGAGGAAGATCTAACCTTGCCACCTTATTATCCATACCGAGCGAATTAGGGGAGTATTTGATTTCATTCGTTTTACTTATTTCACTTTTACATTCTTTACTTGAACATTGGGGACAATGTTCATCCTAAGTGTAAGGGGAGGGTAAAATGATGATACCTTATAGTATAAACTTTCACTTGAGTTTGTTTGTTTGATAGTAGATGTGTAATAAAACTATGAGAAATACTTGTTAGTGCAATTTTAGCTCCAAATTTAAAATTTTTTACAACATTTAGGAGTGAAACTTTAGCCATAGCAAGCGTCTCATGGATAGGAGATTATATGACTAGCACAAAACCGTACTATTCAGAAAAATTTTCCACCCAAATAGGTGAGGTTCGCCTTTAGATTTGATAGGAAAAGCATTTACTATTAGTGCTTATGAGTGTACAGGTAGCATTTAGATTCTAGAACTTGCGTTAGTGATGCATCCCGAGACCGCTAGTGAGACTACATTCTTGTGGTAGGATTTACTACATGATAAAAGGCATTAGGATCACCCTTGTGTTAAACCCGTATCATAATTACTTGACCATTTAAGTCATATTACTTGGCTAGTTAAGTCAATTAATTTTTCCAACACCTTAGCGTTGTACTCAATTTTAGTACACGATACCCCTAGTACACCCCTCCGAGCCTATCTTTTCGTTTCTAACTTTAAGCATCTTACTTAAAGGAAGAATTTGTTACACCCCACTTAAATGTACAACCAAATCGCCTTAGCCATCCGTGTATGCACTCATCTTTAGTACATTATTGTTATTTGTTAAACCCTAAGTTAATTATCTAATTGATTACATGGTTGCTAAGTCGAGTCATATCCTTGTACATATTGTTTTGTGACGATTGGGACTCATGAGTAAAGTACTTATTTTATGGAGTAATGGGGAAAAACATCATATTTTTACCCCCGTATGTACGTTAATCTTAAAAGTACTCCAAGTGTTTTGATTTTCTTAATTCGAGTCATTAGATTAGTTTATTGTAAAGTATGTAAAAATTTAAGTGTAAGGGGAATGTTCATTCCCTATGATGTATTATTTTAGATGGTACGGTAAGAGTGTATGCAAAAAAATAAAAAAAAATAAAATAAAAAATAAAAAAAATCGAAAAGATCAAGAAAAAGAAAAAAAAAATAGAGAAAGAAAAAGAGAAAAACATACGGACTACCATCCCTTTCCATTCTATGTTCATTTTATGTTTTTGTTATTTTTGATTCATTAGCTTAAGTCGAGTCTAGTCTTGGCTTAGCAACGCCATATTGTACATGTAATTAACCAAGATTGTTAACTCGCCACCAGTAAAGACTGCATATATCCAACAAAACCGTGTATTCCATATCCCTACACCTAACGTTACAACCCTTTAAAAGACCTATGTGGAAAACTAGAAGGGGGTTGAATAGTTTACCGCTTTTTCGATTCTTATTTAGCTTAAATATCCTTTTAGAAACTTGACATTTGCTTAAAGATATAAACACAACTTTATATATTTGATTATTTGAAAAGCTTTTCATGTGAATAACAATTCTAACTTTACTTGTTTCATGCTTTGAAAAGCTTTACTTGTGATGATCCTAACTTTGCTTGTTTTAGTTCTTTGAAAAGCTTTACATTTGTTTCAAGATATAAACACAACTTTACTTGTTTTAATTCTTTTGGAAAGCTTTATATGTGGTTAGCAATTATAACTAAAAGACAACATGTAATAAGCAAAGATAAAGAAAGAAATGATCAAACCACAACACGATTGTTTATCGTGGTTCGGCTACAAGAACTCTTTTTCCTTGCCCTACATCCACGCCCCGAGTTTCCAACTCGAGAGTTATAAGCACTAATCAACAAGCTCCTTTCACCGGCGGAGAAAACCTTTACAACGTCGCTTACACTTTTACCGACACTAAGCTAGATGTCGAGTTCTTTTACAAGGGTACAACTACTCCCATTCGTCGCTTACACTTTTACCGACACTAAGCTAGATGTCGAGTTCTTTTACATGGGTTCAACTACTCCCGCACGTCGCTTACACTTTTACCGACACAAAGCTAGATGTCGAGTTCTTTTCCAAGGGTACAACCACTCCCGTTAGTTCTTTTACAAGGGTACAACAACTCCCGACACACTATGTATTTTGAGGCCTAAAATACTAACCACTTACATCTATATACATGACACACATGAAGTATAAACTATCAAAGCTTATACATGACCAAGCTACCAAGACTTGCAACTTTAGAGTTGAAGCTTGTAATTTCTTGAATGATCTTGTGAAGTCCCTTGCTACATAAGAGAATCACAAATCAAAAGGTTACTGAGTTAGTTGAGAGAGTATGTGAATATATGTCCTAAAAGGGTTAGCCAAAAATCAAGTTATGGCTTGGTATTTATAGCACACCACACTGCTTGCTTGGCGGATCAGGCGGAACCCTCAGATGGGTTCCGCCCGTGTACCCCCAGGGTACCGCCGGGTCTGCAGTAGGTTTTTGCAATAACTCTTCAAACCAAACAAGGTCTTGTCTCATAACTCCTAGCAACCAAACAATGTCACATCACTTAAATCAAGTCAACTACAAAGCTTGCAAGCAACAACAAAGTTAGTCAAACACATTTCTTTCCATAAATGCATAATGACAAAACTTGCCCTAAATGTGATGTGACCTTACTATATTAAGAAATAAATATGATGTGACAAGACTCATTTTAGTTTAAGAAGTAAAAACAATGTTTTGTTTAAAAGGAAATGTTAACCTTAGTTAAACAAGACTTAAACACTTAAAGTGATGATTTACTTATAGCTAAACTTCATACTTTGTCATTAACAAAACTTAGCAAAGATCGTAAAATATAAATAACGTTTTTAGGCGATATTTGTATTAACAATCTCCCCATTTTTGTTGATGACAAAACATAAACTTTATTTATAAGTAAGTCACTAGTTTTAGTGTTAAGTTTTATAAAGTTAGTATAAAAACTTGTTTTTTCAAAGATGTGATGATAAGCACCAAAAAAATGTTTTTGCAAATATGAGGTTGATAAGCACAAGTTTATATCAATTCTCCCCCTTTTTGTCGAAACAAAAAGAAGAGTTGCGAAGCGGAATTAAGACTTGCTCCCCCTTGGACGATACTCCCCCTAAATGGAGTGCCAAGAGAGGAGACATGGATTTTGAACCTACAAGAAAAAGGTTAGTTGTTGCACAAGACAAAACATGAAAGCATTTCATGTTTAAAACACAACTAAGAGTTGTGAAGTGAAATAGTACAACCCTCATGCTCCCCCTTGAATATTACTCCCCTAAATCGAGTATCAAGGAAGGAAAACATGGAAAATGAATCTACAAAAAGAGAGGTTAGCTTTTAAAGCACAAGATTTATGTATGGTATCATAACAAGGTATAGTTCACATATCATACCTTAATGGTCAACAAACAAAGAAAACCTTGTAGTGTAATGAACTTCATTTCATGTAAAATTTAGACTTCTTAAAAAGTCAAAGACAAGAAATTTTGGTTACACTATCCTACCTCTAGAAATAAAAAAGCTACAAATAAGCTACGACCATAAAGAGCTACAAGGAAATCATCATTTTCCTTTGTGAGAAATATTTTCCAAAAACAAGGATAAGGTTGTTTAAGGGTGAAAATGTGGGTTGTGGTTGTAGCGGGCTTTATTTTGAAGGTGAAAAGGATGACATGGTTTTGGTTTGTTGGTTTAGATGAGAAACATTTTCCAAAAGAAACGGTTTTGTTTCATTTTGGAGACTCTATGGTTGAGGTGTGTGAGACGAGGATTGTAGAAGATCCAAAATGTGGTTTAGTATAAACCTCATTTCTTCGGATAGCTCACGAATTTCCCTTCGACACCCTTCACTAATGTGAGCGGTTCTTTCGCAATGATTGCAATCATGGCGGGAAAGGTTTGGTGGAAGGTTAGTTTGATATGTTGTTGGTGGATGGTTTGAATTTGAAGGAGCAAAGGTGGAAGGTGTGTTTTTGCTTCCTTCATTTGTTGATTGAAGTGTTGTTTGTAAAACCATGATATGGTTGATTTGAGAGTCAACCATACGTTTGAAGGCATGAAGGTGGTTTAAATGAGTGTCAATCTCATTATGAAGGTTTGGAGGTTTTTCCCACATGGATGCTTCTATTTTCTTATAAGAAGAAAGTAGAGACTCAAGATATTGGGAAGGTTCTTGTGTTGATGGTTGTTGTTGTGGTGGTGGTTGTTGGTTTTGAACAAAATGGCGGAAACTTGGTTCGCCGATAGGATTTTCATGAAGGTCTTTGTAAATTGGGTGAAACACAAATGATTGTGAGTGGGTATGACCTTGATCATTTGGAAAAATGGATGGTCTAACATAACGGTAAGCCAACCGTTCTACTAATGATGGTTGATGGGGTTCATCGTTCATCATCTAGTTGCTCACTAGGTTGTTGTTGGGTTTCCATTTGAGCAATGGTGTCAAAAAGTGACAAAGATGGTTGTCTAGATGATTTGGGTGATAAGTCTTCTAAGGTTTCCAAATAGGGTAGTGGTGATGTTGGAGGTGTATGGAAAAGTTCCATTGGTGTAGGTGTTGGTGATTGAGGTGATGGAGTTTCAAGATTAAGCAATTCTTGAAGGGTAATTTCATTGGTATTACAATGTGTTTGGGATTGTGTTGAGGTAGTGATATTAAGGAAATCTTGGATAGGTGAAGAAATGTTAAGTGAAGCATCACTTGAAGAAGATGAGCTTGACTTGACGGTTTTGTTAAAACAACAAGGTTTAACACTAATCCTATTGATTCTTGAAAGGGATTTTGATGACTCGGATGATGTGTTAGATTTGATCATTTTCAAAGTTGTGGTTTTGATGTTTTGAGAGAAGAAGTTTTGATGGTGATGGTGTGATTTGAATTGTTGGCAACTTTCAAATTTATAGGATGAAGAAGATGTTGAATAGAGTGTTTGGATTTAATGTTCTACCATTCAAGGATTGAGGTTTCAAATGATTTACAAAAACTTCATGAATATGTCAAATCAATGTATGTCATTCCAATAGAATGAGGTGGAGTGAAAGACCAACAAAAGCACTCAATGCTTTGTGATCATGGGATGTGATTTGTTTGAAAAATGTTTCAATGGTTTTGAAGGATCCTTTGAAAGGGTTCCTTGGGTTGGTTATGTTTGAATTTGAATTTTTGGAGGGAAATGGCTTTCTAATTGTTTTAGTGAGTGAGAGTTGTTCTAATATAGTAAATGGATTTAATGGAAGATGTTTCTCACTTAGGATAATGGTTTTGACATATTACAAGTTTTGGACTAAAAAAATGGAAAAAATTTCTGCAGGTGTCTGGCGGATCCCTGAGAAGACACTGGCGGAACCCATTTGAGGGTATTGCCTGGTCCGTTGGGCCATTTCTGGAATTCCCAGAAAACACACTGGCGGACCCCAATTTTGGGTACCGCCAGATCCGCCAGGGGTAAAAAATTAGGCAGTCCGCGTTTTTGACCCGTGAGACGTTTTTCAAAATTTTCGAAAACTCCTAAAATCAAAGAGATAAGGTATTTCTGGTTGGGCAATGCAAAAATTAGACACGTAAACATGCATTTCATGGGACTTTGACCTTGAGGTCGAGGATTCCCCTATACTTAGTAAGAATTGCCATAAGCATAAAAAAAATGACAAACACCATAAACTTTGTCATAATGCATAAAAGTTCATACAAACATAATTCAACAAACTTAATAAACCGTGAAAGTGAAAAACAAATAATTCATATAGTTTTAACACAAAGACGCTTCTAAAGCAATCATAAGCCAAACACTCCTTAATCTTCTCACAACCGGTCTATCTTCTTCTTGAGGTATTCTAAAGGAGGTAACTTAGAGTTTGGTAGTTTATCATCGTCGCTCATGCAGGATGATGATGATGATGGAGTAGGTGATCTAGTACGTTTGCCCTTATTTTTGAAAACTCGTTTATCACTTAAAGGAACGAAGGTGTGAGGAATGAGAGCGTAGTCAAGGTGTATTCCACTTTCGTTAGGAGAAATGGGCGAGATTGCTCTAAAGAGGTGTAACAACCCGCATTTTCAGGACATTTCTCCTATTCACTATTCATCAATTACTATTCACCGGTCACTATTCACCGGTCACTATTCATCATTTTACTATTCATCGTTTTCGGAGTCAGTTTGTGATTCCGAGAAGCGTTCAAAAATTTTACTATTCATGTGACACTATTCATTTCCGGAGGGAAATCACTATTCACGATTTCCGTTCATTTCATCGTAAACTGAGTTTACGGGTCTTCCAATTCGCGTAACCAATGTGGTTTGGCTGCAAATTCATGCATCCTTCATTTATGACATTTCATATAGACTAGAGTAGTCTATATATATATCATCAGTAACATCATCAGTACTTTAGGCCCTACACGGATATGCATTATTTCTATATACGTATGTTTAATTTGTAATTAACGTTACCACTCAGTTTTTACTACGAACGTATACCCAATACTCCCGACTACGATCCTAATATATTTTCATACTCATTATAATGATATAAAAATTATATTATTAATTTACCCGGTGTTTTGAAATCAATTACTATATTTCACGGTCGGAGCTTATTACTCCGTCGGTTTACGTTATTTCAACACGATAATTATTTTAACACCCGATTCTCATCAGGAATAATATTTTACAACTTTTACAACTTCTTCATACTTTATTTCATCGCGTCATGATTTATTTTTAGTTAACTCGGTACCCGGTATCACCTAAAACAAATAATAATTACCTAAACTACATCAAAAGTCCAAGATCTCTTACAAGTTTTCCACATTTTCTTCCTAACCTTGACAAATGCCGCCCCCCCCCCCCCCTTGCCTCTCTTCCTTAAAAAGGGGATCTTGCCCCCTAGCCTAAATATATATACACTTATCCTTATCATTTTCTCATTTCTCCATATATACTTCACCTAGCAAAACACTCTCTTCTCTCCTCCCTTTTGTGTATGATCGGCCAAGCCAAGAACACCAAGAAGGATCCATCAACTTTTCAAGATCAAGTGTTTAATCAAGTCATAGTATTGATCTTGTTAAGGTTTTGAAATAAAAACCTCAAGATTATTAAGTTTTCTTGCTCAAAAATCATCAAATCTTCAAGTAAGTTACTAATCATTTTTCTAACCTTTCAAACTATTTCTTGATGTCTTTTTATGATCTAGTAAGAAAACATGCAAATATACTATGATCCATACCACTTATTGTTTATTTTTGTTTATAAACATAGATCTACAATTTTTACTAGCAATCTCATTAGATCCACTAAGATTGGTGATGTTTAGGAACCCATGACACCCTAAGAAGGTGTATGGTAGGATTGGGTACTTGTGGAGTTGATTTGAGATAGTTTGGGTAAGTTGTGAACAAGCCTTGAACTAGAAAAGTTGATTTTTACCAACTATATAAAGGTTCTGTCCATTTTTGTAAAATCTGGAAAGATCAGTGGGTTTTGGGTAACTTTGGATCAAAGATTTAGAAAATACATTCCGAAACGAAACTATGGCCGAAAACGGGGATAAAATCCGAGTTACGACGAAAAAGATACGCTATTTTCAATTTTAACGACGAAAACTATTTTCTGAAAAATACCTTGCTGTCCCACGATTTTCATGGACTGTTTCGAGGCCTAAAACTTGATCTAGCCATCCCGACTTATCAAAAATACATTAGTATACTTGATTACCTTCGCGGGGATATAAAGAACATAGAAAACGGGCTTATAACGAACAAGATACAAGTATTTGAAATCCGACGATATATATATATTTCCATCAGCTTTTGTATTACAATTTTTGCCGCAAAACTGTCTTTGCGAGACACCACTTTCACGGCTATTTTTCTTTATGATCGGATCAGTTTGAGTCCGAGCCGTAGTTAAGTAAAATCAAGTACTCCTCGCCTACTTTTCAAATCATTTGGCCGTTCGTTGAATAGACTTGTAACGAATAAACTACGACCTCATCTATATACCCGATAAACTATATATTTTGACAGCTTTTACTATAATAAAATTTTCTAAGTGTTGAACATACTACTTTCAAGTAACAACAATAAGAGTCGATTTTCTCATTGATCGAGACCCGTATCGCCAAAAGTTAAATGACACGACTTCAAGATATTGTTACAAGGTTTTCAAAAACGCCGAGTTTCATCACTAACCCTTAACGTACAACATTTCGCGACTTGTTTTGCGAGGCCATTTCGGGCATATTTTTCAAGTAATAAAAAGGTTATTTTTGCGACGAAAACCTTATAATTGCCGATAGACCACCAAACAAGGATCGTGGAGTACCGTTTCAACCTATTTCCATGAAAAGTGGTTATTAACCTAACGAGACGTCAAAAACGTATTTGTCGACGATAAACGTTATTTTCAAAACTAATGAGTGGTATCGATAGCATACGTATTTGCATGTGTAGCATTATTTCATTTCTTACATTAGATCATATCATTCCTATTAGGTTGCGATTAGAGATCGTGCCTCATTTCGTGTATTCATTGTTGTCATCGTAGCTATTGCACCAGGTGAGTTCATAACCCCTACTTTTACTTGTTTTACAACTGTTTTGGGGGAAGATACATGCTCCTTACTATTTAAATTCAATGCTTGTTTTACTTGAACGCGATTCATTTTCTCAAACATTACTGGATAGTTGAAATACTTGATTTATTACTTGAATACATTATGAATTACTTATTCCATCCTTGATTACTTTCTTATGAAAACAAGTTCTTGCATTTGCGGATATAAATATAAAACTGTACTTTGCCTGAGTTACCTATTACTGCCACTGAAGTCCCCTTTATCATGAACCGTTAATTACATGCGTGTGAGCGCGAATGCTGTGGATAGATCTATTTGGGTTGACACCCCGTCCGAGTTGGTCGCGCCAACCTGTCAAACGGACGCATATCATTCGGATTACTTCCGAGTGTCTGGCAAACACTTATTTGGGGCATTTTATGCTTGATTGCATACGATTACGTCGAGCTTCGGGGTCATGAGCTTTAGGCACTGTATACCTTATTTTTAGCTGTGACATGGTATTTGTTATATTGTCTTGCTAATGAAAATCTCGTGTTCCGCAAATGACTTGTTTACTTAAACATATTACTTTTGGCAGTGGGTTGTAAACACACAGGTTACAAGTCTCTTATGGCGGGACTTGTAACTGAGTGGATTTACGATGCCTTTGCTGGGAAATACTTGATTTCTGGAAAATACTTGTTTACCGAAAATACTTGATTACTGGAAACACTTGTTTACGGGAAATACTTGTTTACTAAACACTATGAACTCACCAGCTTTATGCTGACGTTTTAGCATGTATTTTCAGGTTTTAAGCAATGGCACGCTACTGGAGGTTTTGGCAGGGCATGGCATGGTCATAGAAGACTCTGATATTCTTATGGGGACCGTTTTAAACTATTTTAAAGGCCTACTTCCGCACTACTTTTAAAAATGTAAATTCAACATTTTGATTTAGTTATTTTATTCTAAATGATTCAAGTGAAAACCCGTTTTGAACCTGTGTTGTAATACCAATTGAGTTACACCCCAGCTGCTTGTATGCTTCCGCTGGACCCGATTTTCAGGGTGTGACAGATTGGTATCAGAGCTTTGGCTATAGCGAACTAAGTGTTTTTAAAACCTAGACTATAGCTACCTTTACGAAAACTTAACCCTATGACCGTCACGTGCCTGCCTGCCAAGCTGAAGCCTCATTTGTGGTTTGTTGCTAACTTAGGTGATGAGATTTGTGTCTCATTATCTGGTATATTATATTCATATTATTATAGTTGATTTCTATAATTGTCTTTCATATAAGCATGTTCACGTATCAGATATGTCACCGTGTTATGTTTTTCCTTGCATAGTTTCATCATTTGACCTCGAGTTTTGGTCACTTGCTTTTGTCTTTCAGAACGTCTTGGTATTGTGAAGAACATGGTATTAGTATAACTGAACTGAGTATTTCAAAATTCATGGAACCTCGGTGGAATATAGACTGGTCATTTATATTCAACCCGGGATAGTGAGATATAGGCTGACCACCTATGTCTGACTCAGAGATGAATTTTGCAACACTGAGAATGGTTATAATAAGATTATGTCTGGATTGAATCCCCTACTCAATTTCCAAGTGTTTCATTCATGTGTGTGTATACTCTCGTTGTTGGAACCTTTATACTTTTCATCACTTCGTAAACCACCGATTGGAAGCATGTCAACTAGTCATTTTATTTCATGAACTTTCATATTTATGCACAATACACTCATATCACAGTATTTTCTTTTGTCACAATATCATTTTGTTGCAGTTGTCACAGTCTCTTCCCTTCTCACCATCACTATCATTTCTTTTCCCCACCCCCATATATATATAAGGAATTAGCTAACACTCTATAGATTCCGAAGTCACTCATCCCTCACTACTCCCTATATTGATAAGTGGATATTATCAATGACCTCCCTAGGAAAGGCTTTCCATACCTTCTATGAGGATGATCCCTCGATACATTAAGACCTTTCAAAACTTAACAGAAATCTCAGGATATCACGAAACCATTCGGACCACTATCACTGGCCTGATCGCCAAAATTCTATCATCTAGAAAGTATTGGCTTGACTGAATTACACGATTCATTTAGATACGAGTGCTCACTAAGCAACACCATAGAGATAAAATCCAACCTCTTAACCAAGACTATAAATTGAACATGTCCTCACCAATAGACATTATTCCAAACATGTTAAGACACCTATGCATTGGTGCAGACGTACATACCTGGCTATTTTATCCTCTTAATACTTTCACTTTTAAATGGATTTTCTCCAAACTACCGTTATACAAAACATATATCTTGTAAGAAATACTTTTCTGATGCACTTATTTTGACAAGCAAATTCCTTTTGGCTAATCTTTTACAAAACTATTGAATGTTACAAAATTTTAAACATCGATCTTTGGTAAACCATATTATCCACCTTATGTTGAAAATTTTCCTATATTGCATAACTACTAAATTTTGAAACCTCAAGAAGGATGTTACCTAAAAAGCCGTTTACTTAAACTTGTAGATTCATTTATTCGGGGAAGGTTTATGAACGAAACACAACCTCAAAATAAACTTTGAAAATCAATCACTATATTACCTCACTTATACCTTTAGGAGTTTGTGAGTTGATGACCTATAACTTGGGGAAAATCTTAGTAATGGAGACTAAGCACCGTAGGTGGAGAAAGACTCAATTCCTGACATACTGCGGAGGATCACAACCTTATCCTAACCTATTATTTTCAACAACACCCTTTTACGGATTTAACCCTGTAAGTCTTTCAAAACAAGATTCATGATACCCATTTCAATTATTCCTAATAAAGGAATTTGATTCACCTCAACTCCTAGCGATTTCATTAAGATCTCTTTGGAACCACACCACCTATCATCTGTAGACCAATGGTCAGAACTTGAGATTGATTCAAACATGGGGGGATATGCCCAAATCGGGTGTGATTGACACTAGAAATGGTTGGATTAACCATTTGCCATAAATCAAATTCAATAGTTACCACACGAGCTTAGAGACTACACCATTCGAAGCACTCTATGGTCGAAGTGCCAACATCCATTGACGGATCAAAAATTTTGAAAAACCCAACTCACTAGTCCAGTAAGCATTCATGGAATAACCAGGAATTTCCTGCAAATCAAGAATCAGTTACAAATTCGATAAGTTGTAAACCTTTATAATTTCAACTTCGTGGTAGAGCCATGTTGAAAGTTCTGCCTAGGAAAAGCATAATACCATTCAGAAAACTTCATAAAGTTAAACCCGATATACACTGAACCATTTACGATTTCTGACAGAGTAGGCCTAGTGGCCGTAAGACTTGAACCTTGTTAGAGCTCAGTAGCTTACACGATAAAAATCATCACCTTTTCACCAATACAACTTCAGAGACCAACACAAACTGAACTTCGGGACGAAGTTCCTTCTAAGGGGGTGAGACTGTAACAACCCGCATTTTCAGGACATTTCTCCTATTCACTATTCATCAATTACTATTCACCGGTCACTATTCACCAGTCACTATTCATCATTTTACTATTCATCGTTTTCGGAGTCAGTTTGTGATTCCGAGAAGCGTTCAAAAATTTTACTATTCATGTGACACTATTCATTTCCGGAGGGAAATCACTATTCACGATTTCCGTTCATTTCATCGTAAACTGAGTTTACGGGTCTTCCAATTCGCGTAACCAATGTGGTTTGGCTGCAAATTCATGCATCCTTCATTTATGACATTTCATATAGACTAGAGTAGTCTATATATATATCATCAGTAACATCATCAGTACTTTAGGCCCTACACGGATATGCATTATTTCTATATACGTATGTTTAATTTGTAATTAACGTTACCACTCAGTTTTTACTACGAACGTATACCCAATACTCCCGACTACGATCCTAATATATTTTCATACTCATTATAATGATATAAAAATTATATTATTAATTTACCCGGTGTTTTGAAATCAATTACTATATTTCACGGTCGGAGCTTATTACTCCGTCGGTTTACGTTATTTCAACACGATAATTATTTTAACACCCGATTCTCATCAGGAATAATATTTTACAACTTTTACAACTTCTTCATACTTTATTTCATCGCGTCATGATTTATTTTTAGTTAACTCGGTACCCGGTATCACCTAAAACAAATAATAATTACCTAAACTACATCAAAAGTCCAAGATCTCTTACAAGTTTTCCACATTTTCTTCCTAACCTTGACAAATGCCGCCCCCCCCCCCCCCTTGCCTCTCTTCCTTAAAAAGGGGATCTTTCCCCCTAGCCTAAATATATATACACTTATCCTTATCATTTTCTCATTTCTCCATATATACTTCACCTAGCAAAACACTCTCTTCTTTCCTCCCTTTTGTGTATGATCGGCCAAGCCAAGAACACCAAGAAGGATCCATCAACTTTTCAAGATCAAGTGTTTAATCAAGTCATAATATTGATCTTGTTAAGGTTTTGAAATAAAAACCTCAAGATTATTAAGTTTTCTTGCTCAAAAATCATCAAATCTTCAAGTAAGTTACTAATCATTTTTCTAACCTTTCAAACTATTTCTTGATGTCTTTTTATGATCTAGTAAGAAAACATGCAAATATACTATGATCCATACCACTTATTGTTTATTTTTGTTTATAAACATAGATCTACAATTTTTACTAGCAATCTCATTAGATCCACTAAGATTGGTGATGTTTAGGAACCCATGACACCCTAAGAAGGTGTATGGTAGGATTGGGTACTTGTGGAGTTGATTTGAGATAGTTTGGGTAAGTTGTGAACAAGCCTTGAACTAGAAAAGTTGATTTTTACCAACTATATAAAGGTTCTGTCCATTTTTGTAAAATCTGGAAAGATCAGTGGGTTTTGGGTAACTTTGGATCAAAGATTTAGAAAATACATTCCGAAACGAAACTATGGCCGAAAACGGGGATAAAATCCGAGTTACGACGAAAAAGATACGCTATTTTCAATTTTAACGACGAAAACTATTTTCTGAAAAATACCTTGCTGTCCCACGATTTTCATGGACTGTTTCGAGGCCTAAAACTTGATCTAGCCATCCCGACTTATCAAAAATACATTAGTATACTTGATTACCTTCGCGGGGATATAAAGAACATAGAAAACGGGCTTATAACGAACAAGATACAAGTATTTGAAATCCGACGATATATATATATTTCCATCAGCTTTTGTATTACAATTTTTGCCGCAAAACTGTCTTTGCGAGACACCACTTTCACGGCTATTTTTCTTTATGATCGGATCAGTTTGAGTCCGAGCCGTAGTTAAGTAAAATCAAGTACTCCTCGCCTACTTTTCAAATCATTTGGCCGTTCGTTGAATAGACTTGTAACGAATAAACTACGACCTCATCTATATACCCGATAAACTATATATTTTGACAGCTTTTACTATAATAAAATTTTCTAAGTGTTGAACATACTACTTTCAAGTAACAACAATAAGAGTCGATTTTCTCATTGATCGAGACCCGTATCGCCAAAAGTTAAATGACACGACTTCAAGATATTGTTACAAGGTTTTCAAAAACGCCGAGTTTCATCACTAACCCTTAACGTACAACATTTCGCGACTTGTTTTGCGAGGCCATTTCGGGCATATTTTTCAAGTAATAAAAAGGTTATTTTTGCGACGAAAACCTTATAATTGCCGATAGACCACCAAACAAGGATCGTGGAGTACCGTTTCAACCTATTTCCATGAAAAGTGGTTATTAACCTAACGAGACGTCAAAAACGTATTTGTCGACGATAAACGTTATTTTCAAAACTAATGAGTGGTATCGATAGCATACGTATTTGCATGTGTAGCATTATTTCATTTCTTACATTAGATCATATCATTCCTATTAGGTTGCGATTAGAGATCGTGCCTCATTTCGTGTATTCATTGTTGTCATCGTAGCTATTGCACCAGGTGAGTTCATAACCCCTACTTTTACTTGTTTTACAACTGTTTTGGGGGAAGATACATGCTCCTTACTATTTAAATTCAATGCTTGTTTTACTTGAACGCGATTCATTTTCTCAAACATTACTGGATAGTTGAAATACTTGATTTATTACTTGAATACATTATGAATTACTTATTCCATCCTTGATTACTTTCTTATGAAAACAAGTTCTTGCTTTTGCGGATATAAATATAAAACTGTACTTTGCCTGAGTTACCTATTACTGCCACTGAAGTCCCCTTTATCATGAACCGTTAATTACATGCGTGTGAGCGCGAATGCTGTGGATAGATCTATTTGGGTTGACACCCCGTCCGAGTTGGTCGCGCCAACCTGTCAAACGGACGCATATCATTCGGATTACTTCCGAGTGTCTGGCAAACACTTATTTGGGGCATTTTATGCTTGATTGCATACGATTACGTCGAGCTTCGGGGTCATGAGCTTTAGGCACTGTATACCTTATTTTTAGCTGTGACATGGTATTTGTTATATTGTCTTGCTAATGAAAATCTCGTGTTCCGCAAATGACTTGTTTACTTAAACATATTACTTTTGGCAGTGGGTTGTAAACACACAGGTTACAAGTCTCTTATGGCGGGACTTGTAACTGAGTGGATTTACGATGCCTTTGCTGGGAAATACTTGATTTCTGGAAAATACTTGTTTACCGAAAATACTTGATTACTGGAAACACTTGTTTACGGGAAATACTTGTTTACTAAACACTATGAACTCACCAGCTTTATGCTGACGTTTTAGCATGTATTTTCAGGTTTTAAGCAATGGCACGCTACTGGAGGTTTTGGCAGGGCATGGCATGGTCATAGAAGACTCTGATATTCTTATGGGGACCGTTTTAAACTATTTTAAAGGCCTACTTCCGCACTACTTTTAAAAATGTAAATTCAACATTTTGATTTAGTTATTTTATTCTAAATGATTCAAGTGAAAACCCGTTTTGAACCTGTGTTGTAATACCAATTGAGTTACACCCCAGCTGCTTGTATGCTTCCGCTGGACCCGATTTTCAGGGTGTGACAAGAGGCGGGTAAGAAACATTCCATATGGAAGAGCGGTTGTTCCGACCAAGGATATGTCGGCCATTCTTTTGGCGAGGTAGTAGGCTAAATTGAAGGGTTGACCGGTGGAAATGCTATAAAGCATGTAACATAGGCATGTGTTGATGTGATCTCTATTTCCTATGGTACTTATGACATTAGCCCTAAGAATTTCTTCCCACTTCCTAAATTGTGGTTTAAGCTCATTGAGCTCCATACCAAAAGGATCCTTATCTACAGTATTCCCCGAACGGTTCACCCTAGTGGTAGAGGTTCTAATAAAGAGGTGTTCCTTAATAGTTTCCTTACTAGCAAGAGGTGTATCGTATGGATAAAAACGATCAATAGTATCAAGACTTGAAATGGGACACTTATCCGTGTAGAGGCAAGTTCCCTCATTTGGTACACCAAGAATTATAGCTAAGTCTTTTAAATCTATATCATGTGATATTTGATTGGTTGTGAAGTTTAATGAGATCCTACCACCGGCACATGAGGAAAGGTTTACGGTTGCATAAAATTCCAAGATGAACCTAGGACAAATGGGCTCATCTAAATCAAGGAGACAATCAAAGTGAATTACGGCAAAGTTTTGCCGAATAGATGTTCCTTCTAGAAAAGATGGATCAATGGTTCTACCTTCGTGAACATAGCGTTTTTCTAATGCCTTAAAGGTTTCTACTTGAACCGAGTTGAGACCTTTGGTCATATGGTGTTTGGGCATGTATTTAAGGGTTTCTTTGTGATTGGATTTGTTTGCGGGAGGCATGTTGATTCCTAGAAAACATAAAAGTGTATGTTAATGACTTTTAACAACGAGGATGTTCTAATATATTCTTATATGCAAGACAATGTGAAGACATGGTTATCTTGACTCATTTTGATTCCTAAATCGTTTTGTTATGCAAATTTTGTTGTAAAAACAAAAGATAACCAACACTCTCCTAATTAAATGTGTCTTCGATTGAATGTACCCGAAAATACATATTAGTTATGTATCTCCTTTAGCATTCAAGAGATAGTATGCAAGTGATGTTTAAATGATGTTTTTCATTTGTTTTAACAATGTGGTGATGAGTCATGTTTCAATTTGAAAAATAATGCACTTTGTGTGTTTTGTAAATCAAAGTAACAATGAAAAGATACATTTCTTAACTAATGAAATACATAATTGACTAGCCACCAAGTTTTTCATGAATCATGAAGTTTTATGCAAAAGCCCTAAGATTCTAGTTAATGATTGTAAGCAAAAATGTTATGATTAAATTAAAAATGTAATTGTGATTAGAATACTTACAAAGTTAGTTGGATTGGAAGAGATTGGATTAGAAGCCCTAAATTTCGCGAGGATATGTGTTTTAGAGAGGGTGATGCTGTTTTTTAGTTTTTGTTAAGACTTAATAGGGTGTTTGGCTTTGAAATAAAAAGTTTAAATATTCTGAGGTTTGGCGGACCAGGCGGAACCAAAAAATGGGTTCCGCCCGTATGGTCTGAAGGTTCCGTGGGTACTGCAGGGAAAAACTTAAAAGGAATTGTCTTGATTTTTGTGGTTTTATCCTAATGTTCAAAAACTAAGGTTTTAGGTCTTATGAGTCTTTGACTAAGCCTAGGAATTATGAATGCGTCACATTCAAGAGATTTTCTGAACGCGTTGATGGAATAGTTGACGTAGAAGACTTTCTTAGTTAAGACGTTCCTCAATGAACAATCTTACCAAGGCGATGATGAGGGATCACAATATGTCTACTAAGAACATAATGGATTGAATTGTTGCCGAAGTCGATGCTTCCAATGTTGATAAGATAAATTCCGTTGTTGACACGAGTTTGCTTGGAGCTTGTTGATGTGCTTCTCCATCCGATACTAATTTGAGAATCTTACGCGTTTTGGAGAATCATTGGATAAGTAAGTGTCACAACTCACCATTTCAGGTCATTTCCCGAACTTTGGAAAAACACTATTCATCAAACACTATTCATCAAAACACTATTCATCAGTTTACTATTCATCGTTTTCAAGGTCAATTTGATATTCTGAGAAACTTTTGGGGAATTTACTATTCACGGAACACTATTCATTGCGGGAAAAGATTTCATCATTCACGAGCATTACACATTTCATCGTAAATTTAGTTTACGGGTATTCAAATTCGCGTAACCTTATTGGTTCAGGTGCGAATTCATGCATTATCAGTAATAACATTTCATACGGACAGGGAATAGTCTGCATATCATCAGTAGGTCATTTACATGTTATACCACTCTTAGGATTTTCAAATTTCTATATTCAGTATATTTAACGTTTTACGTATTATGATTTCTAAATAAACGTTAACACCCGGTTTATACACGACGAATATATCTAAATATTCCCACAGTGGTCCCGACATATTTTTATATCCATTTTAACATCATAAAAGTTATAACATTCAGTTACCCAGTATTTTGGAAATTTATTTTATTTATAACGTACGCGTATGAATATAACGACGGTTTTCGTGAAAACTAAACAATAATCGCCCGATCACTCAGTAGATGTACCCAACATATTTTTAATATGTTTTTATCATTATTATGACTTTATTTCATCACCGGTTAATTTCGTGAACGTTTATTGCTATTAAACCCGGTACCCCGATTTTAACGAATAACGCGTAATAACACTTAACGCTACACTATATTTTCTAAGTGATCAAAACCATTTTGGCTACTCCCTTTCACACCAAAAACCGGCCCCAAGACCACACCCTTTAACCATGTGCATTGATTTTCATTTTAAACTAATAAACACTTAAAAACATCACTTTACCAAATCACAAAATCATAATCACACTTTTAGGAAAGCTAAAAGTTCATCTCATCTTCTCCATTTTTCTTCATCTACACGACCCAAATTGATCTCCATGATCCATCCATGGTTTTTCAAAAGCTAAAGCTACAAACTTATTCCTTTTATCATTCTAAACAAGAATCAAGCAACAAAAACACAAGAACATCAAGCATAATCATCCTATAATCATCTCATTTTATCAAGTAAGTTTTCATCTTTATTTTTCATGGATCATCCTATTTTTACATGTATTACATAAGTATCATGCTAAAAACCATGTACAAGTAGCTATACCACACTTTATTTTGGCTAAAAACAAACATACAAACCCTAACTTTTTGGTTATGAATCCCCTTGCTCTAATAACTTGGTTAGGAGTCCATGGCACCCTAAGAAGGTGTATGGTAGGATTAGATTAGCTTTGTGAAGTTTACAAGAGATTTGGTTGGAGTAGAAACTAGTTTTGGACATGAAAAATGGATTTCTAACAAATATATATACATGCTGTCCCGTTTTTGTAAATCCAGAAAAATCAGGAAATTCCGGGTAAATTTGGGCTAAAGATTTAGAAAATAATTTCAAAAACGAAGCCGTGGGCGAAAGAATGGATTAAAACGGGTTTATAACGAAGAAGTTATGACTTTTGCAAAATTGTTGACGAAAAGTATTTTCTGAAAATTTTACATGCTGTTGGGCGTTTTTCATTGGACAAAAAGAGACTTTAGGCGTAACCCGGAGGGGTCAAGCTTTCCAAAATATATTACTACATACTAAGACGTAACCGTGGATATAAAGAACAAGTAAAACGGACTTATAACGACCAAGATATACACGTTTCAAAATCGGCGAAACTTTATTTATTTCCATCAGCTTTTTACCAAAATAATACTAAGTATAGAAAAACAGTTTTTGTAAGACATCATGTTGAGAGCCAATTTACTCATTGACAAAAAGTGAGTTCACCCAGCCTAGTTTTCAAAACATCCAGCCGTTTGTCAAAAGGATTTATAACGAACAACTTATGGACTTCCAAACTTTCCCGAAAACTGCCCAGAATCTGCCAAAACAGCCCAAACACCTCACTTGACGGCTAATTATCTTTATGATCGAGACCTGTATGGACAAACTTCACTTCTGTGACTTTTTAGATATGGTGAAAATCTTCTCAAAACTACTGAGCTTCTTTCCTAACTCTTAATATTCATTATTTCACGACTAGTTTTGCGAGACTGTTTTGTCACTAATAGAAGTAATAAAACTTCTACGTACTAAATTCTAGATTTTCTAGAAATATTAATCAAGTACCCAATTTCATAACTAATGATGCATTAGTGATTCCAAGTATATTTTCATTAGTACAAGGCGTTATTTCAAGGATTTCAAACCGAGGATTTCAACACAAACATTGGTACATACGATATATATATATAAGTATATATATTACAACTAGTTTATTTTTCTAATAGCAATATTTTCCTAAGTCTTGGAATATATAATTTTGGTAACAACAAGTGTTTTTCAAAGAGTAGAGTGGTATAGTAAACATGTGCATGGACATTCATAACATCATTTCATGATCTAAAGTAGATCGTACATCATTCATATTAGGTTGCGGCTAGTATGCGCGCCTTGTTTTTCAGCTCAGTACATGTTCATGGTACCATCATATTGGGTTACGACAGCAAATTGTTCATTGGTGTTCATTTCATTTCATCACGGTTTCATCAGTTAAGGTGAGTTTTCATAGCCCCGTTTTCAATTCAACATTTTTGATTGTTTTCAAATCCCACGGGGGGAATACATTGCATCAATCATTTCAGTACGAGCCCAAGTATTCAAACATGTACATAGCTTAAGTTACCTTGCCATGTGATAAGTCCCCTATAACATCATGAACCGTTAATTTCAAGTACTAAGCGAGAGTGAGTGGATAGATCTATCGAGGGTGACGCCTCCATCCGTGGTAGTGGATACCAACAGTAAGCGGATGCATGTCATGTCTTTTACATTTGAATGTTTCGGCAGAACATTCGGGAGGGGCATAGAGTTTCATCAGTCATAGCTTCGGTGTCATGAGCTTAAGGCTATTGTACAATTTTCACGAGATTTTTATCTTGCATTTTTACTTGTGGTGGCCGTACATCAGTACATTTTACAAACCTATGGAATTCACCAACATTCGTGTTGACGTTTTAGCAATGTATTTCAGGTTATTAAGGTAGCTCATGTGACATGCATTTGGACTTTCATGGAGTCGCGGAGTCGACGCGTCTCATCATTATTTCATGCACTTATGTAAACGTTTGATCTAGTATGACTTGTTTTCATAAACTTGCAACACATTTTGGGGACCTCATTTTGTAAACTCTGAATTATTTCAATGATCAAATGCAGTATTTTCCAAACGACACTTTAGGTCGTTCAATGTAACTGTAACTGTGGTGCTATGACAGACACCCCCAGGTATTCCATTCCGCTGCAAGTCAGGTAAATTGGGGGTGTGACAGATTGGCATCAGAGCTAAGGTTATAGCGAACTAGGATGTATCTTGGACCCTAGACTATAACCACATCAGCATAGCATCTCATCATTTCATCATAAGTGCATAATCATGATACATGTTGTTTTATACATCCCCTGTGCGAGTTATTTATACTCATATCCGTATATGTATATCATTTTATTGACCTGGTTCACATGTGACATGTCTTCAGATACTCACCCTGACATCCTTTTATCGGATTCCAACATTGAAGATGCCTTGTCATCTTCCACTACCATTATACCATCAGTTGCACTTACACCACCATTAGTACTATTGATTTGCCATAGGAACAGAGTCTTCCTATCATTCAGCCCGTACATAGAATGCCTTTTGGTAGTGTATTCAGAATTTATCTTAATGGACTTATTAGGATGCTTATTGCAAGGAAGATAGTGTGTTTTCTTTCCATCACTAGTAGGGCACTTACTACTCAGGTATTATCACCACCATCAGTTACTTATTACACTATTGGCCTTCCCACAGTGTGTACTTTAGTTTTACCTTTTGGATGTCGCGAGGTAGCGCGAAAGAGGGTAGTATTCCATTCACTAGTACCATCATTGTCATTTCCCTTTTCCATTCCCACTTGCCATGAACTAGATGACACCTAGTAGATAATACCAATAACACGGACTCAACAGAAACATCCGCAGATTCTTCAGGAATGGTTCAGAACCTACATTATCTAAGATTTGATAGATGCACAACTTCAGATACCACTTCAGGACTATCCCAACCTTATGATGCCACAAACCTGATTTCACACAGAGGGACACCAGGAAGTCCCTGGACCAGACTTATATCCTCCCTCCTTTAGCGGAATTAGAAACACAAAGGAATTTCTCAAATGGTTCGAAGACATAGAAACAATATTTCAATGTGGCGACTGTCGTAAGGAATACAAGGTTAAGTTCGCCACATGCACCTTTCAAAAATCATGCCCAGGAATGGTGGACCAAACATATTAAGATGGTAGGAGTTGATACTGCCTACTCACACTCTTGGGAGAAACTAAGAAGGATGATGGGTATAACATTTTGTGTAGGAAGTGAATTACGAGCAAGGGAACAGGAAACACTAAACTTTATCATGGTAGGAAATGATGTTGACAAGTACACTACTCATTTTTATGAATCAACACGACTAGGTCCTGCAATGGAGGAACCGGAAAGCAAGAAACTTGAAAAGTACATTATCAAAATGGCGATCGAGGCAAAGGAACTCATGGTTCACGCCGAGACATCAGGAAACAATAGTGACAATAAAAGGAAGTGGAACAACAATCTAGGTTGCAATGCTGCTCAACAATCACCCAACGGACAAGAAATGAATAGAGCCTTTGCTGCAGAACCGCACACAAAGAAAAGGTATATTGGAAAGTTACCTTACTACAACCTGTGTAATCAATATCACCAAGGTCATTGCAGTAAAACGTGTGGAGTGTGCAAGAAGCAGGGTCATCGGACTGAAAATTGTAGGAAACTCACAAATCAGAAAATTCCAGGGAATTGCTTCAAATGTGGAAACTTTGGGCATTTCAAGAATGACTGCCCGGAACTGAGGAACAAGGAAAAATCAGGAACTTGGAATCAAGACTGAATCGCTCAAGGAATAGCGTGAGTTGTTGAAAGAGAACCGTCAGGATATTAGAAACATCAAGGATAACAACAATGCTTCAGCAGGAGAAGCTTTGTTTCGATATATAAACCGTAGTTTGAGCCTTTAGGGTTGTATCTTTCCTTTTGTACTTACCGTTGGTACGATGACATGACCTAGTGGTATTAAGCACTCTCCTATCCAATGTAGTATTTATCCGTTGTTACCTAGGTGATAACCATAACCATCGTTTCACGACATTATAGCATTGCCTCATCAGGAATTAGGTTGATTTCGTTTTTGACGAATTAGTAGACTATTACCATTAGACAAGATTCACTCACGTATCCAATGCACCATTCAAGCTATTTTACTATCATATGGGGAAATTGTTTTACAGAAAAGTTTCTGAAGTAAGCTATTTTATTTCCATCCTATAAATTGATTTTTCTGTCATTACACCAAGTATTTACTATTGTTACGCGAAGCAATTTTCATGTTACTTGAAAGAAAACATCAGGATACCATTTTAATAACAATGTGTTGAACACCATCTAAAACTTTTGAGAAAAGTTATGATATTTTTACAAAATCCAACATCGCATCATTAGTCCTCAATTATACATAGCCTGATCACCTATGTAAAATTCAGGAAGGATTATGCCATGAAGGAAATAATTACCTTTTCAAAGGATTGTAATAACAATCTTCATCCAAAAGTTTTGTAAACAAAGGAACTCATTCATAAACATCCATTTTGCCGAACTATCCCTGGATACTTACCCTACCTGTCACTCACTTAACCATTAAGTTGGATTTTCCCACTGACTTCCCTAAGAGAGACTTTCCATATCAATTACATGCAGGATTCCTTTATACAATAGAAACAATGCAAGGATTACAGAACTACTAACCAGAACTAGAAGTATATAGAGAGAGAATTCATAACTCAACAACAATCCTAAGATAATGCGAGACTATCCGAATCACCATCTCTGACTTAGTTGTCCAATGTCATTATTCAAGGGTACTAGCTATATTGAGCTACAGGATTGAAATCAATAAATGTCCGCAGGACAACACAATAGAAATACACCAAGCTTCAAATTGAGACTGTAGAGCATTTCATTTAAACATGGCCTCATCCATACATGAACTTTCCTGCAGTAAGTTTTCACAAAGTACAATTGTTTGAAACAAGAATATCGATGTAATTTCCTCTAAGGCCTTATGTCACTAGAAATTTCGGATAACCTCACCTTCATACCAAGCAAGGGATCAAACCAGAACATATCTCCTCATCTACATGGGAAAACAGAATAGACATTCATCGACACAACATCATGTGATACATTCGTCTTGCCAATTACAACGATAAACTATTTCAGGACTTAAGTTAGTCTAAATACCTATGCTTGTAGTTATGCCAGATAACCATCAATAGACATTATCCAACCTCAGGAACTAAGTGTTAGACATCTATGCATTTAAGCGAACATTTCCTATTCTATCATTTTATCCTTTTCAGTGTTTTCACTTTTAAATAAAGTTGATGCGTTTACACAAATCACCTACCTTGTGGAAAAATGATTTCTGAAATTCCTATTTTGAACAAGTACGATCCTTTTTGGTCAATCTTTAGCAACACTATTGTACAATGAGAAATATATATAGACATCAAACTTTGGTAAGCAGTCTTAATCACAACATGTTTGAAAACAGTTCCTATTTCATAACTACTGGATTTTGAATCATCAAGAAAAATATTACTTAGTAAATCATTTGCTCCATTTTTTCTAAATTCGTTTATTCAGAAAAAGGATTTCAACCAAAACTCACAATCGCGAGACAAATTTTCAGAACCACTTTCCCTACAACATCGCTTATGCATTTAGGATTTGTGACTTGACAATAGAGAATATTTGGAATATGTGATGAAGGAATTAGGGGAACATCACAAATTGATCACGAACTTCAGTAGTGAAGACCAAACCCACTAGACAAAGAAGGACATATGTCTTATCATCCGTTGGAACAAAACACAAGGAATCAAATTGTTACCTATATTCTATCCCTTTCAGATAACGCCAAGTTCGAAGGACCGAACGTTAAGGAATTAGTCACAAAGGTTTATTGTACCTATTTCAGTTTTTCCTGTTAAGGAAACCGATTCAACTTGGACTTCAGGTAATCATTTCAGGATTTCCTTCAGAAACCCATTTAGATGTGAACATCACCTATCACCCTCAGAACGATGGTCAAAGCGAGAGAACAATTTAAACATAGGAAGGTATGCTCAGAGCATGAGTGATTGACCCTGTAAATGGTTGGACTAATCACTCAACATAAATCGAAGTCATCTACAACAATAGTTATCACACCAACAACGGGAAACTGGCAGAAGTTAGGTTGGTACATAACGCACATCATTCGGATTGGATACCCTGAACAATAAACCATCCAGATTCAAGTGGGAGAACAAACTAAGTCAAAAGCATTGCCTTGGATTGGCACGATACAAATTGGATAACAAGAAAGGTTTAACCTTTAGCATATTGGACTATTTAAGATTCATTTTAGAATCGACCAACTAGCATACAAACTTGAGTTCTGGCAGAATTCAGCAGTATATATTACCAGTACCACATTTAAAACATCAAGAAGCGCAGACCATCTATTGATGGGCCAAACTTGGGAAAAGCTCAACTCATTAGTTCAGTAGGCATTCATGAGATAACCAGAAATTTCCTACAAGTCAAGAATCAATTACAAGTTCAATAAGTTGTAAACCATTAAAACTTCAAGTTCTGCAGAGTTATGCAGAAAGTTCTACCTAGGAAAGGCATGTTATAGTTCAGAAAACTTAGAAAGTTACACCAATATACACTGGACCATTTATACTTCAGACAGGGTAGGCCTAGTGGCCGTCAGACTTGAACATTGTCAGAGAACAACAGGATTACACGAACATATTTCACATTTTCAGATCCACAGAAATGATTTTCAGATGAGTCACTCATGATTCCATTGGAAGGGATCCAACCCAAATGACAATCTCAGACCTGGTAAGAGAACCAACAGAAATCATGGACCGTGTGGTCGAACAGTTGAAACGGAGTCGAATTCCTATCGTTAGAGTTCGCTGGAATTCTCGAATATCATCACCTTTTCATCAATACATTCTCAGAGACCAACATAAACTGAACTTCGGGACGAAGTTCCTTTTAGGGGGGAAGACTGTCACAACTCACCATTTCAGGTCATTTCAGGTCATTTCCCGAACTTTGGAAAAACACTATTCATCAAACACTATTCATCAGTTTACTATTCATCGTTTTCAAGGTCAATTTGATATTCTGAGAAACTTTTGGGAAATTTACTATTCACGGAACACTATTCATTGCGGGAAAAGATTTCATCATTCACGAGCATTACACATTTCATCGTAAATTTAGTTTACGGGTATTCAAATTCGCGTAACCTTATTGGTTCAGGTGCGAATTCATGCATTATCAGTAATAACATTTCATACGGACAGGGAATAGTCTGCATATCATCAGTAGGTCATTTACATGTTATACCACTCTTAGGATTTTCAAATTTCTATATTCAGTATATTTAACGTTTTACGTATTATGATTTCTAAATAAACGTTAACACCCGGTTTATACACGACGAATATATCTAAATATTCCCACAGTGGTCCCGACATATTTTTATATCCATTTTAACATCATAAAAGTTATAACATTCAGTTACCCAGTATTTTGGAAATTTATTTTATTTATAACGTACGCGTATGAATATAACGACGGTTTTCGTGAAAACTAAACAATAATCGCCCGATCACTCAGTAGATGTACCCAACATATTTTTAATATGTTTTTATCATTATTATGACTTTATTTCATCACCGGTTAATTTCGTGAACGTTTATTGCTATTAAACCCGGTACCCGATTTTAACGAATAACGCGTAATAACACTTAACGCTACACTATATTTTCTAAGTGATCAAAACCGTTTTGGCTACTCCCTTTCACACCAAAAACCGGCCCCAAGACCACACCCTTTAACCATGTGCATTGATTTTCATTTTAAACTAATAAACACTTAAAAACATCACTTTACCAAATCACAAAATCATAATCACACTTTTAGGAAAGCTAAAAGTTCATCTCATCTTCTCCATTTTTCTTCATCTACACGACCCAAATTGATCTCCATGATCCATCCATGGTTTTTCAAAAGCTAAAGCTACAAACTTATTCCTTTTATCATTCTAAACAAGAATCAAGCAACAAAAACACAAGAACATCAAGCATAATCATCCTATAATCATCTCATTTTATCAAGTAAGTTTTCATCTTTATTTTTCATGGATCATCCTATTTTTACATGTATTACATAAGTATCATGCTAAAAACCATGTACAAGTAGCTATACCACACTTTATTTTGGCTAAAAACAAACATACAAACCCTAACTTTTTGGTTATGAATCCCCTTGCTCTAATAACTTGGTTAGGAGTCCATGGCACCCTAAGAAGGTGTATGGTAGGATTAGATTAGCTTTGTGAAGTTTACAAGAGATTTGGTTGGAGTAGAAACTAGTTTTGGACATGAAAAATGGATTTCTAACAAATATATATACATGCTGTCCCGTTTTTGTAAATCCAGAAAAATCAGGAAATTCCGGGTAACTTTGGGCTAAAGATTTAGAAAATAATTTCAAAAACGAAGCCGTGGGCGAAAGAATGGATTAAAACGGGTTTATAACGAAGAAGTTATGACTTTTGCAAAATTGTTGACGAAAAGTATTTTCTGAAAATTTTACATGCTGTTGGGCGTTTTTCATTGGA
Organism: Artemisia argyi; assembly: GCA_030686995.1. NCBI lineage: Eukaryota > Viridiplantae > Streptophyta > Magnoliopsida > Asterales > Asteraceae > Artemisia > Artemisia argyi. The sequence goes on from CM060684.1 coordinate 187,556,347, forward strand.
CAAAAAGAGACTTTAGGCGTAACCCGGAGGGGTCAAGCTTTCCAAAATATATTACTACATACTAAGACGTAACCGTGGATATAAAGAACAAGTAAAACGGACTTATAACGACCAAGATATACACGTTTCAGAATCGGCGAAACTTTATTTATTTCCATCAGCTTTTTACCAAAATAATACTAAGTATAGAAAAACAGTTTTTGTAAGACATCATGTTGAGAGCCAATTTACTCATTGACAAAAAGTGAGTTCACCCAGCCTAGTTTTCAAAACATCCAGCCGTTTGTCAAAAGGATTTATAACGAACAACTTATGGACTTCCAAACTTTCCCGAAAACTGCCCAGAATCTGCCAAAACAGCCCAAACACCTCACTTGACGGCTAATTATCTTTATGATCGAGACCTGTATGGACAAACTTCACTTCTGTGACTTTTTAGATATGGTGAAAATCTTCTCAAAACTACTGAGCTTCTTTCCTAACTCTTAATATTCATTATTTCACGACTAGTTTTGCGAGACTGTTTTGTCACTAATAGAAGTAATAATACTTCTACGTACTAAATTCTAGATTTTCTAGAAATATTAATCAAGTACCCAATTTCATAACTAATGATGCATTAGTGATTCCAAGTATATTTTCATTAGTACAAGGCGTTATTTCAAGGATTTCAAACCGAGGATTTCAACACAAACATTGGTACATACGATATATATATATAAGTATATATATTACAACTAGTTTATTTTTCTAATAGCAATATTTTCCTAAGTCTTGGAATATATAATTTTGGTAACAACAAGTGTTTTTCAAAGAGTAGAGTGGTATAGTAAACATGTGCATGGACATTCATAACATCATTTCATGATCTAAAGTAGATCGTACATCATTCATATTAGGTTGCGGCTAGTATGCGCGCCTTGTTTTTCAGCTCAGTACATGTTCATGGTACCATCATATTGGGTTACGACAGCAAATTGTTCATTGGTGTTCATTTCATTTCATCACGGTTTCATCAGTTAAGGTGAGTTTTCATAGCCCCGTTTTCAATTCAACATTTTTGATTGTTTTCAAATCCCACGGGGGGAATACATTGCATCAATCATTTCAGTACGAGCCCAAGTATTCAAACATGTACATAGCTTAAGTTACCTTGCCATGTGATAAGTCCCCTGTAACATCATGAACCGTTAATTTCAAGTACTAAGCGAGAGTGAGTGGATAGATCTATCGAGGGTGACGCCTCCATCCGTGGTAGTGGATACCAACAGTAAGCGGATGCATGTCATGTCTTTTACATTTGAATGTTTCGGCAGAACATTCGGGAGGGGCATAGAGTTTCATCAGTCATAGCTTCGGTGTCATGAGCTTAAGGCTATTGTACAATTTTCACGAGATTTTTATCTTGCATTTTTACTTGTGGTGGCCGTACATCAGTACATTTTACAAACCTATGGAATTCACCAACATTCGTGTTGACGTTTTAGCAATGTATTTCAGGTTATTAAGGTAGCTCATGTGACATGCATTTGGACTTTCATGGAGTCGCGGAGTCGACGCGTCTCATCATTATTTCATGCACTTATGTAAACGTTTGATCTAGTATGACTTGTTTTCATAAACTTGCAACACATTTTGGGGACCTCATTTTGTAAACTCTGAATTATTTCAATGATCAAATGCAGTATTTTCCAAACGACACTTTAGGTCGTTCAATGTAACTGTAACTGTGGTGCTATGACAGACACCCCCAGGTATTCCATTCCGCTGCAAGTCAGGTAAATTGGGGGTGTGACAGTAAGTATAAAAGTGCAAGTACCACTTGTGCTTTTCTTATCAACTTATTACCGACATAATTCCATTTGGCATACACTATGGTTTCTATTCCCGTTCTTTTGGGAGACCATAATCCTAGTTGTGTAGTACCTTATGTTGTATCCAAATAGGCTCAACTAAAGAGTTGTTTTAGGATCTTCTTTAACACGAGCACTTAGACGAAAGCTAAACATAATGTTGAATCTAAATGTTATGAGAACAAGTAGTCTTCCAAACATTTCTCTATGTTTAGTTTTTACCTACGGATTTTCTAATCTCATTCTTGATAAGTCATCAATAACTTAACCATTGAGAACAAGAGAGCAACTAGGAATGTATTTAAGTTAAAATCCCTTACTTTTGTGGCTTGCCTTTATTATCAAAAAGTCTTTCAAATATTGAGACAATACTCTCTTGATTACTTTGAAATATCAATTTTGTTTCACTAGTTGTTTTATTCTAAATTTCAAAAATTGTTTTTGTTGAATTTGTTTAGACACAACTATGACCTATAAATCAAGTTTTATGACTTATGTCAATTTTACTTGATTCAAAGTTTGACTCAAGGTGAGAAGATGTTATTTTGAACTTTTACTCCATGCATGTCTTGCCATCATTTGGACTTTCGACTAAGTCATCATCTACCAAATATGATATCTTAGAAGGAGGAGATTACTCGTTAAATGTTATATTCAACGATTCCTCGACTCTTTGAGTTTTCTTACTTAAGACACTATGAACACTATTCATTTTGAAAAAGTCCAAGAGGTACAACATCATGAGACTAAGTGTCACTTTTGATGTGTAAATCCTAGATGTTGAAAACTCATTTTTTTCACACATCCTAATATATGCTAATGTGATTTATTTCACCTTGTGTGTTTTATGTGAGATTATCATAAAGGAGTGATTGAAGAAAAACACAATTAAAGACTCAAAGTATGGTGTTTGAGAAAATTGTTTAACAAAGGTTTGTTTTGCAAGCTTCACAAAAGTGTTAGACATTTTAACACTAAGGAAATTCTTAGTTAGCATACTTGTAAGCAAGAGTTGAGTGAGACTCACTCAAGAGTTTCTCGTGTTTATCTCTTGATGGTTAAAGAGCCAAAGCACCTTATATCTCCTACTAGTACTAATGACGAAATTCCTTGTTGCATAGAATCTAATCTTAGTTACTACTAATAGCAAGTAAACACTTTTAGAGTATTACTAATAACACATATTCCAACACATAATGCAAGAAACAAGAGACAATCAAAGTCAAGTTGAAGTAATGCGTACCTTTTAAATTGCATAGAGATGCTATCAAGAGGATAAACATTACGCGTACAATCTTGGTTTGATGACACGCTTTGAAACTCAATAACTCATGTATCCAAGAAGGTTAGATAATCATATAAAAGCATAGAAAATGATAATCTTAATCCTTTTATCATGAATTTCAATTAGAGATTGAATTATCCTTAAATCACTCTTCTAGGTTTGATTAGTTTTACTAGTGTTACTTTACTAGTTGATGGTGCTTTTGAGTTAAATCCTAAATTGGTTTTATCTTTAAACAACCTTTGACTCCTCAACAATCTTTCAAGAGATTTTGAGCTTTCATCAAATTTAACTAATATTTTTCCTTTCTCATTTTGCATTTTAATCTTATGTTTGTAATCTAGACACAATTTACATTCTAGATCAATTTCAACATTACTCTCAATTCTAGACATTTTATCTTCTAACAATATTTCCTTTTCAAAGATATTCTTAAAAGATTTTGAAGACTCGTTCTTGAAGATAATTTTTAGGTCCATGTTGCATAAACGTTTAGACTCATTTTCTAGTTTAGAAAACTCTAGGATAAATTTGTCAAAGTAAAAGCGTTTGGTTTCAAAGTGTACCTTGCTTGATGTTTTATCTAGTTTAGAATCACAAACCGGATGGTTGGCTTCATCTTCATTCGTGTTATTCCATGAATCGTAAGCAAGTCCACTAAGAGCTCGTCATGAGTAATCATCTTCACTTACACATTCATTTAAAACATTTAAACTAGTAGTACATGTATTCATCTCAACTAAAAATCAATCAATTAATATATCTAAGATTTCTAATACATTTGTGAGATCAACTTGATCATCTTTGGCTTGACATATTTCTTGATGAAAATCTAACATATTTTTCTAAATATCATTCTTTCATTTTTGGTACTAAAGCTTTATAAATCATTGTTTTAGCTTTAGTATTTTTACCAAGTTTAAGTTAGTTATCTTGATTTTCAAAAACTTGTTTTCTTTGATTTGAAATTACCAAAAGAATTAATATGCCAAAGATCTTGATCAATTTATTTCACATAGTTTTCAAAATTACTTTTCCATTCAAGTAAGTTTTCTATTACAAAAAGCGATTGGTTTTGAATAGGTTGCCCTTCTTTGAGATTTTCAAAATCCATGGATCGATCCAAGTTTTAAAATACATTCTATTTTAAAGATCTTGAGTAACGTAGCTCTGATACCAATTGTGGAAAACTAGAAGGGGGTTGAATAGTTTACCACTTTTTCGATTCTTATTTAGCTTAAATATCCTTTTAGAAACTTGACATTTGCTTAAAGATATAAACACAACTTTATATGTTTGATTATTTGAAAAGCTTTTCATGTGAATAACAATTCTAACTTTACTTGTTTCATGCTTTGAAAAGCTTTACTTGTGATGATCCTAACTTTGCTTGTTTTAGTTCTTTGAAAAGCTTTACATTTGTTTCAAGATATAAACACAACTTTACTTGTTTTAATTCTTTTGGAAAGCTTTATATGTGGTTAGTAATTATAACTAAAAGACAACATGTAATAAGCAAAGATAAAGAAAGAAACGATCAAACCACAACACGATTGTTTATCGTGGTTCGGCTACAAGGACTCTTTTTCCTTGCCCTACATCCACGCCCCGAGTTTCCAACTCGAGAGTTATAAGCACTAATCAACAAGCTCCTTTCACCGGCGGAGAAAACCTTTACAACGTCGCTTACACTTTTACCGACACTAAGCTAGATGTCGAGTTCTTTTACAAGGGTACAACTACTCCCATTTGTCGCTTACACTTTTACCGACACTAAGCTAGATGTCGAGTTCTTTTACATGGGTTCAACCACTCCCGTACGTCGCTTACACTTTTATCGACACAAAGATAGATGTCGAGTTCTTTTCCAAGGGTACAACCACTCCCGTTAGTTCTTTTACAAGGGTACAACAACTCCCGACACACTATGTATTTTGAAGCCTAAAATACTAACCACTTACATCTATATACATGACACACATGAAGTATAAACTATCAGAGCTTATACATGACCAAGCTACCAAGACTTGCAACTTTAGAGTTGAAGCTTGTAACTTCTTGAATGATCTTGTGAAATCCCTTGCTACATAAGAGAAGCACAAATCAAAAGGTTACTGAGTTAGTTGAAAGAGTATGTGAATATATGTCCTAAAAGGGTTAGCCAAAAATCAAGTTATGGCTTGGTATTTATAGCACACCACACTGCTTGCTTGGCGGATCAGGCGGAACCCTCAGATGGGTTCCGCCCGTGTACCCCCAGGGTACCGCCGGGTCTGCAGTAGGTTTTTGCAATAACTCTTCAAACCAAACAAGGTCTTGTCTCATAACTCCTAGCAATCAAACAATGTCACATCACTTAAATCAAGTCAACTACAAAGCTTGCAAGCAACAACAAAGTTAGTCAAACACATTTCTTTCCATAAATGCATAATGACAAAACTTGCCCTAAATGTGATGTGACCTTACTATATTAAGAAATAAATATGATGTGACAAGACTCATTTTAGTTTAAGAAGTAAAAACAATGTTTTGTTTAAAAGGAAATGTTAACCTTAGTTAAACTAGACTTAAACACTTAAAGTGATGATTTACTTATAGCTAAACTTCATACTTTGTCATTAACAAAACTTAGCAAAGATCGTAAAATATAAATAACGTTTTTTGGCGATATTTGTATTAACAACCTCTTTGATAGTTTATCCTAGGTGCTTACGCCATGTGGTGGATGTTTGATCATTTCCCAAGCCTATGGTAATCTATTTTTCTATGACAGGTAGTGAGAGATGTTTTCCATTTTCATATTGTGATATTACTTTATTGCATCCGAGAGATGTGAGTATCTAAACACTATTTTTGAGGTGCTAGTATATGACCTCTGTGCGTGTCTTTGGTCTTTAGTGGAACGATTATTTGTTCTAATTACTTTTATATTAGTGTTAAATGACCCCTAACTTGTATTTTGATTAGAATAAAAGCGCATTTGCTTGAGGACAAGCAAATCTCAAGTGTAAGGGTATATGATGAGGCGAAAAATGAACCACTTTTAGGGGGTCATTTTAGCCCGAAATTGAATTTATTTGATCAAATATTGCCCTAAATCGTTCCTTTTGTGATTTTAGGTACTTCGGGAGTGAATTCTGGAAAAGGAAGTAGTTCGGACGCTTTTGGAGAATAAAAGTGAAGAAAACGGCAAAGACTTAATTTTCCATGCTGAGAACAGTACTTGACGGTGTCAAGAGTAAAAGTGGTGACGGCCCAGAAGAAACGTGAATGCGTCACCTAAGGCCGTCACGTGTTAACTTGTCAAAACTTGTGCGCGGAGTAGCTGATATTATTTTGGTCATAACTTGTGCATACAAACTCGGATTTAGGTGATTCAAAAGCCCACGCGAAGAGGACGAAGAGATCCACAATTTGGTGAAAAAATGGTCGAGACGGCGTCAAGATAAGCGAGCTGACGCCGTCAAGATGGGCCGACAGAAAACATGCCTATAAATATAACATCATAACTTCGCTTTTTGTAAGCCCTAAACCCTAAGGTCGATTCCTGGGTTTAGGTAGGTGTTTCTCCAGCAACTTAGAGGGTTTCAATCACTCCATAAACATCATGTATTGGTTTGTTAATTCTATCTCAATTATTTCTTTCATTATTATTGTTGATTGTCCTTCTTTGATTATGTTTTGCTAATTCACCTTGTGTCTACTTATGATTGTGTGAAACTTGTATATAATTGATTAGATCTTATTGATTCCTTGTTGATGTTTGTGTCTATCTTCATCAATTAGGGTGTAACACTTCGATAGGTCTAATTGGTTTAGCTTATAATTCTTGTTTCCTATTGTCTCTTGTTTAATTGAATGAATTCGATGTTAGGCTTAAGAGAACTGGCAGATCTCTATTGTGTAACTTGCTTGAACGTCTTAAGAAACATGAACCGATGTGTACTAGGTTTTATTGGTTTTATTTAATGCATGAGCAAATTCTACTTTACAAATAACTAATCTAATGACTCGACTTAAGATAATCAAAACACTCTTACCCTAACATGGGATCACTAGAATTTGCTCATGCATGAAATACAATCAATAAAAACTTAGTACACATCGGTTCATGTTTCTTAAGATGTTCAAGCATGTTACACAATGGAGATCTGCCAATTTTCTTAAGCCTAACATTGCAATCATTCATCCATTACAACTATAAACAAGTAATCAACATATAATTAACATCTAGGTTTCATTACATCTAAGCAAAAACATGAAGATCTAGCCTAGCATGTTGAAATCAACACAAGCATAAGATATATTCAAACAACACATAGACATATTGAATGAATTGAAAGATGACTTATCTTAATTGAACATGAAAGGTTTCAAGGGGTAAAAACCCTTGAAAATACTGTTACAAACGACCTAGGGTTTATTAGGTTCGACCCTAGTATTCTCCACACAAGTTCCTCCTTTAATTAATGAAAAATAGAAAAGTATATATAGATTTTATGAGGTGACGGCGTCAAGAACAAATGGCTGACGCCATCATCTCGCCGCCAAATAATTTCTCGGACTACCTAGATCTGGGTTTGACGGCGTCACGTGTACTCCTTATGCAGGCCGTCACAAAATTACTCTTGACGCCCTTCTCTTGACGCCTTCAGGTTTTTTCTGGGTCGTCATGGATTTTACTCCTGACGCCGTCAGAATTTTCATCTTGACGCCGTCAGATACTATTCTCAGCATGGAAAATGAACCACTTTTAGGGGGTCATTTAAGCCCGGAATTGAATTTATTTGATCAAATATTGCCCTAAATCGTTCCTTTTGTGATTTTAGGTACTTTGGGAGTGAATTCTGGAAAATGAAGCAATTCGGACGTTTTTGGAGCATAAAGTAAAGAAAACGGCAAAGACTTAATTTTCCATGCTGAGAACAGTACCTGACGGCGTCAAGAAGAAAAACCTGACGGCATCAAGAGTAAAAGTGGTGACGGCCCAGAAGAAACGTAAAGGCGTCACCCAAGGCCGTCACGTGTTAACTTGTCAAAACTTGCGCGCGGAGTAGCTGATATTGTTTTGGTCATAACTTTTGCATACGAACTCGGATTTAGGTGATTCAAAAGCCCACGCGAAGAGGACGAAGAGATCTACAATTTGGTGAAAAAATGGTCGTGACGGCGTGAAGAGAAACAAGATAACGCCGTCAAGATGGGTTGACAGAAAACATGCATATAAATATAACATCATAACTTCACTTTTTGTAAGCCCTAAACCCTAAGGTCGATTCCTGGGTTTAGGTAGGTGTTTTTCCAGCAACTTAGAGGGTTTCAATCACTCCATAAACATCATGTATTGGTTTTTTGATTCTATCTCAATTATGTCTTTCATTATTATTGTTGATTGTCCTTCTTTGATTGTGTTTTGCTAATTCACCTTGTGTCTGCTTATGATTGTATGAAACTTGTATATAATTGATTAGATCTTATTGATTCCTTGTTGATGTTTGTGTCTATCTTTATCAATTAGGGTGTGACACTTCGATAGGTCTAATTGGTTTAGCTTATAATTCTTGTTTCCTATTGTCTCTTGTTTAATTGAATGAATTCGATGTTAGGCTTAAGAAAATTGGCATATCTCCATTGTGTAACATGCTTGAACGTCTTAAGAAACATGAACCGATGTGTACTAGGTTTTTATTGATTGTATTTAATGCATGAGTAAATTCTAGTGATCCCATGTTAGGAGCTTGTGGAAAACTAGAAGGGGGGTTGAATAGTTTTACGTCTTTTTATTTGTTGTAAAAGATAGTTTTAGTGTTTTCTTAGCTTCTAAAAAACTTAGATTCGATAATATGTGATCTCAAGTCTTGTACAATATGAATAACAATCAATAAGTAATGTATAACAATAATAAGTAATGAAATGAGTAAGAGATGGAAAGATCGAACCGCGAGACAAGAGATTTATAGTGGTTCGGCTACAAGGACACCTTCCTTGCCCTACTCCACTCCCCGAGCACCTAACTCGAGAGTTTTCTTCACTATATCAACAAGCTCCCTTATGGCGGAGAAAACCTTACACACCAATTTACACACCAATATACACACCAATATTCACACCACAACTTCTTCACACCTAAGTCACAACTTCTACACACCTTCTTCTACTTCACAACTAACTACTCCACACCTATCTTCTTCACACCAATCTAGTTCCTAACCTTTCTTCTTCACACCAAGCTACTAACTAATCACACAAAACTATATGTCTAGCTCAACTATCTACAAACAATTATTCACAACAATCTTTATTAAGAATATGTAAATGATCTTGATGATGCACCAACAACTTGGATGTGGAGATCACAACAAGTTGTAATACTTCTTGTCTTGGGGAATAGAAGTATTCTTCTCTTGCACTTTGTGGGGATGAAGATTGAATCACTTTGAAACAAACAATTATACACTTATGATCAATGGATAAGAGAATAAATAAATGGATCTAGATCAGAAAGTTTAGAAGTGCAAAAGGTGAGAAAATTCTGAGGGATGAACCAGTATTTATAGGGGGGAAATACTGTTCTGGAGCGTGGCCGGTCCCCTTAATTAGTGGCCGGTCCCCTTAATGATTAAGGGGACCGCCTAAGGAATTAAGGGGGCCGCCCCTTCAGAACGTTGGTTTTTCTTGTCTTTTAGTGGGGAATATTTTTCTGGATAGAATTTGCCATTTTTGGTTGGAAATTTGAAATCAAATATTTATAATGAATTAAACATATTCTTTTAATTCCAAAAATAATTTTGTAAAAGATATAAGATGTTTAATGCATTTTATAAAAAATCTAGTTGTTAGAGAAATTTCCTTTGATCATGAAATATAATAAACCCTTTGTTTATTCATACCTTAAGTGATATGGAATCAAAGACAAGTATTAAGCACTAAAAACTTGTTTACGTCATAAGTTTTAGATTAATGAGTTTATGCTTTGTAATTATCAAAACATAGAGACATTGTTAATTATGCTAACAATGTTTTAAGACATTATTTATGTCAACAATCTCTCCCTTTTTGATGATTACAAAACCTTAAACTCATTACGCCTAAAAAATAATTTTTAGACAAGAATTTAGAGTTTAACATTCTCTTCTCCCCCTTTTTGTAAAATCAAAAAGGTTAAAGCTCCCCCTTGATGTGTACTCCCCCTCATTTGAGAGCACCAAGGGAATGAGCTATGGAAATCTTGGCTACACAAAATATTAGAAGAGAACAAGGCACATATACATGCAAAGCAATAAAAAAAATAGATTCATTCAAGCATCATAGAAAGCATTACAACATTTAATATGCTTAAGGCATATTAATCATAATAAAACAAAAGAAAAGACATAGTCCTATATTGCCTAGAAAGGACACTTGGACTTGCTTGCAACTCATGGTTGATTGTTTTATTAGCTTGAAGGATAACATAAGCATAAAGCTTAGTTGTTAGATGGAGAAGGATATGGAGTGGGGTATGGAGCGGAATAGGTGGCCCTTACGATATTGTATCGTGTTAGGGGTGGAATGGGATGAGGTCGAATGAGGAGATATTCAATCCAAGAAATATCTTCACTCAAGTAAAGGATTTGTTTTTGGAGAAAGATGCAACAAGGGCAATAGTGAGTGTGGTTTGTAACTTGATCCAAGTTGAGAGAGTGAGGAAGGCAATTGCTGTAGGGAGATGATGGAGGTTGCCCTTTGTTGCGTTGTGCAAGATGCATGGCATTGAGATCACGAAGATCATGGATTTGTAATATTTCATCACGAAACTTTTGCTTTTCCGTGGTAATGTGGAGAAAGTCATTGTGTTGATATGGATGAATCGGGTTTGTGTAGTTGGTGTTGTAGTGGGATGGTTGATCAAACTTGTATGGATCATTACAAGTGATTGGAGGATGAGGTGAGTGGTTTGGCATGAAGGAAGAAGTTTGGCCAATGTTGTATGGTTTGTAAAGAGGATCAAATGAATGTCCTTGTGAGTTTGGTGGAAAGTTTGGGAAGTAAGTGGTTGGTGGTGTTGAGTGATTACCAACTTCGTTTGTTATGATGGATTTGTTTCGAGGGCTTTTCTTTCGCCAAACGGGTTTTTCCGTCATTCTTGCAAGCCTAGAGGCTTTTGGTTTTGGTTTGTTTGGAGAGGCCATGAAGTGATGAGTGAAGAGTTTTGAGGATTGGGGTTATTTATAGTGTAAGATTTGTGTGTTTATGGATGGATAAAGTTTGTTTGGGAGATTAGGACAAATTGTGTTGGTGAAAATTGGGAAATGTAGGTTGAAATGGGCTAAAAAGCAGAAAAGATTTTGTAAACCCGACCATCAGATGGCTGGTCCCCTTAATTAGGGGGCGGTCCCCTTAATGATTAAGGGGGCCGCCTTACAAAATTAAGGGGGCCGCCCATCTAGTGATTTCCAGGTTGCCAGAATTGGGTTTTTGGCAAAAACTTTGCAGAAAGGTTGTGTGTTTGGATTAGAGTTCAAGCAAGTCCAATTCCCTTAGGCAATATAGAATCTAATCTAATCAAGATATAGCATGCATGCAATAACACATAGGCAAAAGAGCAATTAATCAACATATAATAAGCAAGGGGATGTAAGTAAAGGCAAGATCACTTAAACTTCCTAAGGCACCTATCTTAGATTAAAGGCAAAGGCAATTAGTGAGTGAAAAGCTAGTGATGGATCAAGATGACACCATTATTAGTGAATTTGTCCTAGTAAGTGTCTATATGCAACAAATGTGGAGTTGTGATTGTTTCGACTCCTAGATGCAAAAAGAAATAACGATCCTAAGAAACAATCCAAATGATCTCCTTGATTCAATTTTTGCTCGATCATGAATGTCAAAGACATATATTAGATTATATACCTTGACAATTTATGTGAGAGTTTATGCATGATTTTGAAAGACAATGTTTTTAGAATTAGTCAACAATGCAAGGAAAATGATCTTCCTAGATTGTGAGAATAATTTTTAGAGAAAATTGATTGAGTTTTACAAAAAGGTTTATGCAAAGAAAATAAATCTTCTCAATCTTTAGTTTTGTGCGAAATAGATTCCTAGACTCAGAAAAGATGAAATGGAAGAAAAATAAATTTTATGCAAGTATAAATTTGTATTAATTCAATATAATTTAGTCAACTTGTTCCATCATTCCTAATCCTAACCGCAAGTGATTGAATAATTCACGCTTAAGGGGTTTTGTGAATATATCCTCAATGTTGTTTTCCGATGCAACCTTTTCTATAGATATATTTCCTTTTTGTACATTATCCCTAAGAAAATGGTGACGTATTTCTATGTGTTTAGTCCTAGAGTGTTGCACCGGATTTTTACTTAAATCTATCGCACCTTTGTTATCGCACATAATGGGGACATTTTCTAACCTAATGCCATAGTCTACGAGAGCTTGTTTCATCCATAGTGCTTGTTGACATGCCTTTCCGGCGCTTACATATTCGGCTTCGGTGGTAGAAATAGCAAGAGCGGTTTGCTTCTTCGAAAACCAAGATGTTAGACAACATCCCATAAACGTGCAAATACCGCTAGTGCTCTTTCTATCTACATAGTCTCCCGCATGATCCGAATCCGCATAGACGATGGTTTCTATGCCGGATCCCTTAGGATACCATAATCCTAAGTGTATAGTGCCTTTAACGTATCGGAAGATACGCTTAACCGCTTCTAGGTGAGAGGTTTTGGGATCCTCTTGAAAACTGGCACAAAGGCAGACACTAAACATGATGTCGGGTCTACTTGCCATCAAGTATAGTAAACTACCTATCATTCCTCTATACTTGGTGTTATCTACAGACTCACCTTCATCATCCTTTTTGAGCTTTACCTCCGTAGACATGGGAGTTTTCATGGGTTTTGAGTCTTCTAGGCCAAATTTCTTAAGCATTTCCTTAATGTACATAGATTGGATAAAAAATATTCCATCTTCTAATTGTTTTATTTGTAATCCTAGGAAGAAGTTAAGTTAACCCATCATACTCATCTCAAACTCATCATGCATGATGTTGGCAAATTCATCACACATGTCTTGACAAGTCGATCCAAATATAATGTCATCAACATATATTTGGACAATGATGAGATTTGGGTCTTTCCTTTTAGTGAAAAAAGTGTTATCTACCATTCCCATGGAATAATCATGTTTAATAAGAAAAGCTTTTAATCGATCATACCAAGCCTTGGGAGCTTGTTTGAGTCCATACAAAGCTTTCTTTAACTTATAAACATAATCAGGTTTTGCGAAGTCAATGAATCCTGGAGGTTGTGCCACATATACCTCCTCATTGATAAAACCGTTAAGGAATGCACTTTTCACGTCCATTTGGAATAACTTAAAATCTAGGGCGCAAGCATAGACAAGTAATATCCTAATCGATTCTAGTCTAGCTGCGGGGGCATAAGTTTCATCATAATCAATTCCTTCTTGTTGATTATAACCTTGGGCAACTAACCTAGCTTTATTCCTAGTAACTATTCCATTCTCGTCTAACTTATTCCTATATACCCATTTGGTTCCTATGATGGTCATATTCTTTGGATTTGGGACTAATTCCCAAACATCATTTGCCTTAAATTGATTTAATTCTTCTTGCATAGCTATAACCCAACTTTCATCCTTTAAAGCCTCGCTAATATTCTTAGGTTCTATTGCTGAGAGGAAACAAAAGAAATTGTTTTTATCTTGGGCTTGTGACCTAAGGGTTCTTTGGTTAAGATGTCCTATTATATTATCTAATGGATGTGATCTAGATTCTTTAATATTAACAGTTTCGTTATTTTCTAAGTGAATGTCTTCATTATCATTTCCTATGGGTTTTGTTTTACTAACCTCAATAGCTTCATCTTCGACTAAATCATCATCTTCTAAAGGTAATGTTTTAGGAGGTGGTGGTGTTTCATCAAATGTTACATTTAGTGATTCCTCTACTTTCATGGAGTGTTTGTTAAGTATTATATATGCTTTGCTATTTTGTGAGTATCCTAAAAATATTCCTTCATATGATTTTGGATCAAACTTAGTGAGGTAATCCTTAGTGTTTAAAATATAGCATTTACTTCCAAATACCCTAAAGTAGCTTAAGTTTGGTTTTCTACCTCTTAATAACTCATAAGGAGTTTTTCCTAGAATTCTTCTAATTGATACCCTATTTAAAATATAAGTTGATGTATCTACGGCGTGACACCAAAATTTTTGTGGGATGGATTGTTCATTTCACATAGTTCTACTCATTTCTTGTAGTGACCTATTTTTTCTTTCTACTACGCCATTTGATTGAGGAGTACGAGGAGCGGAGAAATTGTGAGATATTCCATTTAACTCACAATATTTTCCGAATTGTACTTCGTTATCAAATTCTCTACCATGGTCCGTCCTAATGGCAACTATTGAGCATCCTATTTTATTTTGAATCATTTTACTAAATATTTTGAATTTTTCAAAGGCTTGGGTTTTGTCACTTAAAAACCTAGTCCACGTGTATCGTGAGTAGTCATCTACTATTACTAAGGTATATTTGTTTCCTCCATAGCTCCGCAGAGCGGATGGACCAAAAAGATCAATATGTAATAATTCTAGGCACCTAGTAGTGGATACTATATTCTTAGCTTTGTGACTAGCATGAGCTTGTTTTCCAATTTTACATGCATCACAAAAATGCTTGTCATATTTTAGATTAGGCAAATTTCTAACTAATTCCTTAGAGGCCAAAGACTGTATTTGTTGCATGTTAACATGTCCTAATCTCCTATGCCACAATGTAGAGTTTTCATCTAGGGTCGTTAGGTATATCCTATCCTCAGGTTTGTTTCCTAGTTTCATAACATATATGCCACCTTTCCTAATTCCTCTACCTATAATTTTTCCATTCTTAACTATTTCACTATCCTCTTCAGTAAATGTGACTCTACATTTATTATCACATATTTGTCCTACACTAAGCAAGTTATATGTTAAATTATCTACATGCTCTACATTTTCAATAGTGAGAGAGTCTTGAGAAATCGTACCTTTGCCAATGATTTTTCCACGTAAGTCACTACCAAAAATAACGTTACCTCCATTGTATGCCTTGTATGTAGAGAATAGCTTGCGGTTCCCCGTCATGTGCCTCGAACATCCGCTATCTTTGATCCATTCGTCAGGTTCCAAGTCAATTCCTAAACATATTTCGTCGGTTTCTTTTGCCATGAAACACCTTTCGTCTCTTGGCTTTTCAACTTCTTCTTTGTCACTATCACTCCATGTTCCACTAACAAAAGCACCTTGATTTTCATAACCCGGTGGCTTTAGACATTCACCAATGAGATGATTTGGACTTCCACATCTAAAACACTTTCTTTTCCCGTAGTTGTCACTTCTGTTCCTTTGGAATGCTTTTCTTTCGTCTCGTGATGATCTAGTGAATCTTCCTCGTCTCTTGAAGAACTTCTTGAATTCTCTTACGGCCATTGCATATTCTTCATCTTCACTTTCGTCACTTGAATCATCATCACTAGGTTCCTTTTTGGCTTTTAGAGCAATGGATTTGGTTTGTTCTTTCTTGACTTTGATCGTTTCCGAATCTCTTCTTATGATTTCTTCATGAACATTCAAGTTGCCAATTAGTTCATCTAGTGATAACGTTATCAAGTTCTTTGATTCTTCAATTGCCGGGACCTTAGCTCGCCATTTTGGATGCAATGCCCTAAGAAATTTCCTAACACAATTTTTACTAGAAAATGTCTCATCAAGTGCTTTTAAACTTGTGATGATACTGTTAAACTTAGCAAAAGCATTATCAATTGATTCCTCTCCCGGAATCGTAAATTGTTCATATTGTTGTACAAGAAGATCTATTTTATTATCTTTGACTTGGCTATTACCTTGGTGAGTAATTAGTAAAGAATCCCAAATTTCTTTGGCGGTTTTACACATAATTTTTTTTTCATATTCTTTGCGTGGTAACGGATTATAAATTACCATTTTAGCCTCATTATTTTTTGCTAATTTCTTTTTCAAATCATCATTTTGTTCTTCGAAAGATACAATTTCATTCATTTTAGTTTCAACATTATATTGAATAGGAGGAAAATCACCAAAGGTAATAATATGCCAAAGATCAAGATCTTTTGATTTCACATACGTTTCGAATCTATTTTTCCAATATAAAAATCCATCACTTTCAAATAGTGGTGGTCTTTGCATAGATTGCCCTTCTAAATATTTTTCAGATTCCATAGATCATTACAAGTTTTAAAATACAATATATTTTAAAAATCTTGCTAGACGTGGCTCTTGATACCAATTGTGGAAAACTAGAAGCGGGGTTGAATAGTTTTACGTCTTTTTATTTGTTGTAAAAGATAGTTTTAGTGTTTTCTTAGCTTTTAAAATACTTAGATTCGATAATATGTGATCTCAAGTCTTGTACAATATGAACAACAATCAATAAGTAATGTATAACAATAATAAGTAATGAAATAAGTAAGAGATGGAAAGATCGAACCGCGAGACAAGAGATTTATAGTGGTTCGGCTACAAGGACACCTTCCTTGCCCTACTCCACTCCCCGAGCACCTAACTCGAGAGTTTTCTTCACTATATCAACAAGCTCCCTTATGGCGGAGAAAATCCTTACACACCAATTTACACACCAATATACACACCAATTTACACACCAATATTCACACCACAACTTCTTCACACCTAAGTCACAACTTCTACACACCTTCTTCTACTTCACAACTAACTACTCCACACCTATCTTCTTCACACCAATCTAGTTCCTAACCTTTCTTCTTCACACAAAGCTACTAACTAATCACACAAAACTATATGTCTAGCTCAACTATCTACAAACAATTATTCACAACAATCTTCACTAAGAATATGTAAATGATCTTGATGATGCACCAACAACTTGGATGTGGAGATCACAACAAGTTGTAATACTTCTTGTCTTGGGGGATAGAAGTATTCTTCTCTTGCACTTTGAGGGGATGAAGATTGAATCACTTTGAAACAAAGAATTATACACTTATGATCAAAGGATAAGAGAATAGAGAAATGGATCTGGATCAGAAAGTTTAGAAGTGCAAAAGGTGAGAAAATTCTGAGGGATGAACCAGTATTTATAGGGGGAAAATACTGTTCTGGAGCGTGGCCGGTCCCCTTAATTAGTGGCCGGTCCCCTTAATGATTAAGGGGACCGCCTAAGGAATTAAGGGGGCCGCCCCTTCAGAACGTTGGTTTTTCTTGTCTTTTAGTGGGGAATATTTTTCTGGATAGAATTTGCCATTTTTGGTTGGAAATTTGAAATCAAATATTTATAATGAATTAAACATATTCTTTTAATTCCAAAAATAATTTTGTAAAAGATATAAGATGTTTAATGCATTTTATAAAAAATCTAGTGATTAGAGAAATTTCCTTTGATCATGAAATGTAATAAACCCTTTGTTTATTCATACCTTAAGTGATATGGAATCAAAGACAAGTATTAAGCACTAAAAACTTGTTTACGTCATAAGTTTTAGATTAATGAGTTTATGCTTTGTAATTCTCAAAACATAGAGACATTGTTAATTATGCTAACAATGTTTTATGACATTATTTATGTCAACAGAGCTTCTTAGCCGGCTCGACATAGGAGTGAAGTAGGTGCTCATAGGATTGGGGAAGTAAGTACGCCACCCCATGAATGGTATTAAGGAATACAATCCGTCATCCACGCAACTATAACAAGTAATTAACTTGTAAAAGATATCTAGGGAGTAGTGAAACCTAAGTAAACACAATTCTCCCATATATTGCTCACACCACTAGTATAATTTAGTTTATTTTCATTTTTAGTATTTTATTTTGATTGCATCTTAGTAATTGGGTTAGTTGACTAGCAACTACTTCCGCCAAACTCCTTCAAAACCGAGATTTTTACTTGTTTTTATAAAAAAAATAAAAATACAAAAAGAATCATCCCTCATCTCTAGACCTAGTCTTTAGGTTTTCTAATCCTAGCGACACTATTCCTAGCTGAACGTTCAATCCCCCGGTACTTGTCATTATACTATACTACATCGATCAGGTACACTGTCTGGTGGGGGTTGTAAGCTTCTCGAGATCCCTCGAGAGGTAAAGCCTGGTGCAATCTCTTCGCATCATTAATCATGGGGCTGAGAAGTCGTGTAATGATGGTGTTCAAACTCAGTTTAAGGCAACGGGAGTGGATTCGTCTACTTCATTTGCTTCTTTGCTCGATGCCAAACATATTTTCCACAATATGAACTTTAGGCAGTTGATTAATGAAGATCGGGTTCCTAACCATGATACTAAACTCCCTAAGGAGGCGATGGAATCCGTTTTAGGCCGGTATGATAACACTCTTGTTGAGTATATCTTAGGAAAAGCTATAGCTTTTCCAATTGTGCAGAACTATGTTACTAATACGTGGAAGAAATTTGGCATGCAAAAGATTATGAAGAATGAAGCGGGTGTTTTCTTATTTAAGTTCTCTTCTAAGGAAGGATTGGAGCAGGTGCTCCAACAAGGCCCATGGTTAGTCCGTCACTCACCTCTTATTCTTCGGAAATGGTCTCTTAATGTTCCATTAACCAAGGATGAGGTAACTACGATTCCTGTTTGGGTTAAATTACACAATGTGCCTATAGTTGCTTATTCGGAGGTTGGTTTAAGCTTGATTGCTACATAAGTTGGGAAACCAGTGATGTTGGACTCATTTACATCTTCTATGTATGTTGACTCGTGGGGTCGGATTAGTTATGCTCGTGCGTTGGTTGAAGTGAGTTCAAATTCAGAATTGAAAAAGGAAGTTAGTATGGCTATTCCATTGGATGATGATAGTGGTTGTTCGACGGAAATCATTCGTGTCGAATATGAATGGACACCTCCTCATTGCAGTGTTTGTAAGATTTTTGGTCACACACTTGGTGAGTGTCCAAAACAAACGAAAGAGGTGGTTCATAAGGATTCTAATGTGATAACTAATGCATCGGCTCAGGTGGTTAATAACGATGATTGTATTTTTTTAGTTGTATAATTGTATTGTTTAAATAAAAATTATGATTGCATAATTGTATTGTTTAAATAAAAGTTATGAGTATATTGTTTATTATATGTTTGATAATTAACAAGTTATAACCAAAAGAAAAGAAAAAAAAAACGTTCGAAGTTTTTAGTTAAATTTTGAAAAAAACGAACCGGTAAATAACCGATAAAAAATCCGAATCCGAACATTTTTAACCGAAAAAAACGAACCGGTAAAAAACTGAAAAAAACCCGATTCTGAAAACTTATAACCGAAAAAAACTGATTTCGAACATTTATAACTGAAGAAAACCGATTCCGAAAAACCGAAACCGAACCGAAATTGGTTATTAGAAAAACTGGTTTTTTTAAAACCGAAGAAAACCGATTTTTTTGCACCTCTAGCAAGGAAGGTGTCCTTGTAGCCGAACCACAATAAATCCTTTGTGTTGCGGTTATATCTTTCCATCTCTTTTCTTTCATTCCTTTACTTGCATTGTCTATATTTACTTACATATAATTGTTTATATTGTTCAAGAGTTGAATTCATATAAAGATCGAATCTAAGTTTTTTTTAAAGTAAACAAAGGTTTTCACAATAAATTAAAAAAACGTAAAACTATTCAACCCCCTTCTAGTTTTTCACATTCTATTATTTATATTTGGATCGAGAAATATTAAAACCAAATAATTTGGCTCCAACTTAAATTTATAATGCCAAACATATTGAAAATTATAAATTACTCACATAATGTCATTTTGAGATCTTGCGTATTATACCGGTTTCTAGAAGAAAATGTCTCTCACTTAAATATATTTTTTACACTTAAATGTATATTTACCGTTTTTTATTGAAAGTATTCCCCATTTTATACAAAAATGACAATTTTTTTTATTATTATTTTTATGGAAACATCAATGTTGGAAGAAATGCATTACTTTTAATGTTTTTTAAATGTTTTTTTTTTTTCATTCAAATATCAAACTTGAGACTACTATTAAGTTGTTTTGAATTATCATATTTTATTTTGTTTGGTTAATGTTTGAAAGTATGTTTTAAAGGTGTTTATAACAAAGTATTACAATTAGATAGAAACTTGATATACGTTTAATTTGCCGGTTTGTAAAATAAAGTTTTCTCAGATGCAATGTACGGTTATAATGTTAGTCAATATAGTTGTTCATGTTAATTAGCTCAAAAGAAGATATATGATTTAGAGAAAAGTTCATTTAGGGACTAGTTTTTTTGTACATACCAAGGGACAAATCTCCACCATCCATTTAGTTTGATCTAATGGTTGGGAATAACCTAAGATTAAACATGGAAACCTAAGTCCATATCTTTTTCTTTGTCTTTTTTATTATTCACTTTATTTATTTATTTATTTCTTTTTTTTTGGCTCTTTTTTCCAATTAACGTTACACTTTTTTTTTTTCAATTCACGTTTTTTTTTTCTTTTTTTAAAAATAAGTCAAGCTTTTCTTTTTTAAATAAATTCACGATTTTTTCGCATTTTATTACGTTTTCGTCCGTTTTTGTCTGTTTTCACATGATTATATACATTTTCAGACGTTTTTAACCGTTTTTATACGTTTTCGTCCGTTTTTTTACGTTTTCGTCTGTTTCAGACGTTTTTGTTCGTTATTATACGTTTTCGTCCATTTTTTTACGTTTTCGTCTGTTTTCAGACGTTTTAATCCGTTTTCGTCAGTTTTTATATGTTTGCAGACATTTTTGTCCATTTTCATACGTTTTCATCCGTTTTTATACGTTTTTGTCCATTTTCAGACGTTTTCGTCCGTTTTTATACGTTTTCATACGTTTATATACGTTTTCGTCTGTTTTCATATGTTTTCATCCGTTTTTACACGATTTCATCCGTTTTTATACGTTTTCGTCCGGTTTCATATGTTTACATATGTTTCCGTCTGATTTCATACGTTTTCCTCTATTATTATATGTTTTCGTCCATTTTTAGATGTTTTCGTCATTTTTCCTACATATTCGTCTGTTTTCTTACATTTTCGTTCATTTTCATAGGTTTTCGTCCGTTTTTCAATTTTTTTGGCCAATTTTAGACGTTTTCATACGTTTCTGAATATTACAAGTGATATTCGGTGATACTCATACGTTTTTATCTGTTTTCATCCATTTTGTCTATTTTCAAACGTTTTCGTCTATTTTCATACGTTTCGGCAGTATTTATACGTTTTCAAACGTTTTTATCTGCTTTCAAACGTTTTCATCAATTTTTTACATTATCGTCTGTTTTCAGACGTTTTCGTCTGTTTTTATATGCTTTCATCCATTTTTATCTGTTTGCATACGTTTATAAACACTTTCGTCCGTTTTTATGTATTTTTGTCTGTTTTCATACTTTTTAGCAGTTTTTATACGTTTTCGTCCATTTTCATCAATTTTTCATACGTTTTTGTCCCTTTCCAGGTGTGTTTTTACGCTTTCATACGTATTCGTTCGTTTTCATATGTTTTCGTCCGTTTTCATACGTTTCTGAATATCACAATTGATATTCTTAATATCACAAGTGAGTTTCTGAACAAAAACAGAAGAAAACGTAAGAAAGTGAAAAAAACGTGAATTAAAAAAATGTGAAAATCACTTATAATATTCTGAATAACACTTGTAATTATCTGAATATCACTTTTGATATTCAGAATATCACTTGTGATTTTCATGTTACAAAACATTAGTTGAACATCACTTGTGATATTCGGAAAATCACTTGTGATATTCGGAAAATCACTTGTGATTTTCTTTGTGATTTTCTGAATATCACTTGTGATTTTCTGAATATCACAAGTGATTTTCAACTAATGTTTTGTAACATGAAAATCACAAGTGATAATCTGAATATCACAAGTGATATTCAGAAAATTACAAGTGATATTCATGTTACAAAATATTAGTAGAAAATCACGTGTGATATTAAGAATATCACTTGTGATTTTCATGTTACAAAATATTAGTTGAAAATCACTTGTGATATTCGGAATATCAGTTGTAATATTTAGAATATCACTTGTGATTTTATGAATATCACTTGTGAATTCATGTTACAGAACAATTTTTGAAAATCACTTGTGATATTCAGAGTGATATTCAAATTATCACTTTTGAAAAAACGTGAATTAAAAAAAGCGTGAAATCACTTGTAATATTCTGAATATCACTTGTGATTTATATTCAGAATATCACTTTTGATATTCAGAATATCACTTGCGATATTCTGAATATCACTTGCGATTTTCATGTCACAAAACATTTGTTGAAAATCACTTGTGATATTCAGAATATCACTTGCGATATTCAAATATCACTTGCAATATTTTGAATATCACTTGCGATATTCTGAATATCACTTGTGATTTTCATGTTACAAAATTTTAAAAATTACTTGTGATATTCAGAATATCGCGAGTGATATTCAATATCACTCACGATATTCTGAATATCACAAGTGATATTCTGATAATCACAGTATATCACTTGTGATATTCAGAAAGGTATGAAAACGTTTGAAAATATTTAAAAATGAACTAAAATGAATGAAAACGGACGAAAACGTATAAAAACGGACGAAAATGAATGAAAACAGATTGAAACCATATGAAAACGTATAAAAATGGACGAAAACGTATAAAAATGGACGAAAACGTATGAAAACGGACGAAAACATATGAAAACGGACGAAAACGTATGAAAATAGACAAAAACGTAAGAAAACGGACGAATATATATGAAAACGGACGAAAACGTATGAAAACGGGCGAAAACGTATGAAAAAAATTCAAAAACAGATGAAAACGTAAGAAAATAGACGAATATATATATATATATATATATATATATATATATATGAAAACGGACGAAAACGTATGAAAACGGGCGAAAACGTAAGAAAACAGACGAAAACGTATGAAAAAAATTCGAAAACAGATGAAAAGTTAAGAAAACGGACGAAAACGTATAAAAACAGACGAAAACGTATTAAAATGGAAGAAACGTATGAAAACGGGAGAAAATAGACGAAAACGTATGAAAACGAGCGAAAACGTAAGAAAACAGACGAAAACGTCTGAAAACGGACGAAAATGTATGAAAACGAACGAAAACGTAATAAACCGACGAATATGTATGAAAAACGGAAAAAAACGAAAAAAAAAAAAAAAAAAAAAAAGAAAAAAAAAAAAAACTTGAATTATGAAAAAACGTGAAGTTAGAAAAAAGAGAAAAAATAGAATAAAAAAAGATAGACAAAAAGGACAAGAAAAAAAACATGGACTTAGGTTGTCTTATTAAATCTTAGGTTAATCCCCACCATTAGATCAAACTAGATGGATGGTGGAGATTTGTCCCTTAGTTTGTAACAAAAAATTAGTATGTAAAATAACTCACCTCATATGATTTAAGGGTACAATTTATGTTGAAAATCAAAAAGTTCACTTTTTTGTTTGCTCTGATACAATTATAAAAGTTATCTATCATATTTCCTTTCAACATGAGATAATCTCAATATATATATTCCAACCTATAAATATTTTTTCGTAAACATTATCTTTTAATATCAAATTTTAAAACTTTTTTTTAGAAGTATACTAAAATAAGGACATCTATTTTATTTTTAGTATGCTATATAATTTTCTAATTTAGCATTATTCATCATTATTGTTATCACTCATATTTAAAGTATGAACATCTTTTATGGAATAAATAGTAAACTAAGGGCTTTGGTTTTTTCATCATCTTGTTTTGTAATCTTTATTTTCTCATTATTGTTATTATGCATTTAAGGTAGAAAAATCATTGTTTTTATATAAAAATAGCATTATTCATCATAATTGTTATCGGTCTCAAAAGCATGAATATCTTTTTTTGAATGGATACTAAACTAAAGGCTTTTTAGTCTTTTCATCATCTCATAGTTTTTTCTTTAATCGTTATTGTTATCATGCATTTAATGCACAAAACTCAAAGTTTTAACATAAAAAAAATATATAAAGATCAAGATAAAGATAGATAGATTATTGACATTATATTTCATTTATTACTTTCAATATTATAACTAAGGCGATATTGATTTTATTATTGTCCATGTTACAAATACAAGATTTTCATTTTGGACATAAACATTTAGAGTTTCTAATTTAATACATTTACTTAAGTAACCAAAAAATATTCTAAATGTGCTATTTATTAGGTGTAATTAAGAATTTAGATATACTATTATATACCGTTAACCTTTTCAATGATGCAACGAGTCTTGCAAGGCTTCAAAGTTACGATAGTTGTTAGAATTGGAGATGGAGTGGAAACTTAAAAAGAAATATTATTTTTTTAAGTTACATATATGAAACAACATTTGGTTTTAAGAGATTTTAAAAGATTATTTTTATGATACAACATTTGATTTTAAGAGATTATAAAAGAAAGATTATTTTTTTTAAATAAAACTTATATTTTAAGTGGTTTATTTTTTAAAATATAAGCATAATCTATTTATAATCTAGTGTGCAAAACATGCCTAGAAGTTCTAATACAATTCTTTCAAAGTAATGTTCAACTTGCAACATCGGTATCGAAATGGATGTAGCTAGAAGATTTAAAACTTATGGGAGAATACATTAAACCATTTCGTCTACATGAAGTAGAGAAAAATATAAGAAGTTCTAATACAATTCTTTCAAAATAAAAATAGGATGCTATGGCATCTCCTAGTTCTTAAACAAGTCCATTTTCCAATGAAAATTACACATTTTGGCTATTTTAATTCTTGAATAGGATTGAACAACAAGGATGACACATGAGACTTAGTAATCGCTGGATGCCCATGTCCGTCTCCTTCGTTGTACATGAACTGTGACATCCTAGGTATGTTCGTAACACAGTCGATAAACTCCCTTGGAACCTGAGAATCCATACAAGCTAGTTCTTTGTTAACTTTCTTCCACGTCTCCATCATTAAACTTTTGATATGCATTCTAGCTTCTTCTTCCGTTGCACCACTCTCATGCATGTAACACTGGATTGATTTTGAAATATCCCCTCGTGCCATTTCCTCCTAAAAGGAATAAGACAGTGTTTAAGTTATCTCCATTTTATTAGCATGAGAAACCTTTTAGTTTAAAATAAGTTTTTTTTAATGAAAACTTTAATATAATTCTTAAATTGGATATGACAAGAAGTGTTCTATATAAAGGACATACCGAAGATGTACCCAAGTCATCAGCAAGTCTAAAGACTATCGATGAATACCGAATTAGATTGTTAGTTCTTTCCATGCATTGTAAGATTTCTTCAATTGAACTAAATGATAGTAAACATCTAACATGCATGAGTAAAACCCAACCACCAATTGATACACTAGCATTATCCAAGTATTCTTGGAGTGTTGGTGTATATCCATTGTGGTACCATTTTGCTTCCAATAACCACGTCTTGAATAATTCCATCCACTGCAAAATAATAAATCGTGATTAGCATTAAACTGCAATATAAAAATTATCTGGAATTATATTTTTGAGTCGCAATTAAGTAATTACTGTATTCTTTAGATATGGAAGGACAAAAAATCCTCTTTCTGTCAATGTGTTATATGTGATCTCATTTATCGTGTTGTAGTATCCAAGGAAACAGATCTTCATGTAGTCTGGAAGGTCATTGACCGCGTTGATGTCCCACCTATGCAATTGAAATACAGTAATTCCTTTTGTTAAGAGTTATGAAAGATGTAATTACAATAAAAGTAGGAATGTACATTAGCACTAACCTTTCAACGGCATTAGCCAACAGTTCAAGTTCATCCAATGTACCATACAAATCATAAACATCATCCAGTGTAGTAAGCATGCAGTTGATCCTTGCTAGTGTTCTCCTTCCATGACTAAACTGAGGTAGGTATTGAAAACCAAGCGCCCACAAAAAATGCTCTACCAATCGATCTCTAGTAAAACTCAACTTCTCGCCCCATCTTATGTTCTTCCACCACCTATCAAAATAATTAAGTATAAGCTCTTTGTGTGCAATTGACTTGATGATTGTAATAAGCATACATATATGTTTCATGTTTTGCCTGCATATATACTCAAACCCAAATGGATGAATAATGCCTAACGTATTGAGAAATTAGAACATAGTTTGGACATGTATTACAAAGAAAAAAAATTGATATATACCTTGATGTGTGTTTTAGATCTTCAAGATATATAGCTTGGAGCATATCAAAATCCAACTTTGAGAGTTCAACCAATGTGAGATCCCTATCACTTCTATTCTCATAATGATGAATAAACCATTTCGCCTCTACCCTGGGTACTCTCCAGTGCAACGGAATGTCCAAAGAATGACTTACTAAAGCCGATACGCCTTCATTAATATTCTTAAGGTTTTCTTTGAGATATTTGGTTGTAAACTCGTTTGCATCATCTAGAATGCTTTCATCCTCGAATGAATGATACGAAGCCTCATACAAGTTGAGTACGCTTACCATATCCTCGAGTATGTATGGCTCAAGATTTTGAGTCTTGTTCTTAAAGTCACGAAATATCTCTAAATATAAAAAAATTTAAATCACCAAAAGTTATAAGCTTTTTTTAGTATTATAAGTTGAACTCTATTCTTGCAAACTCTTT
Organism: Artemisia argyi; assembly: GCA_030686995.1. Taxonomy (NCBI): domain Eukaryota; kingdom Viridiplantae; phylum Streptophyta; class Magnoliopsida; order Asterales; family Asteraceae; genus Artemisia; species Artemisia argyi. Next base: position 187,583,198 of record CM060684.1, read on the forward strand.
GTCTGAACGAACTATTCATGCAAAATGAATATATGAATATTATTTCTCTCCTAAGAAATTGTCAACATATAAAAACACAAATAAAAAAATTATATAAAATAAGAATTTATATCTTTAGTTACTTTTTTAATATTACATATTTTCCTACCTACTATTGTCGTCTATATAAAATTAAAACACAATTTAAGATAAATAAAAATAATAATTAAACTATGCCACTATTGTAGTTTTAGGGGGTGCTTGGTGAGGGGGTTAAAGGGGTGGGGAATGGGTAAGGAATTCAAAAGGGCCCACATTACTCAAATAATGGTGCTTGGTTAGGGGAGTGCAAAGGTATTGATTACCCACTACGGGGTAATCAAGCATTATAGAGTAAATTGTGAGGTAAGGTATTGATTACCTACCTCATCATTCCTTTGCATTCCCTTTCCTTTTCCATTTACCTTTCCCTTTCATCAAGTATGTAAATCTGAAGTTGATAATTTCGAAAGATATTGAATAGAAATTATAGACAATAAATTTGGAACTCAGAAAGTGTATAAAGTAACTTAAACAATGTAGCTATTATTCTATACAACACCATGTAATGTTTTTATCGAATTAAATTTGTACCTTGAGGAACTTGATAACCATGTTGCCTCAGTAGTCGAAAGCCAAGTGCTTTAAGGTTTAAATCCATACCTTCCCACTTTTCTTGAGTGATATAAAAAGTTTGGTAAATCGTCTCTAAAACATCACCTATTTCTTCATCAAAATGATACGCTATTCCAAGTCTTTGCAAATCGTCAACTAGCTTCAGGGTACTCAACGCATTTCGATCTTTACGTATCATCTTCTTGACAGCGTCCTTCAAAGTGTCTGCTCTTGCTGCATAATGTTCTCCCTGTATAGATCATATATTTTTTGAATATGAGACAATTATTTAAGACATATATAAAAATTGATACATTATATACATGGATAATGGCAATCAGACACATACCACATATTTACTAGAGAGTGATTGAACATGATCATATGACCACAATGTTGGATCATAATTTCCTGATCGCCTAACAACGGGTGGTTCAACTGCAGTGAATGGCATTGATGTGGATTGAGATGAATATAATGGCTTGCGAAGTTTTAAATCACGACTTTTAATTAGAGAATTATTGGAAAAGACCATTGAACTGATGGATAAACACATTGAAGCCATTGGAATAGAGAAAGTTAGAATTTGGTTGATGGGTTTCTTAAGTTATGTATCTCCTGTGTGTTTGTGATTGTCTATATATAGCAAAAAAGCAATGTTCGTATCAAATGTTTAACATCTGCATTTACTACTTATTAGAGTAATAATAATTAATGTATACTTGTCCTCTAATTTGCATTATTTTTTAAAGATTAACAAGAGATAATTACGAACTCGGGAAAGAGAAAGTAAGAATTTGGTCTATGGGTCTTCTTAAGTCATGTGTCTCTCATGTGTTTGCGGTTTTCTGTATAGCAAAAAGAATTATATACTGATTAAATCACATGTTTCACATAGTTAGGAATATGGTTCTAAAAACCGCGTTATGGCGGCGCCAATATGTGACGCGTGACCTCCATGTTACGAAATAGATCAAGGCGTCAACTTTAGGAGTGACGTGAGATGAGGAGGGAAAATGCGCGATAAGGTGCGCGTGCTAAGGCGTTAGGCGTGGCGGGTTTTTTTTATTCAACTCCGATAAAAAAAATTAAATGAAGAATATAACATGTAAGAATAGTTTATTAACTTTATTTATTATGTACAACACTTTTTGTAAATTCGATATATGTGAAATACATTAATATATTCATATTTTTTGATGCTTTATGCTACGTCTTAAAAACGCAAAAGCTTCGCCTTGACCGCTAATACATGAGGCTTGGTCAAGTTGCCATATCACGTCTTGCTATTTATAACTTTGGTTAGGAAGCATGAATTTATACTTTCATTAGAGTAATTACTATTGTATATTATACTCTAATTTGTATATATTTTAAAGTTAATGTAGCAAAAGATAATTATGAACCCGGAAAGGAGAAAGTTAGAATTTGGTTAATGGGGCTTCTTAAGTCATGTGTCTCTTATGTGTTTCTGATTATCTATATATAGCAAAAAGAATTATATACGAACCGTATCACATGTTTCATTTAGTTAGGCTGCATGCATTTACTATTTAATCAGTTTCTCTTTTTATATTTGATAATGCAAAACTAATTTGAAACAACTTAAAATGGAAATATGAACATTAGATTATTAGAATTTTGTTAACAATATATATATTACCTAACTCGAAATTAAAATAGATGAGACATATTGACACTTGTGAAAGCATACCAGACACTTTGGTGAGTGGCAACTTAACATCACGGGTTATTTGTCATTTTGGTGGTTATGCATGCATGGGTTCCGTAATTGTGTTATATTAGTCATTTTCGTTATTTTTTTTATTTTTATTTTATTTTTTTTGTTAAAGGTTTTGTTACATGTGTTCTCCATGCACATTTTAGGAGCAATTGATTAATATGTATTTTCTTTCTGTTTGCATTTTTTTAACATTAATTAGAACTAATAATTATTATAAATAAATGCAAATTCTGATATTGGAGACCAATATTTCGTTTTTTATTATGCATTAACATGTTCCCAATACGAACATATTAATAAAACCTAAATTTTAATAGCTTTGTAAATTTTGATAGCTTAATTTGTGAGGGTTATGAACCTATGACGTTAGGTGAATAACTTGTTAGCATTATAGTAAAGTCATATTTGGGAATTGCAATACCATTTTTTTACGTGTCAAATTTTTTTTAAAGATAATGGTACTAGTTTCATACACGGTTTTGTATCCAATGTTTTAAAAACCGGTTCGACCCGGACGGTTCACTCGGTTGAACCGAGAACCGAAGAGATGACCGGGCCAATGTGAGCCGGGTTTCCACTAAAACTCGAACCGGATTAAACCGCCGGCTTTTTGTCAACCCGGGTCAAATCGCCGGACGGAAACCGGCCGGTTCAGCATATATCAAAGGAAAAAAGAGTGATGCAACATCAGATGCTGTAATTAGAAAAGTTCAATATTACACTTCCTAATCTTTTTAAAGATCGATCGAACGGAGTTTCAATCTCTTGTATGTTGATTTGATGAGGATCTATCATTGTGGGGATGATGAGTCGTGATGAAAACGAAGATCCGTTGTGTGGGATGAAAACGAAGATCTGTCTGGGTGGGATCTTAGTTTTGTGAGTTATTGTGTTGTTAAACTAAAGGAGATGGGAAAAGAGAAATCATTCAACAATTGTTCTTTGAATAATGAGTGATGACAAACAGTCAAAGCATGAAGTAATGTAGGGTATGTTTTGCACTAGTAAGAGCTGGAGCGGGTTGCTGGAGCTTTTTTTTACATGCTTCTTCAACTAGCATTCCATTTGGCAGCTTATTTTTTTTTCATACTCCTTCAAGTTATGTCAGTCAAATAAGACTTATTTTAAATTGTAGCTTATTTTTCTAAAAAAAATAAACTCATGCTATGACAAGCTCTTAGTTTGTACTTTGTACTTTTTACTTTGTATACGGAGTAATATTCTTTACAGTGGTCATTTAAAGGGACTATTCTTTTAATATACGAAATAAAGACATGACTGAATTTGATAAATATAAAAAACAATTGATGTTAGTTTGTTAGTATGCATATACATATTTAATGAGGTACATCTTTCTTTATGGGCCTGTTTTGCAGGAGCTTTTTGAGGAGCTGTTAGATTTTTGTTATAAAAATAATTTATTTTAAAATAAGTAGTTTTGTTTGGATACATTAACTTCAAGCTTTTATTTCAAACAAATAGCTCCTAAAATAAAATCTAATTTATGAAGCTTTTTAAATATCTTAGAACTGTTTAAATTGTAAATTATTTATATACCCTCCAAACATTTGTTTACAATTATAAATATGTCCTTTTATGTCATTTTAAATCTTATAATCTATACTACATGTAATGCATGAAGCACCCTTTCTCCAAAAATTTTAGATTTACAAGAAATAATGTATGGTTTATTAGCCTTGTTATGTGTGTTTGGTTTTATTTTCTGAATTGCTTGTCTTTGTGGTATTGCTTGTTATATTTATCTTTTTGTTTATTAATATAGGAATATGACGTAAAGGTTCATGTCTGAAGCATATTGCATTACTTTCAATTTATTAAAGATAGATTAAATGAAAACCGTCGTACACTGTTTCGGTCAACATGCTTTGGTGCATGGTTGGATTTAAATGACATTAAGAACGATGAGAGTCTTATATGCTTCAAAAGCAAATTAAGTTTGATGATGACCACTATGATTTGCCACTAATCTATGATATTAATGGACATCATCTCCATTTTGGACGCCATCAATTTCCCCTGATAAGTGGTTTTAAATTTGGATTGCCTAGTTTCCATAAGTTTAGAAGTGGTGCTATCGTATTCGTGACCGTGTATTTCCTCAAAAGGTATGTGAGAATTTAAAAAGCATAGATCTTCTATGTTTGCTTGAGGATGAAGTGCTTTTTCCCAAAATATCTGATGAAGACGCTGTCTGAGTTTGCCTTTTATTATCGCTTCAGGTCATATTTATGGGGCGTGACCTGTTATCTGTGGTGGATGATACATATCTTATGATGGTTGAGTACTTTAATGACTGGAATGACATTCCTTGGGGGGAACTCATTTGGAGACACTTGTACGATGCCATTCGAAATATCAACTCAACTTAGAAGGTGGAATATTCGTTGGCTGGATTTGTTTTATGTTTCAAGGTTAGAATTATTACACAAATTCTTTTAATAAATTAGTTAGTATCTTCAAATTATAAGTATGGCTAACATTTGTTTTTAACTTGAATTATTTATTATTATTATCATTATTATTTTCGGATTTTAGATTCTGCTACACAGGGCAGGGCCGCCTTTGGTGGAGTAAGGACCTCAATGTTATCCCAAGAGCACTTTCATGGTCTAAGAATGTTCCTTTTCAAAACTGCGAGTATTTCAGGCAGCTTTTTCCTAAGGCAAGTGTTTATAGATAATATCTTTTATTTACGATAGAGAGCTATGTTATTTGACTATGAATGAGGTTAACGCTTATCCCACTTTTGTTTGTATTTTTGCTAGGCCAAAGAAACAAACAATGATCTACATCTGATGAGAGATGAGGCTGATTCAGAATAGTACACAGGAGGCATTAGGTTATTTAACTAGTATGCACCTAGACCCGCACCTGTTGCCCATGGAAAGGTTGGATCAAATTTCTCACTATGTGTTATGTTTAGGGTAATTATAGTAGTTGGTGGATAATGGCATTATCAAATACAAATGCATGCATGTGAGTTGTGTTGTGGGTTTTGGGCAGCAAACCTGGAAAGGGGAGGGGTAAATAATTTTTGAATCGTTTTCTTGTATTCCATGTGTCGTTGAGCTTAATTGCACTAGTGGGGCTCCGGTTTGGCTTTTTGAGCAAAAATGCGTAGAATACGATTTTAGGTGTGTTTTTATAAAAATAATGTATAAACTATATTATCAACTTAGAATGTATTTATTTGACTTAAACCATAACTAATTTGGCGTCGGTATGCATGCGGCCTCGTTTTCAGAGAAGAGAGATAACTTGTCATTTTTGAGTTAAATTAGTCTATAAATGTTAGAAAATAATACTTTAAATTTTTTGATAAAAATCAATAGTCTGGAAAATTATCGTTTGTCACAGACAAGGTTTGGGCTCATTTGGACGAAGTTTGTGAAAGAAAAAAGACAGAAGTTCGGATTTGTTACCGACATGCGTAACGCTGTCACGGAAAGTGTATAGAAAGTCAAGTTTTGAGATTTTTTCTGACTAACTGGTGAATAAAGGATACCATCACATCCAAAATGTGATGCCCATTATGACTAAAGCCTGACACAATCATAAGTTACACCTAATGGCCATCACACTCTTCGCTCAAATTATTATTTTTTATTTTAGCCCGAACTTCTTCATATGAACTCGAATTTGGGTGATTCAAAAAGCCACAAGACTGGAACAATAAGATCTACAACCTTATAAATTCAAGCTGACCCCATCACATAGCCAACACAACAAACCCTTAATAAAATAGAACCCTCGTAACATTATTTTTCTACACCCTAAATCCTAAGGCCGATTATAAGGTTTAAGTAGGTGCTTTTCAAAAAACTTTAAGAGTCTTATTCATTCCATAAGCATCTTTTAATTGAATGGGTTGTCTATTGATTTCTATCTTGATTATGTCTTTAATTCTTATTGTTCATTAGGATTGTTTTTCATTAATTATGATTGGCTAATTCATCATGTGTTTATTTAGGATTACATGAAACATTTTAGTGGTAATTATACTTATTATTTTCTTGATTGGTGAATGAGATTACTTATTAAAACCTAAACAGGAACTACTTTGCTAGATTGTTAACCAAAAGTAACTAATTAGACATCAAACTAAGAACCACATAAAACCTAGTTTAACCATTTTATGTGCAACCATTGCGACGATAAGGCTGGTTTGATTGTTAGATTAATAAATACATTGTATATTTATTGCATGCTTGATAGTTATTTTGTGCACATTGCGACCGTAGAGCTGGGTCACATAGGCTGTCTTGCAAAGGTTGTAGCTCACCCCTACATGACTGGAATTAGGAATATTGACCATTAATTAAGGCATTTCAATTCAATAGGTATAGTTAGATCGCTAGTGAGGAGCAGTGCATCCTAGGTAAATACGTTTTTTTCTCTTATTATCTCTTGTTTTATTTAATTTTCATTTTTTAATTTAAGTTAAGAACCAAAACCCTCAAAACCATTGATTTTACTTGATTTCAATTAAACCAATAAAATACCAAAAAAAAAATCTCTTTTTTCCCTTAGGTCACTTGCATTTGCTTTTCGAGGCTACTCAATATTCTCCTAAAGAACGATTAATCTCCTGGACTTGCCTATCATTCACTACAACGGTTAGGTACATTTCTTATCATGTTCTAAAGTTTGGTTTACAATCGATACATCAGTCAATGGTTAAATTCAAATATGTCGATGTTTAAAACAATGGACTCCCGTCTCACTGCTTGGGTTCAATTCACAGTAAGCATAGTTTATGTTATGATTACCTTAACAATACCCTTAAATATCATTTTTCTAATCTTCAAGTAAACATAGCGAGACTTAAGCATGAGAGAAGATAAACAACTTCGAAATCACTTATGTTGTTGCACTTTGCCACTGCTGATGACTTTGCTTGCTTCCCGATGGAGCTTGCTCGCGAAGGATGCATACGGAAGATGTTGTTATTGTTGTTTCAACTCCCGACACAAATAGATAAGGAATCAAGGGCATGAAACATACTTCATTCACCAGAGAAAACTTACATATACAATTTTTTGTAACTGATTTCTCATATAAACATACCATGGTTTCACTCTAGTTGCTTGATGAGTGTGTAAATACTCATCATTTTTATCGTATTTGAACTGCCAAAACATCCAAAAACACCCAAATACGCATCAAAATACACAAATTATCCCAAAAGTGTGTTTTATATGTTTTAGATGCAAAATGTTTAAAAACAAATGAAAAACGAACAAAGTTTGCACAATTGGCAGTTTCAGTCCCTCAAGTTTCAAATATTGACAAAACTAGTCCCTGGAAGTTTAAAACGAAAGAAAAGTCAACCCAAGGAATAGAAAAGTCAAAAGTTATGAAAAAATGATCCTTGGGTAAAAAGTTTAAGAAAATTACACATTTGGTCCCTCAAAATCCAAAATTGGCATAAATGGTCCCTAGAGTTTCAAATATTTACAGATTTGGTCCCTGGTGGGGTATTTTTGAAAGGAAAATCATTTTTTGTCCATGGAAAATAAAAATGTATCAAAAATAGTCCTTGGAATGAAAGATTGGTGAAATTTCATGTTTAGTCCCCGAGGTTTGGAAATTTACACATTTAGTCCCCGGGAATTCCAAAAAAGGAAAAATTGCAAATGTAGTTCTTGGATTATGGAAAATGGAATTTTTGGTCCTTGTGAGTACTATGGAAAATTACATATTCAGCCCTTGCAGTTTTCTAAATTACAAAAATGGTCCTTGTGTTTTTAGTTATAAATCAAACGGACCCTTTTCTTATTACAATCCAACACCAAACCAAATCCATGCCTGACCCAATCCACCTTATATCTCCCACCTTGGCCCAGTCCACCTCTCAGCCCACTCCACAAAAAAATAACACACCCCGTCCTTATTACTCCCTCAGTTTGACCCGGTCAAACCCAACTCCACATCACCCCTACCTCCCTACACCCTTCAACACAGCAAACACAATCATCACACCCCACTCTCACCCTCTGCTACACTCTTCCCTCCCCCTTGCATCCCACTCCAAACATAACCCTCTAAAAACCCACTCCCTGGCTTCAATAATTCAAAGAAAACGCCAAGGAGAATTTTGGCGCCAAGATTTAAACGGCCAAGATTAAAAGTTGTGATCCAATTGTTCAAAGTGAGTGCTGGGAAATGTCCAAAGGAAGTCAGAAACCCTAATGGGAGCTATATAAGTGAAGAGAAGCAGTGGAGTTAGTAGTTAGATTTTTAGTATAATTTTAGTTGTATTTCAAGTATTGTAATTTGTATTCTCCAATCAAACTTAGCATTGTAATTTGTTCTCCTTTGATTAATATAAGTCTTTAGTTCAAATTATTCCAGTTTCAATTCAAGTTTCAGTTCATTCAAAAACACAAAAATAATAAAGAAAAAAAAAAGAAAAAAAAGAAAAAAAAAAAGAGGAAGAAGCTTGGAGCAAGGGTACTTATGGATGAATATGGTTTGTAGTACCTCAGGTGAGGTGTTAGGTTGGTTCACAGTCCATGGTTCATTGTTTCTTAGTCTAACACCATTTGTAAGTCATAACTTTATAATTATATTTATTGGTTCTTATTATTATTTCTGTTGTAATTGTGTTCATTTAGGTTTAATTATGCTCCTAGTTTATGTTTTAAATAAAAAGATTGTAGGTTAAAGGATAAAATCAATAATTGCAGTATTACCTAGAAGTTAAGGGGGTGTTTGGATTAATCTGTGTTACTATGTTGTTGTTGGTGTAACAGGTTAATCTTTGTTTGTTCATCATTATCAGGGTTAGGATAGTTCATTTTGATCAATTACTTGGTTCCTTTTATTGCAAAAGTCAAAATTCCATATGAATTCCCACAACAGTTAACTGATTTGGTTTTTGGATGCCATGATCACTAATCTTAGCTCATAACTTGTTATATTATCATAATTTAGTTTCATTATAGCATAATATTACATATTAAGCTTATTAGAAGCAGTAGAAAGTCACATAAGTCAACATAACAAGTTTCATCAAAAAGTCAATCTTGCATATCTAAGATTTTCTCAAAAGTTCAAGTAATTTATTAGAATTTTGTGTTTGGAGTTAAGACTTGAATCTTGTTCCTAATCCTAGCCTACCACCTCAAATTTAGTATCCCACCTTCATTGTATTTTTGTGATTTTATCTGTGGGCCCCACAACCCTCAAAAGAGGGCTGCAGGGCAAACCTCTGCTCTGCACATCAGACACCACAGTCACCACCACCACTTTGGTGGTGGTTTGTGGCCACCACAGTGGTCCCCACAACAAGGTTTTGGGTTCTCCCAACCCCCCTCCTACCTGGCTACCCCATTTAACCATTAGTTTGACCCCTAGGACTTTGGACCCCACTTGAATTAACCCCATTAGTTTGTCCCCATTCTAAGGGCAGTTTCAAAATAAAAGTGCTTAATTTGTGCTTATCAGCTTATTGGTGTTTAATCGTTGTTGTTTCTGGCTTAATTGAGTGTGTTAAACTTATTTGTACCTGATTTATCCATAGTGGGACCCACACAAGCTCATTTGAGCCCATTTGCCCAAACAGTCAACAAAAGTCAACTGAATAAGCAAAGGGGGTGCAAAGTGCTTATTTTTCATTTATAAAAAAGTTGTTTTCATTAAAAGTAGTTTTTTTTTGGTATTAATCAAGTTTGTAAAAGAAAAATCCAAAAAAGTCAAGTTTAAAATAAGTGATAGTTTCTATTTAATTCAATCTAATTTTAATTTTCATTTTTAGATTTTTATTAAGTACCTAGTGTTTTTTTATTTTTATTAAATACCTTATATAGTAAAGTAATTTTAATAAATTTTTCAGATTTTTATTTTGTCATTTAGTATTTATTAGATTTAATTTTAGTTTTCTTGTTTATTAATTAATATTAAGTAATAAATCTCATATTTAGTTTTTATAAAGTAAAACTTAGTTTTTATATTTTTCCTAGCTCTAATATAGTATAATACATTTTAAGAAAATATAATTTTGAATTCTACTGTTCATTTTCCATTTTTCTTATTTAATTTGTTTAAATTAGAATTAAAGTAATTAAAAGGTAAATAATTAGTGGATTAATCTTAAAACTTAATTTTTAGAGTTTTTATAATTTTGTAGGATTCCTGTGATCGTTAAGTAATTTTCTAAATTTTATCTTAATTTTCTAAGTTAATTTAGTATTAGTATTTATTAAAAGTAGTTTAATTAGTTAAATTAAGTTAAATAGTTTTTAATTAATAACAAAACTACAAAAAGACAAAAATGTTTATTTTTATTTTTTATACTTTCTTCAAGTTCTAATTTAGGTTTAGAAAATATTTTTGTTAATTTTTAGTTTAATTTAAATCATTTGTCATTTTTAGTTAATTTAAATTAGGTTTTAATTTAGATTTTAAATAGTTTAATTAATTAAATAATATTTAAATAGTATTTTAATCATTTTTATAATTTCATTTTCATTTTTAATTTTAAGTTTTAAAAAGTGTCAAAAGCACCCCCTGTAGTTTGATAAATACCAAAATCCCACTTTTTCAGTCCGATTGCGTAAATCTGAATTGTGAATATGTGCATATATCTTATATCTGATTTTTGTGAATATTATATCTGTGTATCAATACCAAAATAACTGTAGCAAAATCAATTCCATATCATCTGGGCTACTGTCCTCAGTCTCACTCACTCATAAACGATTTCCAAAGCACCATTTCAATCTCGCTGGGACTTTAACGACCCGGGAAAACACTACACTATCCACGAAGTATTGGCTTGATTAGTTTGACTTTTACGGTTGACCATTCACAAGTGGTTGACTAATAAAAGTTGACTAGTTCGGAGTCAATCAATTTTTGGCGCCGCTGCCGGGGAGGTTGTTGCGTGTTTTATAAAATCGTTTTAAGTTAAGTGGTTTTCAAAACCCTCCCTGTACAAATTTCACACAAATTTGTAAAAAGTTTTTGTAAAAACATAACAAATCAAAAACGTTCATTAACACTTTTCCTAAAGTGTTAACAACACAAAAAAAAAATCAAAAACAAACAAAACATATCGTTACGTTTTCTATATCGCGTTTCTTTAAGGTAATTCTTAAAGAGATACGATTTTGGTAAACGAATCGATACCAAAAATATTGTCCAAAAGTTTTTAACCCATACACAAAAACCCAAAAACATTCGTCTTTTCTTGTGAATAATAAACTACATTAAAACAAACCGTCGCAAACCAAGGCAGAACACCTACCAACTGGGGGTGTGGACATAATAAGTTCCCAAACCAAAGATTTAAAACTTGCCTTTGTATCCTTGTGAGTGGTGTACCTTTCTTAAAGAAGCCATTCACTTGCGATTATTGGTTTAAGTTCACTGTTGATTTGCCTCGATCTTGTTTTGTTGAAATTTTGTGTTAGTGCATGCGCACTCGTTCACAATCGAAACGAAATCGTCAACTTAAAAACGTAACTGAGTTACGTCCTATTGTTGAGGATCCAGTTCCGAGAATGGACGGTAATCCCAATGACCCACCCATCATAGATGATGCAGCTCCTGATCTCCGAACGATGGAGGAGTTGTGTCAACCCACAATGCTCGGAAGAGGGGGCCCCATTGCCCCTCTTAACATTGCTGCCACTAATTTTGGACTTAAACATCACATGATTCAACAAGTCCAGAATTTGTGTCAATTTCATGGCTTACCTGGTGATGATGCAAACAAGCATCTTGATAAATTTCTTACCATCACCCAAAGCATGAAGCAGAATGGTGTCTCCGATGATGCCCTTCGTCTGTCTCTTTTCCCCTATTCTCTCACCCATCATGCCACTGCATGGTTTGATCGACTTCCTAAGAACTCGATTCACACTTTCAAAGAAATGGTGACAAAATTTTTAGCCAAATACTGTAACACCTAAAATCTGAAAGCAAGTGAAATGACCAAAATGCCCCTACATGTTTAAAAATTTATTTAAAAGCTTATTAAAGTACCAAATAAATCCTAAACTCCTAACAATGCATAAGTTATGATACCAAATATTTTTAACAATTTCATTTAATATTTATACAAGTGGAAAATTACCAAAATACTCCTCATAGGGCCGAATGACTTAATATGTGTTATATTTTGATTTAAATTAATTTTAAAAGATATATATGAGATAATTAAGGAAGGTAATCACCATAAATATTTGGGCTATCATAAATCACGAAATTTCCTGGTCCTCCCTCCCCCATATCACGGCATTCTTTTATTTTAGTCAAACCATATCATTTTTTTCCACCCAAAACCCTAAAACCGATTTAATTCACACACAAACAATTCTCACAGCCCCCATTCGACTCTCCCATCACTCTCAAGCATTTTTATGTGAGTTATCATCACCCTAAGAAGCTAAGAAAAATCCCATTCGAATTGTTGAAGCCCCATCCGATCATGACCTTGCTTTTCTTTGTGTCGAGCCCTAAAACAAGGTAAATTCGTTTATGATTTGTTCGACCTCCAAAAATTCGTTTCTTATTTTTCTGATACTCCTTACATGTAATAAGACCCACGAAAATTGGTTTCAAGGTTTCTAGGCCTTTGGTGAAGTCGTGACGATTTTTGGAGTGTTTTGGCCAATCGAGTATACATCCGATCGAACTGCTGATTCCACACGTTCCAAAAGTGATTTGGTATTTTTCTCAGGTCCTTTATACCTTATAGACATCAAATAAAATGTTTGGTTCGATCCATGCATGTTCTACATCATTTTCGGGAATTAAAACCCTAAGGACGTGTATAATTGTAAAAGATACATTCCGATCCATAATAATTCCTAATAAAATTTATACACACTTATTATGATGTATATTGATCTGTAAAAATTTTGGAAAAATTATCTTGGCTTAAATCATGGTATTTCGAAATTATTTTTGTTTGTATAAATCGTATATAAAAAGAAAGAAGAAAATAAAAGTCGTGTGCCCTAGGGTTTTGGTTTAGGGCTGGAAATGGTGTTAAATAATGATATTAATGATGAGATGATGATTGAGAATTGATTAGAAGGATTAGGGTTTCTAAAACCTATGTTTTTGGTTTATACGTTTTGGCTAAAAAGGTTTTGGGTGAGTTTTGTGAACTTTAAAACTAAAGGGTTATTTTAGAAACTTATTCTGGGCTGTATACTGTTCGACAAAAATATAAGATGAGGGTGTTAAGTGTAATTTTTGCATATAAATGGATTAAAATGTATTTTAAACCTAATTAGGGTTTGTTTTGAAAATAATTAAAAGAGAGGGACTAAACATGTAATTTTCAGAAACTTGGAGCTGTTTTGAGTAATTTAATATATTCAAGGGGTTTTGTGCAAATTTGGTAATTTAATGGTTTAATATGTAATTATTGATAATTAAAGTTTGAAATTGTAAATTAAAGGGTTAAATATGTAACTTTAATGACTTGAGGGACTTAATGTGTAAATTATGAATATTTGAGGATTCATTCGAATAATTTAATAAAATAAGTGCTCATTATGTAAAATGGATAAGTTAAGGGTTTAATGTGTAACTTTGAATACTAAAAGGTTTAAAGTGTAATTTTGGAAAGTAAAGGGGTTAAAATGTAAAGTTATGAAACACTAAGGACCAAATGTGTAAATATGTTAAAAGATACTTTGATTCCATTAATAATGATTCAACTTTCTAATTATGGAAACTTTCTAAAAGTGGAAACTTACTATTTATGGAAACCTGCTAAAAGTGGAAAGTCACTTTAAATGGAAAGTTACTAAAACTGGAAAGCCGACTAAAATGAGAAATCTGAATTGAATAAGTTATTAATAACAAGCCGACCATTATTTCGTGTAGATTCGCTGAAGAAGGAATTTTGCTTTCGACCTTTATGTTTCTGTCATGTGTGCACTTGCGGTTTAAGGTACAGATATTCTAACCTTTCTCAAAAGGTTTCTCATGATCTCTTTCATATTCTGATCCGTTAGTTCCCGAATTGATGCCATTGCTATGATCCCCTTTACTTGAACTTTCTATGTTAATCCCACTTGATATGACCTCCGTTATGAAACCATGCTATGAAAACCTTTTAATTATGCCATGGAAATGTTTTGAGAAGAACCGATTTGAAAAGATGTTTATAAATGATGCTAAAATTCTTTTTAAAAAGAAAGGTTATTTAACTTTCATGAACCCTATATTTAGAAAGACCATTTTTATGAAAACTATTTTAAAAGATTATTTAAATTGGATTTTTAATAGAAACTTTTGAAACGGACTTTTGAACTGAACCATGAATTGATTTTTGAATATGAACCTTGACCTGATAAACTCTGATTGGACCTTGAATACTATTTCTGATATGAACCCTTTGTTATGAACTGCTATTATGAACCTTTGATATGATTCTGAGATACACCTTTGCTATATGACCTTTTGTATGATATGAGACCTAACTCTTAGTTTGATACCCGAGCCATTTCTGTTTTTCCCTACCTATGGAGGTACCATAGGCGTGTCTGTGATGCACCACTGGCATGACTAGTGTGTGGCCCTAGTGATTTGGCTACACCGTCCCCTTTCTGTTATATGATATGCGCGCTTTATGATATGATTTTTTATGGCCACTATGATTTTCTGCGGGGGCGTATGGATGCATCCTAGATCTGTTCTGTTTAGTGGATTTAACTATGATTATGATTATGATTATGATATATGTCTGGTGACTGGTACTGTGTGCTATACATGCCTTTCACAATTTCTGGGAGTTCGCTACTCCACCCATTTGAAGAATGAGGACACCCCTCATATTATCTGATTATCTGCGAGGACTCCCCTCTATATGATTATGAAGAATTATGGTATTGACGGCTTATATGATATGATATGTTTCTGGGCTCGTCGTAGATGACTATCCTTTCTTCTTTCTATTCTATTACTCTTTTATCTATTCCTTATTCTATTTCCCCAATGCACTATATTTCAGTTCTGTTTAATTATCATTGCTTTGTATATGTATCTGTTCACTGGGCTTTTTAAGCTCAGCCGCATTTCCTTTTCCTGCGGCAGGTTTTAGTAGGAAGCTGGGTTATGGGAAGAGAGTGTGACTGGACTTAGAAGACTATGCTTTGGACTAGAGACGATTAGATGAAGTTTCATTTCATTAGACATAGTATTTATTTATTGTTTTGTAACCTTGTAGTTTCAGATTTTCAATTGTAACCCTGGATTTCTTTGTATGTATGAATCATATGCTTGTGTTTGTTCTGATATGTCACTGTAATGTAATACTTCTACCCTTATCGGGTTGGGGTGTTACAAATACTTTCCACCATCCATGGTTTCCAAGTTACGAAATGACATTAGTAACTTTCGTCAGCATCCCGAGGAGTCTCTATTTGAGGCATGGGAACGCTATAAGCTCTCAATTGATCGGTGTCCTAACCATAACATGTTACTCGTTACCCAAATAGATACTTTCTATAATGGGTTGACCTTGAGACACCGTGATATTCTAAATGCTGCTGCTGGTGGGACCTTTATGAAAAGGCGCCCCGAAGAGTGCTATGATCTCATTGAGAACATGACTGTCCATCATAATTTCTGGGATTCCTCAGCTAAGAGGGAAGAGTCATGTAAGTCTGTCACTCCAACATCTTCTGAAATAGCGATCCTCACTAAAAAGATGGATGATTTCGCTACGGCTATGTTGAGGATGAACCAAAGCATCCAAAATCAACAAGTCCAAACTCAACAAGCTAAAGCCGTTAGTCAAAGTTGTGAAACTTGTGGAGGTCCACATGCTTATTCCAAGTGTCCGGCCACTAGTGGTTACTCTCATGAGGACGTATATGCTGCTCAAGGTTCCTATAACTCGGGAGGTAATAACTACCAACCGCAAGGGGACCGCAATCTTTTAAGCTATCGTTCTAACAATTTCCTTGGACCTCCCGGATTCAATCAAAACCCTAATGTCCCAAACCGTACCAGAACCAAAATCAAAATCGAACAAACCAAGGTTACCAAAACCAAGGAAATGTCAATCAAACCCAAAACCAAGGTTTCCATCATAACCAAAACCAAGGTTTCCAAAATCATGGAAACTACAATCGAAACCAAGGTCAAAACAACTATCAGGGAAACAATTCTCATGGAAATGGCAACCAACATCAAGGGAATTTTCAAAACCACGGTTCTAATCATAATAACCGGGGTCAAAATTTTCCCAATCAAAATCAAGCCATCACTACAACTACTCAGAATTACCCTAACCAAGCTCCTCCCAACAATATTCAAGCAATTGTTCCAACGGGTCCTTCACATGAGGAGTTGTTGAGACAATTCATGAAATCTCAGGAGGAGATGAATAGGGTGATGATAACTCAGATCGCTGACCTTGTTAAGAAGTCTTTAAATGATCGACCCTCGGGCTCAGGTAATACTTTACCTAGCAACACGATCGCTAATCCGAGGGGCGATGTTAAAGCGATCACAACGAGAAGTGGTGTTTCCTATGATGGACCCAAAGCTCCTACTACCTCTTCTTCTCTTCCCAAAGTAGTAGAGAATGAGCCTGAGGTAACAAAGGACATGGTGCAATTTACTAGTACACGAAGTACCGTACATGTCCATCCTCAGGTTGAACCAGAAACCGTACCAGAACCAGGAGTTGTGTTTGAACCACCAAAAACTCCTGAAGAGCACCCTAAATCCAAACCTTCACTACCATATCCATCTCGGTTACAAGACCAAAAGCTCCGCGAAAAAGCGAATCACCAAGTGGAAAAGTTCTTTCAAATTTTCCGAGATATTCATTTTGATATCAGCTTCACGGATGCCCTCCTTTTGATGCCTAAATTCGCATCGACAATCAAAAATCTGTTGAACAATAAAGAGAAGCTATTTGAAATGGCACGAACTCCACTCAATGAGAACTGCTCTGCGGTTCTTTTGAAACAGCTTCCCGAGAAGCTAGGAGATCCGGGAAAATTTCTTATTCCATGTGTTTTCCCCGGAATGGTTGAGTGCTTCGCCTTGGCCGATCTAGTTGCAAGCATCAACTTGATGCATTATTCCATATGGAAAAAGCTTTCTCTTCCGGAACTCACCACCACCTGCATGACTCTTGAGCTTGCAGACCGCTCAACATCTCATCCCCTCGACATTGTCGAGGATGTATTTGTAAAGGTGGGGAACTTCCACTTTCCGGCAGATTTTGTGGTTGTCGATTTCGATGCTGACCCACGAGTTCCTCTCATTCTTGGGAAAGGGTTCTTAAGGACGGGTCGTGCGTTAATCGATGTACACGAACAGGAAATAACTCTTCGTTTTGGTAATGATGCAGTAACGTTTAACCTCAATCAAACTTCGAGGTACTCCTATAATTGTGACGCTGAAACGGTTAACCGAATTGATGTCATTGATGTTGCGTCTGAGGAGTACTCTCAAGAACTTCTTGGTTACTTACCGAGTGGCAGTCCCACTCCATCTACTGAGCCTATCATATCCGACTCTTCCCCTTCTCTCACTCCTTTTGAGGGAAGTGACTTCCTTTTGGAAGAGGTCGAGGCTTTTCTCACCCAAGATAGTTCAATTTCAGGTGAATTTGATGAGAACTATCTTGATCCTGAGGGGGATATTCTTTTGCTAGAAAAATTGTTAAACGAAGATCCATTTCCCCCTCTTCCTCCAAAAATACTTCATAAAGAGGAAGTCAAAAATGTTGAAATAACTAATGACTTGCCTGTGGTTGAACTTAAGGACTTGCCGCCTCACCTTGAGTATGCATTTCTGGAGGGTGATGATAAATTACCCGTCATAATAGCTAAAAACTTAAGTGATGAGGAAAAGGCTGCTCTCATAAAGGTTTTGAAGTCTCATAAACAAGCAATTGCTTGGCGTCTCTCCGACATCAAGGGCATTGACCCTGAATTCTGTACTCATAAAATTTTAATGGAGGACGACTTCAAACCTGCAGTCCAACAACAAAGAAGGGTGAATCCAAAAATTCATGAGGTTATCAAACAAGAAGTTTTAAAACTTCTTGACGCCGGATTAATTTACCCTATCTCGGACAGTCCTTGGGTTAGCCTAATACATTGTGTTCCAAAAAAGGGTGGCATTACTGTTGTCACAAATGAGGAAAATGAGTTGATTCCAACTCGATTGGTTACGGGATGGCGTGTCTGTATTGACTATCGCAAGTTAAATGACGCCGCCCACAAAGATCATTTTCCTCTGCCCTTTATGGATCAGATGCTCGAGAGATTAGCGGGGAATGAGTACTATTGCTTCCTCGATGGTTTCTCGGGTCACTTTCAGATTCCCATTGATCCGCAAGATCAGGAAAAGACCACTTTCACGTGCCCCTATGGAACTTTTGCTTATAAACGTATGCCATTTGGTTTATGTAATGCTCCGGGTACGTTTCAACGATGTATGATGTCCATATTTTCCGACATGATCGGGAAAACTATGGAGGTCTTCATGGACGATTTTTCGGTCATTGGGGATTCGTTTCAATCATGTCTCTCCCATTTAGACAACATGCTCAAACATTGTGAAGACACAAAGTTATGTCTAAATTGGGAGAAGAGTCACTTTATGGTCAAAGAGGGCATTGTCCTCGGCCATAAGATCTCAAAGAATGGGATTGAGGTTGACAAAGCCAAAATCGATGTCATTGCAAAATTACCTCATCCCACTACCGTCAAAGGAATTAGGAGCTTTTTGGGTCATGCCGGTTTTTACCGTAGGTTTATTCAAGATTTTTCTAAGATCGCCCAGCCTATGACCCATCTCCTCGAAAAGGATGCTCCTTTTATCTTCTCACCTGAGTGCGTAGAAGCTTTTGAAACTCTAAAGAAAAAGCTTACTGAGGCACCTATTCTTGTTGCCCCCGATTGGGACTTGCCCTTTGAACTTATGTGTGATGCTAGCGATTATGCTATAGGGGCAGTCTTGGAGCAACGCAAGTCTAAACACTTTCAGCCTATACACTATGCAAGCAAAACAATGACTGAGGCTCAAAGTCATTACACCACCACTGAAAAAGAATTATTAGCTGTGGTGTATGCCTTTGAGAAATTTCGGTCATATTTGATCTTGACCAAAATCATAGTGTATACGGATCACTCGGCTTTGAAGTACCTTTTTGCAAAACAAGATGCAAAGCCGAGACTACTTCGTTGGGTTCTCCTCCTGCAAGAATTTGATATCATTATTCGTGATAAAAAAGGAGCTGAGAACCTAGCTGCTGATCATCTCTCCCGTTTGGAAAACCCCCATCAAGATGTCTCCGAAAAAAGGGAAATTAATGAAACCTTCCCCCTTGAGACACTTAATGCGGTTGCCTTTCGTGGAGATTCTGTTACCCCATGGTTTGCCGATTTTGCAAACTACCTTGCGGGTAACTTCATTGTGAAAGGGATGTCGTCCCAACAAAAGAACAAGTTCCTTAAAGATGTGAAACATTATTTCTGGGACGACCCCTACTTGTTCAAAATATGTGCGGATCACGTCATCCGGCGGTGCGTATATGGTCAAGAAGCCACTGAAATTCTTAAGGCTTGCCATGCTGGTCCCACGGGGGGCCACCACAATCCAAATTACACCGCCAAAAAGGTGTTTGATTCCGGTTTCTTTTGGCCCTCGATTTACAAGGATGCCCAAGAATTAGTCAAATCCTGTGACGCGTGTCAACGTCACGGGAATATTTCACAAAAGAATGAAATGCCACAAAATGCAATACAAGTTTGTGAAATATTTGACGTATGGGGCATTGACTTTATTGGGCCATTTCCGCCATCTCATGGAAATAAGTACATACTCGTGGCTGTTGACTATTTGTCAAAATGGGTCGAAGCAAAAGCTTTACCCACTAATGATGCCCGAGTAGTCGTGAAATTTTTGAAAGCTCTCTTTGCTCGATTTGGAACTCCACGTGCTATAATTAGTGATCGTGGTACGCATTTCTGCAATGACAAATTCGATAAAGTCATGCAAAAGTATGGTGTAACTCACCGTCTTTCTACTGCGTACCACCCTCAAACAAGTGGACAAGTAGAAGTTTCCAATCGAGGCATCAAGAGAATATTGGAAAGAACCGTTGGGGAAAATCGTGCATCTTGGTCGGATAAATTAGATGATGCACTTTGGGCTTTCCGTACGGCTTACAAAACACCCATTGGGTGTACGCCATATAAACTTGTGTACGGGAAAGCGTGCCATCTTCCGGTCGAGCTTGAGCATAAAGCCTATTGGGCTCTCAAGCATGCAAATTTTGACCTCAAAACTGCGGGTGATCATTGGAAAGTTCAACTCAATGAATTAAATGAACTTCGTGATCAAGCTTACGAGAACTCTTTGATCTACAAGGAAAAGACAAAGAAGATACATGACTCCAAAATCAAAAACCGCGTTTTCAATGTTGGTGATCGAGTCCTTCTTTTTCAACTCTAGACTCAAGATCTTCTCGGGAAAGCTCAAAACCCGATGGACTGGTCCATTCACTATCGTTAAGGTTTATCCTTATGGCACCGTCGAGTTATCTCAAAATGACGGCCCCAATTTCAAAGTGAATGGACATCGTTTGAAACATTACTTTGGAGAGGACATACCATCCATGGTTGTCCCGGATCTCCAAACTTTCCCCAAGGACAAATGAATTCGGGGATCGAGTCAAGCTAGTGACTCGGTGAACAAAAATTAGCAACATATATGGGTTTTCACCCGTATTTCTGACTTCTTTCTACTTTCTACCACCCTAGTGTGGGGGAATGGCCAACCCCCCGCTATTTGAAATGTATATATCTCAAAAGAAAAAAAAAACAAAAAAAATGTGATTGTATGTACAGTTAAATAAAGTGAAAAATACAAAACAAAATTCCACAGTTAGCTTCGAATATTATCTTTTTACGTTCATAGATTCGCCATAATAGCCGGGACTTTGAATATTGAGGACAATATTCATTTCTAAGTGTGGGGGGGGGGGGGGGGAAATTCTAGCGAATTTTATCGCTAAATACTTTCAAGTACCCCCATTTTGGCCCAAATTTTTCAAAAATTTTTCACTTTATTTCAAAATGTTTGTGGTAATCAGTCCGCCGTGTCTAAATGACAAAAGGGATTGGCTAATCCAGGAGCAAACGGCTCTTGGTAAAGATATCTCAAATCCGTTTACGGCTTGCAATTTGCCCAAAATTGTATGGTTCCTCAACTCCCCGAAAACAAATGAGTTGGCTAGCCCGCAAGATTATGGCTTATGGTAAAGGCCGTGAAAAGACCATAATTGGTAATCAGCTCACCAAGATGTTGACTATTCCATCAAGAGTTGGCTAGTCCAGAAGCAAACGGCTTTTGGTAAAGACTAATCAAATCTGTTGACAGCTGGTGGTTTGCTCAAAATCACACGGTTATCAGGTGTGCCACAGTTCTTACACCTGGCTACTCCAGAAGTGATGGCTTTTGGTAAAGAGTTTAAAATCCATCAAGTTTTTTCTCAAAATATTGCTAGGGACTAGCAATAGTTTAGTGTGGGGGATTGATGAATGTGTAAATACTCATCATTTTTATCGTATCTGAACTGACAAAACATCCAAAAACACCCAAATACGCATCAAAATACACAAATTATCCCAAAAGTGTGTTTTATATGTTTTAGATGCAAAATGTTTAAAAAAAATGAAAAACGAACAAAGTTTGCACAATTGGCAGTTTCAGTCCCTCAAGTTTCAAATATTGACAAAACTAGTCCCTGGAAGTTTAAAACGAAAGAAAAGTCAACCCAAGGCATAGAAAAGTCAAAAGTTATGAAAAAATGATCCTTGGGTAAAAAGTTTCAGAAAATTACACATTTGGTCCCTCAAAATCCAAAATTGGCATAAATAGTCCCTGGAGTTTCAAATATTGACAGATTTGGTCCCTGGTGGGGTATTTTTGAAAGGAAAATCATTTTTTGTCCATGGTAAATAAAAATGTATCAAAAATAGTCCTTGGAATGAAAGATTGGTGAAATTTCATGTTTAGTCCCCGAGGTTTGGAAATTTACACATTTAGTCCCCGGGAATTCCAAAAAAGGAAAAATTGCAAATGTAGTTCTTGGATTATGGAAAATGGCATTTTTGGTCCTTGTGAGTACTATGGAAAATTACATATTCAACCCTTGCAGTTTTCTAAATTACAAAAATGGTCCTTGTGTTTTTAGTTATAAATCAAACGGACCCTTTTCTTATTACAATCCAACACCAAACCAAATCCATGCCTGACCCAATCCACCTTATATCTCCCACCTTGGCCCAGTCCACCTCTCAGCCCACTCCACAAAAAAATAACACACCCCGTCCTTATTACTCCCTCAGTTTGACCCGGTCAAACCCAACTCCACATCACCCCCTACCTCCCTACACCCTTCAACACAGCAAACACAATCATCACACCCCACTCTCACCCTCTGCTACACTCTTCCCTCCCCCTTGCATCCCACTCCAAACACAACCCTCTAAAAACCCACTCCCTGGCTTCAATAATTCAAAGAAAACGCCAAGGAGAATTTTGGCGCCAAGATTTAAACGGCCAAGATTAAAAGTTGTGATCCAATTGTTCAAAGTGAGTGCTGGGAAATGTCCAAAGGAAGTCAGAAACCCTAATGGGAGCTATATAAGTGAAGAGAAGCAGTGGAGTTAGTAGTTAGATTTTTAGTATAATTTTAGTTGTATTTCAAGTATTGTAATTTGTATTCTCCAATCAAACTTAGCATTGTAATCTGTTCTCCTTTGATTAATATAAGTTTTTAGCTCAAATTATTCCAGTTTCAATTCAAGTTTCAGTTCATTCAAAAACACAAAAATAATAAAGAAAAAAAAAAAAAAAAAAAAAAAAAAAAAAAAAAGGAAGAAGCTTGGAGCAAGGGTACTTATGGATGAATATGGTTTGTAGTACCTCAGGTGAGGTGTTAGGTTGGTTCACAGTCCATGGTTCATTGTTTCTTAGTCTAACACCATTTGTAAGTCATAACTTTATAATTATATTTATTGGTTCTTATTATTATTTCTGTTGTAATTGTGTTCATTTAGGTTTAATTATGCTCCTAGTTTATGTTTTAAATAAAAAGATTGTAGGTTAAAGGATAAAATCAATAATTGCAGTATTACCTAGAAGTTAAGGGGGTGTTTGGATTAATCTGTGTTACTATTTTGTTGTTGGTGTAACAGGTTAATCTTTGTTTGTTCATCATTATCAGGGTTAGGATAGTTCATTTTGATCAATTACTTGGTTCCTTTTATTGCAAAAGTCAAAATTCCATATGAATTCCCACAACAGTTAACTGATTTGGTTTTTGGATGCCATGATCACTAATCTTAGCTCATAACTTGTTATATTATCATAATTTAGTTTCATTATAGCATAATATTACATATTAAGCTTATTAGAAGCAGTAGAAAGTCACATAAGTCAACATAACAAGTTTCATCAAAAAGTCAATCTTGCATATCTCAGATTTTCTCAAAAGTTCAAGTAATTTATTAGAATTTTGTGTTTGGAGTTAAGACTTGAATCTTGTTCCTAATCCTAGCCTACCACCTCAAATTTAGTATCCCACCTTCATTGTATTTTTGTGATTTTATCTGTGGGCCCCACAACCCTCAAAAGAGGGCTGCAGGGCAAACCTCTGCTCTGCACATCAGACACCACAGTCACCACCACCACTTTGGTGGTGGTTTGTGGCCACCACAGTGGTCCCCACACCAAGGTTTTGGGTTCTCCCAACCCCCCTCCTACCTGGCTACCCCATTTGACCATTAGTTTGACCCCTAGGACTGTGGACCCCACTTGAATTAAGCCCATTAGTTTGCCCCATTCTAAGGGCAGTTTCAAAATAAAAGTGCTTAATTTGTGCTTATCAGCTTATTGGTGTTCACTCCTTGTTGTTTCTAGCTTAATTGAGTGTGTTAAACTTATTTGTATCTGATTTATCCATAGTGGGACCCACACAAGCTCATTTGAGCCCATTTGCCCAAACAGTCAACAAAAGTCAACTGAATAAGCAAAGGGGGTGCAAAGTGCTTATTTTTCATTTATAAAAAGTTTGTTTTCATTAAAAGTAGTTTTTTTTAGGTATTAATCAAGTTTGTAAAAGAAAAATCCAAAAAAGTCAAGTTTAAAATAAGTGATAGTTTCTATTTAATTTAATCTAATTTTAATTTTCATTTTTAGATTTTAATTCAGTACCTAGTGTTTTTATATTTTTATTAAATACCTTATATAGTAAAGTAATTTTAATAAATTTTTCAGATTTTTATTTTGTAATTTAGTATTTATTAGATTTAATTTTAATTTTCTTGTTTATTAATTAATATTAAGTAATAAATCTCATGTTTAGTTTTTATAAAGTAAAACTTAGTTTTTATATTTTTCCTAGCTCTAATATAGTATAATAGATTTTTAGAAAATATAATTTTGAATTCTACTGTTAATTTTCCATTTTTCTTATTTAATTTGTTTAAATTAGAATTAAAGTAATTAAAAGGTAAATAATTCGTGGATTAATCTTAAAACTTAATTTTTAGAGTTTTTATAATTTTGTAGGATTCCTGTGATGGTTAAGTAATTTTATAAATTTTATTTTAATTTTCTAAGTTAATTTAGTATTAGTATTAATTAAAAGTAGTTTAATTAGTTAAATTAAGTTAAATAGTTTTTAATTAATAACAAAACTACAAAAAGACAAAAATATTTATTTTTATTTTTTATACTTTCTTCAAATTCTAATTTAGGTTTATAAAATATTTTTGTTAATTTTTAGTTTAATTTAAATCATTTGTCATTTTTAGTTAATTTAAATTAGGTTTTAATTTAGATTTTAAATAGTTTAATTAATTAAATAATATTTAAATAGTATTTTAATCATTTTTATAATTTCATTTTCATTTTTAATTTTAAGTTTTAAAAAGTGTCAAAAGCACCCCCTATAGTTTGATAAATACCAAAATCCCACTTTTTCAGTCCGATTGCGTAAATCTGAATTGTGAATACTTGCATATATTTGATATCTGATTTTTGTGAATATTATATCTGTGTATCAATACCAAAATAACTGTAGCAAAATCAATTCCATATCATCTGGGCTACTGTCCTCAGTCTCACTCACTCATAAATGATTTCCAAAGCACCATTTCAATCTCGCTGGGACTTTAACGACCCGGGGAAACACTACACTATCCACGGAGTATTGGCTTGATTAGTTTGACTTTTACAGTTGACTATTCACAAGTGGTTGACTAATAAAAGTTGACTAGTTCGGAGTCAATCATTGCTCCAATTTGTGTTTCAGGATATAGCTAAAGTTTGTTGCCTATTTTTATTTGTGATTCACAAAAGTTAAAGTTTCTTTGACTATCTATATTTCCATCGAGAAATTATAAAACCAAATAACTTGACTCCATTTTAAATTTATAATGCCAAACATAATTGATAATTATAAATTACTCACATATGATTTTGAGATCTTGCATATTACCGGTTTCTAGAAGAAAATATCTCTCAGTTAAGTATGCTTTTTTACGATTAAGTGTATATTTCTTTTCTTTTTTTCTTTTTTTTTTAATTTTTTTTATAGAAAGTATTCCCCAGTTTACACAAAAGTAATAAATTTTTTTTGAAACATAAATGTTGGAAGAAATGCTTTACTTTTAATGTTTTTTTTACTTATTTTTTTTTCAAATATCAAACTTAAGAATACTATTAAGTTATTTTGAATTATCATATTTTATTATCTTTGGTTAATGTTTGAAAGTATGTTTTAAAGGTGTTTATAACAAAGTATTCCAATTAGATCTAAATTTGATGTACGTTTAATATGCCGGTTTTATATAAAGGCTATGTTTGGCAAAAGTAGCTGTGAGCAGTAGCATTGAGCAGTAGCAGTGAGCAGTAGCTGTGAGCTGTGAGTAGTAGCCAAAAAAGCTCACAGCTTCATAAAAAAGCATTGGGAAAATGAGCTTTCCTAAAAAATAGAAAAACTCACAGCTCTCATGCCAAACAAACACCAAAAATAAAAAAGCTCATTCTCACCGCTCATTCCCCCAAAAAGCTCCGCGCCAAACATAGCCAAAGTATTCCCAAATGCAATATACGGTTATAATGTTAGTCAATATACTTATTCATGTTAATCAATTCCAAAAAAGATATATGATTTGAGGGTACAATTTATGTTGAAAATCAAAAGAATCACTTTTTTGTTTGCTCCCATAACATTACTAAAGTTATCTATCATATTCGCTTTCAACATGAGTTGATCTCAATCTGTATATTCCAACCTTTAAATATTTTTTTGTCTACATTATCTTTTAATATCAAATTTCAAAACATTTTTTATAAGTATACTAAAATAAGGACATCTATTTCATTTTAGTATGAATATATATTTTTTTCTAATTTAGCATTATTCATCATTTTTGTTATCATTCATATTTAAAGTGTGAACCCTTTTTTTGGAATGAATAGTAAACTAAAGGCTTTGGTTTTTTCGTAATCTTGTGTTGTAATATTTATTTTATTGTTATTGTTATTGCGCATTTAAGGCAGAAAAATCAGTATTTTTATATAAAGATAGCATTGATCGCCATGATTGTTATCGGTCTCATATAAAGCATGAATAGCTTTTTGTGAATGGATACTCAACTAAGACTAAAGGCTTTATAGTCTTTTCATCATCTCATATTTTTTTCTTTATCTATAGTTTTTGTTATCGCGTATTTAATATTTTTATTTAGGTAACAAAAAAATTTCTAAATATGCTATTTAGTAGGTGTAATTAAGAATTTAAATATATTATAATATATCGTTAACCTTTTCAGTGATGCAATGAATCTTGCAAGGCTTCAAAGTTACGATATATTGTTAGAATTGGACATGAAGTGGAAACTAAAAAACTAAGCTCATTTTTTTTAAGTTACATAAAACTAACATTTGATTTTTAAGAGATTATAAAAGATCATTTTTATGAATTTTATGATAGGTATATAGTCTGTCAAACAAAACATATAATTTAACTTTTAAGTAGCTTATTAAAAAATAAGCTTAATCTACTTATAATTTAGTGTCCCAAACATGCTTTTAGTTTAGCTCAATGTAAATTATTGGAATAAGTTGACATAATATTCAAATTACAACATCCGTATCTAAATGGATATAGCTAGAAGATTTAAAACTAATGGACAATACATTAAACCATTTCGTCTACATGAAGTAGAGAAAAATATAACAAGTTCTAATACAATTCTTTCAAAGTAAAAATAGGGTGCTATGGCATCTCTTATAAGTTCTTAAATAGTCCATTTTCCAATGAAAATTACACATTTTAGCTATTCTATTTCTTGAATAGGATTGAACAACAAGGATGACACATGAGACTTAGTAATCGCTGGATGCCCATGTCCGTCTCCTTCGTTGTACATGAACTGTGACATCCTAGGTATGTTCGTAACACAGTCGATAAACTCCCTTGGAATCTGAGAATCCATACAAGCTAGTTCTTTGTTAACTTTCTTCCACGTCTCCATCATTAAACTTTTGATATGCATTCTAGCTTCTTCTTCCGTTGCACCACTCTCATGCATGTAACACTGGATTGATTTTGAAATATCCCCTCGTGCCATTTCCTCCTACAAGGAATAAGATAGTGTTTAAGTTATCTCCATTTAATTAGCATGAGAAACCTTTTAGTTTAAAATAAGTTTTTTTTAATGCAAATTTTAATATAATTCTTATTTTGGATATGACAAGAAGTGTTCTATATAAAGGACATACCGAAGATGTACCCAAGTCATCAGCAAGTCTAAAGATTATCGATGAATACCGAATTAGATTCTTAGTTCTTTCCATGCATTGTAAGATTTCTTCAATTGAACTAAATGATAGTAAACATCTAACATGCATGAGTAAAACCCAACCACCAATTGATACACTAGCATTATCCAAGTATTCTTGGAGTGTTGGTGTATATCCATTGTGGTACCATTTTGCTTCCAATAACCACGTCTTGAATAACTCTATCCACTGCAAAATAATGAAATCATGGTTAGCAATAAACTGCAATATAAAAATTACCTGGAATTATATTTTTGAGTCGCAATTAAAATTACTGTATTCTTTAGATATGGAAGGACAAAAAATCCTCTTTCTGTCAATGTGTTATATGTGATTTCATTTATCGTGTTGTAGTATCCAAGGAAACAGATCTTCATGTAGTCTGGAAGGTCATTGATCGCGTTGATGTCCCACCTATGCAATTGAAATACAGTAATTCCTTTTGTTAAGAGCTATGAAAGATGTAATGACAATAAAAGTTGGAATGTACATTAGCATTAACCTTTCAACGGCATTAGCCAACAGTTCAAGTTCATCCAATGTACCATACAAATCATAAACATCATCCAGTGTAGTAAGCATGCAGTTGATCCTTGCTAGTGTTCTCCTTCCATGACTAAACTGAGGTAGGTACTGAAAACCAAGCGCCCACAAAAAATGCTCTACCAATCGATCTCTAGTAAAACTCAACTTCTCGCCCCATCTTATGTTCTTCCACCACCTATCAAAATAATTAAATATAAGCTCTTTGTATGCAATTGACTTGATGATTGTAATAAGCATACATATATGTTTCATGTTTTGCCTGCATATTTACTCAAACCTAATGGATGAACAATGCCTAACATATTTAGAAATTAGAACATAGCTTGGAAACATATTATAAAGAAAAATTATGATACATACCTTGATGTGTGTTTTAAATCTTCAAGATATATAGCTTGGAGCATATCAAAATCCAACTTTGAGAGTTCAACCAATGTGAGATCCCTATCACTTCTATTCTCATAATGATGAATAAACCATTTAGCCTCTACCCTCGGTACTCTCCAGTGCAACGGAATGTCCAGAGAATGACTTACTAAAGCCGATATGCCTTCATTAACATTCTTAAGATTTTCTTTGAGATATTTGGTTGCAAACTCGTTTGCATCATCTATAATGCTTTCATCCTCGAATGAATGATACGAAGCCTCATACAAGTTAAGTACGCTTACCATATCCTCGAGTATGTATGGCTTAAGATTTTTTGTCTTGTTCTTAAAGTCGCGAAATATGTCTAAATATAAAAAAATTTAAATCACCAAAAGTTATTAGCTTTTATTAGTCTTATATCATGCAAACTTTTTGTCTAAACAAACTATTTGCAAAATGATTACATGAATATTGATTTCTATCCTAAGAAATTGTCAACATACAAAAACACAATTTAAAAAAAAAAAATTAAATACTGCGTAAGAGTTTATATCTTTAGTTGCTTTTTTTAATGTTACATATTTTCCTTCTTACTATTGTTGTCTACATAAAATTAAACACATTAAATTGTCAACATACAAAAGCACAATTTAAAAAAAAAAAAAAATTAAGAGTTTATATCTTTAGTTGCTTTTTTTAATATATAGTTTCCTTCTTAATATTGTTGTCTACATAAAATTAAACTCATTGAAAATAAATGAAAAATAATTAACTATGCCACCAATATATTGTAGTTTTAGCGAACTTTATAATATTCTTTAAGTTTGTAAAACTGAAGTAGATAATTATTTCGAAAGATATTGAATAAAAATTATAGTGAATTAATTGGAACTCAGAAAGTGTATAAAGTGACTTAAACAATGTAGCTATTAATCTATACTACACCATGTAATGTTTTTATTGAATTAAATTTGTACCTTGAGGAACTTGATAACCATGTTGTCTCAGTAGTCGAAAGCCAAGTGCTTTAAAGTTTAGATCCATACCTTCCCACTTTTCTTGAGTGATATAAAAAGTTTGGTAAATCGTCTCTAAAACATCACCTATTTCTTCCTCAAAATGATACGCTATTCCAAGTCTTTGCAAATCGTCAACTAGCTTCAGGGTACTCAACACATTTCGATCTTTACGTATCATCTTCTTGACAGCGTCCTTCAAAGTGTCTGCTCTTGCTGCATAATGTTCTCCCTGTATAGATTATATATTTTTTGAATATGAGACAATTATTTAAGACATATATAAAAATTGATACATTATATACATGGATAATGGCAATCAGACACATACCACATATTTACTAGAGAGTGATTGAACATGATCATATGACCACAATGTTGGATCATAATTTCCTGATCGCCTAACAACGGGTGGTTCAACTGCAGTGAATGGCATTGATGTGGATTGAGATGAATATAATGGCTTGCGAATTTTTAAATCACGACTTTTAATTAGAGAATTATTGGAAAAGACCATTGAACTGATGGATAAACACATTGAAGCCATTGGAATAGAGAAAGTTAGAATTTGGTTGATGGAGTTTCTTAAGTTATGTATCTCCTGTGTGTTTGCGATTGTCTATATATAGCAAAAAAGAAATGTTCGTATCACATGTTTCACATAGAAAGCATGCATTTACTACTTTATTAGAGTAATAATAATTAATGCATACTTATCCTCTAATTTTTATTACTTTTTAAAGATTAACAAGATATAATTACGAACTCGGGAAAGAGAAAGTTAGAATTTGGTTGATGGGACACTTTTTTTTTTTGGTAAAGGGATTTTCACCCGGTAAAATTTATTACTAAAAAAAACAGTCAAGTAAAATGAAATATGTCTGAAATACCATATTAACCTAAAGCAACCGTTTGAACAACGATTAAATCATTCATGACAGGCAATAAATGAACAACTAGTTACACACAACTAGAAAACCAAAAACAAAAATTAAACAAGCATAGACTAAGACACAACAACCTTTAAGCTAAACAAAGGAATAATAAGTTATCCAAGTCTAATGTCATGGATGACATCAGCCTTTAATTGGGCAGCAGATAGACCACAATCATCAAAGTAATCATCTTCATAATCATTGTAGTCACATGTACCATCTTTCAAATGCTCCAAAAGACTACTCTCGTTTCCTCCACCGCCAAAATAATTAGTGTCGTTAGGATATTCCATAACTTCATAATCGTCGCTATCAGAAACAACCACATTACCCCCCTTAGAGAATGGGACTTCTCAAGTCATGTGTCTCTTGCGTGTTTGCGCTTTTCTGTGTAGCAAAAAGAATTATATACCAACCATATCACATGTTTCACGTAGTTAGGAACATTGTTCTAAATGACGCCACCGCTAAAGCATGAGGCATGACCAACCATATCACATGTTTTACATAGTTAGGAAATAGACTAAGGCGTCAACTCTAGGCATGGAGTGAGATGAGATGGGAAAATGCACGATAAGGCGCGCTAAGACATTAGGCGTGGCAGGGTTTATTTTTTATTCAACTCTAGTGGAAAAAAATTAAATGAAGAATATTACATGTAAGGATAGTTTCTTAACCTTATTTATTATCTACAATGATTTTTGTAAACTCGATATATATAAAATATATTATTGCCACCTTATACTACGTCTTAAAAACACAAAGCTTCGCCCTGATGCTAAGACGTGAAGCTTGATCAGACTGACACGTTACGCCTCACGCTATTTATAACCTTAGTTAGGAATCATGAATTTACTATTTTATAGAGTAATACCTAATGTATATTTATACTCTTATTTGTAGTATATTTTAAAGTTAATGTAACAAAAGATAATTATGAACCCGGAAAAGGGAAAGTTAGACTTTGGTTGATGGGACTTCTTAAGTCATGTGCCTCTTGTGTGTTTCTGATTATATATATATATATATATATATATATATATATATATATATATATATATATATATATATATATATATATATATATATATATATATATATATATATATAATCTAGATCAAATAAGATCAATCTTAAAGTTATGAAAATGAGATCTAACCAAAATTTTAAAAATGACACTCTCCTTAAAGCAAAAATAAAAATTTTATTAATTATAACTAAAATTGTTAAAGTTTCGATGTTTTTCTTTTTAGAATTGACGATATCTAGGTGATACAATTTGATTCAACTGTAATGTGTATCAGGTTTTTGTATGTGTATTATTTTATTTAGTAGTTGATATATATTAGGTGTATCAGTTTATGTATAAAATATCAGTTTTTCTAAATTTTGATGTATCGAAATAAAAAATTTAATTATGTATCAGTATATCCAAATTTACGTATCAGTTGGTTATAGTTGATAAAATGTTAAATTGTACTAATATTTTTATTTTTGAGTATTATTGATAAAATGGTTATTTATAAATGTTTTTAATGATTGTTTCAACTAGATCTTATTTTTACAACTTTAAGTTTGATCTCACATTAACCCTCCCCTTTATATATATATATATATATATATATATATATATATATATATATATATACACTAGATTTCGAAGCCCGCCCGATGGGCTGGCATGACTTATAAATATTGTTGGCATATTTTTTTATAGTGAAAGAAGGGTGGTAAAAAATAGTTGAAAAGTTATTTAAAGAAAGGGTTGTAATCTTATGAATATTGTTGACATATTTTACTATACCGAAAGAAAGTGGGTAATGAAGTGTCCAACAAATAAATTAAACAACGGTTAGTGAAGTACGAACATCGTAACATATTATGCAGTGAATAAGGATTTCTCATCATGTTTTGAGGTTTTAAGCGCGTCAGCTATAGTTCTCGTGTTTGTTGTTTCAACACCTGCCATCAAACTTAAGAATGAAGAACATGCATAAGCATGCCTGACCCACTTCATAATAACTTATAATATTTGCTAATAACCTTAAAAAAATACAATAAAATATACTACAGTTTTATATTTAAGAATAAGCATACTTCTATCGCATTCATGGTTAGGAGGTCTTGGTGGTGTCTCTTGTGGATGATGCAATGGCACCTGAATACTTTTCTTTGTGGTAAAGGATAGTCTCTCGGGTTCTAAGTTACATCTTTTAGCCCTTTTTGAGGAACCTTTTCAAGGTTTCCCTCTTGTTGGCTGTATAGTTGGGCGTGTTTGGTGTATCTTTTCCAACTTTCTTTGTTTTATTGCTTCTACTAACACTCTTGTCCTCTACTCGCTTCTCAATACCTAAAGAGCCAAATGATATAAGACTAAACATAGTCTGAATAACATTTACGGGTGAACAAATAAGACGGACAGGCATCTCATATATTAAGCAGGGATACTCTATGAAAGATGCATCACTGTGATACCATCAGAAGTAAGATTGAGCGGCAATTCATTGGCCATCCGAATTTTAGATGTATGCATTTGCCATAACTTGTACTCCCTCCGTCCCAAAATATAAGTCAATTTTTTATTTTTCAAATTCTATTCTTTCCGACTTTGACCTTAATTATATTTTTTCGTATTACATAATTAAGGTCAAAGTTGGAATAAGAAGACTTTGAAAATGTCAAAATGGACTTATATTTTGGGACGGAGGGAGTAGTTCTTATACCTTATTCTACAGTTTCAACACCAATTCATATTTGGTACTAATTATATAGCTTATAAGGATTGAAATTAAATAGTAGTAGGAGGTTTGATCAGCTGTGATGGTGAACAAAGGTCAAAATATACATTATGTGGAAATTAGGTGAACTTCAGCTGATACAGTACCTGCGAAAAAAACACGTAAACGAAGTGTCCTTGCAGACTTTAGAATCACATAAGATTACATTCAGAATACAATTTTCATTATATGAAATACAATGTTGCACAAATATCTGTTACATATCACATATGAATAAATATGTGAACCAAACATTTAGCTTAATCATAACTTTTACATATACTAAAAAATTCTTACTACATATAATTAATTACTTCTGTTGCAACATAGATATCATATACATGCACTCCTAAATAATGGAACTTTTATTTGTCCATTACCCTATAGCTAACTTTATATTGTGACAATTACGTGTATTATAATGGCTGGGATTGGTTCATTGATTCTATGCAAATATAAGTTCTATATTCATGTGTTGGCAAATCATAATAGCAGCCTTTGGTTGGTACTTCACACTGTAGTCTCTTCCTGCTTAATAATAATAATAATAATAATAATAATAATAATAATAATAATAATAATAATAATAATAATAATAATAATAATATATTTTAAAAAAAATCTATAATTAGCTTTCAAGTATACCGTACCAAAACACCATTTCTAAGCCATATGTTCATACCTAACTGACTTCTGTATCCATTAATGAACTCCTTTAAACATATGAAATGGTTTGACTTCATAGTCCCAAAGTAACAAATACTCCGTATTAGACATCATTTGTGGGGATTATATGATGCAAGTTAGACATCATTTGTCGTCTCTTCCTGTTTAATGAAACCAAAGATTAATAAAAAATATATATATAAAATAAAATAAAAAAATATAAAAATCTACAATTAGCTTTCAATACCGTACCAAAGCACAATTTTTAAACCATGTGTTCATACCTATCTGACTTCCGTATCCATTAATGAACTCCTTTAAACATATGAAATAGTTTAACTTCTTAGTCCCAAAGTAACAAATATTAGACATCATTTGAAGCAAGTTAGACATCATTTAGATAATATGAAGCAACAAATAATGTAGTAGCATAATGCTTCAGACATAATATAAGCATGGTGCCCTTTTTTCTATATTAAATGCCCATAGTTATAACATATGTTAGTTGCATAAATGAAAAAATTGATTTGTATAAATCTGATATGCTAATGAAATTGTTGATCAATATGTTGATATTAATAAAGTTTCTATTAGTTCAAATAGTTTCTGAAGCTACATATATTTTACCACAGCATATCATACAACTTTTGGACAAATCAAGTTAAGCGCAACAATATAACTGATCAGACCTCTTCCATCATACAAATATACCAAATCAAGAATCCATGTTTAACAATTGAAAAAAAGCATTTAGTTGCACAAAGTTTGAATATATTTTGAAATAGAACATGTACATGATCAACAACTCCACTTTTGTTGTGTGATCTCATCTCTCAAGTTTGTGCTACAAACCTACCATCTGTTTGCGCATACTTGAAGCTTGCATTGAACCATCGCCTTACCCAATTTTTTTACATCGTCGCCAAAGACACTTGAGTACTGTTAACATTTCTTTGACTGATATGAGACAACCCACATAACCATTTGTAAAGTAGTCAAGTTTTTCATGACTCACTAAAAAAATGGTAATCAGGTATCCATAGTCCATACATAATGGCTTCACTAACTGCATAGAGCCATCTATCCATAATCCACCAACCAAACACCCCTCTAACATTCTGCCAACTCCTTATCATAACCACAAAATGGTATCTTCGAACTTAAACTCATCATGCTTAGTTGACTTCGCTATGAAGATACATATCTGGTATATATAAGTTACTAATTATGTTGGTTGACTGATGTTGAAATTTGTTGGTTTCTCATCGCCGTGAGGGTATGGGATCTGCAATTACAGGATTTTCTAAATATCAGACTTCAAGCATTTGAAAACTCTTTGAGCAACTTGTGGCCTTTTTTAGATTGTACATATTACAGACTACTTAATTATATAACTAAAAATTCTTCTATACTAACATAATAATTATCATTAGATCATCAATCCATACTGTAACTGAATTTATATACTAACATCACACTCATAATCTCTTTTTAAGTTGCAAGCATTTTGCTTTAGAAATTTTTATTGGATTTGTAGTTAAATAACAATCCATCCAAATCGATCCATTTGTCACTAAATAAATCAAAATTATCACCATTAATAATTGACAACAGAAGTGAAGTAGGTAATTAAGTATTACCTCTAGTTTCTCCGGTAGCTGAAGACTACTTGGAATTCGGTGGGAATCCACAAAGACAGCGTAGGAGGATCAGTATTCATTAAAACCATTTAAATAGAATGGAGAAAAAGGTGTTTGCATGAACCAACCCAAACTGATCTAGCGCCATTATGTTGAGCAACATGGTCTCTTCTGTTAAATGTTACGTATAAACATTAATAGGTAAATGTCTAGGATCGAACCCGAGACCTCGGGATTGCACACTTTACAAACAAGAATAATGTAAAATAAATATATATATATATATATATATATATATATATATATATATATATATATATATATATATATATATATATATATATATATATATATATATATATATATATATATATATATATATTAAATGTATCGAATATATATATTTATAACACTTAATGGACTAAACAGTCGTTAGTTGTTAAACGTATGGACTAACTATCGTTAAATAAGAAAGATATGGACTAGAGTGTAACTTGGGAGTCAAGAAGGATCTAGAAACCCCTTGGGGGTTCTATGGCCGGTCGAACAAGGGTGGGGGAAGCCCAACCCAAGTTTGTCTTGTCCTCCAAGTTTCACATAGTATATATACAAGGCCAAGGGTAAGACTTTCACATCTTTTGTGCACACACTCTAACCCTAAAACTTGTTTTCTTTCTTCTCTTTTCTTGGACGATCGTCCACCCCCCTCCAAGGGTTCTTTGGGTCGATTTTTCCAAGACAAAAACATTAGTGTTTTGTTTACTTGCAACAAACCTTTATTCGTTGGTAGTTTGTGTGTACAAGAACGAGGTAATTACTTACTTTAGTAATTATCAAGAGATCGATAAACAAAACGGTAAGGGGTTTATCATTGATCTAATTGTACAAGAATCAAGGTTTATTTGAAGTGCATCGGGTACGTTTACTATTTATGTTTTAGTTAATATTTATGAGTTATACTTGATCCTACGCTTCCGCAATATGTGTTATTTGATTGTCAAACTCTAACAGTGGCATCACGAGCCATGTATAACATGTAATTGATTACTAAAACGTAATAAAAACCGGATCTTTAATTGTTTTAGATACATGTTTTGTTTTGATCTAGGGTTTTTCTTTTTTTAAAAATTTCGAAACGCTAACCCTAATTTTGGGGGGGGGGGGGTCGATTTTCCCTTGAAACCCTAATTAGGGTTTTATGGTTTTCTTGATTATGTGTAATCACTAGAAACCCTAGGTCATTAACCGGTTAATTGAATGTATCTTGTGACCTAATTGCTAATTGTTAGGTTTTAATCCGTGACTTACATGCATGTTTGTCATGGATCTTGTTTTATTGTCACATGTTTAGATAGATCTTTAATTGGGGAAGACTCCAATATATATTAAAATCAATTTTATATGCTATGTGGTGTGTTTTTAGCTTTGGCCTACGCAATTGATTCGTCAATGTATGTTACTCACCTCCATCTAGAGGGGAAGGCCTTAGTTGATTACATGCATTATTATACCTAGAATTGATTTTATTAGGATCTTTTCTAATACGGATTGCATGTGGCTAATTGTTTCACTCATTATTATTGGTTGTTTTGATTTTCTTTGATACTTGTTTTATTGTTTTTTAGTTGGACTTGTTGTAAGCAATAAAAGGGTTGTTTTCATAAAGAAAATTAATACGGACTAATAATTGTGAAACCCTAAAGTGATAAAGTAAGAATCTTGCAAGGTCTTATTGCCAATCGTGGTCCAATTCGCACGGTAATCAGCTCCCAGGCGAGACTAGCAAAATTCAAACTTTATTACTATTTTGAGATTGAATCCATAAACTTTTGCTTGAATGATGTTTTGTGCAAATATGCTTTTAAAATTAAGTCTTTTAAGATGATATTCATAACCGTGATTTGAAGGCTTAGAAAAGAGCCTTAGAGTCTGCCTTGGTTATCACAATCTTGAATATGTCTTAAACGAATTACTTTTAAAATCATATATTGTAGAAAGTCATCTTAGGGTTTTGGCATAAACCTCAAGTAAAACTTTGTGTATTAATTTCAGGAATCGGACATAAAAAGTTTTTATGAAAACTTATGTTATAAAGATGAGTGCATGCATCTTTGTACATAATTTTGATTGACATATCAAAAATTAATACCCTTAATAATTTAAGTTACGTGCCATCTACCTATAAGAAACACTTGGAATTTTAATTTAGTAAACGTGAGACCTAGGCTAAATTACTATAACAAGGTAAAATTCTTTTAACGCGTGAGACCATAATTGTAATTTTACAGTTTCTAAGGTAGACGACTTAATTAAGTTGTGCGTGAGACCTAGAACTTAAGGCATGAGATGGGATAAAACATGCTTACAAAGGCAAATTGATGAATCAATTTGATGTAAATCCCATAATGATCTAGGAATTGGAAATCTTGTTTGCCAATTATTGTTCGACAGATTACTATCTTTTGTACTTTCACCACTAGCAGATCAACTGATGTGGTGAAACTATGTAAAGTTAGATCCTAGATTTTCAAGAAAATTAGTTGGTTATATGAATATAGCCTTGGGTATTTTATTTTCTTGAAGATATTGATTATCGAAAATACTAATATTTGAACTTTATCTGTAGATATGGCTCAACCCGATAACCAAACTGTGATTAATGCTTTCAAGAGTCATCTTGAGAGAGATAAACTGACTGGAAAGAATTTCAATGACTGGTACCGTTCGCTCAGAATTGTCTTGAGGGCGTCTGGTAAGATTGATTATGTGACCGAGGAATGCCCTGCTGAACCTGCTGCTACGGCAACACCAGAAGCAAAGGCAGAATGGAAGGTGACTAATGCTAAGTATAATGAGGTTGCTTGTTTAATGCTCACTAGCATGAGTGCTCAATTACAAAAGAAGTATGAGTACTCGTCTCCTAAGAATATGCTTGATAACCTCAGGAAATCTTATGAGAAGTCACCTGCAGTTGAATTGTATGATGAACTTGACAAGCTACACAACTGCAAGCATGGTGATGGTAAACCAGTAGCCGATTATGTGGATGAGATGAAAGATTCCTTTGATCAACTTCATAGAATTGGTTTTGGTTACCATGAGAATGTGCAAGTGCGCTTGATCAACAGATCCCTCAACAAGGATTTTGCTGGTTTTGTGCAGAACTTCAACATGCATTGCTCGGGGAAGACAGTCTCAGAATTACTCGCATTGCTTGTTGATTATGAGAAAAGTCTACCAGCCAAGGTCAAGACTCCTACCCCACAAGTGTTGGCAATTCATGGGAGGAGAATCCAGAAGAAATCACATGTGAACAAAGGCAAAGGTAAAGGTGATAAAGGCAAGCAGGTCATGGCCTATCAACCTCAACCCAAGATGAAACAACATCAGCCTAAGCAGAACAAGGTGAATCCGCCAAACAAGAAGGATCAGGCTTGTCACCATTGTCATGAAAAGGGCCATTGGAAGTGCAATTGCCCTCTCTACATTCATGACTTGCGACTCAAGAAGCAGGGGAATGATGCTGGTAACCCCAGCACATCAGGTGCGTTCTTTATGATTGAATTATTCACTCTTACTCCTAAATTGAATTCATGGGTATATGATACTGGATGTGGCATTCATATCTGCAATACCATGCAGGGGTTTAGAGTTGAGAGAAAGCTGGCCTATGGACAACAATTCTTGCACGTTGGTAACGGAGCGCATGCAGGAGTTGAAGCTATAGGAGTTTTTAATTTAGTGTTGCCTTCGGGCTTAGTACTATCTTTAAATAACTGTCATTATGCACCGTCAATTGTTAGAGGTGTAATTTCATTTTCATCTTTGTTGAACCAAGGTTTTCATCATACTATTTCAATCAATGGAATTTCGGTTTCTTTAAATAATGTTTTTTATTTTAATGCTATTGCTGTGAATGGTGTATTTGAAATTGATATGAATGATAATGATAATGCTTTTGTTACAAATAATTCAATGTATAGTATCAACAATAAGAGAATCAAGAAAGGTCTGGATTCGTCTTATCTTTGGCATTGTCGACTTGCTCACATTGGCAAAGATCGCATGAAAAAGCTGCAACATGATGGGCTTTTAGATAAGATCAATGATGAATCATTTGATAAATGCGAATCTTGCATTGCTGGGAAGATTACTAAGAAACCCTTTAAAAATAGGATTGAAATGGCTAATGATCTACTTGGTCTCATTCACACAGATGTGTGTGGACCACTTAGACATGTGTCAAGGAAGGGTGCTAGCTACTTCTTAACATTTACGGATGATTACAGCCGTTATGGTTATGTTTATTTACTTAAACATAAACATGAGGTGTTTGAAACATTCAAAGTGTTTAAAGTAGAAGTAGAGTTGCAACTTGGAAAGAAGATTAAAGCTCTTCGATCCGATAGAGGTGGTGAATACCTGAGTCAGGAGTTCATAGATTATCTAGCAAAGGAGGGAATTGTCCAGCACCTTACTTCTCCATACACTCCACAACAAAATGGTGTATCTGAAAGAAGGAATTGTACATTGCAAGACATGATACGATCCATGTTTAATCTAACAACTCTTCCTTTCTCGTTTTGGGATTATGCCTTAGAATCTGCGGTTCGCATTCTAAATATGGTTCCAACAAAGAAGGTTGATAAGACACCGTATGAGGTATGGACTGGAAAAGCTCCTAACCTGTCTTATTTAAAGGTCTGGGGTTGTGAGGCGTATGTTAAACGTGACTCAGCAGACAAACTCCAACAAAGATCTGTGAAGTGCATCTTCGTAGGATACCCTAAGGAAACTATGGGATACTACTTTTATTACCCACCTGAAAACAAAGTATTTGTTGCAAGGTATGGAGACTTCCTTGAAAGGGAGCTCATATCTCAAGAATTCAGTGGGAGAATATATGATCTGGAAGATGGTCAAGAAGATGTAGAACCTTCTGAAAACACTAACCAACTTCTGGTAGAACCTGAAAGTTTAGGTCCTCCACCTGAAGTTGAAGTGATTCCCATTCGTAGGTCAACAAGACCAGTAAAAGCTCCTACTCGTCTATGTCTTAATGTAGAGAGTGATGAGTATATACTGGGTGATCTTGATGAGCCTACAAGTTATAAAGCTGCCATGAATGGTCCTGAAAAGGCCAAATAGAAAGAAGCTATGGATGGGGAAATGCAATCCATGGAAGACAATGATGTCTGGGAAGAAGTAGACCTACCTCCGGGTGCCAAACTAGTTGGGAGTAAATGGCTCTACAAGAAAAAGACAGACATGGATGGCATTGTACACACCTATAAGGCGCGTTTTGTAGCTAAAGGCTATACACAAACTTTTGGTGTTGACTATGAGGAGACCTTTTCTCCTGTAGCTGACATAAGGGCAATTAGGATTCTTATA
Organism: Artemisia argyi; assembly: GCA_030686995.1. Lineage (NCBI taxonomy): Eukaryota > Viridiplantae > Streptophyta > Magnoliopsida > Asterales > Asteraceae > Artemisia > Artemisia argyi. Next base: position 187,624,796 of record CM060684.1, read on the forward strand.
GCCATAGCCGCTTACTATGACTATGAGATTTGGCAAATGGATGTAAAAACCGCCTTCTTAAATGGTCGCCTAGATGAAGACATCTATATGGCGCAGCCTGAGGGGTATGTAAATCCAGAATTTCCAAATCGTGTATGCAAGCTTAAAAGATCCATTTATGGATTGAAGCAAGCATCACGACAATGGAAAAAAAGATTTGATGGTGAAATTAAAAAGTATGGATTCACTAAAAATCTTGATGAGCCATGTGTATATCACAAAGTTAGTGGGAGTAATGTAATTTTCCTTATATTATATGTCGATGACATATTGATCATGGGGAACGACATTCCAAGTTTACAAAAGGTTAAGGAATATCTTGGAAGTTGTTTTTCTATGAAAGATTTAGGGGAAGCTGCATTTATTCTGGGAATCAAGATATATAGAGATAGATCTCAGCGATTAATTGGATTAAGTCAAAGTGCTTACATTGATAAAATACTGAAGAGATTCAGTATGCAAAATTCCAAGAAAGGATATTTGCCGATGCAAGAGCAACATGGCTTGAGCAACAAGGTTTGTGCTTCAACACCTGCAGAGGTGCAACGCATGAAAAGAGTCCCTTATGCTTCGGCTGTGGGATCTATTATGTATGCGGTGAAAAGTACAAGACCTGATGTAGCGTTTGCTCAGAATTTAACCAGTCGATATCAGCAAAATCCAGGTGTAGCTCACTGGACTGCTGTTAAAAATATTCTTAAGTACCTTAGGGCTACTAAGGATATGTTCTTGGTTTATGGGGGAAATCCATCGGCAGAACTTGATGTTACAGGTTACTGCGATGCTTCTTGGAAAGGTGATAAGGATGATACGAAGTCTCAGACGGGTTATGTCTTTGTCATTAATGGAGGAGCTGTGGATTGGAGGAGCAGAAAGCAGAGTGTACTAGCGATGTCTGCTACAGAAAGTGAGTATATAGCTGCTTCAGAAGCTGCAAAGGAAGATGTTTGGATTAGGAAGTTTGTCTCAGGGCTTGGAGTCATGCCTTCGATTCAAAGACCTATTAAAATGTATTGTGAAAATTCAGCTGCAATTACATTTGCCAATGAGCCTGGAATCATGAAAGGCACCAGACATTTCCCGATTAAGCATCACTATGTTCGAGAACAAGTCGAAATAGGTGAAATCGAAATGCTCAAAGTTCACACAGATGATAACTTGGCAGATCAATTAACAAAGCCTCTACCTGGCACTAAGCTTTACAAGCATGCTGAAGGTGTAGGACTTAGATTAGCTGAAAGTTTCATGCCCATTTGTGATTAGTGTTTGGATAAAGGATGTAATGTACAATTATTATTTTAATGGAATAAAATATGTTTTATGTTTATTTATCATTGTCTTAATAATATATCCTATATTTGCATGTTTAAAATCCATGAATAATTTATTATTCTAAATGTCCATTGTCGATTAATGATATGGGAATATCATTAAACTAAGACAAATTTGAGTATTGGTTTAGGATATACTTGAAAGTATATTGATGCGTAGTCATACCAATTTCACATGATATTCGATGAATTGAATATTGGACTTATCCCAATAATATGATTTAATATTTAATGTGAGAATCATATTTAAAGTTATCCTCAGACTTGAGATACCAGATAAGTGTCATGGATGTAGTGCATTTTTGTGAAGCAATCTACCGCTCACCGTAACAGGGAGTCATAAGGGTTGTTTTCAAAAGTGTTGCAAAGTTCATGGGTTATTCTTGTAGTCAAGAAAGAATTTATTTCTTCTGATTTGTTTAGAAGTTTAATACTGCTGGGCTCCTCGTAGGGTTGACAAAATGTTTGCATGGCCATGCCCAAAGTCTATCTGGAATACGTTCAGATGTTTTGGTAATTTTGTTCAACCATAAAGAAACGAGAAACAGAATTTTAATAAAGGAACTCACATCTTTATTAATGTGGTATTAGTAATGAAAGGATAATTATAATGATGAATCATTAAAGGTTTTTCCAGGAAACCTAGCTCGGATTGAACTAGGGGCATTGGAGTGTTGCAAGACGCTAACCAGTGTCATTTTACTATTAATGAATATACGAGTGGGAGCTGTTAAATGTTATGTATAAACATTAATAGGTAAATGTCTAGGATCGAACCCGAGACCTCGGGATTGCACACTTTACAAACAAGAATAATGTAAAATAAATATATATATATTAAATGTATCGAATATATATATTTATAACACTTAATAGACTAAACGGTCGTTAGTTGTTAAACGTATGGACTAACTATCGTTAAATAAGAAAGATATGGACTAGAGTGTAACTTGGGAGTCAAGAAGGATCTAGAAACCCCTTGGGGGTTCTATGGCCGGTCGAACAAGGGTGGGGGAAGCCCAACCCAAGTTTGTCTTGTCCTCCAAGTTTCACATAGTATATATACAAGGCCAAGGGTAAGACATTCACATCTTTTGTGCACACACTCTAACCCTAAAACTTGTTTTCTTTCTTCTCTTTTCTTGGCCGATCGTCCACCCCCCTCCAAGGGTTCTTTGGGTCGATTTTTCCAAGACAAAAACATTAGTGTTTTGTTTACTTGCAACAAACCTTTATTCGTTGGTAGTTTGTGTGTACAAGAATGAGGTAATTACTTACTTTAGTAATTATCAAGAGATCGATAAACAAAACGGTAAGGGGTTTATCATTGATCTAATTGTACAAGAATCAAGGTTTATTTGAAGTGCATCGGGTACGTTTACTATTTATGTTTTAGTTAATATTTATGTGTTATACTTGATCCTACGCTTCCGCAATATGTGTTATTTGATTGTCAAACTCTAACATCTTCGTCCTCCTCTCCTATGACCATTAACCTCCATAAAGCTATTAATAGCCAACTTATCCTAATCACTGCAAATGACAACATTAGAATAATTATCAAATCTCAATTAGAATGTATCCAAAAAAAATTTTACAAAAGAAATTAAAACACATACCCAATATCAAGTGTTGTAAGCTAAACAGCTTATTCAGCTCAAATGCCCCATTTGGTTCAACGCATTTCGCAAGTTCTTGGCATGGCTTACCTTAACTTTCATCACCTAACAGCCAAATGAGATGTCGGATGTCTAACTTAACAACTTGGACTCGATTCAAGACCCGTGTCATGAACATATGTCTTCTTAGAGATTGTTTACAACAGTAGGCGCAGAGAGACCACTAATTTCAATTGCTTATACATTCATTGTCAGTTTTCGAGTGACACCTCACCGCCAAGTGACCGAATCACAGAACCACCACTGCAAGACCCGAGTTTGCGACATTCCTCAAAAGTCAATCCTTTTACTAAACCATACAAAATCCACCGACAAAAAGGTCTCCTGCCCAGTAGCATCAATGGCAGTTGTTTGCCCCATAGTCGGAACTCTCAAAGACTAAATAATACATAAATAATTTCAATTTGTATATAATTAGAATAAATGCATTCAATCTCAAAAAACTGAACCATGGACGCTAACCTTATTCTTATGTCTTGCAATACATCCGTTTGCGCGTAATGTCACTACTACCCATAACAGAAAAAAAAATTAGTTCTAAATCTCTAATACACATCGAATAACTCGTGAAAAACATATGTAATACTATACTATTTTGGTCATAGTCAATACCTTGAGATGCCTTACTTGATCTCTCCATGCCATGTGTGGATTCATGATCTCTTCTGAGAAAAAAACAACTTAATTCACTGTATATTTGTATGAGTTTGTAATGTAATCGTAAATAGCAGGGAAATCGGTATATATGGGGAGTCTACTGATCTCAAATAGAGATAGAAAGAAAATAACTATCTAACTAAATGGCGTAGTAATTAGTAGGATACTGCTAGATATTCCAGGATATAACCGTGGTCTTTCTTTAAGCCCTTCAGCCTTTCATCATTCAAAAGTGGTTGCTCCACTGGGATTGTAATTAATTATTTCTGTCAAAGTGGTTGCCACAGCTCTGTAAACATCTTTACCATGGTCTTTCTTAAAGCCCTTCAGTCTTTCATCATTTTCATTGATCACTCTCTTCACAGATGGTAATACAGCCTTGAATAAAATTGCTAAGATATGACATAAAAAGCATTATATGGACGGTCCTGGATAATATTAGCTTAGAACAACCATATCAAAAATTGTACTTTCAACATCAACATTCAAACAATATTGTTTATTGGTTAGCTACTTATCTGATTAAAGGTTCGTAAATAGCTCTCTAATTTGAATGTAAACAAATAACATAGGTGACTGAAAGTTTTAAGTATCTGGTTTAGCAAAAGCATCAGTCAAGCTTTTTCATGAAGTTATACCAGATATCTTATAATTGGTTGTAAGCATATCTATTTGTAAACTCCAAACATATTTTGAAGAAAATACATCAGCAATGGACCACCTATTATAATTTCAAATTAGCTATTACCTTAAGCTTTTTCTCTGGTGGTTTCTAAGCCTCTTTCTCAGCTCTTTTTTTTTTTTTTTTTTTTTTTTTTTTTTTTTTTTTTTTTTTTTTGCTGCTGCCCTTTTTCTGCGAACTTCTTCTTGCTTTCTAAAGCCTTTTTCGCCTTTTGTAGTCTCTTCTTTCCTCTTTATCTTCTTCACATCAAAGTTACTTTCTTTCTAAAACACTCTTATGGTGACCCAAGTATTTCTTGCATTCTTTATATAGACTGTTATTTCAAATAAAAGCACATGAATATTAGGCATGTGATGCTAAAAATGCATTATCAAATGTTATAACACATGAAATATATTAATTTTCGAACAACAAAAAACTTGTATAATTTTTCATATTTTACCTCTTTCTTGTAGTAATAAGTTTCTATCACATATTGCAGCCTTTTTTTAGCAGCCTCAATTTGCTAGGGGACCGTCTTAGTCACTTGTATGGAATGTTTAATCTCCAGCTCCATATCGCAACTCTTTGCCTATCACTCCAACACCTTTAACATCTTCTTCTGGCTACTTGATTATGCACGTATTTCTCTCATGAGTGTCACCTTATTTTTCGCTCCAATCTACTACTTTAATATGCCACTCAATCTCCTTTATCTTCCGCCTATCTGCCATCACCGCTCTTTCAATTTCTTTCCATAAACCAAAAATTCGATAAGCTTAACACTCTCTAACTAAGATTGGAATTTTGTTTGGCAATTCACTCTTTTTGCTTTCACAACCATGTCATGGGTGAGAGGAACGTAACTTCGAGATGGGTCAAAAAAATGGGGAAAGGCATCATGATATTTGTTGTTTTCTTTGCATAAACCATGGACTCCAACCAACACCACCAAAACAAACTGTAAAATGAAAGATACCGAACAATGCCAGGTATAATAGCGTTATAGAAAGTAAAAAATGCATATAGACGACACCAAACAACTCTATGAAGCAACATAAAAAAATAAGATATCAAAATGCACTATAAGAAATGTGAATGTACAAGACGCTCAAATATAAAACGCATAGCTTTCTTTTGCAACTTCAGTTACTTGAATTCCCATGGCAAGACCTATATCAGCCTGATATAGAGAAACAAAGTGACAATAGTATCTCAAACTACATTACAGTTTAGTTATTTGAATTTTCTTACCATTTTACTGTTATCTTTGTCAGCACAAAGACCCATATTCAGAGGGCTGATAAGCTACTCCACCACATGCTGAGTGCATAGCTGCACCATTCACCACCTACCACTCCAGGTCTATAAATATATACTGTAAAAGATCAAGGCGTTCGATGAAAGACCTGCTCCTTGATCTTGTAACAAAAATGAGTGTATGACTGATGATGCTAGCTTGGAGGTAAAGAGCTGACATAAGCTCAAATTCTTCGTTTCTAATCAATTTTACACAAAATCTTTCCTAAAAACCAATCAGTTATATATCATTTATGACCGCATGTTAATAGTGAATATTGTATAAGTTTGGAGTATTATCATACAGTGAAGATAGTGTTACTAAAAAAGTAAATATACTTTAATCAGAATTTAAGCTTTCATTGTTATTAAAAAAAACTGGATAGATAGTGTTGGTGGCTCAACCCAACCCATTATGACCCGTACTTGAAATTGACCCATTTCTAGCTATAACTATGATTACCAATTACCCGACTGCCCATCTTGTCAGCACTCACACAAAAGACAGTAATAAAAGGGGAGAAACTGACATACGAAAGTACCTGATCCTTATTAAGAAGAGCATCCCAGTCATTGTACTCGTAGTGCTCTAAAAGTTTCTTGGTTTCATTTTAACAAAGAGCTATTCGATAGTTTAAATCCCCTAACCAAATCACGTGGCTGAAAATTCATCATGGGATGATACTACGGTCAGATATTGATATAATTAGTCCATACATACAGTTAAAACAACGAATAAAATCATGGTGCTTACTCGTGGTCTAGAATTTTGTCTAGCACGTTAGCATTTGGAATTTCACAGATCTTTGGAATCTGTATGATTTGAAGTATCACTATAGCATCTAAATTCCTTTGCAGCTCGCCCCTTTCTTTTTCTCTTGAAGCCAAGTGACTGCAGACAACGCATAAGCTTGTTTGCCTAAAGGTGGAAGGATGTTAATTTGGTTTTGTGCGATACAAATATTAAATATATATATATATATATATATATATATATATATATATATATATATATATACCTTGATTCCACCTTCATATATTTTTGTGTGGATTTGAACAGGTTGTGTAGACCATTTATGGGCACTTTGATAAGCTTTCTACAACGTATACCTTGAATGTACTGAACTAAAAGTCTCGTATATGCTTTTTTTTTTATTTCCGAATCTGTAGCTCCATGTTCGAACCTAAGGATACTAAACAGTTCCAGAATTTTCACTACAAAATAGAATATTAACATCATTTTCCAGGAATATGACCAAGCTTAATTTTCTAGATAACCTCATCTACCAATTTAGATGGACACACTGCCTCTACCATCCAATCTGGCTCAGTTAAATCTCTCGTAATCATGCACACTAACAGCCTTCCTATGATAAGGGTTGAAATACAAACGCTTATTAGACTAATAGCACACTTAATTGCAAAACTAACATGAACAGACCTCCCGTTTAGTTCCTAAACAAAAAGTAATAAATTAAACCCCGCAATCTGTGATTCTCTTTCAATTCGCCCATTGCATAACTTTCACTTATTAAGAGAAATTTAAAGGTAGATGCTTCTCTGATCCAGGAACTAACATCGGATCGGTTTTGCTCTGACACAATGCAAAGAGACGTCTAACCTGCAAAAAAGATGCAAAGAAACCAAAGTTTCATCATAGCAAACAAATTTGGACATCTTTGAATGCTTTGGATTAATTGAAACAGTTCTTCACTAAAGAAACATACAACAACATAGAAGTACTTGTGGTTTTAGAATATTCAACCTACCAAATTACAGCAGCATAAACGTACATGTAGTTTTAGAAAATTCATTACAGCATCATGTAAAATGTAATCAACATTCACAATATTCACAAGAAAGCAATATAAGAGTGATCATTAGGGTTTTTAGAAAACCATAATTCGTCAACATTCACAACAAAGCATTCTCATAAGCACAATTGATATTAAATTGATACATGCAATCAATAAACAAATTTCAACATAAATGATATAACCAAACATATGTGAGAATAAAGTTTCAAGCCTATTTACTACCAACTGATATTCTTACTTCTCTTCACTCTCACTGCAGTAGTAATCTGAATCTTTCAATAAGAAACATTTTTAATGTTGTGTGCTTCTAAACAGATTTTTGGAACATAATCGACCCATTTAACTAATTGTAGTTTAAGCTAAAAGGAAATTTTTCCTAATAGAAACAATCCATATCAACTCATTCATAAGTAAATGATTCAAAATTGCGATATATTATGAAACCAGATACACACCTCTTCTCAGATTCCACCCGGTTAGGCAAAGGATCAGCATTGTTGGTTAATGGAATATCGTATTTTTAAACTTCAAAGTATTTGTTCTTTACTCTAGTCCTATACATATGCAACATACTGGTATAACTTCAAATGATAAAAGGCAGTCATTTAAGTATTGTAACTTCTAAAGGAATTACTTACAGAACTTCCATCTTCATCTTGAAACGACATGATGAGCGTCTTCCTGAAATCTAATGTTAAGCGACCAGTATCTCCATCGAAGCTGAATGCATCCGGCCTAAAGTAATAAAGAGATCATCACTTTTTAAACCACCATGTATGTCATACTAATAATAGATTTCTGTAATGTTGTTTGTTTATCATGGGAGGATTTTGTCTGGGCTTCCCGAATGATTCTTTTACCTTTTTTTCGTAGATTTGAGAATGAACGTGTGTGAAGATATTGTTTTTAGGGGATACGGGATTAGGGTTAGGGTTTTGAGAATGAACGTATGTGAATGATTTTTTTACATAGGTTTTACATGTTTCATAAGGGCATTGAGATGTTATTATAAGATATCAATTTAAGCATGTCATTATTGTTTTCAAATGTCTTTCACAAAATCCTGCTTGGTCCAATGGTTGAAGTGTTTGCTTGTGGATGCCAAGTCCTATGTTCGAATCCTGCCACTATCAAATTTTTTTAAAAACCCGGATTTTAGCTTGTTAAATACATGCTTATGTGCCTTTAAAGATAACATGGCATTATAGGTGATGATGTGGCATGCTAAATTATAAAAATTGCTTAAATGGACGAAAAAATGTGATGACATGGCAGAAAATGAATTACATGGCAATGACTGGGCAATGAGGTGGCAATACGCGTGTAACGCCTCCTGTTATATATAATATAGAGATATATATACATACTAGCAGGGTACTCGTGCGTTGCTGCGTCGGGTACCCTGAAATAAAATTTTTGATGAATAATGTATTTTAGTTTATTATGTTCTTTTTGATAATAAATTTACGGATATCACGAATTTCGTATAGCTCGTACCCGTTCGGGCTCGAACCCGTTGGCCCGTTTGGTCCGCGCTCGTTCAGGCTCAAGCCCATTTAGGTCATTGCCTGTTTGGGCTTGAATATTTGTATAATGTGCTTTATTATTTGTAGGAGTAGTGATTAGGAGACCTAAATTATGTGCCTAAAGATGTGCCTAAGCTTGTGTGTCATCATCCTGATGGCTGCAGCCACGGGTCCCACTTTTTCACAAACCATCAGGATCATGCCACATATGTTTAGGCACATCTTTAGGCACATAATTAGGCTTCCCAATCATTTTCCTATTTGTAGTAGTGAAATTTAATGCATAAATTGTATTTAATTTCGTTGTACAATATGTTTGATAATTTATATTTCTTATTTAAGAGGTGTTTCAATAACTGTATTAATTGTATTTATTGACCAGTTAAATACCTGACTACATTAAATAGCATTAATGTGGTGTTTTGTAGTATACACTATGTTTCTTGTCTTGTACGTCTGAAAATTACGTGCATTAAAGTGTTGTACAATATGTTTCTTTTCTTGTAAGTAGTAGTCATTATAGTCATTAATAACATTGACCACTTTAATAGCATTAATGTTGTAAGTCTGAAAATTACACCATGCTTATTTTGTTGTACGCTATGCTTATTTTGTTGTAAATCTGAAAATTGGTTGCAGCTATTGTACATTGTGCTTAAATGGTTGTAATTTTTTGTGAATGAGTGTTTTTAATAGCATTAATGTTGTTTGATAGAATTTTAGTCTTAAAATGATACCATGTTTTATTTTGTTATACAATATGCTTACTTTGTTGTAATTCTCAAAATTGTGTGCATTAAAGTGTTGTAAACCATGCATAATTTTTTGTAAATTTTAAAATTTTAGAGAAAGAGTCATTTATGCTTTATATATAGTATAGATATAAGCTTTGGTTCCATTGAGAAGAGTTTTAGATTAACAAGCAATCTTGGCCATACAATTATTAAAGTTTTTATGAATTGTGAATGGTATTTATTTAATTGAAAAGGGTAATAAATTAATTGAATCAATGTAAATTTAATAGAAAATTAAAGATTCCTACATTAATGGTTCGTAAGTTAGGAAGTTACGGACAGTATTTTATTTATTTATTTATTTTTTTCATTTCACATGTCTCCGAGCTTTATTATTATTATTATTATTGTTATTATTATTATTATTATTATTATTATTATTATTATTTATGAATCAATTAGCATATTAATTAACAATCAATTCAAATAAATGTCTTCAACAAGGTATTGTGAAGAATCTAATTGATCTTTAAAATGAATTTTAAAAGCATATCCAAGTTACAACTACATGATTCAGTTTATTTTTTCTTTTATTTAAAGCAATTTAAGATGATTTGCGCATGTGTTTGGGTTTTTCCTCACCATACATGGTAGTTTTATATACGATGAATCACTAAAGCAAATTTTTTAATCCTTTAATTTGTTTCTATATCATTCCGACTAGTGAATTAAAATTAGCATTGTTTTTTTAATCGTATTCAGGTTATTGAGAAGAAATCGATTGGTGAATCATTCAGATTAGTGAGTCACATTTTTTGAATCGTATTCAAGTTATTGAGAAAAAATTCGACTAGTGAATCATTCACATTAGTCAATCACGTTTTTTGAATCATATTCGAGTTATTGAGTAGAAATTCGATTAGTGAATCATTCACATTAGTTAATCAAATGAATACAAATGGTATTAGTATCCATCATATAATTATAATTGGGAATCATTAAAAGATTGTTAGTATTTTATTTTGAATCACAATGGACTAGTAAATCAACAATAAAATAACGTTTTTAGTAGAATCAATGAATATGATATACAAATGATTCAATATTTCAAAATAGATAATATTTTGAATCATTGTATATGAATATAATAATGATTCACAAATAATTTATGTATAAGAACAAAAAATATTTGTTAGGAGTTACGTATAAAGAGAATCATAAACAATTTCTAGAGCTATAAACTAAACAATTGAATCATAAACAATTATATGAATCATTTGGTAAACAAGTTATGTTATAACTAATGACAAGCTTGGAAATTTTTTTTTAACTGAAATTGAAATTCTGGTGCTTATGATCGGAGAAAGAAAAAGTAATCAAAAGTAATTTTGGTTTGAAAATTTCACATCCGTATATGAAGTTTTTGATATTGAATTTTGAAGGAGGATAATGGATGTATAGTTAATGTAGTTTAATATGAAAGTGAATATATCTTGTTAATACCCATCATACCCTTAAGGAAGTTTAATGTGATTAATGGCCAAAATTACTTCTCAGTCTTCTCAATCTAAAAACCTTCTGAATCGATCCAGATTATATATATATATATATATATATATATATATATATATATATATATATATATATATATATATATATATATATATATATATATATCAAAAAGAATTATATACCAACTGTATCACATAGTTAGAAAGCATGCATTTACTATATATATATATATATATATATATATATATATATATATATATATATATATAGGATCTAGTGAGAAGAATTAATAAAATGAAAAGAGAGAGAAAAAATTATAGCCACATATTTCAAATAAGTAAAAAGAAATAATAGGAGATGCATCTATTTTTAATTGGTGCATCTAATATTTGTGGTTGTAGTTTTTTCTCATTCTTCTCATCTTAATTATGTTTCTCATTTGATCCTAAGTATATATATATATATATATATATATATATATATATATATATATATATATATATATACATAGGGGTGAGATCAAATAAAAAGAGATTTTTTGGTAAAAAGAATAAGAAGGATCTATGACCTTTGATTTAAAATGAATGGATGAGATTAACTATAATCATAACTAACTATTAAGGGTATAAAAGTAATTTCACAGTCTAACTATAATCCTAACAAACCTTTATAATAAAACCCAGGTACTATAATCTTCCCCGCTTTTTCACAACAATTAAACTATACAAAAAAGAAACACATAAAACTTACTTGTTTCTTATTACGAGATTTTGTAAAAAGTGTAAATATTTAATGGAGTTGAATTTGGACATTTTTAAGGTCTAAGTACAATTATTGTTGAAGAAACGTCATCACAGATAATAGCAACCAAATAATAAATTAAATAATTAGAGTTCATATCCACAATGAAAGAATGATGGTACTTTACTGCACATCTTCACTTCAACCTTACACAGGCTAAAATGGAACAGTAGTACACTATGAAAATATACACACAAAGCCTGCTACTTATCCTCAACTCACGGCTCCTCGAGCTCGAAACAATGCTCCTTCAGCTAGAAATCAAACACGAGCTACCGGACCTCCCTGGCACGAAAATAGCACTCGATTTTTTACGACAATCTGATAACCATATCGTCCTTGATCTACTCTTCATAACTACCTAAAAATAAAAATCATCCATAATTCCATCAGTTTACAAATTCATCTCATTGAGCCCTTTTTAATGCAACTTGAGCCCTTTTTTAATTCTACACATCATCCATAATTCCACCAGTTTACAGATCCATAAGTCCATCAGTTTTACTAGTTAATTCTCTTTCAGGAAAAAGTTGACAAATAACGAGAATATGGTTATTGCGAGATAAAATGGAGTCCCAATCAGATGCTTAAAATCCATAAATCGACTCACTAAAAAGAAGTTTCATATCTATCTCAGTTAATGGCATATATTCATTTCCCATAATCCATATACAAAGATAACACAATTCGTGACTGGAAAAATATATCCAATCCAAATTAAGGGAAAGGATGAGTACTTACTGTTATATTACCGCCAACATTAGCTTTGACAAGCCCCATGGCTGCTCCAAAATTGTCTGGTATAAAAAAAGTTTTAAGTAAGCTGTCAAATTCTGAAAACGACTTGCAGCATGAATGAGAAAAGCAAGGCAAGCAAACATTATGCAGTGTCACCTCGCTTTGTTGTAGCTAAATATCCTGATTACTGAATCTTATATAATAACTTTCAAACAGATCTTGAAGCAACCCTTAGTCCCTTATATACTAAGAATCTGGTTGTCAGTGGGTGGGTGGGAGATGAAATGATGAAGAATTCTATATAATCAAAACATACACAAGTAAAAATGTACGTGTCTTTTTTCTGTAACTGCTTGAAGAGATCCATTAACCATGAACTCTGTTACAATGGCCAAAGAGCCATGTAGTCCATCACTAAGTATACCAAAAAAAGAGACGACATTCAAGTGGTGCAACAAAAAAGAGACGACATTCAAGTGGTGCAACGAGGTTAAAATCAGTGCCTCCTTCCACGAATATGCAATTTGTACATAATCATCCTTATCCGTTTCACATTTAAAAAACCCAATGCATATTTACACCATTTTCAACGCACAAAACCATTTTCAACTCACTAAAACGCACGAATATGCTCGTTTACTAACTGCCTATGAAAATTAATGTACATTGACAATTTTTAATGCACAAATAGTGTCATTTCAAACAATAGTGCATTGATTTCCTAAGCATGACACCTTTTCTAAATTCCTATGAAAACGGATGCATAATTAGACCAATTTAACGCACGAAATAGTGTTAATTCACACAATAGAGTGCCGATTACCTAAGCATGTCACATTTACTAACTTTCTATGAAAACGAATGCACAATTAGACCATTTTAATGCACAAAACGATGTTATTCCAAACAATAGCGCACATATTGCCAAAGCAAGTCACTTTTAATAGCTTCGTATGACAACACACATTTAGCAGACTTTTAATGTAGAAAACAATATTATTTCACACAACTCATGATTATCCTGGCATATCACTCTTTTACTAACCTCCAGCAAAAATTAATGCATATTTAGACTACTTTTTAATGCACAAAATGGTGTTATTTCAGGAATATGTCTAATCTTTGACAAACTTTGTTCATAATCATCCTTATCCGTTTCGTTGTTCAGCTCACATATAATACACAAAAAAATTATACAATCGCATTAAAAAAACCCAATGCATATTTACACCATTTTCGACGCACAAAACCATGTCTTTTCAAACATTACCATGCTCGTTAACTAAGTAGGTCGCCTTTACTAACTTCCTATGAAAATTGATGTACATTTAGACAATTTTTAATGCACAAATAGTGGCATTTCAAACACTACTGTATTGATTTCCTAAGCATGGCACCTTTTATAAATTCCTATGAAGATGGATGCACAATTAGACCAATTTAATGCTCGAAATAATGCTAATTCACCCAATAGAGTGCCGATTACCTAAGCATATCACCTTTACTAACTTTGTATGAAAACAAATGCACAATTAGACCATTTTTAATGCACAAATGGTGTTATTCCAAACAATAGCGCACAGATTGCCGAAGCACGTCACTTTTAATAGCATCGTATGACAACTAACACACAATTAGCGGATTATTAATGTAGAAAACAATATTATTTCAGACAACTCATGATTATCCTGGCATATCACTCTTTTACTAACCTCCTGCAAAATTAATGCACATTTAGTCCACCTTTTAATGCACAAAATAGTGTTATTCCACACAACTAATGACTATCCAATTGTTTCACATTTTACTAATTTCCTACAAAAATAATGCTTATTTAGACCATTTTAGTGCACAAAACAGTGGATTCCACACAACTTACGATTATCTGAGTGTATAACTCTTTTACTATCTTCCTACAAAAGTGATGCACATTTAGACCAATTTTAGTGCACAAAACAGTGTTATTCCACACAACTCATGATTATCCAAACGTATTACAGTTTAACTAACTCCCTACGAAAACTATCGCACGTCTAGCCTATTTTTGATGCATATAACATTATTATTTTGCATAACTCATGATTATCAAAACTCATCACACTTTTACTAACCTCTTACAAAAACTATTGCACATTTAACCAAATATTAATGCACAAAACAATATTATTTCACACAACTCACGATTATGAAAACTTATCACACTTTTACTAACTTCCTAAAAAAACTATCGCCATCCAGCCCATTTTAATGCACATAACAATATTATTTTGTACAACTCAAAATTACAAAAGCATGTCACATTTTTTATAAACGATTTATGAAAATTGATGCATATTCAGCCATTTTAATAGACAGAACATGTACAATTAAATCCGAGCAACAGTTTAATAGAATATTGATTAACAAAACAATTTTAAGCTAAAAATAATTACCAGCAATATGAACAGGAATCCTACACCTTATAATCATATGAACAAAACTAAGTTTAATTGACTTACGCGAGCAATTTTGTCCGTAAAATCATCGATTTCATCTTCAGTTACCACCGATCATTGATCATTGTTAACATCTTCAATTGACAATTATTTGATGCATTTTTTCCTGATTAAACTTGAAATCAGTGTTTGATTGATTTCAACTATTTTAGATCTCATCAATGGTGGATGAATTTTGAGAGAGAAATATTTGAAGGAGAGAGAAAAAGTAGGTACATATTGATGAGACGGTGGAGTTAAATTGTATTATAAATGTGTGTTAATGAATAATTATTAAAAGACTATATTGCCCTTTCAGCCTTAATTAAGTTCATTGTTTAATCTCATCCATTGATTTTAAATCTAATGGTCCAAAACTCTTCTTATTCTTTTTATCAAAAAACCTCTTTTTATTTTAACTCTCCCCTATATACATATATACATATATATATATATATATATATATATATATATATATATATATATATATATATATATATATATATATATATATATATATATAAAAGGTGAAGTTAAAATAAAAAGATAAATATCCGTAAAAAGAATAAAAAGAATTTTTTTTTTTAAATTTCTCGAAAAATTCCAAAAAAAATTCACAAGATCGGGTATGTTGGTGCATAAAACTTTTGTGAAAGAAGTTTTTCTAATTTTGAGTTTTTATACGTTTTTTTTAATGCACAAAAAATGAATTTTAATGCGCAAAAAAAATTTAATGCACAAAATTTTTAACTTGTTTTAGTTAGATGCGTAATGTTATTTTGGTAAAAAAAAGTCAAAAGAAGTTGGGTCCAGAAACGAATTTTTGATGCAAAAAAAAACGATTTAATGCGCAAACGTATTTTTTTATAATTTTTTTTCGGATAAAGTATCCACTTTTAGAAAAACTTCCTTCACAACTTTTTCATGCACCAACATACCCGATCTTGTGGAATTTGTTTTGGAATTTTTCGAGAACTTTTAAAAAAAAATTTATTCTTTTTACGAAAATTTGTCTTTTTATTTGATCTTTATCATATATATATATATATATATATATATATATATATATATATATATATATATATATATATATATATATATATATATATATATATATATATATATATTAAAAAGAATTATATACCAACCTTATCACATGTTTCACATAGTTAGGAAGCATGCATTTACTATTTAATCAGATTCTCTTTTGATATTTGATAATGCAAAACTAATTTGAAACAACCTAAAATGGAAATATGAACATTATATTAGGAATTAGAATTTTGTTAATAATATTACCTAACTCGAAATTAAAATAGATGATACACATTGACACTTTTTTTGGAGTAATATATCTGCAGACACATTGACGCTTGTGAAAGCATACCATACACTTTGGGGAGTGGCAACTTAACATCACGGGTTATTTTTCATTTTGGTGGTTATGCATGCAGTAATTGTGTTATATTGGTCATTTTCGTTGTGAAATTTTTGTTTTTTTTGTTTGTTTTTTTGTGTTTTTTTCCTTAATGTAAGGCATTTAAATTTGTTAAAGGTTTTGCTAACATGTGTTCTATAGACACATTTTAGGAGAAATTGATTAATATGTATTATCTTTCTATTTGCATTTTTTAACATTAATTAAAACTAATAATTATGCTAATTAAATGCAGATTCTGATATCGGAGACCAATATTTCATTTTTTATTATGAATTAACATGTACCCTATAAGAACATATTAATAAAACCTAAATTTTAATAGCTTTGTAAATTTGATAGCTTAAATTTGTAAGGGTTATGACGTTAGGTGAATAACTGAATACATAAGTGTTATACATTTGATGGTAAGCTTTGATATCATATATTCTAAATTATTTGTAATACATAGAAAACATCTAATTAGATTTTTTTTAAAACTAAACAAGATCGAAGTTTTAAGATCATTCACTCTGGCGGTTTAATAACATGTCTAAAAAATTGTGAAGAGGTCTAAAAATCCATTTAAGATATTAATGAACCATTTTAATTTAAGTGGCATGAAAATGTTTAACATTTTAAAGAGGTCTAAAAATTAAAGACATGGCATGAGGTGATTATTTTAATAACTGCTACAAGCTTTATCAACTGTAAGAATAAATTCATAATACGAAAATGTTTGCAAATATATTGCATTACACAAGGTGACAATTTTATAAACTTTCTATTCCTTCTAATATGTTCATCATAGTAAAATTTGTTTAGCTTTTAATATGAAATTGTTATGACATATTTACATATCTTTACATGTTAATCAAGTGGAAGTGGTAATATTATTTATTTTGTGTATGTTTGCTAAATATTGATATAAGAAAAAAATGTCTTTCATTAAATAAGTGTTTCTATCATGATTCTATAAAGGCTCTTTATTTTTAACACACAAATTCATGTAACTATTCCGTCCATCAGATGAGTGTGAAATCTAGTATACAGTATATCGAGAGCATTTATTTCATCATCGTCGATGACAGTAAAAATTTCCGAGTTTTATTTCTAATTCGTTTTTATATATGCTAAAGCATTAAAAGCTTAGAGTAATGTATAAGAGAATGTATTATGTGAAAAACCTTTTAACCTTTTTATATTAATGTACAACTAAATGATAATATTAGTTGTCCAAACTTTAACATTAAGTCTTGACATAAATGAAAATATTAATGGTTTTCCATGTATTATAATGGTATTAAGAGATTTAAATACACACCTATTAGGTGCACAACTTTATAACTTTTAATTTTATCTTATCTTAACTTAAAATCTGGGAATTCTTGCCGTAAATGATAATCTTGTGTACAGTAAGAGAAAACAAAAAATTGGAAATGAGCTTTTTTGTGAAACCAAATTGAACCAATAAGAAAAGCTTGATTTTGTCATATGACAAAATTGAATCTTCTTATTGGACAATAAAAAGCTTGAATTGGTTGGTCAAACTTTTAATAAATTTGGTTTATAATTTTTGTTTAGATAAAAAAAAAAAAAACTGAAATATGTATGGCCTTGGGAGCTCTTTTTTTTTTAGTTTTTGACTTAAGTGAAAAATAACGGACATTCTTAATGGTTAACTAAATTTACAATAAAGTCCAAATCTTTTAAAAAATGACTAATTCCAAATTTAGTTTGATAGAATTAAAAGTTTAAGATAGTTTGGTTGTTTCTTGTGGTGGCGTTACATACATACATACATACTAGCTTTCAAGGCCCGCCCAATGGGCGGACATAACTTATAATTATCGTTGGAAGGTATTAGTTAACGAAAAATAATATATAAGGAAGGCGGGCATATTATTGGAAGGTATTAGTTATCGGAAAATAACATAAAAGAAAATATTTGAGAATCAACAATTACTAAACTATTAAACGGTTTAACTTTATTGTTTATAAGATAGAATCTATACTACTTATAATGGAGAAAGGACTCTCTTTCTAAAAAATTCAGATGTAAATAAAATGACGCATGGTTTACAACACTTTAAAGCAAGCAATTTTCATAATTACAACAGCCAAAGCATTGTGTACAACAAAAACTAGCATGAATCGAAATTCAGACCACTTTCTTTAGAATTCTACATTATTAGCATTAAAAACACCCCTACACCCAATATTACAATTATTTAAATACAACAACCCTCATTCTACATTAATAGCATTAAAAACACCTCTACACCTAATATTACAATCATTTAAACATAATGTACAACCCTCATTCTACATTAATAGCATTAAAAACATCTCTACACCCAATATTACAATCATTTAAACACAATGTACAACCCTCATTCTACATTAATAGCATTAAAAACACCCCTACACCCAATATTACTATCATTTAAACACAATGTACGACATGAACCTGTGACCAAGACTCGACTTAATAAAACTCGACTCGATACACAAAGCTATGACCAAGCAAATTTAGGTGTCGGAATGACATCCCGTGACATTTTTATTAATTCCATTGAAAATTTTTATTTCAGGATATCCGCCGCTGCAATGCGCGGGTACCCTGCTAGTATTAATTAAATTATAATTTGAAATAAAAATTATTTTTTTTATTATTATTATTTTTTGAAGGTATTAGTTAACGGAAAAGAATATGTAGGTTTGGAAAACATTTGTACGATTACTTCAAAAACGTGTTTGCAGCACCATATTAACGAAAGATAGGTTTACCAACATGCCCATTTGACAATTTCCATCATTAGCTTAACCCGGTTTCGAAGTATAGGTAGGCCACATGGGAAGTTTAAACAAATTTAGAAATTGATAGAGAAAAAGCAGTAGTGGTAGTAAATGCTAAATGGTATCAAAGATTGAACACACCCATTTAAAAATTGTCCATTTCTACCCATTCTAAAACTGGCCGCAACAATCTCAACCTACTAATCTACTATGACCCGTTACTCAATCCGATAGACAATTCCATCTTACCACAATATGCAGTATTAAACACCCTACTCCAGTCTCAACAACTTCTTGTATGTGCATTGTAAGCTACAAATAGATACGGAGTTCAGGTAAAAAATGCCTAAAGTAATCAGAAAATTACAATCACTTTCTCTTTCTCATATTGAAAACTCAACGTGTCCGAATCAGATTCATTACATCCACACACAAAAAAAATAAATAAATAAAAATAAAAAAAAAATAAAAAAAACCTACTGTGTGTTAAGTGAAATCAAAACGGAAAGCCAACACACCCCAACTTAAGTTTGTGATATAGATAGCATGAGGTTTAACACCCGCGCTCCGCGGCGGGGTGTTTGTGTATGGAAGTATTATATGCACCGTTTTGTTAACCCTGAATCCTAGTTTATGCTCGAACTCGAGCAATTCTAAAAAAAATTCTTAACATAAACGGTGTAGATTATCTTGATTAGGTTTTGTTGGTTTTATAGACAAAATAATAATAGTCGTGTGTTAGGATCGAACTTGAGATCACGGGATTGCACACAATACGTATGAAGAGGAAATGTAATAATTATTTATAAAATGTTATAATTAATTATTAAATACAAAACAATTAAATAATAATTAGTATTATTGATTAATGACTAATTAATTATTAAACGAAGATTAGGAAACTAATTGCTAGACAATACTCGGAAACAAAAGAAGGTTCCGGAATACCCTATGTGGGCTTCCAACCGATCGGCCACAAGGAGGAACCCACCTCCTTTGTGCCTTGAGCTCCAAGTAATCTCTAGTATATAAGCAAACCCAAGGTTAAGAGTTTTCTTATAACTTGTACACACACAAATTGGGTTTTTCTCTCCTTCTCTTGTCTTTGGTCGAACCAAAACCGAACACCCCTAAGGGTTTCGATTTTCTTGCCTCCAAAATTGTTTTGTGGAATTTACTTGCATAATCTTTTCCTTGAATTAGTACGTGTGTACAAGAACGTGAATCAAACACACTATTGTTTGATTCTTGGATTGAATTACAAAAAGGTAAGGGGTAATTCATATAATCCTTATAAACCCTAATTAGGGTTCATTGGTTCCGGAAGATTGCATTGATTCTTGTTCGGGCTAGAATCACTACGGTATGTTTACTATTTAAATTAAAGATTAATTAATTACATGTTATTCGATCTATTATAATTGCTTCCGCTCATGCTCACTTTGATATTCTTGGTTTATTTATATGATAGTCATGATATAATAATTCCAACAGGTTTAACCATGAATAAATAGATATAACTGCATAGGTTTAGATGTTGAACAAAAGTTGTTAAACATTACATAACACGTACTACAGAAACCCACTGTTGGCCCTACAAACACGAAGATTAGACTTAGATGTAAATTAACAAAGGCATAATCAAGTAGCATTAAAAGATGTACATAAATTCATAATTATATGTATGCCTAATTAGTATATTGGGCAATCTGTTAGGCACTTTTGGTTAAATCCAATGTTAACTTCTTAAACGATAGTTCACTTGGTTGGGTTATAAGTACAAAAAATGATAGTATAAGTCGACAATCTTATTTACAAGGTCATAACAAAATTATCTGTAATATAATGGTGGTTTAGAGAAAATGTGATCAATTCATCAACTCCCATGCATCATTTTTCATTAGGATGATGATGTTCCTTTATCTAAGGAATTCTAATAACAAAAAAATCTCACATCATCCTTTTTCGATTATTGGCCAATTTGAAAGAGCTTTCTATGCAGAGTAAAGCTTTCTTTGTATATGAATTTATTTTCATCTTTTTTGGCACTCGTTAATGTTGATTTCATATAAATATTTTTGTCACCCAAAAGTAAAATTTTAGCTACACCATCGCACCACTGTTGTCGAAGTATAAAAGAACTGCCTTGCGAAACGTCAAAGATGGCTGAAAACTGTTGGGCCACAAATAGCATTAAACAAAAATACAAACGAACCTTTTGGACAAAATAGCTTCCACCAAAGCAACTTGTCCCAAACTGACTTAGTGATCTCACATGGAAATCAGATGTGATTAGCATACTCATACACATCACAATAAAAGAATAAGGCCATGACTTACCCAAAAGATGGAAACAATATAATTATTGATAAATTTAAAACAGACAACCAAAAAGGAACCTTAGACTTAACGCATCCTTACATTAACAGTGCAACTTCAGCATGTGCGAAATAAATGTATATTCAAATCTGCTATCTATACAAAGTAACGATATAACTAACACCAGATAGCATAGCTAAATGGCTTCCTGTTTAGTCTGAATGACATTATGATATTTAGGTCGATAGAAGATCATAAATATCTTGAATTTTTCAATCAATACTTTACTTTTTAGACAACCATAAAGGTCAAAAAGTCGATCCAGACAACTACTTCAGCCAGCCTAAAAAATCAAAGGGTCACCCATATGGATATCGCACACTGAAACATATCATAAGATTAATACTAAAATTTAAGCCTTTGTAGATAAAAAAACATTGATAATAAATTTATGCCGATTCTTCACTGAAACAAACACATAATTACATGAATTTTTAAAGATGTAGAAATGAGTCTGTTACCTCCAAATCACATATTCTAGAAACTTTCCTGTAAGAAGCGAGATCCAATTTTGACAGATCTCAACCCACTTCAAGCTGAATTTTGTGAGACTCAAAACACAAAAGTTGTAGATCTTTTTGTCAGATTTCTTAGGGTTGTTTAATGCTCAATTGAGTGAGATTCGATCAAAATAATACAGCATCTCAATGTTGTCCAAAATAGGTTTATTGCTATTCAATTAGCTTTTGCAGCTTTCGTGTTTGTATCAAATTTTTATCATCTGCAATTTCATCGCAACTCAACAAAAAACCTTCAAATCAAATAAATAAAGTACACAAATGTTTGAAAGACTGAATATCCCTAGTCGACTGATATCACAATTAATTAATAAGTGTATAGGTTTATCTGTTTTTGTAAATGCTATCAATTGTTGATGTCATGGGTTTATTGACGTATCTAGTGGACGTCGAACATAACTCTTATTTGGTACGACATTTTGTGTTTCAATTTTTAGAGCCCACCGCCAAATAAACTCAAACTGGATAAAGCCCTCCCCTTTTCAGGAAGGTTGGTGTTGCTACTCAGAGTTGTTTGCGCCTAGCAGGAATTAAACTTGAGACATCTCAATAATTTCTACAAGCTCTTTACCACTAGGCCACCATGTTATTTTGTGTTTCAATTGGATATCTATCCTACAGATAACTTCAAGCTTATATTAATGAATGCAAATTATGCCACAAAGAATGTCCACTTTAAGCTTCTCCTCCTAACCCTGGTTTATATCCTATGTCATTGTTTTTGAATGGTCGACCATACTAGCTTGTTAGAAATAAGACATTGCGCTCCCCTAGTCTATATTTGTTACAAAGGAAGGTGGAGTGACATGTAAGCTAGTAGATGCAACCAAAGAATTCTTCTCAATTCCCTAACCACACCAATGGAGTAGGCTCTGCTCCTAGACGCAAATGGGCAAAGAAAATTCGTAGACGCAAAAGAGCATGATGTTAATGCTCTCATTGTTGACAATGTTGTGGACCAATGAATGTTGGCTCCCTTAACATCAACGGAGTAGGCTCTGCTCCTAGACGCAAATGGGCAAAGAAAATTCGTATTGAAAAGCATCTTAGTTTCTTCGGAATACAGGAATCTAAATGCAATCAAGTAAATGATCACCTTATCCAATCTCTTTAGGGTAACGGAAATTACGGGTTTGCTACCAAGATATCTCAAGGTAACTCGGGGGGTATAATTGCTATTTGGGATGCGTCGATGTTTAGACAAAATAGTGTGATTGATAGTGAAGAGGGCTTTCTTGCCATTTATGGAGATTGGTATAACATTAGTCTACCTTGTCTTATGGTGGTCGTTTATGCACCCCAAGAACCCGGGAAAAAACGTCTGCTTTGGAACAAGCTCGAGAACCTTATTATAAATTCTCACACTATGACCATTGTGCTTGGTGATTTCAACGACGTTTGTAATGAAAATGAAAGAGCAGGTACCACTTTTTGCAAATATGGTGCAAAATACTTCAATGATTTTATTGTTAACTCAGGTATTTTTTTTATCTACCTATGGGTGGTAGGAAGTTCACTAGAATGAACAAACACTGCACTAAGTAAAGCAAAATTGACCGCATACTTGTCTCCCACCATTTCATCACTAAATGGCCAAATGCTCAACTAGTTGCCTTACCTCGTGAACTTTTGGATCATTGTCCACTTGTACTCAAAACCCACACTAGTGACTACGGTCCCATCCCTTTCAAGTTTTTTAACTCGTGGCTTTCTGATGTGGACTTTCCCTCCATTGTTTCACGATCTTGGTCTTCACCACCCGGGTCATTAAACCATACTTCCTTGCATCCGTGTGTTTTATTGAAACGTAAACTACAAGATCTCAAGTGTCACATACGAGTTTGGCGAAAAAGTGTGGCAACAAATAATGATAAATTGTTCCAAGAGTTGAAAACGAAAGTGGAGCTTTTAGAAGTGAAAGCAGAGACTTTTGGCCTTTATCTGAGCAAGAAATCGAAAAAAGACTTTCATCAATGAAAAGACTTGAAGACTTAGATCATCTCAAAAGACTCGATCTCAGGCAAAAGGCTAAAATTAAATGAGCAATTGAAGGTGATGAAAACTCGAACTTTTTCCACGGGTATGTCAACAACAAGTTCACACGTTCCAGAATCAATGGTATTCAGCACTAGAGGTGCAAGGGCATGACCGGTTT
Organism: Artemisia argyi; assembly: GCA_030686995.1. NCBI lineage: Eukaryota > Viridiplantae > Streptophyta > Magnoliopsida > Asterales > Asteraceae > Artemisia > Artemisia argyi. Next base: position 187,649,332 of record CM060684.1, read on the forward strand.
TTTTTTTAACCGGTAGTAAAACCGGTGACCGGTTTTCACAAAACCGGTTTTATAAAAAACCGGTCCCGTTTTCTAAAACCGAACCGGTTAGACCGGTTATGAGTTTTCATAATATACCGGTTTTTTCCGGTTTTATATCCGGTTTTATCCGGTTTTAAAATAAAACCGGTTTTAACCGGTTTTATTGTTTTTAATAAAAAAAAAAAAAAAAAATTAAAAAATGTTACCGTTTGAAAAAAAACCGAATTTAACCGGTTTTAACCGGATTTTTTCAAAAAAATATAACCGTTTAAAAAAAAAAAAAAAAAAAAAAAAAAAGTAGCCGTTTGAAAAAAAAACCGGATTTAACCGGTTTTAACCGGTTGTTTTCAAAAAGTATAACCGTTTTTTTTTTTAAAAAAAAGAAAAAAAAAAGTAGCCGTTTGAAAAAAAACCGGATTTAACCGGTTTTTTCCGGTTTTTTTTAAATAATACCGAGCCAAACGGCTAGTATGAATATATCCGTTTTTTTTGAATTTTTTGAGGGTTTTGGGGAGTTTTAAGGCACTATAAATAGAGGTAATGTGTTGGGGTTGAAAACACATAAAAAACAATCTCATTTCTTTCTCTAATCTCTCAAAAACGCTCAAAAATCGCTATTTCGTATTTTCGCTATAATGGAAAACTCACAATCACAACAAGCTTCCACTACTCCCTCCGTTGCTACTAGCAATGTCCGAAAACATTACACAAACGATGATGTTGAAAAGGTTAGACCAACCACCCGAAAAGGTGATGTGTGGACTAATTTCGATATGTGTGTTATGAAAGATGGTAACGTAAAAGCGCGTTGCCGGAAATGTGGGCATTTTTATGGCACCGGGTCTAACTCTACACTTAGGAATCATATTGGTAGTTGTAAGGCGGGTCAAAATACTAGTTCGCAAACTACTATTGGTGCGGATGGTCAAGTTTTTATATATGATTCGGATGCGCTTCGACTTGATTTTACGAAGTTTGTCATTCAACAAGGGCTTCCATTCAACCACTTCGACAACGTCAAGCTTACGGAGATCATCAAAAGGAGGCTACAACCGCGGTATCAACATGTAATTCGTACTACTCTTAGAAGTGATGCTTTTAAATTATGGAAAACGGCTAAAAAAGAAATAATTGAAGGTTTTCGTAATTATAAATATGGTGTTTCTATAACTACGGATACTTGGACCGCACCACATGGTACGGCAAATTCTTATCTCGCCGTTACGGCTCATTGGTTTAATCCCGAATCTTGGTTATTAATGAAACGAACAATCGCTTTTAAAATATTTGGTTATCCTCATACGGGATGTAATTTAAGAAAAATTTTGCATGACACTTTAATTGAATATAATTTAGATGATAAAGTTTTTACGATTTCACTAGATAATGCATCAAATAATACTAGAGCTATGGACTTGTTAAAATTACGTGTAAAACCTATTTTAGATGGTGCTTTTTTTCATTCCCGTTGTGTTGCTCATGTTATAAATTTATCCATACAAGCGGCATTAAAAATATGTGATAGTTTATATACGAAATTTAGGGGTTTATTAGTATTGATATATAAATCGAGCAACGAACGACAAATAAACTATAAACGTTTTCGTAAAATGTGTAATGAACAACCCCTAGGACCTTGCCTTGATATTAATACTAGATGGAATTCTACTTGCATGATGTTTGAAAATATATTACGACAACGTGCGACTTTACATGCTTATAATCAAAAACTTATTAATAAAAATTTGTCCAACATAATACTAAACGACCAAGATTGGGATCGACTAAATGAATTAACTATGTTTTTACAAGTTTTTAAAGAGGCAACAACTATATTATCGGGTGTTTATTACCCAACTAGCCCATTAGTTTTAAAACAAATGTATGCTATGACGGAAAAATTATATGATTTAAAAAACTCACCTTCACGAATGTTTAGAAAAATGGTTAAAATTATAAAAAAGAAATTTATAAAATATTTTGCTAGTTTACCTTTAGTTTTTACTTGTTCCGCCGCACTTAATCCATGTTTAAATGTTGGAGGTGTAAAACTTTTAATAAAAAAAATAATGGAAAATTTAGACTTATCTTTTGGGTTAGACGGTGATGACGTGGGCTATATAGAATCTCAAATTTTTAGATTTAACGATCATTTTCAAAAATTGTTTGGCATTTATGCAACAAAATATGGTCACCAACAAAACCCAATTGTTGACCAAATGCGGGCCGGATCGTCCCAAATGACAAGAGACATTAATATAAACCTTTATAATTCTTTATTTGAAGACGCTACAAGGCGTCAACGATCATCGGCCCCAACAAGCGAATTGGGACAATATATGGCTACAAACTTTTTAAGAACTTTAAGTCCCAATGAGTTTGCAAACTTTGACATTTTGGCTTGGTGGAAAGAAAGGGAAATCCAATATCCGGTTTTATCCGCTATGGCTCGTGACTTATTAGCGGTCCAAGCTTCGACGGTAGCTTCCGAATCGGCCTTTTCGGTTAGTGGTCGAATTATATCGGATAGAAGGACAAGACTAACATGCAAATCCGTGGAAGTATGTGTATGTTTGAAAGATTATTTCGACGGAGTAGATAGGATACAACATGAATCGTCATTGGATGATCCAATAATAGATGAAGATGTTGAAGAAGGTATAATAAGAGAAGAAGAAGAAGAAGAAGCGGGGATATCACCTTCGTCTTCGACTACGAATACCGAAGGCGAATTAGATGAAGGTGAGTTTGAAGAATTTGAAGTTGAAGATTTAGATGTACAAGATTTTTTGGAAAAAAATGATCTTGATGACGACTTGAGTGACTAGTTGAGTATAACGGGTGATGGCAATGCCGAAGCTCGATATACTTGATTACACTAATATGTTTTCGGGTGATGGCCATGCCGAAGCTCGCAAAATGTATTAGTATTTATATGTTTTTATGATTGTATTGTTTAAATAAAAGTTATGATTGTATTGTATAAATAAAAGTTATGATTGTATTTTTTTGTTATATAATTGTATTGTTTAAATAAAAGTTATGATTGTATAATTGTATTGTTTAAATAAAAGTTATGAGAATATTGTTTAATTAAATGTTTGATAATTAACAATTTTATTAAATAAATGTTCGAAGCTTTTAGTAAAATTCCGGAAAAAAATGAACCGAAAAAAACGAACCGGTAAACAACCGATAAAAAATCCGAATCCGAACATTTTTAACCGAAAAAAGCGAACCGGTAAAAAACCGAAAAAAACCGATTCCGAAAATTTATAACCGAAAAAAACTGATTCCGAACATTTATAACCGAAGAAAACCGATTCCGAAAAACCGAAACCGAACCGAAACTGGTTATTCGAAAAACTGGTTTTTTTATAACTGGTTATTAAAAAACCGAAAACCGAAAAAAAACCCCGAAAAAAAACCGATTTTTTTGCACCTCTATTCAGCACAATGGCCTTTGGGTAACAGATCCTCCTTTGGTAACTTCTTGTATCTTTGACTTTCATAAAGATAAATTTCATGCTAGTTACTTTAATCGCCCATGCTTCACCAGTAGCCATTTCAAATCCCTCTTCCTTCTTGATTCTACTTTCCTTGATTCCCCATTTTCATCTCAAGAAATTAAAGATGCGGTTTGGGATTGTGGTGGAAGTAAGGCTCCGGGACCCGACGGCTTTACTTACAAATTTATAAAAGGCTACTGGGACACCATTGGAATTGATTTTGTTAATATGGTCAAACAGTTTGAAATCTATGGGTTTATCCCCAAAGGTTGTAACCCCTCTTTTATTGCATTGATTCCTAAAGTTCATGACCCGCTTCACATTAAAGACTATAGACCCATTAGTCTTATTGGATGTCAATACAAGGTCATTGCTAAAGTACTAGCTAATAGACTACAACGAGTTGTTCACTCAATTGTTAGCGATGTTCAAACAGCTTACATAAAAGGAAGACTAATCATTGATGGTCCTTTAATGGTTAACGAAATCATAGCTTGGGCAACTAAAAAGAAAAAACGTCTTTTTGTCTTTAAAGTAGACTTTGAAAAGGCGTTTGATTCTTTAGATTGGGGCTTCTTAGATCACACAATGGAACAAATGGGGTTTCGCCACAAATGGAGAAAGTGGATACATGGTTGTCTCAACTCGGCCTTTGCTTCGGTTATTGTAAATGGTTCACCCACTAGGGAATTTAAAATTGAAAAAGGATTACGTTAAGGTGACCCTTTATCCCCCTTTTTATTCATCATTGCGGTTGAAGCACTACATGTCACCCTTCAAGAAGCAAAGTCCAGGAACATATTTGAAGGTCTAAAAGTAGGTCTACGTGAAGTGGATGTTTCTCATCTCCAATTTGCAGATGATGCTCTCATTTTGGGCAAATGGTCTCTTGAAAATGCCAAAAACCTTTGTCGTATCTTGAGATGCTTCAACATGGCTTCCGGTTTAAAAGTCAACTTTCAAAAAAGTAAACTTTTTGGTGTGGGGGTTACTAATGAAGAAATCAGAAACTTTGCTTCATTACTAAATTGTCAACCCTCAAACCTACCTTGCTCCTACCTTGGTATTCCCATTGGTACCAACATGAATCAAGTTAGCAATTGGAAACCTATCATCGGCAAGTTTCATAAAAGACTCACCTCTTGGAAAACTAGAAGTCTCTCATATGGGGGTAGACTCACGCTTCTAAAATCAGTTATTGGCGCTCTTGGAACCTACTTTTTTTCACTTTTTAAGGCACCTACAAGTGTGATCAAGTACCTCGAAAAATTAAGGCGTAACTTCTTTTGGGGGGGCTCTTTGGAATCTAATAAAATGGCTTGGATCACATGGAAAAAGGTATGTTCTTTATCTAAATGTGGTGGTCTTGGAATTGTTAGTCTACGAGCGTCAAATTTAGCTGTGATGGCAAAGTGGTGGTGGCGTTTTCACATTGATGACAACGCCTTTTGGAAGAAGGTTATCAATTCTATCCACGGTACTAATGGAGTTATTGGTTTGGATACACCTTATAGTCGTATGCATACATGCCCTTGGAAAACTATCTGTGATCTCAATAAGTACATCTCACTGCCGAATTTCAACCTTAAAGATTCTTTCAGGAAAAAAGTGGGAAACGGTTGGAGCACTTCCTTCTGGGACGACCGTTGGATCAGTTCTTCTAATCTCAAAAGTACGTATCCAAGATTGTACCTACAGGAGACGTATAAATCATGCACAATAGTGGATCGATGCAACACCCTTAATGGGCCTAAGTCTCAAATGTGGGCGTGGTGTAGGCCTATTAGAGACGGGATAGAGATGTCTCAACTTAATGATTTACTGAATCTGATTTCACAATTTGATCCTACTAATTTGCCAGACTCGTGGGAATGCAATATCGATCCCTCAATGTTATTCACTGTCTCCTCTCTAAGAAGGAAAATTGACTCCGTCTACCTCCTCACTCAAGATGATCAAATACGTTGCAACAAGGATCTTCCCATTAAGGTAAATATTCATTCTTGGCGCCTTAAGTTTGATCGACTTCCAACTAGGTTTAATCTTGATATGCGTGGCATAGATGTACATTCAACAAGATGCCCTGTTTGTGATGGGGAAATTGAAACAGCTTACCATCTTTTTGTCGAGTGTGAAGTTGCTTCTAATCTTTGGAATTCGATTAAGGTTTGGTGGGGTCTAAATCATTACCCGAGCGATTTGCCAACTCTCGTGTCTTTGGCTGATTTGGAAACTATCAATGGTAATGCCAAATCTTGTCTCGATGTGGTTATTCAAACAACAAATTGGGTCATTTGGAGATATAGAAATCGTATTTGCTTTGATTTAAAACCTCCAAGAAAAGATACTCTCTTAGAAGAGATTAAAGGTGTTATCTCACTCGTGGATCCTTCACCGGAATAAAAAAGTTAATCCGGATTGGTTTGTTTGGATAAGTGATGATCCTATAACTTCTTGTGCTAATACTTTGTAATTCTTTTATCTAGCTTCTTGCTAGTTTTATAATATTTTTTGCCGTTCAAAAAAAACTGTTCTGTAATTAAAATGTCATATGTTTGATTAAAGGACCCAAAAAAATTATAGTAAAAGGATATGATGCCAATAACTTCCAATATGAAATCCAACCTCACTTGAAATCCAAGCAACACCAGGTTATCATCTTATCAAAGTATAACTGTGATTCATTGAACAGTTTCATAATGTGATACATATTAAATACAACAGCAGAAGATTATTTCCATTTACTTGCAATAAGACATGAGTTACATAGATGGTACTTTTATGAAGTTGGTTACATTCTTAAACGACACAAAATTTATTTGAGAAGGCTTGCTTGGCTTAGAAATTACATTGCATTTAAGAAAAAACAAAAGGAGACGCATCACACACCGAACCTAAAACGAGCACCCTTTAAGCTAGCAAAAGTAATCTGCCAAAGCTACTGATCACTACTAAACGGCAAACCAAGACAACATGATAGAAAACAACTAGAGACATTACCAAAGGTTATTCCCAGGAAATTAAGCCTAACTCCACACAAAAACAAAAAACGTCATTAAACACCTAACTAACACAGCACCTCGGAGAAACCCAACAAATCCAGATAGATGACCCTAATTCAGACCTGATTAACCTTAATTTGGCATCTGATTAAGTCAGTCAGAGTCCAGTTATAAAGTTGAATCTGAACTGTCATTCTAATCCTCATCAAGAGATGGTATTTGCCTTTGAATAAACTCAATGCTGCAGTCCTTAAGCCCAACATATTTGATTATATTTTCCTTGGTCCTGGATGGAATTTCTCTGGGAGTTTCTATGGTCACTCGCTTTAAAGATTTTGCTTCCCTCAAGATAAACATGAACATCTGAACCTTGTCAATACGCATAAAGAAGCCACCCTTCACATAGATATGAAGTCGCGTGAGATGTTCCCATAGCCACTTAGGCCTGTTTTTAGCGTCCATCCACCATTGACGAATAATTATTTCATCATGATATAGCTGCAACAATTGATTACCACATGGTTGCATTAGAGATTAACATTTGCGTAATAAAAATAAATAAGTATCTAACTACACCATAATTCAAAACTTTACTTCGGCGGTCCGACCATTTAAAAGTTAACATTTTGATATGAGATTTAAATTCAATGCAACCTTACACCTTCATTAATTTCTGTCATCAGCATCATAACCTTATAGTTTTAGTTTTCTTGGTGTATGATGCTAACTAACATACCATGAAATTTTTATATGCCATGGAGTGTGAGAGGGGATCTGAGGTTTTTTGTCTGGAAAAACTAGGCCAGATATTGCTTTTACTCTTAACGCCTATCTCCAGTCGTACATTGTCCCTAAGCACTCCAGTAGGGCTATCTCCCGTCAGTAAAGCAAATGCCTGTTACGTAATGTGGCCAAAGGTAAGAACGATGTACACACGATAAACAATCAAAAATAAATTAACCCTCAAACTTAAACCGCCTCACATTTGAATGAGCATCATATGCATAGTAAAAGGATACGCAAAGTAAATACAGATTTGAATATGTTAATTAGGCATACAATTAATATGGATTCAAGAGTACAACAACCCTACATATGTATGATCTCCAACAGTAGGCATAGAATAAGTACATGATTGATATGCAAGAGCACATATGGCACATTTGAATGATCTTCAATCTTATCTATACTACATATAAAGGAAAAATGGTTAATCTTGGTCAATCTTAAAAAGTGGAATTCTTGAAAAATCTTATTAAAGGAAATTATGAAATATAATTAATGCTCTTATTAAAACACCCCATTTTTTAAAAGTACAATGATTTATTCACATTGTACAACTAATTAAAAACATATCTAACAAATTAAATACAACCAATTAATACAAATCACAAACCGGGTTGACCCGGGACGCTTCAAACCAGACGGGTTGAATCGGTTTAATTTGACCCGTTTTCGACCCAACCTAGCAAGTTGACCCGGTTTAAATCGTCCAACGGGTTCAACCGGGAACCGGTGTCGCCACCAGTCCGTCTGACTAATAAAAGCCATACGAAAACATATATTTCAAAATGAAACTATTAATACACATCGAAAACCGGGTTGACCTGGGACGCTTCAAACCCGGCGGGTTGACCCGGTTTCATTTGCCCCGTTTTCGACCCAACCCGTCGGGTTCACTCGATTTAAATCGACCCATTTTTCGTCCACAACGGGTCGAACCGGGTTTCAAAACATTATGTTTAATCTCTAAATCTTCAAACTTTTATTATTTTTCGTTTATAACCCATAACTTTTTTTTATCACTAAACGATCTGTCGCTATAAAATCTCATTGTTATGCACGGGTACTCGTCTAGTATTAGACAAATGAAGTTACACATGATTTTTAGTGCAATCAATGATCATACATATTTATAACATTTCAATAATTAATGCATGACCCCACAATAATAACACCACATAAGAAATGTTCGCTAAAAACTAAAGCGTGTGGAAGATAAATAAATAAGGGATAATTACCAAAATAGATCAGTCGCCCAAAGTACATTTTTTGAATAGATGTTTTTAAATCACTTTCCTCCGGCGGATCACGGCAACTTGGCGACTGAGCAACTTTCATATATGTGCGACACGTGTCGAATATTTTATTAATATAGTACAGAATCTAGAATCTTTTGGAATGTATAGTACTGAATCTAAAATCTTTTAAGGACACGTGTCGCACATATATGAAGGTTGCTCATTTTTTAAGTTGCCCTGATCTAATTTTGGAAAGTGAAATTGAAAGTCTACAAAGTGACTAGTCAAAAAGTCAACGATCTATTTTGGTAATTATCCCAATAAATAATGACATGAATCATTAAAGATATTGTAGTGGTTCCATTACCTCCATAGTACTATCCGATAAAGATAGATATTTGATTGAAGTGAGTCCTCTGACTATATTCAGCAGCTTATGAGCATAATTGCTGTCATGAGGCATCATACCAAAATGCGCTTCAGTTATGCCCGAAAGATACTTAATGGACAGATCATACGGAAAATAATTCCTTAAGTAGATGTACTCGAGCATCGGACAAGAGATCTGCAGGCTGCCAAAATTAGGGACTTGATTAGGTTGTATAAAGGGCGGTACATCGGATATAACGGTCACCTTTCTCAATTTTGGACCACTTATGCAATAGGCAATTACGCTATCACTGTCCCAGCTTCGCTCAACCACCACTTCTTGAAGCTCGGGACACCCCTTAAACAATCTAGTCACACATTCATTATTGGCATAGTTCACACAGATTAGCTGCAACATTTTGAGTTTCGGGAGTAGAATCTTGATGTTTTCATCAAGATTGATGGCAATTTTACCCGATTTTCCACCATCTAAATTAAGATTAACAAGGGTCGGACTCTGAAACACACTGTCCAACAATGTGACAGGCACCAACCCTAGGATCTGAAGGTATAGTTCTTTCAAAGAGCGAGAGACAACTCCAGACACCCATGAGTTTATGTCCATTGGGGTTGCGCCACTAAATACGCTCAGAGTGCAACTAAGGTGAAACTTAGCAACAGCAATATCTGGTTCTTGTGAGGCAAGAACATTGGTGACAAATTGTCTGAATCTCTCAGATCTCTCTTCAGACCAGCTTTGATGTGGATAATACTCGTCGTCAAAGTCAAAAGTGGTTATCGAAGCCCGAAAAGGCTTCAGTCTAGTTGACAGACAGCTTGTGACTACTTGGTTCTTGGTTGGCAAGAGTGAAAGAATGGTTGAGATCACATTATTAGGCATATCACTCATTCTATCTGGATTCACATTATGGATGTCGTTTGAGAGGTTGATGTATTTTTTTGATCGAGATGAAGAGGCCATGGATTTGTTTTGAAAGTTTTTTTTTTTTTTTTTTCTTTTTTTTTAGGAAGAAGCCATATGAAAATGAAGAAAAAGAACACACCTATTTATAAATGTGAAGTTGTAAGCATTTGAAGCATATCATAAAAAGTTTTGCTATAATATTATAATATGAATTATTATACAAATTATATTATATAATATTATAATAATATATGGTATTTTCTCATAATACAATATACATCTCATAATTATGATATACTTCCTCCGTCTTATATTAAATGTTCATATTTGATTTTTCAAGTCTTTCTTCATTAACTTTGACCTTAAACATTTCTACTAGTGTTATATAATATTTGATAAAAATTATACACAATGAAAATACATTTAAAACTTAATTTATTCATATATTTTGTATCAAGCATTATATTACACAAACAAAAATATTTAAGATCAAAGTTGAGAAAAAAATACCTTAAAAAGTCAAACATGACATTTAATATGGGACAGAGGGAATAAAATATTATTATAGGAAGTGATATCTCCACATATCATTTTACTTCATACACATAAATTTAGTGGAGCTCACATAAATTTCATTTTACTTCATACACATAAATTTAGTGGAGCTCACATAAATTGTAAAATTTATGTGAGCTCCACTAAATTTATGTGTATGAAGTAAAATGATATGTGTGCATATCATATCAATACCTATAATTATTCAAAATAAGTACATATATAATCTCACTCCCTTCTCGTTTCATTTTCTTTAGAGATTACAAATATTACGAACATTTATTTCAGATAAGAACTCAACAAATTAGATAAAAGCATCCAACAACATGGATATAAAATCCAAGCCCTTTGTTTCTCATTTTATTATTTGATATACATTTTATTTTTTCATGCATATTGTGTTTAAACTTAGCCATGTCCCTTGCTATTAATATAGATATTTGTGATTACATTTGGTACAGAAAAAATAAAAGATATAAAAGTTAACTAGTTCTAGAGCCGTTTACGCACAGAGTTTGGGCAGATATCATAACGGGTAATAATATTTCAAAAATTTTGTTTTGAAGTTAAATATTGTGACAACTTATAAATCCATGGTTTTTTAATGTTTAAGATTTTTCTATAAATTTATATTAAAATTTTCATGCGTACATAGTTATAATACTCGTGCACACATGAGTTTTTACATAGATTTTTCATTATGTATTAATATCGATTAATATTTTATGTAGATTTTTGTTGAACGAAGTATTTGACAATTGTTTAATTGGCACGTTGTTTTAAGTTGAGCTTGTTTAAATGAACTATTGATAACATGCTTTAGACATTATTTGTGTTCAGTAGAATATAATGACCCTTGAAAAAATATGTGTCATCGTTATATGTACAATCTCGTATATTTATTTTTATCTCACACGTACTTGCGCATGAGGTTGTTGCTTCATTTTAATATTTATATTACTATTAATAATTTAAGCCATACTTAATTTTTAATCCCATGCGCGGTAAAACTTATGAAGAGTAATAACAGGAGTCGTTATTTAATGTGGACCTATTTGCTTTGGAGAACAGCAAAGATGGATATCTAAGTGAACCTATAAGTGGTGCATTGAGCTCTAATATGCACTGGACATGGTGTAGACCTCCAAGGAATGAAAAAAAATCTGAGGAGGTAGATGCTCTTCTTACTGATCGAGTTGGAAGTTGTAAAAAGTAGCGACGGGGAAGATGAATGGTTTGGGTTTCAGTTCATCGGCGAAGTTCTTTCTCAATTCAATTAAAAAGGTAACCGAATCTAATTACCTGCCATACTCTGAAAATTAAGTATACTTTATAGAATAAAATATTACAAAAAAGTTTAACATTTTAGTGTAAAAAATATACTTAAATCTAATTCCAATCAGAAACAATTGGACACCAAAGGTGTGGATTTACACTCGATTCTTTTCCCAATTTGCAACGAGTCCTTGGATTCTATGATCTTGGTTAAGTTTTGAGCCTACGCTCACTTGTACCTATGCTAAATCTCTTTGGGTCAATATGGGTGTTGGTAGGAGCTAAATCAACATTGATTGGGCAGATCCAAAGTTTAATAGCAGTGAAGCAATTATGTTTGTGGCACATTTGGAAGGTGAGAAATGAGAATCATTTAGGCTTTTTAAGGAACCGGCAAATCCATTGTTTGAGATACAGAATTTGTCCTTCTGTCGAATATCTAGTAGATGTAAGATCTCATAACAATAATTGGAGCAGGAATCTGTGGAATCTTAATCCTTATTTAATTATCAGTGTCTAGATCTTCTTAGTCATGGGTTTAACAGGTTTGGAGTTCCTTCTAGGTCTTTGTTATTGTTTCATTAACAGGGGTTGGGTGTCCTCTGTTGTATGGTGCTAGTGGGTTTTTTATTTCTTTTGTGGCCTATGGTGTGGTTGTACAGCTCTCGTGGCTCTTCTTCTCCTTGAAGGTGAGTCTTTTCTCTAACAAAGTTTTGCGTCAAAGAAAAGGCCTATTCTGACAACTCACTAGTCTGACGCTTGAAAATTAAAGGGTAACCCGCCCATAATGACCTAGTATACATACTCAATATGCGTACATTATACAAAATAGCATTAAAATTTAACCATATAAATCGAAAAGATGATAGTAAATTTTGCTAATTCTTATATATATATATATATATATATATATATATATATATATATATATATATAGAGAGAGAGAGAGAGTGAGGATCACGTGCGGATACAATTTTTAAGTGCGGACGTGCGGATTGATCTGGTTCGTCCAATCCAGATCTGATCTTGACTTTTTAAAAAAAGTCAAGATCTAGCGCTATCATCACGGTGCCAATTAACCATGAAAATGATTTTTTTTTTATTTTTTTCCTTTTGAGCGATCCTTAATATTGTTATCTTCTTTCATTTTTTTATTTTTTCAGATTTTTCTGAGAACTTTTGTTTTTTTGATTATGAGTGCTACCGTGATATTAACCATGTTATGAGTTCTACCGTGATATTAACAATATTATGAGCCGTGATATTAAAAACCCATGATAGCTACGGTGATATTGTAAAACCAACTTGATATTAAACTTTTTTACATGTAAAAATGAACCGTGATATTAGTGAAAAACTTAATATAATTGTTTTTTTTATTACGATATTAAAAAAACTTACGGTGATATTAAAAAAACTGAAAAAGAATGTATGAGTATTAGAGTGATATTAAAAAAAACCATGATAGTTACGGTGATATTAACAATTTTTATTAAGAAAAAATTTTTATGATATTAAAAAAGTTATTGTGATACTAAATTTATTATTAGAAAAAAAAAATATATGATATCAGAATCTGATTTTGACTTTTTTACAAAAGTCAAGATCGGATCTTGACAAAAGATCTTGACTTTTGTAAAAAAGTCAAAATCAGACGCTAATATCATAATACCTTTAACGATGAAAAGTTTTTTTTTTGAAATTTTTTTTAGCGATTCTTAATTATTTGTTGTCCTTTTTATTTTTTTAATTTTTTCAGATTTTTTTCAATTTTTTTCAGAAAAAAAGCTAATACGATAGTAACGATTTTAAAAAAAGACGGGATATTTACGATATTGTCACTCCGCCTTTTTCAGATGGTTGACTAGATGGAGGGTTGAGATTCGTCCGTACCATCCGCACTAAAAGACAAAACGTACCTGATCCTCACCCTATATATATATATATATATATATATATATATATATATATATATATATATATATATATATATATATATAGTGCTGATTCCGTTACCTCCTAACAGTCATGGGTATTCCAGGCAAGAACTGTGTAACATACTCGATCCGGAAACCTATTATCATTTTTTAAATTAGACCCAACTTTGAATTTAACCTGAATTTTGCTAGAAATTCTAAAACTTAAATAGTAAGAGTTGTAGATCTTTTTATCAGATATATAAATTCATTAGGTAGTTGTTGCATTGTACTCAAGTGAGTGAGATTTAATGAGTTACTGAATACCCGCAAGCTTGTCAATTGTCTTTTATTTCTACCCATTTATCTTTGCAACTTTCCTGTTATGATCCTTTTTTCCATCCAACTTCTACCATCTGCAATTCCATCAACCCGTAACAAAAACACATAAAATCCAACAATAATGGTGCCTTTGTGCTTATTTAACTAAATCACAAACGTAACAAATAAGATATCACATACGCATTGTGAATATCACAAAGATAACAAATAAGGATAATATCATATATGCCTTTTCAATATCTACGTATTACTTCACATATAGAGGAATTCAAGTTGTGGATATATATGGTTGTGTTCAAGATCATTCAACTTTTGTGTTGCAATTGTTGGATATAATCGGTTATGTGTCGGGATTCACGTATGCATGGCATGGCATGGCTAGAGTTTTATCTAATAATTCTTTATGCTTTATGTGTTTTTAGTCAGTAACTAGTAGTTTGAATTGGTATCACTTTGACCGAATATCTTGGCCACATTTGTAAGGAGAGTGGGTTGTACCTCTTTAGCTAGTAGTAGTGTGTTCCTAGTTTCATGCTAAACAGTTTATTGTAAGGCTATATATAGCCATGTGATCTATGAATAAAAGCATCCCTTTTCCTGAATTTGTTTCTTTACCCACTAATCATATATTTCGGAGTTTCTAGTTGTGAAGTTTCAAATCTACATTTGGTATCCAGAGCTTTGTTTGTTTGAAGGGGCTGTAAGTTGATCAAAAGTTGAAGAGTTATGAAAGCAACTTCTACTCCTGATCTTCCTGTTCGTGATAAGAGTCTAACCGATGGAGGTGCGTGAAAAACGAACGTGAAGGATCCGTCAAAGCAGGTGGCTTTGGATTTTGTTCGTTTAGCATGTTAAAGAAAACGGTAAAAGCGGTAGCTCGTTTTCTTGATCGGGTGAATAGAGCTCTTGGACGGGTTTGATCAGAAAAGGAGTTGAAGTTGTCAAAAAAAAAGGCGATAGTACCTGTTAAGGAGGCTGGTTCGATGTCGTACCAAGTTCCGGTTTTAACCGCGACAAACTATCCGGTGTGGGCTGTCAAGGTCAAGTCCATTATGGATGCATATGGATTATGGGGGATGGTTGAACCACGAGTATTAGGTGAAGAACCTGATGCAAAGAAGTCAAAATAAGCTCTTGCATTTTTGTTTCAAGCCATACCAGAAGACATGGTGTTGCAAATGACGAGTTATAACGATCCAAAACAAGTATGGGACGGTCTCAAAACGCGGTACTTGGGAGTAGATCGGGTGAGAACGGCTCGCCTTGCAACATTGAAAAGGGAGTTGGAAAGCTTGCGCATGAAGGAGGGAGAAACCGTGGATGAGTTTGCAACCAAGTTGAGTGGTTTAGCTTCGAAGGCAAGGGGCCTTGTGTACGAGCTTGAAGAAGTAGACATGGTGAAAAGGCTACTTGATTCTATGCCTAAGTCGTTTCTCTAAATTGTGACTTCAATTGAGCAATGCTTTGAATTGGACTCGATGTTATTCGATGAAGCCGTTGGCCGGAAGGCTGAAGGCGTACAAGGAGCATATCAAAGGAGCTGAGAAGATGGAAGACACTCAAGGTGGTTTGTTGTTGGCAAGTGACGGGAAGTCGCACGGGTGTAAGCATTGTGGCGGTGGAAGCTCGAACCGAGATGACTTTGGGCATGGCCGGGGAAAAGGCCGTGGGTCCGTGAGGGGTCGAGATGGAAACGAGCGGGTCTGGGATAAAATCCACGTGAAATGTTACAAGTGTGGAGACTATGGTCATTATAACAACGAGTGTCCGAAAAATGAAGTGAATTTGATTTCAGAGGAGAAGACGTTGTTGTGAATGGACGGGTAAATAACCGATTAATGGGGGTGATTGTTGGATATAATTGGTTATGTGTCGGGATTCACGTATGCATGGCATGGCATGGCTAGAGTCAGTGGCGGAGCCAGGAAATACGATCACGGGGGGCATCAAGTAGTAAGTAGTGGCGAAGCTAGAAAATTTTCAGTGGGGGGTCGGGATCTAATTTTTTTTCCTAACGCTACTTTTCGGGTAATACCGAAATTTTGGGGAGTCAAAACCGAATATACCAAAATTTTACTACAAGGATTTTAGTGTAGCGTTAAACAAGTAAACTAAAAAGTGCGCTATTTTGATGCAATTATTATAGATTAAAAGTAAACTAAAAACCAAACATTTCGAATGTCGTACAAATTATATTAAGGTGCTTTGCCATTTAAATTTGTGTAGTGATAAGGGACAAAGTACTAAATCATAAATTTCTACAAATACGCATGCAACTTATACAAAACTAAGTTCCACATAATACTAAGTTAGATGAGGAGAAATAAAAAGATACTAGTATTGAGTAATATTATATTAAATTTACTTTGTAAATAATTACTCCATAAACCAAAGGATAAAAATATATTGAGTAATATTATATTAAGTGTACTTTGTCACGTGGCCCCACAAAACAATGCCCATCTCTTCACTCTCTCTTTCTCTTCCCAATTAACCTCCTTTACCACTCCATTGAAACCGATGAACAATACAACCGGAAAAACAGTTTTCACATTAAAGAGCTCCGATTTTCGAAAACCTTGAGTGTGTAGAGGGCACTCTAACTATTTGCTTGAGGGCACTAGTTCTGTTTGTTACAAATATCAATATTTTTCTTATGTATTTTTGGTCTCGGTAAAAGCTTTGTTGGGGGCAACGCCCCCCACTACCTTACATATAGCTCCGCCCCTGGCTAGAGTTTTATTTAATAAATCTTTATGCTTTATTTGTTTTTAGTCAGTAACTAGTAGTTTGAATTGGTATCACTTTGACCGAATATCTTGGCCACATTTGTGATCAGGAGAGTGGGTTGTACGAGTTCTTTAGCTAGTAGTAGTGTGTACCTAGTTACATACTAAACAGTTTCTTGTAAACACCAAACCTAAAACGAGCGCCCCTAAGCTAGAAAAAGAAACCACTTAAAAATCACTGACCGCCAAACAACTAACCAAGACACAATGGTAAAATTAAACAGCTCAATAGAAGACATCGAACAAAGGCAACTCCGGCAACATTAATCCCAAACACCGCCCAAAACCAAAATACATATTTGAACACCTAAGAAACACGACACCTTGAATATACTTGAAAATTATGGATAGATGAGGTTACTCTAGACCTAGCCTAAGATGTTTGCCTTACAACAAACTCAATGATGTATTCCACATTTCCACATCCCCTATCCGTTCAATAAGTTTTTCCTTCGTCATGGAAGGATGATCTTTGAAAGTGTCTATGGTCACTTGTTTCAAAACAATCGCTTCCCTCAAAGTAGACAACATCTGAAGCTCGGCACCAGGCATCAAATTAGCAGGACTCACATGGATATAAAGTTTGGTGAGATGTTCCCATAACCAATTTGGCCTGTTTCTGGGTTCCATCCACTAAGATTGATTCGGGATTTCACTAAGATATTGCTGCAAAGATTAAATACCACATGGTAGCATAATTAGATCGAATTGATTATTTGCAGAAAATATATATTTATAACTACCTGATAACGCAAAACCTCAATCATCTAATAAGTTAAAATTTTGATATGAGATCTCATATAAATGCATCTACACATGCATCTTCATTAGTGTCACATTAACAACACCACAATCTCATACTCAGTTTTCTATATATACAAAAACCACAATACATAATTCCGTCGGAGCGGGGTAAGGGGGAGGAAGGATATAGAAAGTCATATATGTGAACAAATATATGGCAAGTGTGTACGTGTGTGTGTCTGGTGTTATCATACCATTTGACGCACTGGTTTAGTGGAGAGTTTGGGGTTTCTCGTGTTTTACGTCTGGAAAAACTAGGCCCTTTTTATCATCCACCCCAATCACCAATCGGACATCGTCCCTAAGCACGCAACAACGGCTATCTCCCATCAATAACGCAAATGCCTGTTGCAGATTGTAGTATAGGCAAAGGTTAGAATGATACACAAACAATAAGTGATCAAAAGGAACCTATAACTTAAAACACCTTACAGTAAATGAGCATTAAACACCTTACATTTAGATTTGGATCTATGAAATAGGCATACTATTTTGCTGCACGAGCGTAAACAGCATATCTAAATAATCTCCAATATTAGACTAATGAAGTTATGTATGATGTTTTAATTTAATTCAATCAAAATTTGTGTATATTTTGAATATTATGATAAACTGGAGAGTAACCCATTAATCATAAAACGGCAGATCAAAATTATAAAAACAGATTAATACTAAAAATTCAAGCCTAAAGAAACTAGTGAGATCTAAATTATCAGTGACGTAGTTGTGATTCCAATACCTTCATAGTCTGAGTCTATAGCTAGGGATAGATATTTGACTGTAGTGAGTCCTCTTATTATATTCAGCAGTTTTCAAGCATACTCGTCGTCATAGGGAGTCATGCAAAAATGAGCTTGAGTAATGCCCGCCAGATACTCAATAGACAGATCGTATGGAACATGATTCCTTATGCTTATATACTCAAGCTTCGGGCAAGAGATCCGCAGGCTGCAAACATCTGGGGCTGGATTTGGCTGACGTGATCTATTACGCAGAAGAAAGCGCATTGGACAGTAAATATCACTGTCACTTTTTTCAAATTAGGTCCGCTTATACAATAATCATTCAGGATGTTATCCTGTTTTGTTCTTTCGACCGCGACTTCCTCCAGTTCAGGACAGCCTCGGAATAACCTTTTAACACATGCCTCATTGGCATATGTCACCGAGATAAGGTACAGGTTTTTAATGTTTGGCAGATTATAAACTCCATGCTTTCATTAAGATTAATGACAATCTTACCTGATTGACCACAATCAAGATTTAGATTTACCAAGGTCTCGCTCCGGAACATACTCTCCACGAGTGTGACAAGAACAGACCCTAAGATCTGAAGGTATAGCTCTTTTAAAGAGCGAGCAACAACTCCAGACACCCACAAGTTTATATCGGATGGAGTTGCACCACTAGTTTTTCTCAGAGTGCAACTAAGGTGGAACTTTTCGACCTTGATATGTTGGTCTTGTGAGGCAAGAAGATTGGTGACGTATTGTCTGAATCTCTTGGACCGCTCTTTAGACTATTTTTGACGTGGATAGAATTCGTCATCAAAGTCAAGATTGGTGATTGAGGCCCGGAAAGGCTTCAATCTAGTGGATACAGCTTGTGACCACTTGGTTCTTAGTTGGCAAGAGTGAAAGAATGTTTGAGAGCACATTATTAGGCAGATCATAAATTCGATCTGCATTCACATTTTCCATGTCATTTGGGAGATGAACGGATTGGTTGGACAGGTATGGAGAATTCATGGATATTTTTTGAAGTGGTTGCATACTTGCAGACTCAGTGGCGAAGCTAGAAAATTTTCAGTGGGGGATCGGGATCTAAATTTTTTTTTCCTAAGGCTATTTTTCAGGTAATACCGAAATTTTGAGGGGTCGAAACCGAATATACCGAAATTTTTCTACACGAAAACTATATACCCCCTACATCGCAAAAAAAATTTCGGGTGGTCGGGCGCCGCCCCCCCCCCCCCCCCCCTATGTAGCTTCGCCATTGCTTGCAGTAGCCTATTCTTTGGAGTTTTGTAAGAAGAAACTCTAATGAATGAAGATGAAGACACCCCTATTTATATTGGCTTATTCTACAAAAGATGAGTCATCGTGAACTAATAAATCTACAGTTTTACAATTTTTTTACAACAGATATATTTACATGAATAAATGCTACACTCACATATTTTTATAAAAATAAATCTCACACTCATACTTGGCAACTAAATATAGATAGTGAACTAGAAAAAAAAAAAAAAAAAAAAAAAAAAAAAAAAAAAAAAAAAAAAATATATATACAATATCATTTGTGGCTTTGTGCACAACACTTGACACAAACGCGTGTGAGATTCTTTTTTTTCGCAAAAAGTGTGTCAATGTAACGGAGAAAACTTAAGCTACCCATAGGGTAGTCTGCCCACTATGAATTAAAACACAATAAAAACACAATTAATGATTTGTTGGAGGAAAAAGGAGAATATTATTTATTCTCTCTCAATGAATCAGTGCCACCTCATCCGGGTAAACTACCTGGTGGGTATGTGTATCCATGCCCCAATGTAACACTAGTTATAATACCCGTGCACGCACGGGGCTTAGCCATTAAATTATAAT
Source organism: Artemisia argyi (assembly GCA_030686995.1). Classification (NCBI taxonomy): domain Eukaryota; kingdom Viridiplantae; phylum Streptophyta; class Magnoliopsida; order Asterales; family Asteraceae; genus Artemisia; species Artemisia argyi. The sequence goes on from CM060684.1 coordinate 187,669,465, forward strand.
TAAATATTAATTTTTTATATAAGATTTTTTTCACATGTGCACATATATCATTTTCTACCGTGGCGAAGGCATAAATTTTGATCATTGATGGGATTGACCGATTTAAAGTTTTTATTGTAACTTTGGGAAAAGTCTGAGTCTTGGTTAACTAAATGCAACAAAAATGCTATCTTTGATGATTAAAGCACCAAGTATAGCTTTATTTTTTTTACCACACTTATTATAAAATTGATCTATTCAAATACTGACATTATGACAACAAAATATGAAAGTTTTATGTTTACAAATTAACTTAATGTTGCTAAGGATAACTTTTTAGCATTTGCAAATCATATGAAAAATTATATTTCGTTTGAGCCCAAGAACATGTTTCTCCACTAAATTTGAGCGTAGCACACATACACCAACCGAGTTTATTTTTTTATTACATTTATTGATGAAATGAAGCTTGACTCCACCAGATTATATTTGACTTACCCCTTCTCACTTTCAATTACCATTTTCCCTTTTCTCCACTTTTCTCGGGTCTCGGAATTTCCATTTTGTTTATTTTGAATGTTTTAGTAAAAGAAAGCATTTTGTTTATTTTTAATTTACGGCTTAATTTTTTCTCTTTTGTTGTTGTAAATTTATTAAGTGTGTCAATTCAGGTTGAAAAAATTTCCCAGTGTCAGTGTGTCACCCATTGTCCAAGGTGACGTGCCTGTAACAAACACCAGTAACAAATACCAAAGGTTGTTCCAAACGGCCATTTAAATTTTGTTTCAGCGGGCATTCACAAACACCACGTTGCTGCAGAATAGAAACTTAAACTCCATTTATCTTTATTAAAAGGGCTGGTTTAATTATTTTAACAAACATCAGATGGGTCATTTAGCTCAAATGTATCAGTTGGGTCATTGGATTCAAACAGGTCAGACGGGACATTGTGCTTAACTGGGTCATATGGGTCTTTGTATTCGTATGGGTCTTTAAATTATTTTTCAACAGGCAGTCAAAAACATCACTATAAATCATAGCTAACCAGCCCTTGAAGTTGCTTTTATAGGTGACAGACCCACACACTGATGGAACAGTTGTTGCAGCAACCTTAACCAATAATTTGCTAAATCATTTATTTTATTAAATGGGTCAAATTATATTAAAACATATCAGATGGGTCATTTAATTCATAATCATGTTTTCAAAATTATTGTAAACATGTTAAACAGTAAAACCACCGCACAAATCTATAAATCTATTACAATGCGCCTAAACTTCATTTTACTAATGAATGACATTAGAAACGCAAAAAGATTACATTCAAAAACTGAACCGGATAAAACAAACTTTGAATCGTCCCACTCACAATTTACGGATAAAAATTACGACCTTTACGTACACATATGAGAACCTGCACACGAATTCATCGCAAAGAAACAACAACTTGAGCATTTCTTAGATTAACACTTGTCCAACGGGGTTCATTTTCAAATGCTAAATAGGTTGTATATCTATCTCTTGACATGTTGCATTTGTTAGCTCTAAGTTTTCGTGTAACAGCAGCATAAGAAGTCCCTTTAACACCAGTGAGGACTAAAGATTATTTTAGCTGTGGAGATTTCAAATGTATATAGAGCTGGACTTAGCTTAAACTACATAACCACCTACATAGCTTCATCCAATTTAAAGCAGCTCGTCAAAATAAACAAAAGTAAATAATGTATACCGTACTGTCATCCATGTTGTTTATTTGGGGTAATGGGTATCCTGATAGCAATTAGAAGTCACGAGAAAACGTTTTCAGATCGATTAATTGGAGTGGATACCAATTAACAATCGGATAAAATCTAATTGATTCAAGTTTGTGTATGTTGTTATGGTTCCTGTAAATCAGAATCGTTTCTGTCTTTTTTTCTGTCTCTGTTCCTAAGAACCGTTTTAGTGATAAAACGTTTTAGGGTTAACTGCCTTTAGGCAGTTTCAAGGTCTCAAATTGTCAAAATTAGTCCCTCAATTTCCGAAAATTTAATTTTCTGAGGAATTTTTGACATAGCAACTTAGTGGAAATAAAAAAATTTCCAGCTGACCTGGCAGCTCGACCCCAGCCAGGGGCGCTGCCCCTTGGACCCTGCCAGGGGCTGCCGCCCCTTGGACCCTGCTTCTCTCAGGGGCGTTGCCCCCGAACCCCCACCAAGGGGGCTACCGCCCCCTTGGAACCCCCGTTAGTCCAGTTAATATTCATATAAGTGTCGACCCTTATATATATATTAAACTCAATCTATTTTACACTAAAATACCAACAATCCATTGATTTAATCGACAACCCTTGCTAACACAATTATATTCTATTTATAATAATAATAATAATAATAATAATAATAATACGGTTTAATTCTGATAAGCATTCAAAATCTACACATAATATTTTATGAAGTTAAACCAAACACCCCTTTCACCATAGTTACAAAACCACCAATTGGAATAAATTAACCTCTTATACAATTATGGTTGAAGTATATTAACATTGAAACCATGCTTTTGTATAAATTGTAAATAAAGTACATCATACCCGTGATTGTATTTGAGTTTCATTGTAGAAGTCTTTGAGCATGATTCCTTCCACTGTGTTCTACAACCAAATGCAACATCTTCATGTTATTTCTAAACATTAATAAAATATCTTAATGTTATTTTAATACGGAAATCAAGCACAACGCCATTTAAGGACATAATAACTATTATAATCACAATGTAATGATGGTATGAATTTTTTATTGCAGGCTCCAGAAGACTATGATATAATTGCCATACCTTCAACAACACCGCAATAAGGATGCTGAAAATGAGAAAGGGGGCCCTGGAAGAGGGGACTAAATACTTGGGAGGTCCATCTCCTTGACATTAATTTGGTTCGAATTTGTACATGTTCATGATTCAACCAAAACTTAAACTTCTTTAATGGCTCGTATAAGAGCCTAACCTGGCCCGTCCTTCAATATATGTTGTATATAGGATTGATTTGGTGGTATGTATTTCTATATATATTCATGTAGGACATGATTCTACATAAGTACATATGTATAAACTGATAATAATACATAATAATTAATTTGGAGTAGTTTCAGAAACTATACTACAATACACAAACAAAATAACAGAAACTCAATTACCTTAGAAAAAAGCCACAAAAACATAAACCCATATCTATTAAAAAAAAATGTAAATCTATTATCCAACTTGCTGATATAAATTGAAAAAAATACCTTTGATTAACCAAAAATCACCATTTTCCCATTGTGATCGCCATTTGAGCAAACATGAAACGGTTTTTTAGATCACCATATGTTTTTTTCGGTTATCTGACTGGGTGAGGTTGGGTCTAATGATGGGTAGAAGATAGGTTTGGTATTGTTTACATTCAGGTCCTTGAAGTTTCTAATTTCAATCCCGTTTCTTAAAACATTTTTTGTTCACACTTTTGACACATATAGTTTTTTCGCATATTTTTCATTCTACACGTTTTTTTCCAATTTTGACCAAATTCAATTCAATTTTGACTTTTAATTAACCAATCATGTCTCTCAATTTCGCCTACGTGGCAAAATCAAGCTTTCCTATTGGCCCAATTTTTTTTTCAATGAGAAGGGTTTTGCAAAAACACTCCGAAATGATGTAATTCTTTTATTAAATAAAAGATTTCACTTTTACATGATATCTAATTAATCGTACTAGATATTTTAGTTTGTAATTTAGTACTTAGCCCGAGCATTGCATGATGTTTTTTTCGCATGGGTATTGTTTTCTGATGACATCAAATAGTCCTGATATTTAAGTGTGAATTTCCCCCTAATATGCTCGCTATTTATACTTATTATTAGAGTATATACTTTGATTCCGTTATATTTTGTATCCAAGTTACAAATGAGCATAAGAGCTAAAGAGATGCGGAAATTGGAAAGAACTCACAAAAAGATATACAACTATAGTATGCTGAAGAAAGCTTCGGCGTAACTTACACTCTCCATTACGCCGTAGCTAGGAATTCAAATATGAAGAATAAAGTCAACACGTACCAAGGACTTCGGCGTAACCATAACCCTTAGTTACGTCGTAACTATTTCAAGACTTAGAAGAATTCCTAGTGATGAAGGTTACGCCGTAACCATTATGTGGAGTTACGGCATAGCAATGACACTGTAAGTGATCCAAGATCAAGAGTTAAGCTACGGCGTAGCCCACTTGAAGACTACGACGTATGTGAAACCCTAAAAGAAGTTACGGCGTAACCAGCTACATTAACTACGCCGTAACTATTTCTATTGGATAAGCTCGTTTTAACATTGCATTAGCTACAACGTAACCAACTTCTAGAATTATGTCGTAGCGGTGTCAGGCCTATAAATACAACCCTAATTTTTGCATTTGAAGCAACTCCTACACCACCAAAAAGCAGAGGGTTCTACCAAGGCATTCTACAACAACATACGAAACATTTCCAAGGGAGAGATCATGCCACAAAAACCATAAGTTTTAGTTATCAATTTGTTAATTACATTATCGAATTATGTCTTCATTTTTTATGCAAAACATTGATTCGGCTGTACTGTTCAACATGATCGGCTAAGCACCTTTGGTGCTAGCCTAGTTATGAATCTTATATTGTTATGATTATATTTTCGTACTATTCCATAATGCTTCTAGTGTGTGCATGCTTAGCTTATCATTATGTAACACCCCAACCCGATAAGGGTAGAAGTATTACATTACAGTGACATATCAGAACAAACACAAGCATATGATTCATACATACAACGAAAATCAGGGTTACAAATGAAAATCTGAAACTACAAGGTTACAAAACAATAAATACTATGTCTAATAAAGTGAATCTTCATCTAATCGTATCTATTCCAAAGCATAGTCTTCTAGGTCCAGTCACACTCTCTTCCCGTAACCCAGCTTCCTACTAAAACCTGCCGCAGGAAAAAGGAATTGCGGCTGAGCTTAAAAAGCCCAGTGAACAGATACATATACAAAACAATGATAATGAAACAGAACTGAAATATAGTGCATTGGGGAAATAGAATAAGGAATAGATAAAAGAGTAATAGAATATAAAGAAGAAAGGATAGTCATCTACCACGAGCCCAGAAACTCAAAGTCAATCTCAACATCATAATCTCAAAGTCATAAGCACACAATCAGAGGGGATACCTCTCAGGTAACCAGATAATATGAGGGGTGTCCTCATGTATCATAATAGTGGAGTAGCTAGCTCCCAGAAATTGTGAAAGGCGTGTATTGCACACAGCACCAGTCACCTCAAAGTCAACTCAAAGTCATAGTTAAATCCACTAAGCATACATATCTAGGATTGCAATCCATACGCCCCTTACTCAAAGTCAATCTCAAAGTCATATACTCAAAGTCATAATGGCCATAATAGTAATCATAAAAGGGACGGCGTGAGAAATCACTCACCCACACATGAGTCATGCCAGTGGTGCATCACAGACATGCCTATGGTACCTCCATAGGTAGGAGAAACATAAATGGCTCGGGTATCAAACTAAGAGTCAGGTCTCAAAGTCATGCAAAAGGTCATATAGCAAAGGTTTATCTCAAAGTCATGTCTCAAGGTCATCTCCAAATCATAATATCAGAAGTCATATCGATGGTTCAGAATATCCAAGGTTCATTCCCAAAGGTTCATTTCAAAAGATTCGTTATTAAGTTTCGTAAGTTCAAAATAAAATGTGAAAGAGTTAAGAGAAAATAGATTTAAAACTTTAATAGTTATTTACCCATTTCATCTCAAAGATCTCCCTCTTTAAACATTCTTCATAAAAGCCAATTAATCCTTCCTTTAAAATGGTTTCGTTTCAAAATCATAGAGTGTCATTTCAAAATAGTTTCCTTCCATAACATCAAGTTATATTTTCAAAAAGTTTTCATATCAAATCATCATAAAAGATGAACCAGAGATATCGAATATTCAAGGGTCAGAAATCATAGCAACGAAATCATATCAGAAGCTAACAAATCAAAGTTTAACAGAAATCAGAGGAAGTTCACAACAGAAGGAAACATAGCAATGGCTTTGGGAATCATAGCTCAAAGTCATAAGAAGAATATAGGAGCCTTTACTGAAAAGGCAGAGTATCCGTACCTTATTACGAAAGCACAAATAGAAACAAGCACAGAATAAGGAATAGCTCAAGATCTCTCCTTCTTCACACCTAGAGGAGTAGAAGGGAATTATAATTCATTCTTAATTACATGTCTTTCCACTTAAGGTAACTTTCCACTTTTAGCAGGTTTCCATAATTAGTAAGTTTCCACTTTTAGAAAGTTTCCATATTTAGAAAGTTGAATCATTATTAATGGAAATAAAGTATCTTTTGATCTTTTTACTCATTTGATCCCTAGGTTTCATAACTTTACATTTTATACCCTTTACTTTCCAAAATTACACCTTAAACCTTTTAGTATTCAAAGTTACATATTAAACCCTTAACTTATCCATTTTACATAATGAGAACTTATTTTATCATATTATACGAATGGATACTTAAGTATTCATAATTTACACATTAAGTCCCTCAAGTTATTAAAGTTACATATTTAACCCTTTAGTTTACAATTTCAATCTTTAATTACCAATAATTACATATTAACCCATTTAATTACCAAAATGACACAAAACCCCTTGAATACTTTTAATTTCTCAAAACAGCTCCAAGTTTCTGAAAATTACATTTGTAGTCCCTCTCTTTTAATTATTTTCAAAACAAACCCTAATTAATCATTAAATACATTTTAATCCATTTATATGCAAAAATTACACTTAACACCCTCATCTTATATTTTTGTCGAACAGTACACAGCCCAGAATAAGTTTCAAAAATAACCCTTTAGTTTTAAAGTTCACAAAACTCACCCAAAACCTTTTTAGCCAAATCGTATAAACCAAAAACATAGATTTTAGAAACCCTAATCCTTATAATCAATTCTCAATCATCATCTCATCATTAATATCATTAATTAACACCATTTCCAGCCCTAAACCAAAACCCTAGGGCACACGACTTTTATTTCTCCTTTTTCTTTTATTATAGCCGATTATTTACATGGTTCCAAAATAATTGTTTTAGGCCTTAACAATTCGAACCAACATTTTTCCCAGGTTATTATGATGGTATAGAGTCTAAATTAAATAGGTTTCAAGCCTCAAAAATTCGGATTCATTTATTTAGGTTTTGTATATGTTTTTAGGGTTTAATTAGCCAAAGTGATGTCAAGCATGCATGGATCGATTCAACCATTTTAATTGATGTTTATAGGATGTAAGGGACCTGAGAAAAATACCAAACCAAGGCTTGAACGTGGGGAGAGGGCTGTACGATTTGTTGTGTATGCGTATGGACAAAAACGAACCAAAAATCCACACGACTCCAAAAGCTTCTCCACGACCTTTCTATCATTTTTCCCAGAGTATACATGATATGAGGATTATGAGAAAAATCATAAACGAATTTTAGGGAGGTCGAACAAATCAGTATCGATCTTACCTTGTTTTTAGGGCTCGACAAAAGAAACCAAGACCACGATCGTACCAAGCTTCAACAATTCGAATGGGTATTTTTCTAGAACTTTTTGGATGTTGTTTGATCACAGAAAAATGCCTAGGAATGATGGGGTTGTCGAATGGAGGCTGTGAGAATTTCTTGTGTGTTTTATTTTGGATCGGCAAATTAGGGTTTGGGAGAAAAATGTATGGATTGACTTTTAAAATAAGAAAACCGTGTGATGAGGGGAGGGCCTGGTCCAGGAATTTCGTGATTATAGGTGGGAGAATATTGGGTGATAATTATCTTCCATATTTAGATAATATATATCTTTTAAAATCAATTTAAATCAAATATAACACATTTTAAGTCATTCGGCCCTATGAGGGGTATTTTGGTAATTTTCCACATGTATAAATGTTAGATGAAATTGTTAAAAATATTTGGTATCATAACTTATGCATTGTTAGGAGTTTAGGATTTATTTGGTACTTTATTAAGCTTTTAATAAATTCTTAAACATGTAGGGGCATTTTGGTCATTTCACTTGCTTTCAGGTTTTAGGTGTTACAACTTCTTCCACTCTAAAAAGAAAATTTCGTCCTCGAAATTTGAAGTCGCAAAGTTAGACGAAGTCGTAGTAAACCGCAAAAGGTCATTACAAACATTCTCACGCTCGGGGAGGTTCTTTCAAAAAGATCTTCAGACCAATTAGTTTCTCATGACTCGTAACTATTGTCAAAACAGTTTCAGATTTCCCAGAAAGGCATATCATACTGAATTTGAATCAAAAGGATAATGTACCAAACATAACGGATGATAAACGAATTCTCCAGGAAGAGGTATAAAAATACATAGGATTTACATCGAATTGATTAGGCGAATCAGATGAGAATACATTGAATTGTAGCAAACATGGGGTGATATAAGGTTTAACTCTTCAGCTTCTCAGATAGTCTCGGCTTTTAGATAACCTTCCAAAGGTAATCCCATAAACAAACAGGTCTCATTTCCTCAAGGTCCACAATCACATATTTTACTCATAGCAGATCATAATGAACAACTTCACGAATGCGAATCGTATACGGACAGAAAGCATATCGTTAGATATCGTCAACGGCAGAAATTTCATAATGGAACCTAAGATCCTTATCAGAAGTTGCAAAGATCAGCAAAACACGTGTCGAGAGTCCAAACGTATCGAATCGTATAACAAGGACAGCATATCAAACGCATAAGTAGAATGAACCTAAAGTCTCACTAAACTCAGATGATCTTGATCAGATGCCAGAATTCTAAAACTTCTAAGGCACTCCTCGAAATATCACATGCCCACCATAAGTGCACGTTATATGATGTAAGTATTATCACGTTGGCCAGGCGTCATAATACTGGCATCATATACATATGCCCTCATGATGATCATACTTTATCTCAAGTCGTGAACACCCAAACTTATTTAAATCCACCTAGTCCACCTATAGTCTCAGAGGTCACCAAAATCAAACAACATAACTAAGAGAATGAAATTACTCGAAGAGTAACGGAGATCCGAGAATGTCATTCAAAATTAAGGTACGTCATCAGTAACGTCAATTCCTTACAGCATCATCTCGTCTAAACACAATGTCCGCTTCAAAACCCGTCCACTCATTTACAAATTTCAAAATTTCTTCCAAGTTGGAGTAGTCTGTTTATTCTTGTCCGTCTTACCTCATGATTAAGAGAATTTAAAATTCGAGTCTGGTTCCTCAAGCCTTCAGCAACTCTTCTTGGTACTGTGGCGTCGTAGCGGCAGTCTCTGACGCGATTACTGTGCATCCCTCCATCCGCAGGTCTGCTTCTGCTCTCAATTCATCTTAGTACAACTAAAATGAATAGAGAAACAAGACTGCGTTTCTTCGACAGGTCTCCTAACATAGCTCCAGGTTTTAAGGTACATGATGTTGTTGTCGACTCCAGGTTGTGTGTTGAATGGTTCATCTTCTTTGGTCTGGTTGTCTTGATGCCCAAACTGAAATCTTTACGTGTTACATGATGTATGATTGAGCACTACTCCAGTTCCTCTCTTCTTCTTATATGCTTCTTCCATGGTAATGCTTGTCGCAACCATCTTCTACTACTCTTCCACCAGGTTTCTAACTCTGATAACGGTCTTCAACCTCACCAATAATCTCTATGTTCTTCTTTCGTTTTAGAACACATCACAATGTCATACTATGACAATTTGTCCAAAACATGCGAAAAACATGATTATTCTAGCCAACACCATTGGCATCATTCAAGCTCATAAATGTTATGACGAGTGCAAAGGCAGCTTCAGAAATCATCTCGGGGAATTTTCACATCGCCTTCTTTCTTCTTCAAGAACTGATATACTTCACAAAGGTTACTCTTGGTTAGTTAACCCCCTTCTTAGAAATTCTTGTGGTTGCTTCTTCAGTCCTTCAAATCTAAAGTGATGCAATCAGACGCGGAGTTTCAAAGGAAGACCAAATTTATTATTGATACGCGGAAACAGATAATGATTAGTGATAGTGGTACATTTAAGTTTACAATAGTCGATACGTCATCGCATACTTCTCTCGTTCTTCTTCATAAACAAACAAGAGCATCTAAGGAGAATCACCAAGGTTAAAAATCATATTCCATCAGCTCCTTCAATCTCTCATCTTCTATGGCACCATGGTTTCTGCAACTGAGATCAGTTCAATGTCCACTCTACTTCTTAAGCAGGAAGGAGTACCAAAAGGTTCATCAGAGAATACCGGAAAATCTTCGTATGACAAAATAATTCCCAATAGTAGAACTTTCCAAGGGTTGATAATAATGGTTTTCAGAACAACTTGGTAATCACATGAGTTTGGGGTAGGTGTTTCCATAGTGACAGAAATTTTAGCAGATGTAGAGAGTCATCATAATGGAATAGGGTGAAGCAGATTTTTAAGGTCACATTTCAGATATTTAGATAATATATATCTTTTAAAATCAATTTAAATCAAATATAACACATTTTAAGTCATTCGGCCCTATGAGGGGTATTTTGGTAATTTTCCACTTGTATAAATGTTAGATGAAATTGTTAAAAATATTTGGTATCATAACTTATGCATTGTTAGGAGTTTAGGATTTATTTGGTACTTTATTAAGCTTTTAATAAATTCTTAAACATGTAGGGGCATTTTGGTCATTTCACTTGCTTTCAGGTTTTAGGTGTTACACATTAGATCCTCTAATTGCGGTAGTTTTGAAGAACCGGTTGTACCTAGTACACTAGGGAAATAAACCAAATGAACCTAGTGTAGTTGGGTTGCAAGGGAAATGGAAAATTCTGGTGCTAGTTATTGACCTTGTGTGCAAATCAACCAAAGGAGCACCCTCCGGGTTGGATAAACTTAAGTAGTTAGATGTATGGTCTAAGATCTGAAAGGTCGGGCCATACAAAGATAAGTCTAGCATGTAGTGGCACTTAATGACTCAAGCTAGTCTACCGTGCGTCGGCTTACTTATAGACGGAAGGGCCTTTGGTTCCCGACAGAATTCTAAGGAGATAGGCTAGGGAACTAGACCAATTGAACCTAGTGGTATATGTCCACCCCACTTATTGCATTCGAATAGTTTCATAGAAAACATAGTCATGGAAATATAGGATGACTAGCTCGGTTAGTAGACTTTCTCCCTATTGCTCACAACTTTATTTACTTTCAAGCTCTCATTTAAATTTTGTTTACTTAGTTTAATTAATTATTTCAACTCTCAACCAGTTTAAAACGTGATACCTTGACTTAGATAAAATCTGCACCTCATAGCTCTTGGGACGACCTCGGTTTTACCATTTACTAGTCTACACACGAACGGATACACTGTCCGTTAGTGCATTAGGGTAGACCTTAGGTAATCGAGACTATTATAAATTTAAGACCTTGTCATTGTCAGTAAAACTTGCATCAAGTTTTTGGCGCCACTACCGGGGAGCTATAATAGGATTTTTGTTTAAGTTTTTAATTTTTGTTAAATTTTGTTTTTTGTTTTCTCATATTTAAGTTTCAGGAATTATGGCTCGGGATGAGCAACAGCTGGGCCTCGTAAGGACGGTTATTAGAGCAGATGTTCAGTTCGAAATCAAGGCACAGTTTATGAGAGGATTGCGCGATAAACTCTTCGCTGGAAACAAAACCGAAGACGCATACGAGCATGTTGAACATGTCTTGTACATTACTAGCCTCTTCAACATTCCAGGGGTTTCTCATGATGCTGTTATGCTTAGAGTGTTTCTAATGACACTCACTGGAGCTGCTCGAAGATGGATTGATAGGTTGCTTGGTGGAACTATCAACACTTGGAATCTCCTCATAAATTCTTTCATTCAACATTATTGCCCTTTTTCCAAAACAGCAAAATAGTTCGAGGAGATTCACAATTTCAGACATGAAGCTGATGAAACATTGTACCAAGCTTGGGACAGGTATAATGATCTCTTATACATGCGCCCGACACATGACTTGAACAAGCAACAAATAGTCAACATCTTCTACAAAGGGAATTAACATCGCAACAAGGCGGATGCTCGATTCCCAGGGACCTATCCCAGGGATGACACCTGTTCAAGCCCTTGATATTATTCAAGACATGGCCGACCACTCACAAAAGTGGCATGATGGAGGAAACACCAGGAGCACAAGCGAAATTTTGGAAGTTATAAACATTATAACTAACAAACTTGAAAATCTTGGCAGGGAAACGAAAAAACTCAAGGAAGGCGTGCATGCTATTCAAGTAGGATGCGACATTTGTGATGGAGCTCGCCTAGCCAAGGATTGTCTGTTAAACAATGATGATGAGAAGGTCGAAGAAGTGAAATATGGTGAAGGAAGACCTTACCAAGGTAATGACGGGAATAGATACCGTGTAGGACTACCTGGGTACTACAATTGAGCACCTTATAGGGAAAGAAGGTCAAGTCTCGAGGACACCATCATCAAATATCTGGAAGAATCGACTAAGAAGAAAAAAGAACAAGATGAATGGTTGAAAAACTTTCAAGATAGAACTAACAAAAGCCTCATTATTCATGATGAGTCTCTTAAAAACCTCGAGGCAATGATTGGGAAGCTTAGTGACGAAGTGCATAAACAAAAAGAAGAAGGAAACAGATCCGTTGGGGTATGCATGGTAGTTTTCGCTGACGACGAGGTGGATGACCCCGATAAAAGCTTTCATAACCAATTTTGTGAAAACACTCTTATGCAAGATAAAACCAATAAACTACCAACTAAAGAAGAGAGCCCGGAAAGTTTCATTCTCCCTTGTACAATTGGTAATTCGGATCTATCCGCCCTAGCCGATTTAGGGTCTAGCATTAATGCCATGCCATTGTCACTATTTTATCCCTTCGAATGATGAGTCTCAGGAAAACAAGCTTGGTAATTGAGATGATGAATATGACAAAAGCAACACCGGTAGGAATTGTGGACAATGTGATTATAAAGATTGACAAATTTTTATTCCCCGCAAACTTCGTTTTCATTAACATGGAAAACATTCCCAAGGAAGACCTTATCCTTGGGAGACCTTTCCTTGCTACGTCACGGGCCCGAATTGATGTCTTCAAAAAAGAGATCTCGTTAGGAGTTTATAATGAGAGGATTCTCTTCAAGGTGAATAGAACTTTATCACATGAAGGCAAGGAAGTAGCTAGTTCATGTATGGCCGATGTTGTAGTAGAAGAGACTCCATCGGAAGTAGTTGGAGTTTCAAGTGACATCTTTAATTATTTAACTCCCTTATATCTACAATATAAACAAGAGGTCGACTCTGATGCTAGCGATGAAAGCGACGAATCTTTTTGGATGACAGTTGTAGTAACCCACTAACTTCCACACTAAGCCTCCGATAGGTTATCTAGGATTAGCTATGCATATATCATTTTCCTGAGTAAAATTTTTGCTTTATTATATCTTTATGATCTATATGACTCTTAGACATGCTCACGTATCCACCTATGCCCAACACAACTATGTTTACATCATGTAAACATCCCAGTATGTTAAGTATAGGTTATAAACATCATTTCACTAAGTAATCTATCACTCTAGTATACTATATCTATCAGAAACCCTAATCACCCTAATTGAACCTTATGTGTTTACAGTTATCTTTAAAACCCTAATTGCTAATCTAAACTGGTTTGAAAGTGTTCAAGGCTTAGGTATGAGTTACATTAGAAACTTTAGGATATCTTAGACTTCCTAGACCCTAGTATAACTCCGTAGAACTTTGGTACAAGTCTCTTAAGCACAAAACCCTAAATAAGCCACTAAAATCTCTGAACTAGGTCTAAACTATCCTGAATCTTTAGTATAAGTTATCACCACTTAGTATAAGCTTTTGAATACTTAAACTTAGTCACTAAACACTCATAGGACCCTAATCTAGGCACTAAACCCTAGGCTAGACCCTAATTACTCACTAAGCAAGATTAAGTCCTAAACTAAACCTAAGTTAATCCTAATCCTAAAACTAAATACCCTAAGCACCTCAACCTAGTATCCTAGCACCTTATTCAACCTAAGCACCCACCCTAGTTCCTCCCTAAGTAGCTTACAAGTAGGTGGATCACCTACTTGTCACCACCTTAGGCCGCGGCTTCAGCACCACCACAAACACCCCTACACAGCCCCCTAGCTACCCTAGCCTACCACCATAGCTCCTATTAGTCATGTATAGCTTCCATTATTCACCTCCCTCCCCCCCCCCCCCTCACCACCTAGTCACCCCTTTCTTGCTCACCACTCCAAACGCACCCTATAAATACCTCGCCCCTCTCCCTCATTTCAAATCACACCTCCTCTCTTATTTACCTCAAACTTTCTGTACCTAGCAATATTATACAAGTTATAGTAGGCCTAGGAGTCGAGCAAACCAAGTCTTGCACCCTTGTCGAGCCCCATTTCCATCGAGAAAACCTAAACCCTAGCTAAGCCCTCGTTAAGCCCTCCCCCTATCACGTAATCCTTTCTACTTGTCCTAATGACCTTAGTAATGACCTAGGATAGATATAAGATGCCTTAGATCACCTAGAAACCTAAGCTAGAGCCTTGATCATTTTCTTACTATCGTTTTCTTTTTGAAACCCTAATATGGATCGAATACATGTTTACATGCTATAATGCCTTATCTTAAGCTATAAGCCAGTTTAGGTAACTTAGATAAGCTAATATTAATAATTCATAAGCTAGGAAACTCTTTTGATTTATAAAAATATGATTTGCATGGAAAAAGGACTAGTTTTGCAATTGTTTTCATGCATAGGGGGACATATGGTAATTTTCTGAAAGTATTACGTCTAGGGACTATTTTTGACATTTCTTGGAAGTACTAAGTATAAGGACCCTTTTTGCAAAGTTATAAAACCTAAGTATAAAAAGTAATATAGTTATAAACTTATAAGGAGTAGTTTTGTAAATGTTATTAAGTAAAGAGTATAAAGGGTAAATATCGAAAACTAACATATTCTAGGATTCACTTTTGTCATTTCTCTAAGATTTATGAGTATAGGGACTAAATATGCGAAATCTAGAAAGTTAAAGGTTTGATATATATATATATATATATATATATATATATATATATATATATATATATATATATATATATATATATATAGAGAGAGAGAGAGAGAGAGAGAGAGAGAGAGAGAGAGGTGGGTTCATGAAAAAAGTCCACTTTGGTAGAAAAGTGTACAAATCAACCCCTAATTTTTTTCACACCAAACTACAGGGACCTAATTGTATTTTCTTTCATTCTTTAAGGAGTTTTTGTAAATTTGCACCCTACCCCCCGCCGAAAAAAAAAAAAAAAAAAAATCCCGCCAAAAAAAAAAAAAAAAAAAAAAAAAAAAAAAAAAAAAAAAAATTGGGCCAAAAATTTATAACCCAGATGCACCTTTTTTTTAGTGCATCTCAGTTATAAAAATTGGTGCATCTCAGTTATAACTATGATGCACCAATTTTTATAACCCAGATGCACCTTTTTTTAGTGCATCTTAGTTATAAAAATTGGTGCATCTCAGTTATAACTATGATGCACCTTTTTATAACCCAGATGCACCTTTTTTTTTAGTGCATCTCAGTTATAAAAATTGGTGCATCACAGTTATAACTATGATGCACCAATTTTTATAACCCAAATGCACTAAAAAAAAAGGTGCATCTGGGTAATAAATTTTTGGCAGGAAAATTTTTGGCCAAAAAAAATTTTTTTTTTTTGCCCCAAAAAAAATTTTTTTTGGCGGGAATTTTTTTTTTTCGGGGGGTGGGGGTGGGTGGGGGTGTGGGGGGTGGGGGGCATGTTTCAAGACATACCCCTGAAGTTTGAGATGTTTCAAATTAAACCCTATAACCTTTTTTTCTCACTTTTCTACTAAAGTGGACTTTTCTCTAGAACCTTACCCTATATATATATATATATATATATATATATATATATATATATATATATATATATATATATATATATATATATATATAGTGTAAGGTTATTTTCAGAACCAAATAAATTGCGAGAACTGCGAGAACGAATCTTATCCCTTTATTTTTTGATCAATGGCTAAAAACATTGGTGGCATGATGGTAAATAGGTAAAACTTTTTATGATAGAATTTAAAGTGTTTAGGGGTATAAATGGAATTTTATTTTAATGATTTTAAAAAACCGTCCCTATAATGATGGATCCAGAAATTATCACATTCTAATTGAACCACATAATTATTTACGTCATTTTCCCTTCCATCTCAATGTGCCACCTCCCAGTAATGTCCATATTTTGAATATGCTTGAATTAATTCATTTAATATTCTATGTTTGTTATGTGTAGCGTGAAACAAAAGGAGGTGATTGGACCAGGTTTTTTATTTTTTATTTTATTTTTCTAAGATAATAATTATTATATATTGTTTTGTGTAAGGTGTTTAGAGGAGATGTGAACTAAAAGCTTCAATCGATTATCGTCAAGAAAAAGCTTTCGTAACCAGGTTGATCTTTTTTTTTTTTTTTTTTTTTTTTTTTTAAGTTGGATTAAATTTTTCTTTCTTTGATTACGGTCTTATAATTATTTTAAATGATGTTTTACTTAATGTTAGTTTTAAGTTTGAATTTTCAAGTCCATTCGAATCTCGAATTTTCTTTTGAAAATTCTTTGATTACAAGTCAATTTTTATATTGGACCAGATAATCTATGTTTTATTGAACTTCGATTTCTAGTTACTTTTAAGTCAATTTATTATTGGTCTCTGCTTCATTAACTAAGGCTTGCGGGTTCGTAAAATTGCATATGTAGTGATATCTTTTTCACTAAATGGCGAATTTATGTATTTATTAGAAATAGGTGTGGGATGTAAAATCAAATTTGCAGACAATGCACATATGCATAGTACTCGTAATTAAAGTTGATGTTGTTGAAGACAATGCAACGAGCACATGTATATCTTGAACATGTTAAACATGACTATATGTTTTGTCGGACTAAGAAGATCAAGACCCTTTGCACAATTGCAAGATGACTGACATGTACATGCAGGCGATGCACATGTATATACGATGAACATATACACAAGTAGTGTAGGTGACGTAGTACAACCGTGCACATGCACACAAAATGGTGCACGGACTCCGAATATACATGTGCATATCTCAAAATTGGAGTTAGATTGTGATGAAAACAATTTAAGCACATGTGATAGAATGAATTTAGACTTTTTTGGTTCATGTTATGCAACTAAACAGAAGTTATTTACCGTAGATTTTTTGTTCTTATGAATTTAGACTTATTTTTTTTTTCAGGTTATGCAATTGAACGGTACTCTGAACATTTGTTTTGCAGGGGTTGAACAAGATAATCAATGAAAGAGCTTATTGATGAAGCACCGTAAACACATGTGCACTAGTAATACGTGTGGTTAACGAAGAGTGAACTCGGTGAATGCACGTGTATATCCCGCAAAAAAATTTGATCGATTCTTAAGGAAATGAATCGTGCCCCTATGTTTCCTATCGGTAATACATGCTTTTGAATCGATTTGGTTACATAGTTTTAAAAATGTTAATCCACATTTATTTAGTTTTCGAAAAGTTTAAGGTTTTTATTCAGTTTTTTTTTTTTTTTTTTTTTTTTTTTTTTTTTGTAAATTTGTCCGGGTCTCGTGATGGGTCTTGAATGTCAATTTAGAAATGCTTTCTGGTTCTTGAATTTAAGAATTTGTTATTTATACCATTCTCGAATCATTTGATAATATTCACTTTGAATGTTTAAATTTTGGATCAGGTTGTTGGTATCAAATAAGTAATAACGCATGTGGGATCAACAAGATCAAGATTACGTTGCAAACACATGTGCATTCAATAATAATTACTGAATTCATGTTAACGACCTCCATGTGTGTTGATGCATATGTAACAAAATTGAAGTTTTGGCCGAAGAAAATGCATATGTACATATGTCGCACCTGAAGTTCATGTTAACGACAACCAAGTTTGCAGATGTGAACACATTCGAAAAACGTTGACTGCACATGTACACAACAACTCAAATTCGAATGTTCGATATCTTATACTGAAGAAAACCTACTGTTATTATACATGTGCACAACAACTCAATTTCGAATGTTCGGTAGCTTATACTGAAGAAAACCTACTATTATTATACATGTGCATGGCCTTGACAAATGTTAATTGCACATGTATAAACATTCAAGAATTTGATCTGAATTGTACTCGATATAAATTTTGATATGAATTTTATCTCCTAGTTGTATTAACAGGTTAAAAGAATGATGATTGTAAAAAACGTTGCAACATGAACCCAAATTAACAAAACTATGTTATATTAAATTTGGTTTGAATTAAATATGTATAAACAAATAAATAAAAATTACCGTTATTTTAGGATGTTAAAGTTGATCTGCAACTTCTAAATATTAAAAGTACCATAATACCCTTTTGTATTTAAAGAAAATCCTTAATATAGGAAAAAAGATGATTGGTCCAAGTTGGTTCTCGCAGTTCTCGCAATTTATTTGGTTCTGAAAATAACCTCACCCTATATATATATATATATATATATATATATATATATATATATATATATATATATATATATATATATATATATATATATATATATATATTCCTTCAACCTTGTCAACTGATAGTGAAAGAACAAAATCGGGATACATACCAATACCTATTACAGGTAGAAAAATGGAGATGGAAACAAATAACTCGCGCGGTCCAGAGTCAAAAACATAAGAGTTTGGAGTATTAAATAACTTGTATCCATAAAATATCTGGCGTGACATAGATAATAAATAAATATGAGTTAATATCATTCCAATTGCCATCACAAAAGCATTCAAATGAGAAGCCTAAATTTTGTGAGAACGCGAGAAGCAATCCTAGCCACTCATTTTATCCTCCTTTAACTTTAATCTAATGGCTACTATTAGTTCATCAACTTTTTGAAAATTTCTTAAAAGATTTTGAAAAATTTTTTAAAAATTTTCAAAAAATTTTCGAAAATTTTTTATTTCGAATTTTCGAAATTTTTTTTCAAAATTTTTTTTTCGAAAAACATTTTTTCGAAAAAAAAATTTTTTTCAAAAATTTTTTTTTTTTCGAAAAAAAATTTTTCAACAAATTTTTTTTTCTAAAAATTTATTTTCCGAAAAAAAAATTGATTTTTTTTTTTTTTAAATTCCGAAATTTTTTTCCGAAAAAAAAAAATTTCAAAATTTTTTTTCCGAATTTTTTTTTTCTGAAATTTTTTTTGTCAGATGTGTAAAACAAAATTTGGAAATTTTCACGAAATTTTTTTTTGTCACGTGTGAAAAAAATATTCGTGACATGTGAAAAAAAAATTCGTCGCATGTAAATTTTTTTTCGTCACAATTGAAAAAAAATTCTGTCACATGTGAAAAAAAAAATTCGTCACATGTGAAGAAAAAAAATTTGGAAATTTTGACGAAATTTTATTTTGTCATGTGTGAAAAAAAATCGTCACATGTGAAAAAAAAAATCGTCACATATGAAAAAAAAATGGAAATTTTCACGAAATTATTTTTGTCACGTGCGAAAAATAAATCGTCACATGTGAAAAAAAAAATTCGTCGCATGTAAATTTTTTTTTCGTCACATGTGAAAAAAAATTCCGTCACATATGGAAAAAAAATTCGTCACATGCGAAAAAAAAATTCAAAAATTTTTCAAAAAAATTTTCGAAAATTTTTCAAAAGATTTTTTGAAAATTTTTCAAAAAAAATTTCGAATTTTTTTTTTAAATGTTTCAAAAAATTAGCTAATAAAAATGTGTGGCTAGGATTAGTTCTCGCGTTCTCACAAAAATTAGATTTCTCACATGAATGACCCCCTATATATATATATATATATATATATATATATATATATATATATATATATATATATATATATATATATATATATATATATATATATATAAGTTTAGGGTAGATATTGTAAATATGTTAATTAAAAGGGTATAAATGGACTATTTTCATATAATTATAAAAACCTATTTTTACTTAACAACATAATACAATACTAGGGAGCTTCATGTAAGGGGTTTCATTTGGGTATTCGTTTTGACGAGTTTGCTGGGTTTACGAATTAGAGTGCCCTGGCTCCTCAAACGTTTACTACATGACCTCTTGAATTATGATGGCCCGAACGGTGTTATGTTATATTAAAAATCTAATAACAATATGACACAATATTAGGGAGCTTCATGTGAGGGGTTTTATACCTCTAAATTATGATGGCCCGAACGGTGTTATATTATATCTAAATTGTTGACATAAATTAATAATGTCTAAAAACGTTGTTATATTATATCTATGTTTTGATAATTACAAAGCATAAACTCTTTAATCTAAAACTTATGACGTAAACAAGTTTTTAGTGCTTAACATTTGTCTTTACATCCAAATCACTTAAGGTATGAATAAACAAAGTGTTTATTGCATTCTATGATCAAAGGGGTATTTAATTAACTAATACAAAGTTTATTTAATTATATAATCTTATTATATATTTTTGAAAAACACTTTTGGTAATAAGGAAAAATATTTTAATCATACTAAATATATGATTTCAAATATTTAACCAAAATCAGTTAGTTTTTCACCAAATAAACTTTCCCCACTAAAAGACAAAGTTTCTGGCCGTTTCAGCTGGGCGGCCCCCTTAATTATAAAGGGCGGTCCCCTTAAAATTAAGGGGACCGGCCATGATTTAAGGGGACCGACCACGCTCCTCTGTCAGAAACTTTTGCCTATAAATACCACCTTAAACCTGGATTTTTTCCCCACCTTTTGCACTTCTAAACTTTCTGATCTAGATCTATTTTTCTATTCTCTCATCCTTTGATCATAAGTGTATATATTCTTTGTTTCAAAGTGATCCAATTTCCATCCTCTCAAGTGCAAGAGAAGAATACTTCTATCTTCCTAGACAAGAAGTATTACAACTTGTTGTGATCTCCACATCCAAGTTGTTGGTGTATCATCAAGATTATTTACATATTCTTTGTGAAGATTGTTGTGAATATTTGCTTGTAGATAGTTGTGTTAGATATAGATTGTGTGAATAGTTGATAGCTTGGTGTGAAGAAGAAAAGCTAGGAAATCTATTGGTGTGAAGAAGATAGAGTTGAAGTAGTTAGTTGTGAAGTAGTTGTGAAGATAGGTGTGTAGTATATTGGTGTGAAGTAGTTGTGAAGATAGGTGTGTAGTAGATTGGTGTGAAGTAGTTGTGAAGAAGGTGTGATTTCGTTGTGACGAAGCTTTGGTGTGTAATTGGTGTGTAAGGTTTTCTCCGCCATAAGGGAGCTTGTTGATATAGTGAAGAAAACTCTCGAGTAGGTGACTCGAGGAGTGGAGTAGGGCAAGGAAGGTGTCCTTGTAGCCGAACCACTATAAATCCTTTGTCTCGCGGTTAGATCTTTCCATATCTTACTTATTATCTTGCTTATATCGTTATTAATTTTGTAGACGTAGACGTATATATATAGTTGCTCATATAGTGCTAGTATTGATTTTACTTAAAGATCAAATGAAAGTTTTATTCACAAAACAAAGTTTTTACAATCAAACTAAAAAGGTTACATACATATAATTAATCATTTCGATCAAGTATAGTTTACATACAAAATATAACTAAGGATTATAAAATAAACGATTACGTACTTATCTCTCGTATATAGCTACAATTGTTTATATTATGCATGTGTTGATTTCACATACTTAGCATACATTATTATTATTGTTTATACTTAGATATACTTGTTCATATTGTTCAAGATTTGAGTTCACATAAGATTGAATCAAAGTTTTAAAAGCAAACAAGGTTTTAAAACTAAACTAAGTTTTCAAAATAAAATTAAAAAGACGTAAAACTATTCAACCCCCCCTTCTAGTTTTCCACAATTGGTATCAGAGCCAGGTCTAGCAAGATTTTTAAAATATATTGTATTTTAAAACTTGTAACGATCTATGGAATCTGAAAAATATTTAGAAGGGCAATCTATGCAAAGACCACCACTATTTGAAAGTGATGGATTTTTATATTGGAAAAATCGATTCGAAACTTATGTGAAATCAAAGGATCTAGATCTTTGGCATGTTATTACTAATGGTGATTTTTTACCTACTCAAAATAATCCCGAAACAAATAAAGATGAAATAGTACCTTTTGAAAAACAAAATGATGATTTAAAAAGAAGACTTTCTAAAAACAATGAAGCAAAAATGGTTATTTACAATGTGTTACCACGTAAAGAATACGAAAGAATTTTTATGTGTAAAACCGCAAAAGAAATTTGGGATTCTTTACTAATCACTCACCAAGGTAATAGTCAAGTTAAAGATAACAAAATAGATCTTCTTGTTCAACAATATGAACAATTTACGATTCCGGAGGAGGAATCAATAGATAATGCTTTTACTAGATTTAACACTATTATCACAAGTTTAAAAGCACTTGATGAGAATTTTTCTAGTAAGAATTTTGTTAGGAAATTTCTTAGGGTTCTTCATCCAAAATGGCGAGCTAAAATTACGGCGATTGAAGAATCGAAGAACTTGTTAACTCTTCAACTTGATGAGTTGATCGGCAACCTGAAAGTCTACGAAGCAATAATAAAGAAAGACTCCGAGATTCTCAATGGAAAAAGGGAGCAAAGCAAATCAATTGCGTTGAAAGCTAAAAAGGACTCTAGTGACGAAGAATGCTCAACCTCCAAAAGTGACGATGAAGAGTATGCTATGGCCGTACGAGACTTCAAGAAATACTTCAAAAGACGAGGAAGATATGTTAGGCAACCATATAATGAAAGGAAGTGTTTTAAATGTGGCAATTCAAATCATCTCATCGGAAAGTGTCCAATGATGTCAAGAGATCAAAATCAAAAGGCGTTTATCGGAGGTGCTTGGAGTGATAGCGATGAGGACAAGAAAGAAACCACAAATGAAGAAAAGTGTCTTATGGCTAAGACATCAAGCGAGGTACGTTTCGAAACCGAATACTTTAGTGACAAAAATTTATCATTAGACGAAAAAGACCTAGATAGTGAATATAATAGGTTATGCAAATTAGGTCAAAAGGTTACAGCTAAAAATAAGTCACTAAAACATATTAATAATCAATTAGAAAATGAAGTACTCGAATTAAAAATTAAACTACAACATTTGGAAAAAGGAAAAGAAGTTTTTGTAAAATGTAAAACTTGCTTAGAGGTTAAAAATGAAAACAAAAAACTTAAAGATGAAATTTTCAAACTTGACAGGTTTAAAAATAGTAATAACCCACTTAAGAAAATACTAAGTGCTCAAGAAACTTCGGGAGATAAAACCGGTCTAGGATTAACTTCAACTAATGTTTCAACTAGTGAAAATAAAAGTATAAAGTTTGAATGTGAATCTAGTAAACAAAAATTATTAGAATCAAATCCTAAGTATATACTTACAAAAGATAGAAAAATACCCATTGCGAATGATGAAAAAGTAAAAACTTTTTATAAACCATCCTTAAAGACCGAAGTAGGATCCTCTAAACCTAAATTTAGATCTAAAACTCCACCACCAAGAAAAACTAAAAATCATCATCCAAGATCTAAAACATCTCAACCTAGAAGAAATCAAAATAGACAATATTACAATAACACTAGAAATCAAATGTGGAATTATCAACCAAGTTACAATCCTTGGGAAATATTACCATCATACATGTATCCTAGCCAAATGTTAAATATGTTTGGACCAAACAACTTTGGACCAATGAGACAATGGGAAATATTATGTAACACCCCCAAAATCGGGTCCAGCGGAAGCATACATGCTATGGGGTGCTACGAAATCGGTATCATAACACAAGTACAAATAACGGTTTTTATCTCAACCATTTAGAATAACTTTCATTTTCAAAAATATTCAAATTTACATCGTTCAATATAGTGCGGAAATACAGGCCCATATAAGAGTTTATGCGGTCCCAAATATATGTCAGAGTTGTCTATGACCATGCCATGCCATGCCAAGGCCTTCAATAGTTAGATATCGCCTTAAACCTGAAAATACATGCTAAAAAGTGTCAACACGAGGTTGGTGAGTTCATAGGTTTATAATAAAACAGTAGTATTGTGAGTTCAGTAGAGTTTTGTGACCATTGTGTCGCTCACAATGTCATGAAAATAGTGTTTACCTTACAGTAAAATTAGAATTGTGGACCATGAGTAGAGTGTGTGATCATTACAACGAATATAATGTCACATAGTAAATAGTCTATTACGCTAGCACTAAGTTCATGCAACCGAAGCTTGACAGTGTGCATGCTCTAGAAGCACGTTAAATAAAGCCCTTGCAAGTGTCTATCCCGTGACACTCGTGTTTCGACATGTTATACGATCGCGTTTGCCTATCCGGCCAAACCGAACAGGGGTGTCAACCCCAATAGATCTATTTATAGCATTCGCGCTTCCCAGCAGGAATTGACGGTTCATGAGTTTGGGCATTGTGGGATTCAGTGTCTTAGGCTAATCCGCGTAATAGTGTAAATAAAGCATAAGTTTCAGTGTGGTCCATAAAAGTGTTTGCATAAAAGCAATTGTCATTCAATAGAAGTGTTTGCGTAACAGCAAAGATTTGTAAAGTGTTTTTCATATAAGCAATAGTTCATTGAGTGGGTAGCATAAAAACAATAGTTCATAAAGTGCGTTGCATAAAAGCAATAGTTCATAAAGTATGTTGCATAAAAGCAATAGTTCATAAAGTGTGTTGCATGTTTATAAAACACTTGTGTATGTTAGAAAATAATCAAGTATGCAACCAATATACACATAGGTGCATTTGAATAATCAATCAAGTAATGCGCATTCAAATAAAACAAGCGTAGAGTTTAGTTAAAAACGAGCATGTATTTTCCCCCAAAACAGTTATAAAACAAGTAAAAGTAGGGGTCATGAACTCACCTCAGTAGGGTATGCAGTAATTCAAGTGAGTCAAATAGAATGTGGCACCAACACGCGACCTAGATTAGTAAGGCATGGTTTAGTTCATAGTTTCAGGTTTGAGACTCGATGAAGTTTAAGTAAGTTTAAAAGTCGTAAAATGTTTAGGTTGTTATTGCTTGTGTGGCAGCATTTAAGTTGAAAACATCTTTCTAAGTATTTGCAAGTATTGGCTCATGGAAGTGTATAAGTATATAAGTAGATAATAATAAAATATCGAAGACGAATAAATCTTCGGCTCGACAATATCCGAATACAGAGTACAGAAGGTAATCACGAGTAAATGATAGACGAAGTCGGATTACAAGAATGTCGTTTACAAGATTTTGTAAGAAAAATACACTTGTAAGTTATAAGTGTAAGGTTTTTAGAAATTTAGGCATGACCCGTGTATATGTTTTAGTTGTACGTGGTGACTAGGTGCCACAATAAACCGTTGTTATATTATTTTTCGAGTATATAAGTTTGTAACACCATGATAAGTTTCATTAAGTATAAATAAATCATTATTGGAGATATCAATTAATGGGTCAAACATGTCACGATTGTTATTTTTATTAGTTTCTTCATAACTCAAAATTATGGTTTTAAGTTTTGTTTACTAGTTACTGAGTATAATTTAGAATCTGTTTTTGAAATAAGTTTAGTAGATTAGAGTATATCGTGAAATTATGTCGAGAACGAGTAAGATGAGTGAGTCGGTAAGTAGTCGTGAAATAAGCCTAAGGACACAAGCAATGTGGCTCGACACACTAAAGATCACAATCCAAGATTACATTTTATTTCACCATTTCATTTTAAACCTAACCATGTCAATTTAGTAGTTATAATAGAAGAAATGTTTATTTCTGTTTAAACAACCAGTTTTAAACTCACCCTTTTTGTTAACTTTGCGTGGGTTGTGGCCCAAAGTGAACCCAACAGCTAGAGTCTTGAGACTCAATGGGCATTGGCCCAAATCGTGAAAAATAACCAAACCAGAAAAGATTAGGCATGAGTTAACACGAACAGATAGACCCCCTAAGATTCAAAGGAAAAAAAAAGAAGACCAGGTTATTTATTTTGAAAGCATGATTTCTAACGCAAAGGTAAGAAAGCCTTGTTTGATACCGAGCATCAAGTGACCAGGTAATGCACTTGTTAGAGTATTAAGACCACGGAAACGAGGACCCAACCAAGGACTGATTATAAAGTTTGATACCAGATTGCTCGTATTTAGTTGACAGTAGTCAAAAAGAAAGACATGTAAAACCAAACAAGGAACAAACATTCAACGAGCAAGGCAAGTTTATCTATTCCGGCAATAGTGCGTTTCGGACACGGGCAAGAGAAAATTAAGCCAAGAAAGACTTACCACTGTGGTTACACCATAGTGGGTTCGACCCACATCTAAAACCAAACATTTAAATACGCACTTGTTTTTCGTTGACTCGAGATATGTTATACCTGACAATCATTAGTCGAACCCAGTAAACAAAAACCAATTCCAAGTTCAAAACCACTCAACCTATCAAATCATCTATCCTTTGGAAAACACATTGAAGCAAAATAACATCAACCAAATGCAATACCAACAGTGGGTTTAACCTTCGACAAAACCATAACAACCTCTTTTACACGACACAATGAGCCATTATAGTTTTAGTTTCTTTATTTGTTATTTTGCCACACAAGGTTAACCATCAACAACAACACAAGACATCAATCTTAAAACAAATTAATAATCGAAATTACAAGGTAGGAGGAATCAAGAAAACCCTTACAAAAACAGGATGTTGATTGATACAAGACTAACAGCGACACCGAAATCCGACTCCAAGCAATCAACGCCCCTTCGACACAGAAATGCTAGAGCTCTTGAAAAAACTAACTTCGAGTTTTGTTGTGATAATTTTTGGGGTATGAGGACTATCTTGTGACCTGAGTGGTTATAAAATGTAAACAAAGGGTGATTTGATTCCTCTTCCTTGGCCATCAGTCGACTTGAAGTCGTTTTAGGCAATCGTCCCCCACAGTTTCATCATATTGTGCTGACTTCGAAGTGGAGACAAGAAGGGTCAGGTGGTACCGATTTGTTACCTTGTGGTCAGGTCTGATCTGGCTTCGATTCAGGAGGTGGGGAGAGGAGGCAGAGAAAGAGTGTCGGTTTTCTTGTTGAGTGGGGATAACAAAGAGATAAAGGGGGGTGGGTGATTGTACATATATTTTATTTTATTTTTATTTTTATTATTTGTAGTATAATTTATGTAGGTATTTATTAAAGAGTGGGTATTAAATAGAAGGTAAGAGACTAAATAAAAGTGAGTTGTGGAGATGTTCTTGGTTTCGCAACGCTTGCGGGGATTTAAGCGTATCCCACGTTCCGTTGAGCTCGAGTGTAATTTGCGTTTTTCGGGTTGACATGAGCACGAAAAAAAAATACACAATTCATGAGGATGTTTTAGTAATATAAAACACAATTAATGATTTCGGATAGCCAATATAGAATTCATGCCATTACTAAGGTTGTGTCGGTACGCGTGTGGTGTTGTGTGTGAGATACTTCTCGTAAATGATCATACTCAGTAATAGTCAGAAAATAGAATGCTCACATTTTCTAATAAAATAACCAATGTATTGATTTACAGTGCGCGGGTTTGATTTCCCGAAATAGTTATGTAAGATCATGTATGCTCAGATAAATAGTTAGGAAATAAAAATTTGTTTGGAAAATTCTAGTTTGTCACATATTACCACTATACATGCATCCTAGCCAAATGTTAAATATGTTTGGACCAAACAACTTTGGACCAATTAGACAATGGGGACCAAGTGGCTAAGTTGTCAATCTTGGAAGAAGTTGGAATATCATCTACAAATGACTTCTATAAGTCAACATGGTCACTTGAAGTGCTTGAAGATATTCCATTGAAGACTAAAAGGTACGCGTTTCTTTTAAGTTCATCACTATAATTTGCATGCTTAGATAAATGATTAGTTAGATTAATGCTTAGTACATAATTGCTTATATTCTTATAACCTAGAAACATCATTGGTTGACTTTCCTAGGAATAAGATAAAATTGTTCATTGCCGAACAAAATTGAAAATAGAAATCTTCTATATCCACTATTAGGAAACTCATGGTGATGAAGTGAAATGAGTTAAGTGGATCAATCGTAAATATAGAAGTAGGATTAGATCCCTCGCGTAAGAAAACTATGGATGAAACAAGCTCTCGTAGACTATGGCATTAAGTCAGATAAGCGTGCGAAAACAAAGGAACTATAGATGTTAGGTTATACCCCATTCAACACTCTCGCATCTAACATATAAATTATCGTCTTCATTTCCTTTAGGATCATAGGATATGTAGAAACGATAGCATGAGATAATAATAGGCTTAACCAATCCTCTTGAGCATGAGATCTTTAATAAACATTTTTTAAAATATTTGATTTATGATATTTGTTGTTAAAAATCTAATATCTCTAAAAATATGCAAAAACCTCACATTTTGGAAAATAGTCTTTCAAATAACTATCCCACTTTTAAATAACATGTTTTCACTATCAATATTCACAATTTTGTTTTGATCAAAACTAAAGATTGGGAAAATATTCTTTACCGTTCATTCACACATTTTAAAGTAAAAACCTAATCTATTTTATTCAAATAACTCTCACATCCAAGTGAAAACTTACTTTCAAACATTGTTGAATAATGCTAAAAACGTCTCTTTTAAAATCATGCATGATGATCTCATATTTGTCATCTATATTTATATAAATGACACTTATAAGTGAACTAAATCAAATCAAGAGGACCATGGTTTGTTCATTAAGACTTTGTTTGTAACAAGTCTAGAAATACATGCTATCATAACTACCCACTTATTGCACATTGATACACATTAGAATTAATCCTCATTGTTATGTAGTTATGAAATACTTGATGTTGCTTATTGTTTCCTAGCACTTATATTTTACTTGCTTCATGAGTATGTTTGCATGCTAGATGAAATTGCTTGTTTACTTAATCTCTTTGGTTAACATGCTTTGGCTACATAATTAGTATATGCTTGATTGCCTCAAAGAGTTGGACTTGTTTGAAACCAAAAACACAACCTTTCTGCAATTCACTACCAAAAACCCTTTTCTGGCAATCTGGGAATCACCAGATGGGCGGCCCCCTTAAATCATAAGGCGGCCCCCTTAATTATTAAGGGGACCGGCCTCCAATTAAGGGGACCGGCCATCTGATGGTCGAAGGTGTTGTTTCCCTTTTCTATTTTTTTAGCCCATTTCATCCTACACTTCCCAAAATTCACAAACCTATTTTATCATAAACCTTCCATCAATATTTATCCATCCTTGATCCCACCAATCCTACACTATAAACACTCTCATTCCTCTCAATCTCCACTCATCTCGTCATTTCCTCTCCCATTAAACCAAAGCCACCAAGAAACTTGTTTGGAGAAGAAAGCCTAACTTCCTTTAAAATTCCGTCAAATCAAATGACGTTGTCAAACATCCAACACCAAATTCCTCCTATGTTTTCAAACATTACTTACCTAACACCTCACTTTCCTTCTCACCAACATTACATATCAAAAACCTTTACTCACCCATATCCTTCTACATTACACTCAAACCTCATAATCTTTTCAGAACTCAAGCGATGTTGTTCATAATCAACCAACACCTAAACCTCACTCTCACACAAATGATCCATTTAACAACAAATCATCCATTCGTGCTTCGACTAATGCTCCTTCTTATGATGAGCATGCACAATCCTAAAACAATAATCCCAACCTCATTACCAACACTTTACATGTTGCTCATTCAACAAAAACACCATCCACTCATGAAGGATCTCTTCCACCCATATCATGTTTTCATGATTACCCAAGCTCAAACATGTCTCCACCACCAAGAGTATCACCACCACATCCTACAACTTCACATGCCATTTTTATGTTGCATGTTCAAACCATCACCCAAGACAACTATCATGCTCCACCACCATCACCTTCCTCCGAACACTTGAAGTTCGTTGAGGGCTAAAAGAAGCCCATGAGCTTAGTGCTCTTTTAGCCTTACATCTTGCTCAACGCAATTTGGATCCACCCTCATCTAGATCACCCTCATCACCACACAACATAAATCAACTTGAGAAGCATGTCAACAATTGACCTTGTTGCATCTTTCTCCTAAAAACCATTGCATTCAATGAACACTTGGATTGAATATCTTCTCACTAGATCACATCCAATACCCTCACTTGAACAACATCCAAAACCTCAATCAACCTCTTCTGCTACAAACTCTCCACCACCAAACTATCCAACATTCATGACCCGAACATATACCTCCATTAATCCAACAACCTTATCCTAACTCAACCATCCTCATTCCAAACACTCCATCATCAACCATCTAAGCATACCATATACTTATGATTTTCACTTTCAAATACGAATCAACCAACCTTTTGTTACAAGCAAGTCCAATGGCTCTCTTTGGCAAATTAGGATCTTTTAACATAATCACTTTGAATTAATTGTTATGTATCCTTAATATTTGTTTACTATGCTTGTTATTTGTATATTGCATATTCTTCTATATATGCTTGTGCTTCAAATATTTCTCTTGCGAGAATTCCATATCTCGATCCCTTGGTGCCATCGAACAAGGGGGAGCACACATCAAGGGGGAGCTTTTATCCCGTCTAACTTCATTTACGAAGCTAGTCGGCATAACCTTTTTGATTTTACAAAAAGGGGGAGAAGTGAATGTTAAACTCTAATACTTGTCTAAAAATTAATTTTTAGGTTTAAAGAGTTTAAGGTTTTGTAATCATCAAAAAGGGGGAGATTGTTGACATAAATTAATAATGTCTAAAAACGTTGTTAACATATTAAAAATGTCTCTATGTTTTGATAATTACAAAGCATAAACTCTTTAATCTAAAACTTATGACGTAAACAAGTTTTTAGTGCTTAACATTTGTCTTTACATCCAAATCACTTAAGGTATTAATAAACAAAGTGTTTATTGCATTCTATGATCAAAGGGGTATTTAATTAACTAATACAAAGTTTATTTAATTATATAATCTTATTATATATTTTTGAAAAACACTTTTGGTAATAAGGAAAAATGTTTTAATCATACTAAATATATGATTTCAAATATTTAACCAAAATCAGTTAGTTTTTCACCAAATAAACTTTCCCCACTAAAAGAAAAAGTTTCTGGCCGTTTCAACTGGGCGGCCCCCTTAATTATAAAGGGCGGTCCCCTTAAAATTAAGGGGACCGGCCATGATTTAAGGGGACCGGCCACGCTCTTCTGTCAGAAACTTTTGCCTATAAATACCACCTTAAACCTGGATTTTTTCCCCACCTTTTGCACTTCTAAACTTTCTGATCTAGATCTATTTTTCTATTCTCTCATCCTTTGATCATAAGTGTATATATTCTTTGTTTCAAAGTGATCCAATTTCCATCCTCTCAAGTGCAAGAGAAGAATACTTCTATCTTCCTAGACAAGAAGTATTACAACTTGTTGTTTTCTCCACATCCAAGTTGTTGGTGTATCATCAAGATTATTTACATATTCTTTGTGAAGATTGTTGTGAATATTTGCTTGTAGATAGTTGTGTTAGATATAGATTGTGTGAATAGTTGATAGCTTGGTGTGAAGAAGAAAAGCTAGGAAATCTATTGGTGTGAAGAAGATAGAGTTGAAGTAGTTAGTTGTGAAGTAGTTGTGAAGATAGGTGTGTAGTATATTGGTGTGAAGTAGTTGTGAAGATAGGTGTGTAGTAGATTGGTGTGAAGTAGTTGTGAAGAAGGTGTGATTTCGTTGTGACGAAGCTTTGGTGTGTAATTGGTGTGTAAGGTTTTCTCCGCCATAAGGGAGCTTGTTGATATAGTGAAGAAAACTCTCGAGTAGGTGACTCGAGGAGTGGAGTAGGGCAAGGAAGGTGTCCTTGTAGCCGAACCACTATAAATCCTTTGTCTCGCGGTTAGATCTTTCCATATCTTACTTATTATCTTGCTTATATCGTTATTAATTTTGTAGACGTAGACGTATATATATAGTTGCTCATATAGTGCTAGTATTGATTTTACTTAAAGATCAAACGAAAGTTTTATTCACAAAACAAAGTTTTTACAATCAAACTAAAAAGGTTACATACATATAATTGATCATTTCGATCAAGTATAGTTTTCATACAAAATATAACTAAGGATTATAAAATAAACGATTACGTACTTATCTCTCGTATATAGCTACAATTGTTTATATTATGCATGTGTTGATTTCACATACTTAGCATACATTATTATTATTGTTTATACTTAGATATACTTGTTCATATTGTTCAAGATTTGAGTTCACATAAGATTGAATCAAAGTTTTAAAAGCAAACAAGGTTTTAAAACTAAACTAAGTTTTCAAAATAAAATTAAAAAAACGTAAAACTATTCAACCCCCCTTCTAGTTTTCCACATAAATCTAGAAACCCTAAGAGTGATTACTTGAGAAACCTAAAAACAATAACTAAGACTTGACATACACACACCTACACTACCCCCAGGATACGTGAGTAAGCTGTCTAAACCTCTATCCCACTTACCTTAGACCCAGGTGAGTTTTCATAGCCACACTTTTAAATACTTTACAAACCCTGTGAGTTGGATACATGCTACTTTTTCTTTTTAAACCGAATACAAGTCTTTTCTCTGGTTATTGCACGAGTGTTACTTTCTGCCACCATTATGTAACTAAAATTCATGAACCATAATCACTTAACAACTCCTGTTGGTTTGCCCCATCCGGGTACCAATAAGTACTATATTTGAAAACACCCCTTTAGGTTTAACTTTGGCAAGTTAACCTTATCTTCATCCCGTCATGTAAGAGTAAGAGTCTGCAGTGCCCCATGACCTGGACATGTTAACGTGCGGTCTCATGAGCTTAGTGCAATAATTCTCTTTCTTAACTTTTTCCACAACTAGGGTTTAAGCTGAACCTTGTGGAACTTGTATTCACCCCATATCTACTTAAACCTATGACTCTCACTCAACCTTAGTGTTGACTTTCAAACATGTTATCCTAGGTAATTAAGCCCTTTAGGAACCCTGGCATGGTGTGGCATTGGACATGACGACGTCCAAACTAGTTATCATTCACCTACTTTTGCTTTAAAAACGTATCTTAGGGACCTCACTTTTGGTAAAAGTAAATCTTTTACTGTAAAAACTCTGATAAATAAATGAATGATAACTCCTTTTTCAAGAACATCTCTTTTCAAGTCGTTTTCTATTATCATGTCTTTGTATCCATGAAGTAATACCCCAGATCAAATTCCGCTATGATCTGTGAAAAATTGGGGTGTTACAACAGTGATGATGAAGATCAGACGCTTGAACCTTGGGATAATAAGGGAGGTCCTATAACAGTCACCGTAGTGCGTCATTGTTGTGAACCAAAAGGGGCTACAAAATATGGGAAGAACACTGGTACACAAAGTTGTGTTGGTTACGCCAAAAATATGTGACGATATGCATATAGTCACACACGTTTTTTTCGTTGTGTGTCACCATAGGTCCCGCCACCGTAGGTGGCATATGGTCACATTGTTGAGTTCGTGGCCTTTTCCATCGAAAAAGAGTGACCAAAACCCAGAATATGTGTGACAAATTAGACACAAGTTTTGTTGGATTAGTCATTATCAGTGACCGTAAACACTTTATACTTACGCGAATGTTTTTTTAGAGTAACTATTTTTCAGCCTTTGGCCACATAAATATATAATATATGTGACATTTTAGATTATATATTCAAGTAAATGTGTATTTTGTGTGACTAATTCCCGTCCTGTGGCCACATGAATATACAATGTGTTCTCGAGTTTTCCTAGGTGGGGATAGAAATGATGTGTAAAGAAGAGAAAAGAAAGGAAAAGAAAAGGAAAAGAAGTTGATTTTATATTTCATGTTCTCGAGTTGAAATGAAATGAAAGGAAAAGAAATAATGTTGTGTTCTTGAATTGAGAAGAAAAGAAAGAAAAAAGAGACATAATCACATTTATGCACTTTTAAATATGTTCATTTTATCATAAAAGTCGAATATGACTAAATATTGAAAGTTATATCCGTTATTATATACTAAAATGTGCGTGTGTAGAATTGTTTCCGTCCAAATCCGCCCATATTTAGGCGGAAAATTTCTATAGAAAAATAATAATAATTTTCCTTTCATTTCCTTTGTGTTTCCTTTCCTTTCTGTCTAAAAAAAACTCAAGAACACAATAAAATTTCAGTTTCTTATCATTTACTTTCCTTTCCTTCTAAATATAAACTCGAGAATGGAAATGTGACGTTTGTGATGATTTAGTCACACAATGGGTGTTGTTTTTTTGGAGTTAGTCACATACAATTTAACACAAAGTGGCCAAAAGTGTTAATAAGTGTGACCATATGTTGTTTAAAGTGAAGAAATGTGTATTTTGTGTGACTATAGATCATCCAATGGCCACGTGAATTTTATGTTAGTGTGGCCTTCTGTAATATTTAGTCACACAAAGCATGGTTGTTTTGGGTATTTAGTCACATACCATTAAGCAAACAGTGGCCAAAAGTGTTAATAAGTGTGACCATATGCTGTTTAGAGTGAAGAAACGTGTATTTTGTGTGACTATTGATCATCCAATGGCCACATGAATTTTATGTTTGTGTGGCCTTTTGTAATATTAAGTCACACAAAGCATGTTTGTTTTGGATATTTATTCACATACCATTAAGCAACAGTGGCCAAAAGTGTTAACCAGTGTGACCATATGCTGTTTAAAGTGAAGAAATGTGTATTTTGTGTGACTATTGATCATCCAATGGCCACGTGAATTTTATGTTTTTGTGGCCTTTTGTAATATTTAGTCACACAAAGCATGTTTGTTTTGGGTATATAGTCATATACAATTTAGGAAACAGTGGCCAAAAGTGTTAATAAGTGTGGCCGTATGCTGTTTAAAGTGAATAAATGTGTATTTTGTGTGACTATAGATTATCCGATGGCCACGTGAATTTTATGTTTGTGTGGCCTTATGTAACATTTAGTCACACAACGAATAAAGCAAATAGTGACCAAAACTGATAATAAGTGTGACTATATACATCTTTTAGTCACATTTAAGAAATCAATATATATCAAAACAAATTCAAATATTTTTCAAAACAAATTCAAATACAATAAAATTGTAAATATAAAATTCGTATATAACTCTATACCCTAGGACCTCTTTTTATACACCAAGGAGTCCTAGTCGGCTTACAATACTTTTCTAAGTATCTATAATCTTTTTCATAAACAACTAATACATATCATACTATACAAGCAATACTAACTATATGAAACAACAATATTAACTTATAACTAGCAGTTGTAACTAATACATTAGCAGTATTAATGTCGAGCAGTCTTAATCTCTGAGTAGACCACACTTTATACTAGCAGTACTAACTTTCACTAGCAGCACTAACTTTTGTACTAATATCATCATCTAGATATTCTCCGTCTCTTTTAAGTAGAAAAGACAAAAGTTAGAAGCACATACAATATCCTTTCTTGCCATCGATGACTGTGTTTGATTTGTATGTGTATGTACATGTGCTTGCATTTAAGAGATAAGAATAAATTTACCAAGAGCTGACGGAAAAGCGGTCTGATGTGTCATCTGCTATTAAAAAATACCTTCTCGACTTCCTAAAGGATGGATTACATTTATAGGTCAATCTATAATACATTTATAGGTCAATCTATAATACATACAGATACCTCCACACTAGTAGTATAAAGCCCACCAGCAAACTTCTCCAGCTCGCTATTTTTCCCTTTCACAACAGGGACGGCCAAGTACTCGAACATCATCTCCCTACTACCAGATAAAATAGTCCATATGTGGGCTGTTGAAGACGTGAAGATAGCCTGACTATAAGCTCGATTGCATGACCTCAATATAGACTCAATTGCAGCTTTTGCTTTTGGAACATAATGGCCAATTTCATGAGTTGCCAATGAAGCACAATGATAGAAAAAGGTCAAAACAAGGTTGTAAATAGTGCTATTTAAATGTATCTCTAGACAACGAGTTAAACTAATTAATGTTACCCGAAGATGCTTGTACAGTTGCTCCATATGAGGATCAAAGTTATTGAGAAATACGACAGGATCACCAAGACAGAGAAGCAAAGTCACCAAAGCATAAGCAACCTAACATGGTGAAACAAGAAGCAAACGTTATAATTTCAATATACAAGGAGAACCAAGTAAGGTTATGCAAAGAAGCAGTGCAAACTCTATATTAAAAAAAGATACGGTCATTTACTTACAGCTATATGTTTGCTATATTTATCTGTCCAATGCATGAGTTGCACTTTTATGCGTGCAACTGCTTCATACCATAAGTTAAGTGCAGGGTGTACACCAGGTGGAGGCCAATTACCCTTTCCACCATCTTCAAGTGGTGCTAAAATGTTTGACAACATATTGCAAAGTGCATGGTGAAGTTCACTCTTTCATTTATGGGGAGCACGATTTAGAGGATTGGCTTTTACCACAAAGGAAGCTGAATTGAAGCATTTAGACCGCCATCTGTCTTGACCTGCCCAAAGGTATTCACAGTATTACTATATACTTTTCTTTAACAAATAAAACAACTAACCAAAAATTAATATGTTGTATCTTTACGTAGCGCATTACATTAATGATAATGATTGTTTCACTTCAAGTACCACTAGTATCAATCCGCCGAGTTAGCATATACCCCGAGCTTCAGATAGCGCATTCCATTAATGATTCTTTCTTAAAGGATGAAATGAATTGAACCCTAATTTCAAGAAAACATAACAGTTAATTAAAACACCCAAAATCAATGAGATTAAAAGCCCCAAAAAAGGAACAAAATCAAAAGATAAATCTTACCAATAAAACTCAAACCTTGGTGGCGTGTGTTTGGTTTCTCCCAGAT
Organism: Artemisia argyi; assembly: GCA_030686995.1. NCBI lineage: Eukaryota > Viridiplantae > Streptophyta > Magnoliopsida > Asterales > Asteraceae > Artemisia > Artemisia argyi. The sequence goes on from CM060684.1 coordinate 187,706,609, forward strand.
CCGGTATTTTTGTGAGGTGTATCTAATCATCTTTATGTATGGTCTTTGATGATAAAAAAATAATAATTAGATTCAAGACTAGTGTTTTTTCCTGGTGTTGTAGGTTTGTAAACCGGCAATATGTGGAATAATTGATTAAAGGTGTGTGGTTTTTTGTGGATTAACTGATTTGGGGGATAATTGGTTTTGTTGTGGGGGGGAATTGATTTGGGGATTATGATTGTGGTTTATTTTGTTCGGTTTTCAAATTGATGCATGGAGGGATAATTTGATTTTTGGAGAAAACTTAGAGCGGGACAACTGAAAATGTGAGAGGGAAATCTAATGGGGAATTGATTTGGGGATTATTATGGTGGTTTATTTTGTTTGGTTTTCAAATTGTTGGATGGAGGGGATAATTTTGATTTTTAGAGAAAACTTAGAGCGGGACAACTGAAAATGTGAGAGCGAAATCTAATTTAATTTATACTAGACGATTACCCGTGCATAGCAACGAGATTTTTTTATAGCAGTAGATAGTTTATTGCTAAAAAAATTATAGGTTATAAACGAAAAATAATAAAAGTTTGAAGATTTGGGAATTAAACATAATGTTTTGAAACCCGGTTCGACCCGGGTGGTTCAACCGGTTGAACCGTTCCGGGTTAAAAATGAGTCGATTTAAACCTGGTCAACTTACTAGGTTGGGTCAAAAACGGGTCAAATTAAACTGGGTCAACCCGCCGGGTTTGAAGAATCCCGGGTCAACCCATTTTGTGTTTTATTTGGTTGTATTTAATTTGATAGATTTGTTTTTAATTGGTTGTACAATGTAAATAAATCATTGTACTTTTAAGTAATGGATAATGTTTTGAAACCACGGTTCGACCCGGGTGGTTCAACCGATTGAACCGTTCCGGGTGAAAAATGAGTCGATTTAAACCTGGTCAACTTGCTAGGTTGGGTCGAAAACTGATCAAATTAAACTGGGTCAACCCGCCGGGTTTGAAGAGTTTCGGGTCAACCCAGTTTCTGTTTTATTTGGTTGTATTTAATTTGATAGATTTTTTTTTTAATTGGTTGTACAATGTAAATAAATCATTGTACTTTTAAGTAATGAATAATGTTTTGAAACCCGGATCGACCCAGGTGGTTCAACCGGTTGAACCGTTCTGGTTAAAAAATGGGTCGATTTAAACTGGGTCAACTTGCTAGGATGGGTCAGAAATGGGTCAAATTAAACCGGGTCAACCCGCCGGGTTTGAAGCGTCTCGGGTCAACCCGGTTTGTGTTATAATTGGTTGTATTTAATTTGGTAGATTTGTTTTTAATTGGTTGTACAATGTGAATAAATCATTATACTTTTAAGTAATGGAGTGTCACCTCCTGATTGTGGTGATGGTGTTGTTCGGTTCGTGTTTCATGATCTCACCAAACCACAGGCTCCTTCTCATGTTGCTCTTGTTGAGGATTTGGTTTTTGATGAGCTTGGTGGTTTTGATTTACATCTCCTTGATACTCTACTTTGTAAGGGGTTGCGTACTGTCAAATCCATCCCTCCTAAATGTCGGTTGGGGTTTTCTCAGGTTTTGAAAAGAGCTCTTGATAAGGTGGTCTGTTCGCCTGACGAAATTTCTTGTTGGGTTGGTTTGTTAGTCTTGCCTCTTTGCCTTCTTAAAACCTTTTGCCCGAGGAGTAATCAAGAGTGTAGGTTTGCTACTAAGCGTCAACGACAGGAAGAGTATATTGTTAATGCTATTTCATCTTAGGGCACACCTGGTGGTAGTTTACAAATTGTGCGTGAGGTTTTAGCCGAACCCCCTCTTTATGGACTAATATTGATGAGGAAAACTTGGACTTGGGTGACCGTAATATCAAGCAGTGTAAGAGGAAGATTTGTGATGGCCATTATACTGCTGATGTCAGAGTTCTTTTTTCTTAGGGTATTGCGGCTTATGATGGTACTACTCTTGAGGATTTAAAAGCTAAGCACCTTTTTCAATCTGCTCCCCTTTTGCCAGATATACCTATTGATCATCATCACCTTTCTGCATCTCATGCTATGGTTCTTGATATGATTAAGAGTTTCCCTCGTGGTACTTCTTGTGGACGGGATGGTTTGCGTGCCCAACACCTTTTGGATTGTTTAAATGGTGCTGCTATTGCTATTGCTGATGAGTAGTCGCTTCTATCACCTAGGTGGTGAACCTTTTTCTTGAGGGTAAATGCCCAAGGGTGTTGGGTGAGTATGTTGCTAGTGTTCCTCTCACGCCTTTGGTTAAACCAGGAGGGGGGATCCGTCCTATTGTTGTTGGGACTGTTTGGAGGCGATTAGTCTCCAAGGTTTGTGCTTCTATGATTGGCCACTCTTTGGATAGTTATTATGATGGTTTGCAATTTGGCGTGGGGATATCGGGAGGAGGGGAGGCAATTCTTCATGCTGTGAATCGGTTGATTGAAGACCGTGGGGGCGATGTGGGTCTATCGATGTTGTTGGTGGACTTTAAAAACGCCTTCAATATGGTGGATCGTGCGGTTATGTTACGGGAAGTTCGCCTTCGTGTTCCGGCTATTTCACGTTGGGTGGAATTCTGTTACTCCAGTCCTGCCAGATTATATTATGGTGAGCATACTTTATGGTCGCACCAAGGGGTGCAACAGGGTGATCCGCTTGGGCCTCTTCTTTTTGCTTTAGTGTTACATCCCTTGGCATGAAAGATTAGAGACTCATTTACCCTTTCTCTTCAAGCGTGGTATCTGGATGATGGCACTATTATTGGAGATACTTTGGTTGTGGGGAAGGTTTTAGAGTTGATTATGATGGATGGACCTAGTTGTGGTTTACACCTCAACGTTGATAAAACTGAGGTTTTTTTGCCAAAGGAAGACCCCAGGAGTAGGTATGTTGGTGTTTTTCCCCCTAATATTTCTCGACCTTCGCATGGTGTTAAATTATTAGGTGGGCCCGCCAGTGTGGACTTTGAGTTTAGTAGTAAGCTTGTTATGAAAAGGGTTGCTAAAACTAGTGAACTTATGGATGTTGTTGCTAAGCTTAATGATCCTCAATGTGAGTTGTTGCTACTGTGTGCATGTGCTGGCATTTCAAAGTTGTATTTTTCTATGCGCACATGTTCTCCTCGGGTCTTTGAGTGTGCTCAGGTTTCTTTTGATGCAGCACTTCGTTCTTCTTTGGAGCGTATTGTCACTGCTTCTGGACCTGGGTTTGGCGATTGGCAATGGAGACTTGCCACCCTACCTTTTGCTTTCGGGGGACTTGGTGTGTACGCTGCAGGTGATGTCATGAACTATGCCTTCCTTGCTTCTAGACTTCAATCTGCCAGCTTACAGACTAAGCTTCTCTGTAGTTCTGGTATTGTGACTACTGGTCCCTCATTTGATGATGCTTTGCGTACTTTTAATGTAAATATGGAAATTGACCTTTTGAGTAACCCTAGTGAGATCGCTGCCCCCAAACTTATGAAGAAATTGGCAGATATACATTTCACACGTGTTACCCAAACGGTTGAATCCACCTTCCATTTATTCCCCAGACAGATGGCGTTATGGAGCTTACTAAAAGAAGATTACACGTCAGTTTGGCTTAGGGTGGCACCGATATCCGAATTGGGACAAACTATGAATGCCAGGACTTACCGATGTGTGTTGTGTTATCGGTTGGGTGTTCCTCTTTTTACTGTACAGATGCCATGTTTAGCTTGTTCTAAGGTTTTTTCTGGAGATATTTTTGGGGATCATGCTGTTTCGTGCGCAGGTATAGTTGGTATTAAACATCGGCATAATGTTGTGCGTGATGTTCTTGTTGATATATGTTCTCGGTCTGGAATTTCAGCTCGTAAGGAGGTTGATATTGGTCTTCATGGAGAAAGGGACAAAACCTTATGTCCAGCTGATATGTTACTTTACTCTTGGGATGGTGGGCTTGATGTTTGTGTTGATCTTACAGGATCGTCACCTTTGACGCGTTCGAGTATGGTTGATTTTATTCCCGGTCGGGCGGTTATTGAAGCCGCACAACTTAAACGTGTCAAGTACGAGGCTAAATGCGTTGATATCGGATATGGGTTCCTCCCCTTTTCATTCTCTTCCTTTGGAGAACTTGAAAAATATGCAGTGACCTTATTAAAGCGTATTCGACGATTCTCTATCACTCAAGACATTGGAGCACGGGCTGCTCCACATATTTTTAGTAGGATTAGCTTTGCTATAGCTAGAGATGTGGGGGCCCAGTTAGTCTCTCGGCTCCCCACTAATTTCTTGTAAATCCTATTATTTTTTTAATAAAGTGATGTTATAATAATAATAATAATAATAATAATAATAATAATAATAATAATAATAATAATAATAATAATAATAATAATAATAATAATAATAATAATAAAGTTAACATAATTATAAATAAATAATTAGTAATAAAAAGAATCAGGTTGTCAATTTAAGTCGGATAATTGTCCTAAATTATTTTCCTATTAATCTTTGTATGTTCTCTGTGTCAAATTTTGGCTTCCGTAAATATATTTGAAAATTAATTTTTGATGTAAATATTCCTCGTTGATAGTAATATAGTGCAAAAAATGTCCATCGGGTTAATGGATTTAATTTAGTGCTAAAAAAAAGCCCACTGGAACAATGGATAGTAGACTTACATTTTTTTGTAAAAATGAAAAACCCATTTTTCCCCTAAGTATTTTTTCCCATTTTATTATCACACGGATTTTGCATGGAGGTTCGCGTCATCTAACAACCAGCCTTTCATTAATTTCTCTGAAATGATGGGTTTCTTGACCGCCGGATTAATTTACGGTTGCTCAATTTCATCATTCACTACTAGAAAATCTAGCATTGGTCCGACAATATTAATGTGATTTCATATATGTAATCATGTAACTGAATGATTAATCAACAATTAATTGAAACACAGAGACCAAATTGTACCTCTTATTAGGGTCGTTGTTGTCCCTCAATTTTCTTTAGTGAGAAAAAGAATTAACACAACAGGATTAAGCTTTTATTGAACCAAATTGGTAAGTTACTGTTACCTCCAATTTTTGTTTCGCGAGCTATTTGTTTGACTAAATCAAACAAGTTAATTGATGCCTCTTACATCCATTTGATGGCTGGAATTAACTGTTGCCGCCTACATCATTTAACTGTTACCGCCTACATCATTTAAATGTTGCAGCCTACATTGTTTGTAGGTGGATTATTTGTGCCGCTTGGTTCTGGTTTCATTTGAGCTGTTTTTGTGATTATTATTATCCTCTTTTTACATTTGTTAATAAATTAGTTGTTCAATATAGTAAAGAGATAGTAGAAAATATAAATTTTAATAGATAATACAAAACAAGATCCTTTGGAATTGGTAAAGTACTTTCTTATGGTAGCAAATGTTGTTTTAAATGAATATATCCTCATTGGAATGATTAAGTTCACATACCTATGTCTAGCCGAATTACAAGTGTTATCATTGACTTTAACCAATAAAGATATTGTTATTATCTATCCTATAAATATCTAAAATTTTACTTATTTGGTAATTCAAATATAGTTGTGACTAAAGTATTTGAAATATGATACAATTTTAAAACTCATGGATAAACTTAAGAGCTTACCACTCAAGTCGAAATATATAACATGATAACCAAAACATCCCAATATAAATACTATTGTATTAGGGGTTTTTTCTTTAAATTTAATTTGGCTAAATTGATCTTCATATTTTTGTGGTTGTTTTGACTCATCTTATCAATGTAAACATAACCTAACATCCATCATTGTTAGTGTTCGAAAGATTTTCAAATATGTACTAAAGATTTTTCTGATTGATTAAAAATGGACTAATTCCTGGTTGTTATTCTATTGATGTTCCCTCAAAGATATGCCAATATATTAGTATACTCAAGTTCATCGCTAATCAGTGGTTAAGTGAAAAAAGTTAGCGACATATTTGAGACAGCTAAAAAATCCATGGTTATATCGTCATAATTTGTCGCTAATAATTGCAACCTAAGTTCGTCGCTAACTCCGTCTCTATATGATTGCATTTAGCGTTAGAATTGTGACAGACGCGTAATTCATCTCTAATTTTGTTACTGATTTGTCACTACTTTGTCGCTAATTATCAAAGCCAGTGGTGTAGCTAATCTATCTCTAATCTGTCACTGTGAACCATTTTCTTGCGATAGATAATTCGGTCGCTAATTTCCATCACTACTGCCTAGTATTCTAGTAGTGATTACTCTTCTATTTAAGGGTTGTTTTCTATCAAACTTCATCCATATCTAATCAAACTCCAAAAAAATCCATATTCATTGGTTCTCAAAAAAAATAGCACCCGGTTCATCTCGATGACTTGGTTGCAGTTGCTAAGTCCACATGTATGAAGGATCAGATGTTGGTACATTTCGAAAGAGAGGTTGTTGCTGATATGGTTGCCGAAAAGCAGTTAAGAAGACTTTGCCAGGAAGTAACTGATCGTGCTAGGTAGTGGGAGGAGTTGATTTTGGAGCTCGAGAAGTTGTGTGGTAATATTATCGTTGTGGAAAGTTTATCTATTATGAAAGATGCTCAGAAGCATGAGATGGAGAAGGCTAAGAGTGAAAGGTGTAGATGGAGAGAAAATCTCTTCATTCAGGGCCCACGGGTGCCACGTCACTCCAACACCTCTTCACAACTAACCCCTCCTCACCAACAACAAACCTCAACTTACTCATTTAGGCCCCACCATTTACAAATTTATTTTTTGTATTCAATTTTTCAAATAACAAAAAATCATTTTATTGAAATAAAAAAATAAATAATATTTTTCATAAAAAAAGTTATAAAAATAAAGAAAAAAATTAACTGATAAAAAAACAAAAACTAAAACGTTATCCATTACTTATCATCATCTCCATTTCACTCATCTTCTCCATTACCCACCTTCCATTACCTACCAAAACGTTAAAAAAGAACTCTCATCTCAATCACTCAAATCTGAAGAAAAAAACACACACACACCTCCATGTTTTTCTCACTAAAAACACACAAACACAAAAACTTATAGATTTAAAAAAAAAAAAAGGAAAAGAAAAAAGAAAAAAGCAAGAAACCTGCAAAATGTCAGACTCTTGCGCTCGCCGTGCCCACGAAGAACTGCCCAACGAAGAAGAACGGCGAGGGGGGCGGTGTGGCAAATAAGAATGGCGAGCCGTGGCAATTGCCACCTAGGAACGGCGAGCATGAACAAATAGCTGCACCTTCCACTCTAAGAATTTATTGATAATGGTCACAGAGGCACATCTGCGGGCCCGTGAGAAGTTTTATTTTCTTACCAAGATGCGGGACAGTTTTTTGGGGCCGGGTCTTTATTCTTATATGTATTTTGTTTTTGGCAGATATTGTGTGTATGATTGTTTTTGGGAACATAATGTTTGTAGCTTTTGTTATGAATGAGATCTTTAATATTCATATGTTCTTGCTGGTTTTTTTTTTCATTTTGTTTTTATTGGAATATGTTTTATACTCTGATCCTTCATGTATGGTTATAATGTTATTGTTTACAGTCTTATACTGAACGTATGGCATAATGTATATCATTATTTTCCTTATTATTTTTATCATAAGTGATGTAGTGCTCCAATGTGATATTTGCTTTTGATGTTGCTAGTCAAAGCTTTCGATTAATGTTACTGTAAAATCATGCTCCAAATATATCTATGGATGTAAGAATGTTAGCAGATTGCGAAACAACATGGTATAAAGGTTAGGTTTTGGTCGAAAAGGAAGTTTCATGTGAAATCGATGTTGTATGAAACACGTGTTTTGACTCATTAGTTGCCAAACATTTTTAAGGCTAAGTACAATTGCAATATTTTCCAAAAATGTGCACTTATAGTACTATTAAAATTATATAAGCTTTAAAGCTCGCCATTGTTTGCATAATTGTTGATACTAACTTGTCCGCACGAGTGTGCTTTCTACCTTCAATTACAACTTAACATACCTACATAGCTAGAATAGATACTACAATACTAATATTATTTGTTTGTTTGTTTGTTTGTTTGTGTGTGTGTGTGTGTTTTTTTTTGGCAAAAGCTATGGATGCTAGTTACAATTTGCATTCTTGTTTTACTTGGCCCAAGACGGAAATTTTTTTTGTTCTCCTGGCTGCCTAGGTTTCCTGTTTTAGTTTCTTGGTGCTGAAAGGACTGGTGTCTTCTGTCTGGTACCTTAAAAGGAAGTTCTTGTTACTGGGTGGTGTTGTGACCCTTTTTTCACGATGAATTTCCTCTTTGTTGGGTGGGGTTGATATTTCCATTGGTTTATAGGTCATATCATATGCTTTCTCATGTGGCCCAGTAGCTGGGTTTGACATTATTGCAAGCGATTAAGCAGTATCCGCAATTAGCAGCATGAGTTTAAGATAAAGATATTGTCCAATATGAAGGTGGAAGGTTGTAGGGATCATTGTCCTCAATTTTTTCCAGCAATTTGCTGCATTCGTTTGGCATGAGTTCATTACCTTCTGGACTAAGTCAAGTTGTATACAGTTTTGAGATGATGGGGACTCATGTTAGTATGGTTATTTATGGTGAAATGGGGAAGAACGTCAATTCATTACCCTTGTATATGTTAATGCCTAAGTGCTCCATATGTATTGATCCTCTTAATTCGAGTCATTAGTTTTATCAGTTTATTCACAAGTTCAAGTTTAAAGTTATCATGTAATTCAAGTTATATATTATGATGTATTATGTTAAAGCATATCAAAATGGTGGTAGGGTAAAAGTGTATGTAAAAAAAATCGTAAAAAATGAAAAAAAATGAGAAAGATAGAAAAAATATACATACTGTCATCTAGCCAAGAAAGAGACGAGAAACCCTTACCCGACACCTTATGTAAAACCCTCTGTAAAGACCTCTTTGATAACTTAGATGATTAACTTGCCACCAGTTAAAAAATCTCCTATATCCTTTAACTGTGTATCCCTTACCCGACACCTTACGTAAAACCCTCTGTAAAGACCTCTTTGATAGTAAATTCTAGGTGCTTAAACCAAAGCGGTGGAGGTTTGATCCTCTATCAAGCCTTTGGTAACCTTTGCACTATGCCATGGTAAGTGAGTGATTTTCCATTTCCATATTTTATATAGATCATCATATAAACCGAGAGATTGCAAGTATCCAAACACTTATTGTGTGAGGTGTTAATATTATATTAAAAGTGTATTTTGAAATGGGTTGTGCCATAAACTATTTTTAAACAAATGCCAAATACCCCTAATTTGTATATATTTTTTATTAGGATAAAAGTACATAGCTTGAGGACAAGCAAATCCCAAGTATAGAGATATTTGATGAGCTGTGATTTCCATATGTTTTTTTAGAGGTCATTTAGTCTCTAAACTCGTATACTTTGGATCGATTATTGCCCTAAAATGCTTCTTTTTGAGTTTAGGTACTTCGGAGAGAAAACGCTCGAAACGTACACGTTTTGGGCTCGATTGGAGGAAGAACGAAGAAAAATGACAAATTCAACTTCGTGACTGGCATCTGTGATGTGTTCACCAAATGTGCCCCGAAAGTGCAAAATTAAGAATTTTTTGTGACAGGTCAGAGTCTGGAGACAGCCTAGCTAATGATACCAAAAGACCCAAGCGACGACGTCACAACATATAAGATGACGTCGTTACACTATGGCGGTGGAAAGTAAACCCTAAGATCGATGGTGAGCTGACGACGTCGCAACCTCATTGTAACACCATCACAACATGTTTCTATATATACAAACACATATTTTTCATTATTGTGTGTGAAACTTTGGAGGAGCTTTTGTACCCGAATCCTAGTTGATTTTATCTTTTATTTTTTATTTTATTTTTTTGCCATTGAAAACCTTATGTATTGTTGAGATAAGTTTAATCATCAATCATTCAATCATGTTATCCTTAATTGTTTGATTATGTTTATTGCCTACTTTTTCCATTGCTATGCTAGGCTAAATTGATAAGTATTACTTAGGATTGCATGAAACATAGTTGTTAATTGCTTGATCTATTGTCTCTTGCCAATGATGCGTGTGTTAGAAGTTGAAAACTAGCTATATGTCGTATCTTAGCTTGAACGTCAACTAAAACACATCTAATTAATGCTTATGTCTTAGGTTATTAATTAGTATGTGTATTTATCGTGTGGGTTAGTTATTGGGTAGATTATTGACATTTTGATAGGCGTCACTCACTCAGATTAGCACATAGACGTGGGACTTACCAAACCTCAGCCGGAAATAAGGAATACTCCGCATTGCATTAGACAAGGAAGTGACAATTCAATAGATTAAGTGGGAAACAACTAGAAAGTAGTGTGTCCTATGTAAATACGCTTTTCGTCATATAAAAAGTTTTCACCATTTTACTTTTTTGTCATTAATTTCTGCATTTAGTTAAAGTAGTAGTTTAAAATACAAACCCCTCTCAAAACTCGGAATTTTACTTGCTTTTAGTTAAACTTAAAAATATCAAAAATAATATTCCCTCAACCTGAATTAATCCGAAATACACTTTGTGCCTACCTCACTATTCCCTTAGAGAACGATCAACCACCGGACTTATCTATATTACACTAGAAGATAGGGATGAGCAAAAGAACCAAAGAACCGGACTGGACCGAGAACCGGATCAGAACCAAGAAGAACCAAATTGGACCGAAAGTTCCAAATTTGGTTCTTAAGTTTGAGATTTTTTTAGTTCTTGGGTCGGTTCGGTTCCACCGGGTCTTAGTTCCGGAACCAAATACCCAATAATTATAAAAACATGTAATTTTTTTACTTCTCATACTCAAAGTCTCAAATCATACTGCCAGTGCCATAAAAAAACCCTACTAGCCTACTTTAAAAAAATCAAGCCAAACACTCTAAACCCTAATCTTTAATTTATTAAAACATCCACAAATTAATAATTAATCTGAACCAAATAACATTCCAAGACCCTTATAGAACTCGCTTGTCGACGCCAATTGTGGAAACTTTGATTTGCACCCAAGATTGACTGAGAAAGTCAAGAACGCAAATTAATTGGGGTGATGTTGAAGATCTTATTAAAGACGATGAGATTGTCAAGGATATGAAAGAACAATTAGAATGGTGGCAGTGGCAGCGGCATCACCCACCGGCAAGGTGATGCCGGCGGTGAACACCGCCGCCACCCCACCGGCATCATCAACGGCAAGAGCTAAACGGCAAATATTGCCTCGGAGGCATGGGGTTTTCAAGGCAAAAAGTAGCCGTTGGAATTTATTATTTGGACAGTTGGAGGGAGCGTGTATCGGGCAAAAAAAAAAATCCCCTATATGTATTCAACCTAAACACATACACTTTTAACACAAACAATACAATTCACATATAACCAATTCACATATTTTTACAATGGTTTTATCTTCTTCTTTGTCCGAATCGTTAGTGAGTCCCCCCGGCGAATTGTCCGAACTAGTGCCATCCGGTAGCACCCTAGAAACCTTATTAGCCGCGTACGATGCAATTGACAACACGACAAGCTCTACCGAAATTCGGGAGTATGTAACTCGTTTTCGTGAAGAAGCTTTACGAACCCTTATGAATGATTATTTCGTTGAACGTCCAAAGTTTAACGACGAACGTTTTCGTGAACGGTTTCGTATGAATAAAAGCTTGTTTTTAAGAGTTGTTGTTGATGTTGAAGCGAATTTCGAATGGTTTCAAGAGGGCTTAGATGCGTTACCGACTCCTATATGATCTTACGGACCACGTAGATGCTCAAAACTTAACATATCTCGATGATTAGTTATTTCATTTTTTTAAAGAATAATGTAATTTTCTTTTAATTATGTTTTTTTTGTTTTTTTTTATTAAGTATTATGTAATTTTCTTTTAGTTATTAATGAAACTAGACGAGTACCCGTGCATAGCAACGGGATTTTATAACGACAAATAGTTTATTGATAAAAAAAGTTTATAGGTTATAAACGAAAAATAATGTTTTGAAACCCGGTTCGACCCGGGTGCCCGTTCCGGTCGAAAAATAGGTCGATTTAAACCGGGTCAACTTGCTAGGTTAAGTCGAAAACGGGTCAAATTAAACCGGGTCAATCCGCCTGGTTTGAAGCGTCCCGGTTTGTGTTTTAATTGGTTGTATTTAATTTGGTATATATTTTTTTAATTGCTTGTATAATGTGAATAAATCATTGTACTTTTAAGTAAAGGATAATGTTTTGAAACCCGGTTCGACCCGGGTGGTTCACCCGATTGAACCGTTCCGGTCGAAAATGGGTCGATTTAAACCGGGTCAACTTGCTAGGTTGGGTCGAAAACGGGTCAAATTAAACCGGGTCAATCCGCCAGGTTTGAAGCATCCCGGGTCAACCCGGTTTGTGTTTTAATTGGTTGTATTTAATTTGGTAAATATGTTTTTAATTGGTTGTACAATGTGAATAAATCATTGTACTTTTAAGTAATGGATAATGTTTTGAAACCCGGTTCGACCCGGGTAGTTCAACCGGTTGAACCGCTCCGATCGAAAAATTGGTCGATTTAAACCGGGTTAACTTGCTAGGTTGGGTCGAAAAGGGGTCAAATTACCGGGTCAACCCGGTTTATGTTTTAATTGGTTGTATTTAATTTGATAGATATGTTTTTTTAATTAGTTGTACAATGTGAATAAATTATTGTACTTTTAAGTAATGGGGTGTTTTAATTAGAGTATTAATTAGATTGTTCAAGTTTCCTTAATTAATAAGGGCATTATGGGGATTGACCAAAAGTTAAGTTTTCACTTTTCCACTTTGACCATTTTCTCTTTATAAGTAGTATAGATGAAGCGTCCCGGGTCAACCCGGTTTGTGTTTTAATTGGTTGTATTTAATTTGGTATATATGTTTTTTAATTGCTTGTATAATGTGAATAAATCATTGTACTTTTAAGTAAAGGATAATGTTTTGAAACCCGGTTCGACCCGGGTGGTTCAACCGATTGAACCGTTCCGGTCGAAAATGGGTCGATTTAAACCGGGTCAACTTGCTAGGTTGGGTCGAAAACGGGTCAAATTAAACCGGGTCAATCCGCCAGCTTTGAAGCATCCCGGGTCAACCCGGTTTGTGTTTTAATTGGTTGTATTTAATTTGGTAAATATGTTTTTAATTGGTTGTACAATGTGAATAAATCATTGTACTTTTAAGTAATGGATAATGTTTTGAAACCCGGTTCGACCCGGGTAGTTCAACCGGTTGAACCGCTCCGATCGAAAAATTGGTCGATTTAAACCGGGTTAACTTGTTAGGTTGGGTCGAAAAGGGGTCAAATTACCGGGTCAACCCGGTTTGTGTTTTAATTGGTTGTATTTAATTTGATAGATATGTTTTTTTTAATTGGTTGTACAATGTGAATAAATTATTGTACTTTTAAGTAATGGGGTGTTTTAATTAGAGTATTAATTAGATTGTTCAAGTTTCCTTAATTAATAAGGGCATTATGGGGATTGACCAAAAGTTAAGTTTTCACTTTTCCACTTTGACTATTTTCTCTTTATAAGTAGTATAGATATTTATGTTTTAATTAAATTGTTTAATTTAATTTATAAAAAAAAAGTTGGGAGGTATGAAAAAGGCATGATTGCCACTAAAATGGGGTTGGAAGATATGGAAAAAGTATGAATGAGCCGTGAAATGAGGTGGAATGATATTATTGGTGGATTTCGGAGGTATGGACGATTTCGGAATCATGACTGCCAGTGTCATTAGAGAAACTAACCGGAAGAGAAAAATATAAACAAATTATGGAACTACAAACGGTCTTAGTTATTTTATTGGACATAGTTTTAAGTTATTTTATTTTGTTTTCCAGATTATTATGCCGAATTAGTGATCCCGATTTTTTTTCATCTTATTTCATAGTCCCAGTATCGTACCATATATCGGGATCGGTCCCGTTTTGATACGATTCCGGGATTCGAGTCGAAATAGTAATTGATACTTAATAGACAAACACTCTTGGAATAAACATTATACAATTGGCAGGCTAAGTTACCCTACATACATACGTCATCACTAATCTACCGTTGAATCAAACTCAACTCATCAATCAAACACTTCAATCAAACAAACACTTCCCTTTCCACTTAAACAACAATTTTCAAATCTTGATCGTACACCAAACCCTAATTTCCATCTTTTTTTTTTATTTCTTGAATTAGGGTTTTGAATTGGGTATTTTATTTATTACAATTTGGTGTAGCTCAAACACTCGATTCATTGGTAAATTTTGGTTTTTTATTGGTTGAATGTCGGATTAGTGGAATCTTTTTTTGTGGGTTATGTTTATTTTGATTAATTTGGGTTTTTTTATAATAAGGGCTATGTTTAATTTGGGTTATTTAGTTAATTAAGTTGGTTTGGTTATCTGGGTTATGTTTATTTTGGTTTAATTTGGATGAAATTAGATTAATTTAGGTTTTTATGGTTAATTAATTTTTTTCCCTATCTGGGTTGTGTTTGTTTTGCTTAATTTTAGGGGAAATTAGTTTAATTTATGTTTTTTGGTTAATTAGATTGGTTATTTTTTTCTTGGTCATGTTTATTTTGTTTACCTTTAAGTTAAAGTAGTTGACTTTATTTGTTTGGAAGTATGATGTTTGTGACAGGTGATTTTTTTGATGTTTGATGTGTTAGTGTGTTACTGTATAAAGTCTGTGAGTTATGTTTATGGGAACATGAGTTTGAGTTATTGCTTTAGGTCGGTCTGCTACCTGAATATGTAGTCATAAGTTATTTAAATCGCATGACATTCATGTTTTGTTGTGAAGTTGCAAGTCACTAATATGGTGATTTGGGGAGTTTTAATATTTTGCTGTATAAAGACACTGTTTTTGTCGAGCCTGTAGTTGTACGGTATTCAAATTTGTTGTCAATTTTTCTTGTGCATCGCGTAATATGGTGTTTTAGGAAGTTTAAATGTTTTGATGTATAAAGCTTCTATCTTTAGCCCAACGCGGTTCATGTTTTCTTAATATTATGTTTTTTGTTACTTCTATTAATTAATGTATGCGTTCTCAAATTTATTAATAGGATGGTTATAGGTTACTATAACTGGTACTCATTTTGAGTAATGGGAAGCAGTGAGATGGATAAATCCCCCAAGGAGGCAAAAGACTCCACAAAGGAGTCAAAGCCGGCGAATTCACAAGTGAGTTTATCTCTCTTTGTCTTTTAGGATCATAAAATCTTTTTAGGTGTACACGTTTCTTTGTGGCTGTATTTTTATCTTGTATTGTGTTAATATGCAATGTATCTTTCTTTTTCAGGAGCAGACTTCCGGTACAGGTACCGCGACTGGTACAGTCAATCCTGATTGGAGTGGGTTTCAGGTGCATTCTTAAAACAATTGAACTTTCACAAATTGGTGTTCTTTTTGTGATATTTTACTAAGCGTAGGCGGTATGTAAACCTTGAACAGCCATATCCTCATATGCCTCCACATGGGTACATGGCATCGAGTCCTCAAGCTCACCCCTACATGTGGGGGGTTCAGGTACTTTGCTTTATTGTTATTTAGGCTCTAGGTATGCTTCATATTTTCCTTGATGCTTAGGTAGATAAGCTTAAATAAGCTGTTAGCCTGTTACACATTTACACTTTTTGACGGCATTATATAATGTGATGGCCATCTCATAAAATCTGAGTAGTTTGTATCTTCTATCTATGTATCCACTTTTTGGTCTATAGTGCTGTTAATTAGCATATGAAACTTTCTAAAAACTTTAATACAGTTTTACTTCATTACTTGCCCAGTTTGACCAACTATATATAATATATGGTGAATAAGATCTGATGATGTCTGTAGTATGTGGCAATTTGATATTTGATATACTTGAGCATTTCATAAGGGCTGGTTTCTGCAGTATATGAGATATGTGATATTCTAAGTTAGAGTTTACTCTGTGAAAAATTTAGGCCATGTGAGTAATAAATGATTAGAATTTGGAAAATTGTCATCATGGCTTGATTCATTGCATAACATCATCATAAAATATTTTCCGATGTTGATGAGAGATGTTCTAGAATGGACCGAATGATACTTGTCTACTTGATTTATAGTTCAGCTTGAGACGACTAATATCTCATATGGACGAAATGCAATTTTTTTTGGTTGATGTCAACATTTTCTTAGGTCTTAGATTGTTCTTTGTTGTTCATGTAGGCTGAAGAACATATACATATCTGAAAAAAAATTAGCTATGTTTAGTCGGTTCATCCTAAGGTTAAGTCCATTGTTCTTATCACTTTGTGGATTTGCAGCATATTATGCCACCTTATGGTACTCCTCCTCATCCATATGTTATGTATCCTCCCGGTGGCATCTACGCTCATCCATCTATGCCTCCGGTATCATCTTGTTAATCATAATAACCTGGATTTGCTAAATTTCTTATTCCCTAAAAGATTATATTGTAAACTTCTAATTGTCTCATACCAGGGTTCTTATCCTTTCGGTCCATATGCAATGCCTTCTCCAAATGGAGTGGCTGAAGCTTCTGTGAGTTGCCTGAGTTACTATAGTATACGGGTGTTATGACTTATGAAGTGTAAAACAATATTTTACTAATATGAATTGTGGATTATGTGCAGGGTAATACTACTGGCAATACGGAAGTTGATGGTAAGTCACCGGATGGGAAGGAAAAACTTCCCATTAAAAGGTCAAAAGGAAGTCTGGGCAGTCTAAATATGATTACAGGCAAGAAAAATGAACAAAACAAAGCAGCTGCTAATGGAGGTTACCCCAAAAGGTATAGTGATCGAAATGAAACTTTAATTATGTGTCTATCCAATTGAATGTTGCTTTGTATTCGTTCCTTTTGATGTTCTAAATTTTATCTTTAATTTTCAGTGCTGAGAGTGGGAGTGAAGGTTCAAGTGAAGGAAGTGACAGGAATTCTGAAAATGTAAGTATTATGTACTTGTTCCTTTTGTTGATTTTATTACTTTACTATCAGTTAGATTTTTATTGCGTGTTAAAATATTGCAGGGCTCACAAATGAAATCAGGATCGAGGCAAGATTCTATTGAAGGTTGGGTTTTTGAGTGTCTTATAGTCGGTTTATAGTTTTATTCTTTATTTGCTGTTACTGAAGCAACTGCCATTCCATATTTATTAGCCACAGGTGAAGGATCTCAGAATGGGAACTCTGCAAATGGAGGACCAAATGCACCGGTCAACCAAACAGTGGCTGGTCCAGCCACCAACTTAAATATTGGTATGGAATACTGGAATGGTGCAAATTCGCCTAATATGCCTGCAATGCATGGGAAGGTAGCTTCTGGTGCAGTTGCAGGGGCAATGACCCCTGGGGCAAGGGAGTCACAGATCTGGCTACAGGTTCAACATCTTTTGCTCTTATTTTCTCTGTAATTATATTATAAATTTAGTATATTTGAAGTTGTAGAATTGTCAAGGAATAACGTTCCATCTAAAACCATGGAAACCCTACCAACTGTGTCAAGCTAGTGAGTTAATACTAGCCTGAAGTTTTAATGAGTAATGCTCGTGCATAGTAACTACTAAACTGAAATTTTAGAAGGACAAAGGAAGCATCTTTGTAAGTTTAGGGACCTAAATGATGTTTGAACGTTTTTGGACGAATTGCATTTATCTTCTCTACTGAGAGGTTAAATACACCTTTTTGCAAAATCATTGTACTTTCCACATTCCAAGCAGTTTTCCATTCCCCCAAATTCTATAACTTTTCTGCTATGGATTGGCCCTAAAGTAACTGATACTTCCATATGTGGTCTCTCTCTCTCTCTCTCTCTCTTTTTTTTTTTTTTTTTTTTGGTGCATCCTTTTTCATAGCCAATACTTTCAGCTAAATTTTCTCTACTAAGTTAACTACTAAAAAGATTTCTTTTTAGAAGTTCGATGAAAAATAAATATTCCTTTTCATCTATAGTGACTTGTGGTCAGTTGGATATCGATAAACCGTTTTTTTTTTTTTTTTTTGGTAAAGGGGAGTAATCCTGCACCCTGGTAAATATATTAAGACCAAAATGTTTGAGTACAAATGGAATGTGGCTGAATACCACATTAACCTCAAGCAAATACAGCTTGATAGACAACTGACCTAGAGCTTCTGACATGCCAAAAGCTCATGACAACTCTAGAAACAAAAAGAACCTAGACCAAAAACAAATCAAGCTAACCAGCAGCATCATCCGTGAAAGAAGAACTTCCACCATAAGCAACATTAGGGAATAAATTAGCTGATTCATCAAACATGTTATCAACACAATCATCTTCACCATCTTCATCAGTAGCTAGAACATCATAAGGGTTGGATGTAGACACTTCACCCCCCTTAGAGGAGAGACCTTTAGACTTCAACTTAGATGACGATGTAGGCACACTACTAGTAGCTACCTTTTTAGGTTCACTAGTAGTCTTCTTTGGCTCATACCTGATAGTCTGTTTGACAGAAGTACCAACAATACCAGGCTGGCTTTTAACTTTTTTCTTCTTACGACTCACCTTTTGGAAACCATCATAAGCAGGAGGAACCACATTTGAAGTAGTAACAACAGGGGGAGTAGTCTCTTTGTTAGTACAATGTTCATAGATGTGCCCAAAAATCTTACATAAAGTGCACCTAGGAGGCCTCCATTCATATTCAACCCGGATAGATTCTTTAGTAAAACCATCCCCTGTAAGAGAGGGGACACCAATAGTGATAACTTTTACGAGCTCATCCATTGAACCCACTTCAATTAAACACCGAGCAAAACTGCTTCTACCCCAAGAATCCTTGCACATAGAACTTGTGTACGAATCCAACATAATAGGTTTGCCAATAAATGAAGCAATCAAGTTAATACCATCATCTTCAAAGACTTGGAGAGGCACATCATGCAGTTTAACCCATATCGGAATGCGAGTCAACTCTTCCTTACATAAGCTAGTACCAATAGACCATTTCTTGAGAATGATTGGAGATTTACGAATCATCCAAGGTCCATTTTCCAAAACAGATTCTAAACCAGCTTGAGTATCAAATTTAAAAAAGAAAAAACCTTTGTCATTCATCATGATCTTTTTCAAACCATACTTAGCCCAATTATTCTTAACATAGTAATCAACCACAGGAAACGCCATTCTATTACCAATAAAATAGCCATAAAGAGTGTGCTCAAGGCGCGCACTAACCTTTTCAACTATTCTTCGAGGAATAGACACATTAACACCTTCACAAACAGCCTCAGCAACCAAAGAACTAGAATTAGTTGCATTAGTTGTATTAACCTCCACGTAGTCATTAGTTGTAGTATCTTTGCCACTCACATAGACATCCATTAAACCACTCATAGCCTCATACACTTGTGAAAGCGTTTCACAATCCAAATTAGGCCACATCGGATATTTACCCGCTTCAATATCCTTAAGGAATAAATCAAGATCAATGGCAGATTTAATCGAAACACCCAACACCCCTTCAATAGTATCGTGTTTACACTTGATAGACTCACGGATGTTATCAACCTGAACATGAGGAGATGTATCACAAGAATTTACAGCTATAGGTTCCGTCGCCACACCTGTAACATCCTTAGATTTAGACTTCTTCCTCATGGTCACCTTTGACAAATCAATAGTAGCACTGTTATCATCAACCATTCTAGCATCAATATCGACCTTAGGAAGACCCACATTCTCCATAACAATAAATAAAAACAAGAAAAAATCGAAACCTTAATTCTGCGCTGAGAATACAACCCTAAGAACCACGTCAATCTTAAAACGAGAGCCTCAACAAATCGTTAAAGCATGCATTAAATACCACACAGACTAACCGACTTTCATGATTGATTCGAATAAGGAAGGAAAGTCGATTAAAGAACCAATAAAAATACCAGCGATTAGACCAAAACCCTAAGGAAACCGAAACCCTAATTCAATCAAGACTGAATCCGAATAAAAACAATGTTATTAGACAGAATTAAACAAGTTAATCGTCAGAAACACGATTGTTATAAGGATTAGAACAAGACTGGAAGAATAGAGATCGATTTAGGATGTTAGGGTTAGAGGAAAAATCACCATTGTCGACTATGAAGAATAGTCGATAAACCGTTTGCTCTTAAAGTTGTGTGAAGAAGGAGGGTCTAGATGCTGTTTCTGCATTGTCGAACAATATTCAATGTAGTTCTCAATTTGTGAAGAATTTCATAAGTTTATATCATTTTTTAAGTTGTACGGACCATTTTGACTCTGGTAAGTCAAATGGACTCCTAATATGAAGTTAATAATCATGTATCTTATTTGGCTCTTGTATGCAAGTAATGCAATATCTGGCAGCCTCAACAAGTTCTAACTTTTTAGGAAATGCAAAGAGAATAAAGTTATGAAGTCTTTTTTCTAATCGTATTGCTTGATGCTTCATCTCAGGATGAAAGGGAGCTAAAAAGGCAGAGAAGGAAGCAATCCAATAGGGAATCTGCTCGTAGATCCAGACTGCGGAAGCAGGTAAACAATTTATTATCTGTCAAAACACAACCGTTTTCTTGATTGTCCATTCTTCAGTTTCTTTCATAATATCGGTTATATGTGTGGGGACAGGCGGAATGTGATGAGCTTGCCCAACGAGCTGAAGGTTTAAAGGATGAGAATGCTTCTCTTAGAGCAGAAGTGGGTCGCCTTAGGAGTGACTATGAACAGCTTCTTGCTCAAAATGCAGCCCTCAAGGTATTATAACCCCGAGTTTTTGTTTTTATTGTTCTCTCTATAATGGTAACCTCTCTTATAATATATTGCTTAGCACTTCATTGTACTTTGTGAGTGTTCGACTATTATTCAAAAATCTTACAGATTTAACAAAACAAAGGATGTCGTGGACAATGTATAAAAGTTCTGTAATGATTACAAATAGATGAAGTGATAAATTTGGACTGAAACTTTACCAAGGGACTGCGATTCAAATAAAAATTTAGCTAAAAAGTAAATGAGTCAAATGTGCCGATTCCTGTAAGTCACGCAAAGTGTATATTCAAACCACCTGAACTATTTTATTCATAAAATTATATATTATTGCAATATAATAAGTTTTATCATCACATATTGTTTACAAATAAATTTGGACAAAAAGTGTTTCGGGTCAACCTAACCGGTTCCGGTCCAGACCGTACCAAAATACCAAGTTTGGCACATAACCTAATATGCGCAAGTGCCCAGCCCGCCTATTTTTTCCACCTCTAGTTAGTAAAAATATACAAATAAAGCAGCAAGGGTTACATATAGCTCAAGTACATATGGCTGTAGAGATAAAGTCAATGCTTAGGTTGGCTTCAATGTATTTTGAGATCATCTCTTTCGCAGGAACGACTAGGGGAAATTCCTGGGCAAGAATTAACGGCTGGTGGAAATGACCAACAAATGGGCACCGATGATCTTCAGGGTGAGCAGCTAGAACTTGTTCAGGATGCTCAATGAAGTCTGGCTATCCACGACCTTAACCTAACGACAATTAGCAAGCAAGAAAATATGTGTTTTTAAGTAGTATTAGTAGTAGTATCTAGTCAAGAATTCATTAAACAATGACCTTGGCGCTGTTTCTTAGATATGCAGAATAACTATCAAATTAATTGTCATCCACTATGGTTCCCGATCGGCCCATCTTTTAAGGCTTGGGGAACAAGGATGATATGTAGACTCAGTGTGAAATTCATGACATACCCTTGTATTCCTATCAGGGGTGTTGGTCTCTAATTATTTCCACATTTTGTGTACTAAATATGATAAATTTTATTGTGGTTTGTTAGTTGTAGCATTCGGTTTGTCTACTTATATGGCGATTTCATACCTGTATTTCGTGTACCACATATCTATTCATGCCATTTCTCTAGTGTCATATCTATTTTTCCTGATTGTACCACGTGTGTTACGCGAGATTATAAACTAGTTTATATAAACCGTAAAGCTGAAATTAGTTTATAAACTACTTTTACATAAGCTGTAAAGCTGAAACAAGCAATGTTTAAAATTATCATTTTTGTTCAGTTAAAGCGGACCACGATATCACATGATACAGATAGTTCTATACATGTGTACCCCCACAACTCCACAAGAAAGTTATTTGATTAAACAAGATGAAAGTAAAGTAATCCATATAAATGTGAAAATACTGGCATTTAACAATAAAGTCGCTTTAATCTAAAATATAAAAATAAATTCTAGTACGTGAAAAAATATATGATAACAAGTATAATGATATCCCTAAAAGCCAAAGGTATCATAACTAGAGTTATCTCATAACTCACTACCACGTCAACGCCAAAAGTTTAACATTTTAACATTAACTTAAAAAAACACCCCTTCTCATAACTCAACATTTTGGGCTCAACTTTTCTTTAAAAAATAAAATTTACAAATTAAACACTTAAACTAAAACTAATACTTCATTAAAAACATAAACATGACATTAAAACAGAAACGTTACAATATGAATTAAAAAAAATGACATAAATGAAACTACAACATGGAAATTACGAAAAACAATTACATCTACTGTCGAGGTTGTAAATTATATTTTTTGATGATTTTGTCTTTTTCCATGTCGATCCAAAACGCAACGTTTCGATCTTTGCCGGCAGTATCAATCATCAGAAATTTCATCTCTTCCAACTTTTGTATCGTTTGATCTTTTTCTTTAGCCACACGATATGCCTCTTGGGCCGCTTCCCGTTTAACACGATACTCGGATGTCACAACGCCGAGAATTGGCTTGATGAGCTCGTCCCCCCGGTGCTCGTGGTTGTCTCGGATTTGGCTTTCTTAGAAGCACGTTTTTTGCCCATCGGACGTGGTTGAGTATCATGACCAAATAATGCCTCGTTTGTTTGCCGTGGGACATCTCTGGTTAAATCAACCGCCTTGGTAGCGTCCCATTTTTTACGCTTACGCAAAACGAGCCACACTTCCTCATGCATAAACGGCGCTCCTTTATGCTCGTTGCGGTATGTTTCTCTAGCCCGTTTCATGTTATCCAACTCATTTTCCCACTTTTTTTCCATACGTTGTTCCCGTTTGAAGATTCCATTGAACTTTTGGCAATCATGGTTCAACATTTTTCACTTGCTTTTTAGCATATCCTTGTTGCGTTTTTATTGAACTCGTTCTTGACACGTTTCCAAAACGTGTAGCCCGGTTGTGCACGACCAACTTTTGGATCCTCAGTAACGGCAACGTAACACTCTGCAAGTAGTTTTTCCTCAATTCCTTGCCAACGCAAGGTAGTCGCAGACACGTCATCATCGAAAAGTTCTTCGATTTTTTTTCTTGCCTTACGTTTACCACGACTTGTGGGTGTGGGTTTTTGTGGAGACGTAGGTGCTTCGGATACATGATTTGTATCGATGTGGGTATGCGAAGATTGAGAGGGCGGTTGAGTTAGTTGGCCGAATTGTAGGTTTTAGAAATTGGTATTTAGCATTTGTTGGTTTCGTTGCCAATATAAAAATGCTTGATGTTGTTGGTGAAGTTCATCCTCTGGCAAGCCGAGAGGGTTAGGCAAAGGGTTTTGTGATGAAGAAGAACCCGCATTCGGGTTTGATAACCCCATGTTTGGGTTATTGAAACCCATTAGGTTCAAGAAACTCTCATCGTTATTGAAACCCAACATTTTTTTCTTTTTTCTTTTTTCTTTTTTTTGCAATTAGAAGTTTATATACATGATTTTGAGTTGTGAAAGTGTAAGAATAAAGGTGTGTATTAGTTAGTATTTATAGTGTTAAAAAAAAGGTTTTGATTTTTTTAACCATTTGAAATACTAGCGGGGATGTTTTGTAATTTATTATTATTATTATTATTATTATTATTATTATTATTATTATTATTATTCATAGCTAATAACGTGCGTTGTGGTAGTAACATTGAGGGCAATGCCCCAACGCAAAACAAACCTTTGGTATCAGAATTTGGCTCTAACGTGCGTTATGGCATTGCCACATAGGAATAACGCGGGGACGATGTTAATATACCAAGGGCTCTAATCCTTAGGCCATCCAGAGTGATGGGTGATCAGCTCATCAATAATACCAAGTGGATGGTGACTACCAAAACGAAAGTGAGATGTCACGCTCAAATTGCATAAGTTTGGTGACCGGCTCACCAAAGTGAGGTGCAAAAACGTGGGATATTTAGTGTAGTATATTTGTATAAAATAAGTATTTTAATTAAAGGTGAGGGGAGGTGACCAAAATGGGTGAAAGATGACTGAAAATAAGAGGAGATAAAAGCTGATGTGGCGCTGATATGAATGATGAGCCGGTCACCACCACTCCCTTTAGCCTTAGAGCACAAGGTGCAGACAACAAGCTTCATCTCCTCATTCGGGTCCCACGTGTGCCACATCACCCAACACCTCTTCATAACAAACCTCCTCCTCACCAAACAACAAACCTCAACTTCTTCATTAGGGCCCAACATCTTACACCTTTATTTTTTTATTCATTTCATTTAATAACCCTCTCCTCACAAAACCCAACGTACACAAGCTAACTTTTTGTCAAGCAATATCCTCGCCGTGCCCACTAAGAACCTCCCAACAGCGAAGAATGGCAAAGGGTTCGTGGTGTTGCGAAGAGGAACGGCTTGCCGTTGGATCCTCCACGTAGGAACGGCGAGCTGTGTTTTTATACTGCACCGTGTGCTCTTATATTTGTCAAAGCAGCAAGTTTTATTATAGAATAGTATTGTACTAACAAGTACTATACCTATAACTCTAGCCATTTCATATGCCATTTCACATTACTAACTTCATAAAAGCGATGAATACATTGTCAAAATGATGTCATGGGACACCACAACAATTCCAACTTCTTGCGGTCATACAGTTGTTTAAGAATCAAAAGTTGCACTAGAAGGGTAATTTCTTGATTTCACAAGTTTGCAAGGTCATCTTGTAATTTCGGGTTTGCTTTTAAAAGAATTGGCTAAAGTAAATTTTCCACATTTACTCGGCATTTATGATACAACTCCTATAAAACAACTACTAACAATTAGAGATATCATCTCACCTACTATATAACAAATACCCTAATTTCGTATATGCTAAAATTTTCTTGTACAAAAAACGGTTCAAAGGTGCCTTATTAGTCAAAAGCTTGCAAGTATAGTAACTAAAATATAACATGTCTAAAATTCAGTTCTTGCTAGACGCAAACAATTTTAAAATCATTGCAAAGTCATGTGAACTTTTTCAGAAAAGAGAGTGCTTTATTTGTCTAAAAGGTCATCACTAAAATGCAACATGTGTCATGTTCAGTTTCTGTTATGTGCAACAAACAACTCTTACGTAGTCGCGACCAGAGACGGACCTAGGATTTTCGAGAGGGTGTTGCACAATTTTTTTTTTTTTTTTTTTTTTTTTTTTTGATTATGAATACTAAAGTTGCCGTATAAAGAATTTATTAGGTGAAATCGGGTGTTGCACGTGCCCAGAAAAGACATGTTTCATAAAAAATTTACACTTCGTGACTAAAAATCGGGTGTGGCCCGTGCCACACCAGGCTCCCATGTGGGTCCGTCCATTGTCGCGACAATCTCACTTAATCCAGCCAAAAAGATTATATTTAATCTCTATTACTTATGTATGTTCCTTCTTAAAACTTAAAATGACTTAAACTTAAGTAATTTTAATGAACAATTATACCTTTAATTAAAAATAATAACAACATCTACCACTAAATTAATTTTTTAAATATATATAAGTTTTTTTGAACGACAATCTTTTCACACCTTATACTACCTATCTTACAAATATCTCCCACGAGGCTTGAACCCACAACTTTTAGGTTGATGGACAACTCACGTACCACTAGATCATTTTTTTTATTATTATTTTTTTTAATATTGTATAATAGTTACACTTTTATCATTTTTTGTTTTTAACCATAGACATTTTCTTCTCGCAATAACTACAAATTGAACTCGTAAGTTTTGCATTAGTGGTCAAACCAAAATCATAATTTTGCGAGTATAATTATTTGACACTATACAACGTCGCTTTTCGCGGGTATTCGTCAAGTTTAAATAAAAAAGTTAGGTGGGTATGCATCAAAGACTAAAGAGCTTGTATCCCAATGGTATCCCTTATTGTGTGAAAATCAAATTTTTTTCGCAATAACTAAAAATTAAACCCTTAAGTTTCGCATCAAATGTCAAACCAATAGCACGATTTCGTAAGTATAATTATTTGTCACTATACAGCATCATTTTTCGCGGGTATTCGTCAAGTTTAAATAAAAAAGTTAGGTGGGTATGCATCAAAGACCAAAGAGCTTGTGTATCAATGGTATATCTTTTTCTGTTATAAGCACTAGGGCTTCGGGCCGGATCCTGACCCGACCAGACCAGATTAATCCCAATCCTGAAAGTTACCTAAATCGTAAACCAAATACCGACCCGAAAGTAGTCGGTTTTTTGGCCCGTCCCGAACCGTCCCGAAAGTAGTCGGTTTTTGGTTGTATTTTGTCGGTTTTTGGGCCTTCCCGACCCGTCCCGAATCTCGAAAATGCTAAAAATCCATCCCGACTCCCGACTCGAGAAGCTATTATTCAGTTTCAGAACTATCGGTTTACGTCTGAATCGGGTCGGTTGTCAGGACTCGTGCGGTTTTGCTCAACCCTAATAAGCACATTTAAGTTTAAGTTAGTTAAAAAAAAAAAAAAAAAAAAAAGTTAGGAGAAATGTATAGCATTGTATTTACTACTCATAACTTAAAAATTACTCATTCATTCATTCAAGTCACATCCCACCCGAAATTTTTATATAATCACAGAAAACCCTCTATCTTTCTTATACTACATTTCTTTTAATCAATTATAATTATCAATAATAATCATTGCAAAAATTAAAGAAAAAAAAAAAACCATTAATAAATCTTGGTACCATCATCATCATCATTACCATCATTTATAATCACAAACACACACACATTCATAATCCCCCTTTAATCTCATCAACCAATTTTAGGGTTTCATTTCTTAGATCTACAATTGGTACCCATTTGTTTTTTTTATTTCATTTTTGCCCCAATTTCTATTCAATCTGTACACATTTCTGTTTGATTTTATAAAATAAAATTAGGTTTAATTGTATATGCATTGTGTGTGTAATTTGTTAGGTTTTGATCTGCATGTTTGTGATCGTTTCGGTGTTTAATCGGTACGTATTTCGATCATTTTTGCGTTGGTATGTTGGTTATATGCATTGTTTAATTTAGGGATTTTTTGTGGATTTTTTGTTGTGGATTGTTAGGTTTTGATCTGAATGCGATTGATTGAAGTTTGTTTAGGTATGTGTTGTTTGCGGTGATTGGATTAGAATTACGTAGGAATGGAATTTGAATTTAAATTGGTTTTAATGTATGAAAAACGGGTAAACGGAGGCTTCGTAGGGAAAGGGGAGCCTTTTATGTGGCCATTCTAAAATGTTCACTTGGCTAGGTTTGAACCGTGGTCTCTTCTGAGATTTTCGGGACGCGTTACCACTAATGTAATTCACAACTTATATATTAATAAAAGTAAGCTTTTTTATTTTATTTTTTTAACTAAACAATAACAAACCAAGAGAAGTACAAAAATTGAAGGGTATAGTAGCGAAAAATTCAAAATTTTTGGCATGCATAAGAATTGAACCCTCGTTAATTGCTTCACACGTAAACAATGCATACACTAAGCCATCTCTCAAGGTGGCTTGAAGGTCTCAGAAGAGACCCAGGTTCAAACCTCGCTAGGTGAATATAGGGAAAAATTCCGGAAATGGCCATGGGAATACTGGTTAGGCTGCGTACATCAGAGCCAAAAAAAGGCTCTACTTTCCCGGGTAGCCTAGGGACAAAAGGTCACTAATTCATTGAAGGTGTCAAACATATAAATAGGAATGTGAATGATGATAAAGTATTTGGTGGATATAGTATTACCACGTTTTTATGTCTAAAGGGATGTGTCTGATTGGTTTTGTTTGATTGTGTTGTGGCAGAAGTAGTTTTTAGGGGTAAAATTGGAAGATAAGTTGGCTCCTCAACGCCGATCACAGCGCCACATGGGCGGCCAGATGCAACAGAGAAATGCAACTTCTCTGTATGATCAACCTGCGGACAATGCAGGTGGTCCTGCTAGTGATGCTGGAGATGCCGTAATGGCAAGATGGCTTCAGTCTGCAGGTTTACAGCATCTGGCCTCACCTGTGGCGGCAAATAATGGAAATGATCAACGCCATCTGCCGAATCTTCTCATGCAGGTATATCTGAAATTTAGCATAGGCTTAAGTGCTGAACTATTCACTGGATGATGTCGTGTATGGGCTTGTAACCAAATCTCTTTGCACATTGTATGATCGTGTGTTTTCCTTTCTCATTAAAGTTGCGGGATTTGTATAGAAGGGAACTTAGATGTTTGTCTAATGTCATAAGTAATTAAACATGTTAATTTAATATGTCTTTAACTCCTTAAGAAATTTTGTCTATTTATCTTGTGAATCTTTATTGTTTGGTTATGTTTTATGTTTAATGTGTCATCTTGTACTTCTGTTTTCAGGGCTATGGAGCACAATCTGCTGAAGAGAAGCAAAGACTTTTCAAACTAATGAGAAACCTAAATTTTAATGGTGAATCTGGTTCTGAGCCTTTCTCTCCGACAGCCCAAGGTTCTGGAGGAATTGGTGCATCGGATGGTTACTATTCTCCTGATTTCAGGGGTGATTTTGGAGCAGGGCTATTGGATTTACATGCTATGGATGACACCGAGCTTCTTACGGAGGTATGGATCTCATGTTACCTGCTATATATAGCTTTATGTTAATTAACCTATGTCGGGGTCAGAATGGCTGCTTTCCCTTTCATAATTCTTGTAGTTGTTACGAGTCTATTGACTTGATTCTGAAAGCATTAGTTTATTACACCAAGATTGGAGTCTCTGTAGAAAATGTTTTACGTATGCTAGATGTTAAAATTTTATGGCTATCTGTCGTGTACATTGAGGACCTTTGGATTTTCTACTGATGAGAATAAAACTTCAACGAACTAGTATTCAAATGGGCCATAGGCACCACCAGTTTGTGTTTCACATTGGAGGATGCATTTGTACCTAAATTTCTGGAAGTATTAACATCATGTTACTTTGCTTAATTCAGTGAGCCCTGATAATCTCTTTAGAATTAGCCTTTTAGAATCATAATACCATGTTATTTTGTGGCGGTAACTAGTTTAATAGAACCAGACATTAGTGCATATCCTGTGAAAGAATACCAGTTTTGCTTCCTTGGAAATTTCTATGGAGTCTTATGGTTAGAAAGTTAATTTCTCAATAATGTGTGTTGACCATGATGAGGAAATATATACATTTTTGATGGTATAAAATATCTTAACAATATTCATTATAAAAAGAAACACACACACATTTTTAAGTAGTCTGATTATATGGATTCCTGCTTTATCACAATGATAACTTTGATGACTCGCTGGTGCTCCATTCCAAGCCACCATAAGAAGCTCACTGCTGTTATGTTTGCATGTATAAAGAGTGATGATCGTGTTTGTGTTCACTATGTTCTTAGAAGCTCCCTTTTTTACCCATTTGTTCTTCAGTTGATAACGAAACATTAAGAATCAAGAGAAATATCACATCTAGAACTTCGTAAGGTTAGAGATAAAGCACATATTACAAACACAGTTGACCTGTCGACATTATGTGCAATAGTTAATAATACATTGAACTATTGAAGCTAACATTTCAGACAAGATGGTTGTTAAAACCAATTACATTCTTCTAGATTCTTAGGTATAACAACCTTTTAATGTTCATATGTATCTGCTCATGAGGGGTCTGGTTTTTTGTTGTTGTTTTATTTTATTTTTAATAGTTTATAGCAATCTGGTATATTATCTAGCTATAATTGTAAATAAATATTTATGTTTATTGTCAGTATGAATGTATGTCCCTCACATAGTTTTTTTATATGCATTTGGTGACACATTTTTAACACTTCTATTCGATTTCTTTTCACCAGAATGTTATGTCAGAGCCATTTGAGCAATCTCCTTTTCTAGCTACTACTAGATCAGTTGACAATGAGCATGATGTCCAGCCCAACCGGCAGCAAAGTGGACAAACAAATGTAGATGCTTCTTATGGATTGCCGACACTTGAAAAAGAAAGCAATTCAAGAGAAAATAATGTGGCTAAGATTAGAGTTGTGGTAAGTAGCTCCCCTCTTCTATGTGGTCATTTATAGCATTTTCTACACATGTGCATTTTATCACATATAAAGTAGTTGATCGAATGCTGATATAATACTTGTTAAGTGTATTATGTAATGGCCAAAATCTTGCTTATTTTATGGTTTTCACTTTGGAATGACCAAAGTTGGAAACTGTTAGATAAACATGCCACTCGTGTTATTTGAATTATTTCAATTTTCTGCTATCTTATGAGCACTTGCCACCTTTCTTGACAAGTATTTAGCTACCTTTTTACCCTGCCATCCTAATATAATAAACTAGTAAAGCAATGACAATAAAATCTGTTTAGTTTTCCTTATTCTTGAAAGTATCACACGGTTCAAATTGTTTGTTGGAGTAGAAAGAATTAATTAAATTGGTGGTTAATCAGGTGCGTAAAAGACCACTAAATAAGAAGGAACTTTCTCGGAAGGAGGATGATGTTGTGAGCGTGTCTGACAACAGTCTAACCGTCCATGAACCCAAGTTAAAGGTTCGGGCATATTTTAAGTTGTAGTCATTGTGATTTTCCCTGATAACAGGAAATAACTTGTTTAATTCTGAAAGGTCGACTTGACTGCATATGTGGAGAGGCACGAGTTCTGTTTTGATGCTGTTCTTGATCAACAAGTAACTAATGATGAGGTAATGCCTCCACAGAATGATCTAGAAGTTGTATCATCTTATTTTCTTTTCGAAATAAGCATTTCATGCAATGCAACTGATGTTGTGCAGTACTTATTTTTTAATAAGTTGACGAGTGTGCTGAATAGCCCCAGTTGGTTTTTCCTATTATATACTTAAATTTGTCTATCAATTGAAACAGGTGTATCGTGAAACTGTACAGCCGATCATTCCTACCATTTTTCAGCGGACCAAAGCAACTTGCTTTGCTTATGGTCAGACAGGTAGGTATATTAGAGTTCATCAGCATTCATTTCATATAATGTTAGCAACAGGAGGGTTGAGTTCAGTCATTAATTAGTTTTTTTCTTTCTGCTTGCTTATTTCGTTATAAGTCAGTTGATATCAAGATGTTTCACTGGTCTTTTGATTTGCAGGAAGTGGCAAGACTTATACGATGCAACCCTTACCTCTTAGAGCTGCAGAAGATCTTGTCAGATTATTACATCATCCAACTTACCGTAATCAAAAGTTCAAGTTATGGCTTAGTTACTTTGAGATCTATGGTGGAAAGCTTTATGATCTTTTAAGTGATAGAAAGTGGGTACTCTTTTCCTTTATCAGGAAATCTGTAGTTTTTTTTTGGTTGAAACTAGATGCTTATCTCAACTATATGTTTCATGAATAGGAAACTTTGCATGAGAGAAGATGGACGACAACAAGTTTGCATTGTTGGATTGCAAGAATTTGAAGTTCTAGATGTACAGATTGTTAAAGAATACATTGAAAGGGGAAGTGCTTCTAGAAGTACTGGTTCTACTGGGGCTAATGAGGAGTCTTCAAGGTCACATGCAATATTACAGCTAGTTGTGAAAAAGCACAATGAGGTAAAGGATACCAGACGGAATTATAATAGTAATAATAATGATGCCAACGAGTCCAAGGGTGGGAAGGTTGTCGGGAAAATCTCCTTCATTGATCTTGCTGGCAGTGAAAGAGGTGCTGATACAACTGATAATGATCGACAAACACGGTAATGTGCACGTATGGAAGATAAGTTTATTTTTAATTAATTTTTGTTTTAAATGTTACCCTTTTGACCCGTTAATCAATTAAATGCTCCCTTGATTTTGCCATTTTTCATCATCACATTGTTAGGTTAGTGTTTTGGTATACCAATTAGTCTTACCAATCATTTCTCATATGAATTATATTTGTCCATTACAGGATGGAAGGTGCTGAAATTAATAAGAGTCTTTTGGCTCTTAAGGAGTGCATTCGTGCACTTGACAATGACCAGCTTCATATCCCATTTCGAGGGAGCAAGCTAACTGAAGTTCTTCGTGATTCATTTGTCGGAAACTCAAGGACTGTTATGATATCCTGCATATCGCCAAATGCTGGTTCTTGTGAACACACTCTCAATACTTTGAGATATGCTGATAGGTATGTTTTTTTTTTTTTTCATTTAATTTTTATTTATCACTTTCTTTTTGCATACTCTTGCATCCTTAACTTCAAATACATTGTAATAAACAGAGTTAAAAGTCTTTCAAAAAGTGGAAACTCCAAAAAAGATCAAGTTGGAAGTTCACAAACAACTAATAAAGACTCTTCATCAGCAAGCATGTTATATTCTGCTGATGGAGATGACATTTACGAGCGACAACAAGAACCAAAAGTTATGGATACAGGTAAAAGAGGTGTACAAAGAGAGAATATCTCGTACAATGCCACATCTGATTATGAAAAACAACCTCCTCCAAGCTCTTCAAATTATGCCTTCAACAATCGGGATGACAGTGGGCAGGCGTCTGGCCTAGATAAGGAGAAAGTTGATTCAAAAAGTGCATTCAGTCTTTCAAGCAATCAGAAAACATACTTGATGCCAAGTTCTGTTGATACAGAAGAAACGGTGCAAAAGGTATCACCGCCTCGAAGAAAAAATTACAGAGAAGAAAGATCAGAAAAGGTTAGTAACTGGCAGAAGAAGGATAATGGTGATGAAAAACCTGAG
This sequence comes from Artemisia argyi, assembly GCA_030686995.1. Lineage (NCBI taxonomy): Eukaryota > Viridiplantae > Streptophyta > Magnoliopsida > Asterales > Asteraceae > Artemisia > Artemisia argyi. The sequence goes on from CM060684.1 coordinate 187,739,519, forward strand.
CGAAGTGGTTGGTCAAAAAGAGATGGTACTAATACCGATCTTCCAACTGTTGGTAATAAGCAACAAGGAGCAAGTATTTCCAATGCTAGTTACATGGCATCAAAACAGTCGGAACCTGAGCAGCTTCATGATGAGAATGTCAATGAAATACTTGAGGTAGGCAGTCAATATATCATTAACGTATTTTGATCAAGTTCAACTGTATATCTATGTGGTATTAGCTGCAATGTTAATTGACCTGATGATATTGTAGGAAGAAGAAGCTCTAATTGCGGCGCACAGGAAAGAGATTGAAGATACAATGGAGATAGTGCGTGAGGTAAGTGAAATTTTATTTGTTCCTACTTTACGTCCAAATTTTGTTTATATTTTCCTACTTATCTGTGCATTTAATTTGTCATTGCGTAACGTTAGAGTAAATCAAAGAATGAAACAATGAATGTACACTAGACTCTATTTAGGGTAGAGATCCACTGCATATTTGTACTTTATATGCGTAAAACTCTAATGTCCCTACTTTCCCTAAACCAGGAAATGAAATTACTGGCAGAAGTTGACAAACCAGGTAGCCTTATTGACAACTACGTGACTCAACTGAGTTTTGTGCTCTCACGCAAAGCAGCAAGTCTCGTTAGCCTCCAAGCTCGCCTTGCCAGATTCCAGCACCGACTCAAAGAGCAGGAAATTCTGAGCCGTAAGAGAGTACCGCGTTAATACGAACAAGATACAGCTGCCTTGTAAGCTCACCTTTTCCCTGTTGACTTGGTCTTTGGGTGGGCCAGAATGGGTAAGATTGGTTTGGCCTTAATTGGTGAGTCATATATGAGTATAAAAAAATGGGCGACTTTCGACTTACTAGTTAAGCTAAATTTTTTTCGCTGGACCAGTTACCGATAAAGATACCCGCAGCCAACCCATTCATAAGTTAATGGTCAATATTGTGACCTTTGCTTTTGACTTGTGTTTCTTAACTCATGCAACAAAATTTTTATTTTGTGGTTGCAGAAATGAGTGCACAACCGACATAGATGTCGATATGGAGATTTGATTTGGTTAGTTTGAGTGTGGGTAAGAAAACGACATGTGTTTGGACTTTGGATTTGAAAGGTGTTGTGGGGGAATTTGGATTGTACAAGAAGATAGTGAGAAGTGGAAAAGAAAGAGAAAACAGAAGGTATCTATAAAAACTACTTGTGCTGGCGGTTGTTCTTTTTTATGTGTAACGATGAATTACAGCTTCCAACATAGAACTCAACTGATTCCACTTTCACTACTAGACTTTTATTATTGTTTCATTATATATATAAAAGGAAATCTGCATCAGAAAGAATGCGATTCACAGACATCAACCAGCGGATTCTGTCTGTACATTCATGTCCATGAAAAATACAAAATTTGGACTCATACTCGCAATTGATGAAGTTGAAAACACTCTCAAGTTCAATTCCTGCTAGGTGCAAACAATCGTAAGTGGCCACGCCAACCTCCTGAAAGGGGAGGACTTTACTTGGTTTGAGTCTGTGTGGCGGTGGGTTTAAACCTCATGAATAGGTCGGCCAAAAGGTCAGAAATCATGGTTAAAAAAAAGAGTTTTTTCCGTGATTGATCTCAAAGTTATAGCGTAATGATAGATATATTGAATTTAATTGTAGTCATCATATACTAATCAAGCTTTCACATTTACCCTAAAAAATGAACAAACCTATATATCACTTTTATTCTACACACAAATACCGAGCCCATCAGCTTTTTGTTGTGAAATGCTACTTCCAGCTTCCAATGCTTCATGTAACTGCTATTTGTTAATAACATCAATAACCAATATTGGATTTGACTGTATGTTACAATTTATTGAACAAATTGATAACTGAAAGCTGCTTATCCTAGTTCAACTCCACTGAACGATGGCTTTAGTAGCAGACAATACTTGCATTTTAACCATTACCCTTGTACCTCATACCTATTGTTGAAAAGCAACACACACAAATTTGATACTCAGAAATGTGGGTTTTTTTTTTTTTTTTTTTTTTTTTTTTTTTTTTTTTTTTTTTTTTTTTTTTTGGAATAGATCCCTATTACTGTAATAAAACTTTGCTAAAGTTTCAACCCCATTATTGAGTTAAAAATTTGGGTATTTGAACTTTTTGGTGCATGTTTGATGTATAGATTTTGTAGTGACAATTTCATTGCTCAAATGCTGCGGGAGTATAAATAAAAGGCAGAATTGCTCATAAAGAGACCAAAACAGGCGTCTTTCTCAGACAGCCACATATTTAGTGAAAATACCTCCTGAATTTACAATAAAGATTATACGAATAGGAAAAGCCCTGCACAAAAATGGCTTTCTAGTTTCTACTTTTTGATGACTGGCACTTTCAGTACAACTTGTTCCGTTGATGAGGGCCCATCCTTTCAAACTATGGATCGACATGTTTCGGGTCTTAGAGTGCACCATGACTTTCAGTTGGCTCTTAATCTCAATATCTCCTTGGCGGTCCTCTTTCTAAAATATGGCATATCATCCTACGTTAAAATGTCAATAAGTATAAGATATATTCTTGTATATGCTATACACATTAAACGTCTTCAATATCTTGTCTCTAATTAGGTTACTACTCTGACTTACAAGCCAGCCAGAGCAAAAAAGGTGGAACTAGTTACTATTCGATTATTGTTGTATTACACATAATTTTGAAATAATATCTAATACACTCACTATTTATGGTTCTTTTTAAAGACGTTTGTTCCAGGTGAACTGAAAAGGCGAAAAGAACTAAAACATTATTGGCATTCACTGGAGCCCATTACCGAACTCGCCCGCCCACCCATTTAGCTCTACTCGGATTTTTTACGTACTATAAATTCAGAAAGACTTGAAAACAATGTAAACCTCTGATGGGTCGACAAAAATTGTTCATTTAGGAAAACAATCCCACCCTCCACAAAGAAAGAAGAGAGCTGTACATGTAATATTGTACCTGGCTGAAGCATAGTCCTACGTCCCTACTGTAGAAGTCTATATACTTGATCATGAACATACCACAATCATACCTGCCCACAGAAAAAACGACGATCAAAATCAGTGATACGCAAAAATATCATACAAATACTCAAAACAGTAACTTCAATCATTCCTTTAAAATGTTCGAAAACCACAAAATAATCTAATATTTCTTAATTAGTAAATCGTTATCATTTTATACACACCCATTCTCTTGATCAGAAAGGTCAGTGACATATTCTTGCTCCCAAGAAGTAACATCAATGCTTTTTCCAGTCTTGTCTTTCACCTCATCCGTGAGATATTTAGCCTAAAGACATAAGGTTCTAGCAGATAAGAAACATTTACGCATATATAAACTAATGTGCATCAAGGATGCTCGACTTACCAACGCTCTCAGTACTTTCTTATCAGCTCCTCCAAGTGAGTCGAGATACTGAAACTTTTTGTCCTTTTTGTTGATGACAGCCAAACACCAATGTATTTCTTTGTGAATAGGCACAAATATCTGATTAAAGCTGATAGCATTAAACATGGAGAAAACATGTTACAAAAAGTTCATGTAATACAAAAGCTAACCTTGTCACACTCATCAAGACCGTAGCCCAACTTTTTCTGCGCAGTCCATCTTTTAACGGACTCATAATCGTAGCCGGTCCTAGTCCTTCCACCTACTAACTTCATATATAAATAATAAAAAGTAAATGATACACTGTTTTAGCTTGAGACTAAAAATAAGATGGAAAAATTACGGAGCTAACTACCTTCTTGTAAAAAAATGTGTTGAAGAAATGACATTTTAAAAACTTTTTGGGCTCCCTATGTTCCCTGTCTTTCAGCAACTCAAGATAAATGTTAATGACCTGCAATAAGGAAATCATCAGTGATATCTTGCATACATACATGTGGATTTGATCTGAAATTCAACAGTTAAGACTCACCTCATCATTTAACCACGCACGAGGTCTCAAACATTGCAAAGCTTCCCCTGTGATCATTATATTTGATTTTTCATGATTGACCAAAACCTTCTTCCTACAAAATCCAGACGACAAAACAAGTGAAACAACCTTGACTTGGATATGGTTTACTATACACATGAATGTAAACACACACAAACATTAAAGTATACCGATTAGAATTAGATAGAGCATTAGCAACCATTTTCTCTTCTTCTTCCGTAAGAGGACTAAAAAGATCATGCACTACATCCTGAAAAGGAAATCAATTTCTTATGAGAAACATCCACCAAACATATAAATCAAGGTTCTTTTTTTGCATACAATACAAACATACTCTTTCGTTCGTCTCCTTTATGCCAATGTATTTTTGTACATTTGTCCCACGATGGTAGCTCAATGGTGGGGGACATGTAGCATAAAAAAGAGGCCGGGTTCAAATCATATTCCTGTGACCCTTTTATATGACATTCCATCTCGTGTGGTCATTTTCATTCCTAACACTTTTCTATAAAGCTTCACGCATTCACATTAGATATTATCCAGCATTTTTATCAAAATCATTCATCATTGCAGTTCAAAAATAAAAATATAACTCGTCATTTTTTTAGGCCGGCTATTATAATCACTAAAACGGGATAAATGAAATAGAAGAGAACGTTTACCTCTTCTTCCTCTTCTTTCTTAACAGGACACGGTTTTTGACACGACTTTCGTCTCAATTCTTTTGACTTAATCTCAAACCTGAATTTCCTTAAGCTCGGACCACATCTTTCAACCGATTTCTTACACAAAGGCGAACCCACATCAACATCCTTAACATCACTCAACTGGTTCAATTCCTTATATTTCGCTCTTATTTCCTCTACTTCCCCCGACCCATTACTCTCCTCCTCATCAACATCAATCACTTCAATCACATTTCCGCTATCGCCCACATTTCCATTATCAACATCAATCACTTCAACACCATCATCACATTGTTCCAAATTCTCAAACTTTACATGTCTACAACTCTCAACAGCCAATTCTTTCGGGCGAAAATACTCCAAAAACAGACCTTTATCCACAAGACTCGATTTTTTCCGCATATTTTGACTGAATCTTTTCTGGGTCGAGTTAAAACCGGATATAATTGTACATGGAGCTTGGATTTGTCTTTTGATTTGTGTTTTGTGATCTGGGTATAAATGCAATCTTGAAACTGAGTTTTTTCTTGATGGTTTTGAAGATGATGATTTGGGTCTTTTTGCAATGTGATTGGATCCATTTGATGATGAAGTGGATTGTGATTGTGGGTTGCGTTTGTTTTTGCTCACTGATAATGTACCCATTTTTATCAATTTTGTGTAATGGGGTTTAGAGGGTTTGGGATAGAAAGAGGGATATTTGACTTGTTTTAATTTGAACTTTGAGCCCACATTTGGCATGTCTGTTTTTGGGTTGCGGCAGTGGTGGTGTGGGATGGGTTTGATAGACGATTCACTTGTTAGGGTGAATTGGTGAAATGAGGGAATCATAGTGGTAATGATTCTAAGGGCCCGTTTGATTTGTAGATGAGTTTAGGATTTGGATTTGGATTTAGATTTGGATTTGAATTTAGATTTTGAATTAAATGAAGAGAGAGAAAATAAATGATTCATAAGTTTATTTTATGTATTTATTAAAACATAAAAGAAAAAAAATAAGAAGAAAAATGGCTAAGAGAAAATATCAAATAAAGAAAAGGTTTTGATTGGTCCACAATTATCAAACCCATAAAAACCCACCACATTATTGTTGAATGAAATTTCATGTCAGAAAGTTTGTGTCAGAGGTGTCAACATGTACCAAACAATGTTTTTAAAGAAGGTTTCATTCAATACCCAGTAGAGAGGGTGAACCAAACGGGCCCTAAGTGTTTGGTTAACATGAGGGGCCCACATTACATGGGAATGAAAGATGGATATTATCCATACTCCATAGGAGTCCAAGAGGGGAGGAATGACTCTATCATAGGCGAGGGGCTCATTACTACTATCAAACTCATACCCGTTGTGATTCACGGGAGGATACCAAACGCACCCTCAAGGTTTTGAAAAACTGAATCGAACATCGAACCGGTCATGCTATTGGTTTTTGGTTTAATCAGTTCAACGGGTCACAACGATTTGGAGAACTTGATAGCATAATAGAACATTGTATCATACTAGTTGTGTGCTCGCGCATAGCGGCTGATGATATAAATAATGCATAAAAATGTTATTAATATTTCTCGATATCCTTACATTTTGACAATCACAAAATGTAAAATCATTACGTAAACAAGTATTTAGTTACAAATATCATTTCATCCAACTAAATCACTTAAGATATGAATAAACAATTGCCTAATACATTTTATGATCAAATGGATTTTTATTTAAACACTACAAATTATATAAAATGATATAAACATTTTATATATTTAGAAAAACACTTTTGGTAATTAAAGGAAAATGTTTAATTTATAATAAATATATGAATTCAAAATTTTAACCAAACTCAGTTAGTTTTTCACCAAATAAACTTTCACCAGAAAAGGACAAAAGATCCGGCCGTTATAGGAGGGCGGCCCCCTTAATTTTAAGGGGGCCGGCACGCTCCTGTGGCTAGATTCTTTTGCCTATAAATACTGGTTCATTCCTGCAATTTTACCTCACATTTTGCACTAAAATTTTCAGTCTCAATCCTTTCCAAACATCTTTCTAAATCCTTTGATCATAAGTTTATTAGTATTTGTTTCAAGTGATTCATTCCCTCACCAATCAAAAGTGCAAGAGAAGAATACTCCTTCAATTTCAAATCAAGAAGTATTGAAGATTAGTTGTGTAGTTTGTGTAAATCACTTGTAAAGTTGTGTAGTATTTGTAATAAGTAGATTTAGGTGGGTTTGTTATTAAGTATAGTAGAAGTAGTGTTGTGAAGAAGAAGTAGTTAAGTAGTGTGAAGTCGTGAAGTAGTAGTGGTGTGTACAAGTTGTGAAGAAGTTGTGACAAGTCGTGAAGAAGTTGTGAGATTGGTTCTAGCTACAATTAGAACTCAACATTTAGCTTAGTGTCGTAAATCGGTGTAAGCAAAAGTTGTGTAAGGTTTCTCCGCCACAAGGGAGTTTGTTGACATAGTAAAGAAAACTCTCGAGTAAGAGACTCGGGGAGTGGAGTAGGGCGAAGAGGAGCTTCGTAGCCGAACCACTATAAATCCTTGTGTTGTGGTTTGATCTTTCTAACTCTATCTTTTCATTACTTTCATATTTACATTATATTTGCTTAGTTAAATAGATTAAATTGTTCATATAGTGCAAGTGTTGAATTTCACATAAACAAGAATCGAAGTTTTTGAAAACAAAGTTTTATAATCTAAATCGACGTAAAACTATTCAACCCCCTTCTAGTTTTTCACAATTGGCATCAGAGCTACGTTAAACAAGATTTTTAAAATAAACTGTTTTTTAAAACTTGAAATGATCTATGGAATCCGAAAAATATTTAGAAGGGCAATCTATGCAAAGACCACCACTATTTGAAAGTGATGGTTTTCAAATGAGACAATGGGGACCAACGAGATAATTTCGTCGTACTTCGGAAAACTTGGTGATTTATCCGCTTCCACAAAATTGTGCAATCGTTTTGAAGGCTTAATAGAAGAGACTATTGAAGACAAAAGGGTACACATCTCTTTTAAATTTTCTTGTCAAAGATTGCATGCTTAGTTTAGTATCTTGGTTACATATATGGTGTGTTTTATAGTTTATCATAGCTTTTGTACATATATATATATATATATATATATATATATATATATATATATATATATATATATATATATATATATTAATACTTAACATACTATATGTATTTATAACCTAGAAAACTCATTAGTTGATTTTCTAGAACAGAAATTTTTGTTTACGAACCTTTTCTTTCCCCCTCTTTTGGCCTCTTTGAACTTTAACATTCAACATGAAAATCTTCGATAATCACAAGACTTATGTTGATGTAGAGAAATGAGTTGATCAATCTATGGATGAAACAAATTCCCGTCGTCATTTGCACTCGTCTCCTTCTCATATTATCGTCTTATAAATCCATATTATTTTTAATACATACATATTTAATATATATATATATATATATATATATATATATATATATATATATATATATATATATATATATATATATATATATATATATATACCTTCCTTAATTCCCTTGTCAACTTTGATTAACTTTATCCAAAGATATCAAGAAAATTTTAGTTGATGAAATGTCAAATAAAAGTGCCAAGTAACTCCTTTCGCGCGAATATTCTCCAACGTATTTTTGATATTATATTAATATATATAGATACATACATACATACATACATACATACACACACACACACACATATATATATATATATATATATATATATATATATATATATATATATATATATATATATATATATATATATATATATATATATATATATATATATATATATATATATATATATATATATTCTTCTTTCCAGAAACAACGCCGCGAAAAATAAAAATTTTGGCGGGCGGCCCTTTTATAATTAAGGGGACCGGCAGCTAAATAAAGGGCGGCCCCTTAATGTTTAAGGGGGCCGACCATCTGATTCTCTCTCCCCGCTTTTCCTTTTGTTCTCCTATACTAAACACCCCATTTTTTCTCTCTTCCTCCTACTACTGCTATTGTTAACGAAAACCAAACCCAAAAACATCAACAATCCACTTCCAAATCACCAAATTAAGCTTGATTCGCAAAGGGCAAATACCTATAACACGATTAGCAACATGTATTGTAAGTTTTTCATAACATATTTCATCTAATTTCATTCAATTTTGGTAATAATCATAATTAGGCATTTTATATCAAATTTTCATTTTCATATTCTTCTTTCAATTGAGTCTAGGATTTCCATTACTAAATGCTCCTTATAGGATTAGAATGCGTAATTAACACTAAAACCCAATAATCGCAAACCCTCTTATTAAAAATTTTGAAAAAATTTATACACTCATTTTCGAAATTTTTCTTAAATACATTGTTGAATAATGCTATAAAAACTTGTTAAAACTAATCACATTGTGTTTTTACAACTTATTAATCATGAAAATATATGTTTCAATGCATTGAAAATAATTTTATATACGATAAGAGGGTGTTTGAATTATGTCGAAAATTGGCTAAAATTTAGTCGATATAATTTTTAAAACAAATTGTCATGTTAATTAACACAAAACTAGTAATTTAGAGTCGTCAAGATATATAATTCATACTAGTCGGATACCCGCGCAAAGCTGCGGCGAAAAATATAGTAATATGGTTAGTAAATGAATTGCTAGCCCAACTCTCCCCGCAATTCCCTACCCGCTTAGTGAATTCGTTTCACAACACTCCGAACGTATATGTGTTTGTTTGGGTTTTCCGTTGCTTTCTCGTGACATCATTATTACCGTATATAGAAAGATCCTCGCAATCTCTTTCCCGTCAAACACTCACCCAAAAGTATATGATTTTAACGAATCAAGATTGTATTGATTGAAATAAAGGTTAAAGTTGTAAAATTTTGAATAAAAAACCCACTAAAAATCTACAAAACTAAAAACTTGTAAAAATATATCAAAAGGGATGTTGAGTTAATGAGCACAAAATTTTAGAAAATATGGTGAAATTAGATAACAAAAAAAAAAATAGATAAAAAGATATTTCAATTTAAAAATAAAGGTAAATTTTAAGTTGGGAAGTGACACATGTCACCTTATTATTAGAGCTCCTTATCTTAATTTTTTTGTTAGAGTTAGGCTTGGAGTTAGTTGAGAAGTGACACATGTCACCTCATAATTGGAGCTCCTTATCTTAATTTTTGGTTAGGAGTTAGGTTTGGTTTATCCATGCATTATATATATATATATATATATATATATATATATATATATATATATATATATATATATATATATATATATATATATATATATATATATATTGACATTTTAGTCGCAAAATTTCTAGAAAAGGGAGCGTTTGGTTTAACTTACAAAACGATACTTTTTAAGTCAAAATCTAAAAATATTTTCTCAAAACAAATCACTTGCATAAGAAACTCGTAAGAAATAGCAAGTTATACAATCTAATGTATATCTAGCAAAGTTTCAAGATATATTAAGATGTTTAAAGGGGCGTTTGGATTATCCCATAACTACCTTCTAAACTTCGTAAAATATATCTAAAATGAGTTAAAAATAAAAATAAGGAACATAGTAAACTATTTCTTAGGTTTAAGGTCGTAGAGTCGAAGTATGTTTACGTTCCACATAAGTCATAACAATATATGCATTATTTTTTTTACTTTTTTTTTTAATTTTAATTTTATTGTTATCGTTTTTAGGTAAAAATGCCCAAAGTTATTACCGAAGATATTTCCCAAACCAAAAACTATATTTCCAAAGTTTCTAAACTTCCCACCACCTCTCCTTCCATTGCTCGTATCTATTGTCAAATTAAGGATAGAAACATTCATGAAGGTCGTGTCGTAGATCAAGCTTACTATCAATCCGATTTCATTGAACGATTATTTACAAATGTCCGCTTCGAATGTCTTTACCAAATCAATGAACCCATCATTCCCCGTTACATTCTCGACTTCTATAGCCAAGTCACGGTCCAAACCGATGAATTTGGTTCCATTCTCATCTCATTCATGATCCAACATGAATTCATTACTCTAACTCTTGCACAATTTGGTCAAATCCTCCAAATTCCTTTTACCGGTCAATCCGTATTCAACAACGAATGGGATTTTAGTGCTCTTCAATGTTCTCGACCAACGTATGGTCCTTATTTCTCCGAAATTCCTTCTCCCGGAGAAATTTGTCAAATGCTCGGGTTGGGTCGTGAAATCACTACCCGAAAAATCAAGTCCAAAAATGTCCAAATTTTTGAAAATCAAATCCTCCTCAAAGAACTACGCCCCGACATGAAGCGTTGGGAAGAACTCATTCGAGAGAATGCGTTTGGTACCGGAGGCCACCGTGACCATCTCCCGGCTAGCCTCGCTCACATGTTGTATTGTATTGTTGCCGAATAACATTACAATTTGGCTTATTTCTTTATCAAGCATATCGAATGTGCAAGAGCCATTCCTAAAGCTAATCTTCCCTATGGTATGTTCCTCACTCGTCTCTATCGTCATGTCATCGAAAACTATCCCGATCTTGATGATAGTATCTATCAACCTATCTATCCAACTTTGCGTCCTCTCGTCCTTAAACAAACCCGTGAACCTTGTGGTGATAAGGGTAAATCTCGTAGTCATAGCTTCCATGGCTCATCCTCTCGTCAAGAGGATGACGAGGAGGATGAATACATGATGAGGCGAAAAATGAACCACTTTTAGGGGGTCATTTAAGCCCGAAATTGAATTTATTTGATCAAATATTACCCTAAATCGTTCCTTTTGTGATTTTAGGTACTTTGGGAGTGAAATCTGGAAAAGGAAGCAATTCGGACGTTTTTGGAGCATAAAAGTGAAGAAAACGCCAAAGACTTAATTTTCCATGCTGAAAACAGTACCTGACGGCGTCAGGAGTAAAAGTGGTGACGACCCAATGCAAACCTGACGGCGTCACAACAAGGGCGTCAAGAGTTAAAATCATGACGGCCTGCACAAGGTGTACACATGATGGCGTCAGACCTAGATCTAGGCAGTCCGAGGAACTATTTGGCGGCGAGATGACGACGTCAGCCCTTTGTTCTTGACGCCGTCACCTCCTAAACTCTATATATAGTTTTCTATTTTTCATTCATTAGAGAGGAACTTGTGTGGAGAAACCCTAGGGCCGAACTTTGTAAACCATAGCTCGTATTTTACAGTATTTTCAAGGGTTTTCAACCCTTGAATCCTTTCATGTGCTATTAAGATAAGTCTTCTATTTAATTCAATCAATATGTCTATGTGTTGGTTGATTATATCTTTTGCTTGTCTTGATTTCAACATGCTAGGCTAGATTTATCTTGTGTTTGCTTGGATCTAATGAAACCTAGATGTTAGTTATGTGTTGATTACTTGTTTATGGTTGTATTGGATGAATGATTTCAACGTTAGGCTTAAGAAAACTGGCAGATCTCCATTGTGTAACATGCTTGAACGTCTTAGGAAACATGAACCGATGTGTACTAGGTTTTATTGGTTGTATTTAATGCATGAGTAAATTCTAATGATCCCATGTTAGGAGCTTCTTAGCCGGCTCGACATAGGAGTGAAGTAGGCACTCATAGGATTGGGGAAGTAAGTACGCCACCCCATGAATGGTATTAAGGAATACAATCCGTCATCCACACAACTATAACAAGTAATTAACGTGTAAAACATATCTAGGGAGTAGTGAAATCTAAGTAAACACATTTCTCCCATATATTGCTCATAACCTTAGTTTAATATAGTTTATTTTCATTTCTAGTATTTTATTTTGATTGCATCTTTAGTATTGGGCTAGTTGACTAGCAACTAATTCCGCCCAAATCCTTCAAACCCGAGATTTTTACTTGCTTTCATAAAAATATAAAAATACAAAAAAGAATTATCCCTCATCTCTAGACCTAGTCTTTAGGTTTTCTAATCCTAGCGACACTATTCCTAGCTGAACGATCAATCCCCCGGTACTTGTCATTATACTATACTACATCGATCAGGTACACTGCCTGGTGGGGGTTGTAACTTCTTAAGATCCCTTGAGAGGTAAAGCCTGGTGCAATCCCTACGCATCAAGTTTTTGGCGCCGCAGCCTGGGGAATAGTTATTGTCTAGGTTAGAATCTCTTTTTATTAGGTCTACTTGCTAGATTCCTTTCTAGTAAGATTTTATTTTAATTTTTTAGGTTCTCTTTAGTCTATCTTATTTCTTCGTGTTTTTGTTCGTAACTCTTCACCACCCGACATCATGGACGATGGGAATATCTTTGAACCCGTCATCCCACCACAACAAAACCCACCACTAGAACCTCTTAGGCCCCGAACCTTAGGAGAGTATTCCCGACCTAGCCACCAAGGCTACCGAAACACCATTGAGCTCACCGGAGCCAATGTGACCCCCTTGCGATCCGACACCATCCGGTTGGTGCAAAGCGGATGTGCATTCCATGGACTTCGTTCCGAAGATCCAAATCAACATCTCAAGGACTTCCTTAAAATCGTAGATTTCATAGACCTAGATGTTGCAACTAGAGAGACAACCCGATTACGCCTATTCCAATTCTCTCTACGTGATCAAGCTAGCCAATGGCTTGAGCGTTTACCCGCGGGATCCATCACCACATGGGATGATCTCACCACTCGTTTCCTTGCTCAATTTTTCCCACCGGGGAGAACTACCAAGCTTAGAAATGACATCTTGATGTTCCAACAACGTCAAAATGAAACTCTCTATGAAGCATGGACTCGATTCAAGGACTTACTCCAAAAAGTCCCTCATCATGGCATAGATCTTTGGCTCCAAGTCCAAATCTTCTATGACCATATCGATCTCTCCACAAGGCGAGCCATTGACCAATCGGCCGGTGGTAAGCTACGTGATCTAAGTGCGGAACAATCATGGGAACTCATAGTAGATCTTGCTCTCTATGACAACGAAAGTTGGAATGATCCCCGTGATTTGAACAAAACGGTCAAGGCAATATCTTTGCCTTCGAACAACTCTAGCACTCCCGACCGTAGGATCATGGAACTTGAGGACCAAGTCAAGTTTCTCATGAAATCTTACGAAGCTCCTAAGCCTTCAAGCCAAGTGAACAAAATCACTTCTTCATGCGAATTATGTAGTGGTCCCCATGACACTCGTGATTGTGTGGAACTCCCCGGAACAGCTTTTGCGGACTACGCATCCTCGCGTACTGACGAAGCGGGAGATAAGTGGTACACTTTCAAACACGAGCCAAACCCTTACGGTGATTCATACAACCCCTCTTGGAAAAATCACCCAAACCTTAGGTGGAAACAAAATCAAGCCAATTCTTACAATCCGCCTAATCGTTACCAACCAAACGGTCCACCCTCCAACCGTACTTTCAACAACAATCCTTCTAACAACTATGGTAGTACCAACAATCTTGAAGGATTGATGTCTAAGTTCATGGCATCTCAAGAAGCTCGCATAGCTAGGTTTGAAACCGAATTCAACCAACAACAAGCGGAGATGACCAACAAGATAGACAACTTGTTGAAAGCCCTCAACAACCAAGCGTTAACCACACCTAGGAAGGACACTAGGGACACCAATAACGGAATCCAAATTAAGGACCCCTCATCATCCAAACATGTCCACTTTGTCAATGTTGTCACCATTAAGCCAATAGATAAGAATATGGAAGAAAGTGTTAAAGATGAAGTTGAAATAGAAACCGAGACTAGGGATGAAATTAGGGAAGTTGAGGTTAATAAGGGAGAGGAGTTAAAGGAAGTAGAGACTATAGAAAAGCACTTTGATAAGTTTCCCACCAAGGAAGAACGGGAATACCATAAGGATTTATTCGATAGTCCCGAGACACCATATATCCTTGGCACACCCCTTATCAAAATGGGAAACCCCTCTAACATCAACATACCATGCAACATCGGGCATATGCATATATGGAAAGCTTACATCGATCCTAGATCTCCTGTAAACATCATGACTAGGACTTATTACAATTGGGTGATGAAGAAACAACTTGATTATAGGATGATGCCCAATAAGAATTTGATAAGTAATTTTGTAGGAAGAGTGAAGGGATTGCATGTGATTAGGTAATTTCACCTATGAGATCGATTTTATGATAGTAGAAGACACTCGTCCGGTGATAGATGATTGCCTAAGCCAAGTAATATTCGGAAAACCATTTGTTTAGGCCACTAAGATGAGTTATGATCCGACTTTAGGGATAGTTAGGTTCAAGGAAGAGAATGATGAGATTGCCTACCAAATACCTTACAAAATTGAGCAATATCGCCTTCTCTCTAATATAGAAAAGAAACACAAGCAAGCGACTTATTATAGGAATGATGAGGATAGACATAGAGGAGTAGAGTATGTGAAGAATAGGATGCTTGGTTTCTACAAAGAATGCTTGCAACTAGGTCCGGAATACAAAACTGGCTTAGAAGACGACCTAGAGAGTGAAACCAACAATGAGGTCACGTAGTAACCCATGACCATGAGTCTAGCTACAAGACTCGTAAATAAAGAAAAGCGCTTCTTGGGAGGCAACCCATGTTTTGTGTGATTTTTATTTTTGTTTGTTTGTTATTTGCTTCCGTATGCATGCTTTATTTTTATTGTTGGTAGATCATGTTTCTAAAACTAAATAGTAGAAATACTTTACTTTGTTGTTTGGCCTAGTCTTAACTTCACCCAAAGGTATTTTTGCAAAAGATAAGTGTAAGGGGAAACCCCAAATATGTTTTTAAGAAACAAAACCGATCATGATTCTCCACGATATTAAGTGAACATGTATATTCGTATTTGTTAGAGTCAAATGCTTGTATCGAGTCATAATGATGTTTTGCAGGATTTTCCAGGAAGTAGGACCAAGTTTTTCCAGAAATTTTCTGAAAACTTAACATAAGAATTTCTGCAGATCACTTCTGACGGCATCATGAGTTTACTCTTGACGGCGTCACGTTTAAAAATCTGGAAATTTTACCAGTTTTGTTTTTCTAACGGAATCTTAAAGTTTTTGTTGAATTATTAGTTTTATAATCTCCAGGAAATCTGCAAACATCATTCCACAAGCATTATATCTTATTTTGTTTTCTAGGATTTATTAGCATATGTAGATTGCTGCCGATTTTATGCGAGGTTGCCTTGTCTATTTTCTCAGGTTCTTACAGGTTATGTATGACAAGAAGATGATTATTATTCTGGAAGGGAAGCCTTGACTGTTCATTTTCTTGGAGGAAGATCTAACCTGGCCACCTTATTATCCATACCGAGCGAATCAGGGGAGTATTTGATTTCATTCTTTTTACTTATTTCACTTTTACATTCTTTACTTGAACATTGGGGACAATGTTCATCCTAAGTGTAAGGGGAGGGTAAAATGATGATACCTTACAGATACACTTTCGCTTGAGTTTGTTTGTTTAATAGTATATGTGTAATAAAACTATGAGAAATACTTGTTAGTGCAATTTTAGCACCAAATTTAAAATTTTTTACAACATTTAGGAGTGAAACTTTAGCCATAGCAAGCGTCTCATAGATAGGAGATTGTATGACTAGCACATAACCGTATCATTCAAAAAAATTTTCCACCCAAATAGTGAGGTTCGCCTTTAGATTTGATAGGAAAAACATTTACTATTAGTGCTTATGAGTGTACCGGTAGCATTTAGATTCTAGAACTTGCGTTAGTGATGCATCCCGAGACCGCTAGTAAGACTACATTCGTGTAGTAGGATTTACTACATGATAAGAGGCATTAGGATCACCCTTGTGTTAAACCCGTATCATAATTACTTGACCATTTAAGTCATATTATTTGGCTAGTTAAGTCAATTAATTTTTCCTACACCCTTAGCGTTGTACTCATTTTTAGTACACGATACCCCTAGTACACCCCTCCGAGCCTATCTTTTCGTTTCTAACTTTAAGCATCTTACTTAAAGGAAGAATTTGTTACACCCCACTTAAATGTACACCCAAATCGCCTTAGCCTTCCGTGTATGCACTAATCTTTAGTGCATTATTGTTATTTGTTAAACCCTAAGTTAATTATCTAATTGATTACATGGTTGCTAAGTCGAGTCATATCCTTGTACATATTGTTTTGGGACGATTGGGACTCATGGGTAAAGTACTTATTTTATGGAGTAATGGGGAAGAACATCATATATTACCCCCATATGTGCGTTAATCTTAAAAGTACTCCAAGTGTTTTGATTTTCTTAATTCGAGTCATTAGATTAGTTTATTGTAAAATATGTAAAAATTCAAGTGTAAGGGGAATTTCCATTCCCTATGATGTATTATTTTGGATGGTAGGGTAAGAGTGTATGCATAAAAAAAAAAAAAAAAAAAAAAAAAAAAAAAAAAAAAAAAAAAATCGAAAAATCAAGAAAAAGAAAAAAAAATAGAAAAAGAAAAGAGAAAAAAACATACGGACTACCATCCCTTTTTCATTCTATGTTTATTTTATTTTTTTGTTATTTTTGATTTATTAGCTTAAGTCGAGTCTAGTCTTGGCTTAGCAACGCCATATTGTACATTTAATTAACCAAGATTGTTAACTCGCCACCAGTAAAGACTGCCTATATCTAACAAAACCGTGTATTCCATATCCCTACACATAACGTTACAACCCTTTAAAAGACCTCTTTGATAGTTTATCCTAGGTGCTTACGCCATGTGGTGGAGGTTTGATCCTTTCCCAAGCCTATGGTAATCTATTTTGCTATGACAGGTAGTGAGACATGTTTTCCATTTCCATATTGTGATATTACTTTATTACACCTGAGAGATGTGAGTATCTAAACACTATTTGTGAGGTGCTAGTGTATGACCTCCGTGCTTGTCTTTGGTCTTTAGTGGAATGATTATTTGTTGTAATTACTTTTATGTTAGTGTTAAATGACCCCTAACTTGTATTTTGACTAGAATAAAAGCGCATTTGCTTGAGGACAAACAAATCTCAAGTGTAAGGGTATATGATGAGGTGAAAAATGAACCACTTTTAGGGGGTCATTTAAGCCCAGAATTGAATTTATTTGATCAAATATTACCCTAAATCGTTCCTTTTGTGATTTTAGGTACTTTGGGAGTGAAATCTGGAAAAGGAAGCAATTCGGACGTTTTTGGAGCATAAAAGTGAAGAAAACGCCAAAGACTTAATTTTCCATGCTGAGAACAGTACCTGACGGCGTCAAGAGGAAGACCCTGACGGCGTTAGGAGTAAAAGTGGTGACGACCCAGTGCAAACCTGACGGCGTCACAACAAGGGCGTCAAGAGTTAAAATCATGACGGCCTGCACAAGGTGTACACATGACGGTGTCAGACCCAGATCTAGGCAGTCTGAGGAACTATTTGGCGGCGAGATGACGGCGTCAGCCCTTTGTTCTTGACGCCGTCACCTCCTAAACTCTATATATAGTTTTCTATTTTTCATTCATTAGAGAGGAACTTGTGTGGAGAAACCCTAGGGCCGAACTTTGTAAACCCTAGCTCGTATTTTACAGTATTTTCAAGGGTTTTCAACCCTTGAATCATTTCATGTGCTATTAAGATAAGTCTTCTCTTTAATTCAATCAATATGTCTATGTGTTGGTTGATTATATCTTTTGCTTGTCTTGATTTCAACATGCTAGGCTAGATTTATCTTGTGTTTGCTTGGATCTAATGAAACCTAGATGTTAATTATGTGTTGATTACTTGTTTATGGTTGTATTGGATGAATGATTTCAATGTTAGGCTTAAGAAAACTGGCAGATATCCATTGTGTAACATGCTTGATCGTCTTAGGAAACATGAACCGATGTGTACTAGGTTTTATTGGTTGTATTTAATGCATGAGTAAATTCTAATGATCCCATGTTAGGAGCTTCTTAGCCGGCTCGACATAGGAGTGAAGTAGGCACTCATAGGATTTGGGAAGTAAGTACGCCACCCCATGAATGGTATTAAGGAATACAATCCGTCATCCACGCAACTATAACAAGTAATTAATGTGTAAAAGATATCTAGGGAGTAGTGAAATCTAAGTAAACACATTTCTCCCATATATTGCTCACAACCTTAGTTTAATATAGTTTATTTTCATTTCTTGTATTTTATTTTGATTGCATCTTTAGTATTGGGTTAGTTGACTAGCAACTAATTCTGCCCAAATCCTTCAAACCCGAGATTTTTACTTGCTTTCATAAAAATATAAAAATACAAAAAAGAATCATCCCTCATCTCTAGACATAGTCTTTAGGTTTTCTAATCCTAGCGACACTATTCCTAGCTGGACGATCAATCCCCCGGTACTTGTCATTATACTATACTACATCGATCAGGTACACTGCCTGGTGGGGGTTGTAAGCTTCTCAAGATCCCTTGAGAGGTAAAGCCTGGTGCAATCCCTACGCATCAATACATTCATCGTGTCTATCCTCCCACTACATTTGTTGATGATTTAGAGGACTTAGACTACTCCGAATACCAAGTGCCATCTCTGTAACAATTCGCATTTTCAGGTTAATTACTTTTCCCGAAAAATTTCACTATTCACTTTTACTATTCATTTTTCCTGAAATTTTCCCGAAATCTGATTTTTGTTTCTTGGCCTCGTGTGATAAATCATTTTCATGGCAAATTAAAAGTTTAACTTTCATAAGCTCATTTTCGTGAAAGTTATTAAGGAATTACACGTTTTAGGGTAAAACGTCATTCAGAAATTCTACGCACAACGAAACTCTACCGCGTTAAGTGACCCCGCATCAGAAAAATGTTTGACACACTCATGATTTATTTGAGAATTAATCGTGACTGTGAAAAACATGACCAAAATAAGCCTCGGCCGTGAAAAACTGGAATTTTCAGTTTTTAAGCGTTTTTACTCAGCCGTAACCTTAGCCTATACCTGCACCGCATTTCTAAGACGATTTAAGTTTTCAACTTTTTAGAAAAAGTCAACATATTTTTCCCTCCTCCATTGACCAAAAATCATTCCTTGATTTTATAAGTCATTCCTTGATTTTTAGGCTTACGGTTTGATGTCTAAAAGACATTTAATACCAACCGACACTAAACTAAGCCCAGTCTAGACATTATAAGTCTTTTTAAATCATTTTTATCCTATTAGAAAAGTAACATTTTACTTTTCTCAATTTTACGCAATATTCGTACATTTTACGTATTACGCGTTTTAGACCCGTGTTTCCAGTTTTAGCAGGGTTTTACCACCCAAATGGAACCTACCACTCATTTTATATTTTATTATGGAGTATTATGACATGTTTGATCATTCTTCCAAGTTTCGTATTTTTACGATACCCGGTTTTACGTTTTGAGGCCTAATCATTTACGGTTGGCAATTCCCGGAGTCAAGTTTCATCCTAATACTTAGGATAATACCAACAAAAGACCAACACTTCCTCCCCAAGCATATGAACCGACTTAGGGGGGGGGGGGGGAATTCAGCCCATAGGTGGCTTGATCTCATGCTAGGAGGCTTAGATTAATTCCATGTGTTATACTTGGTCTCCAAGTGTTGACTAGTCATACATGTAACCTCCTCAAGACCTTATTTAAGCCCCTCCTCCCCCTCCTTGGCCATTCCAACGTCCCACACACATAAAAACACACCATCATCTCATCCTTAGCTCATTTACTCCAAGTTTCATCCAAGAATCAAGTGCTACAACAACATAGAAACACTAGTTTGGTTTTGATTCATCAAAACTACTTCCAAACTACATAAACTTTGGTGATTTCTCTTGAGTTTTAATCCACTCAAGTCACCTCAACCTTCATCATCCATCTTTCAAGATTACAAGGGTAGAAAGATTGCATGAAGTGAAGTGGGTTGAAGCAAGTCTATCAATGTCCTATCCTTACATGTTAACTTCCTTTCATCTTTGAAAGCCAAAAGTTGTGAGCCAAACCCTAACATGCTTCTTGTTAATTAATCATGTTCATATCATTTACATGTTATTCTTGCTATATTATGTCTTGTATGCATGTCCATGATGTATAAAAATGACTAAAACATGTTGTTGTAATTGATTGTTAAGATAAGTTACTAAAACAAGCAAACTAGTGACTTTCTTGGTAAGACCTGATCAAAATGGTAAAAATTTGATATTGGATTATTACATATTATAGTAGAGGACCTAACAAGGAAACCATAGCAATTTGAACCACCTAAAACGAGTATACGAGTCAAAAGTTACGCCCATTTGAAGTTACCAAAACTTTGCGGCAAAACTGCCTAAAATGTTTCTGTTACAGAAACTTTAAACACGCAAAAAGAGGCATTTCTGGTCCGATTCATCAAAAAGTTAAAACACGAAAGTTGTCCGGAACGACGTTTTTGTTCAGGAACAAAGAAGCTCGAGCCTTGAAAACGCTTTCTGAGTGAGATATTTCTCAGTTTCTTAACAGCTATTTACATATATATAAGTCACTATATTATGGTTATACTTTAAAAGGAACAAGAGGTCTTATGACCAATAATCAAGACCACCACCATGGCTAGAGCCAAGGATGAGTCTCATGACCTTGGAACAAGGACCAAAGGTCATGGTTAGGCCATGACGAAATGACCATACCAACATACCAAGGCGAAAACATGAGTTAAGACCATATATACAGACCAAGGCGAAAACATGAGCTAACGACCATATAAACTTACCAAGACAAATACATGAACAGGAATTGGCGATATATTGAACAAGCAATTTGGATCTACTTCACTTAAAAGGAACCATGAGATATTACCAAGAGAAAATGGTCATACAAGACTTATGAAACTACCCCTAATAACAATCTTCATGTACTAATAAACTTTCCTAAGTTTATTCAAATATCGGACATGTAACTTTTCGGATCATAACTTATATATATATACTTTATCAACTACTACAATAGTAGGGAGCCTCATGTGAGGAGTTCATTATGTAAGCCGTCGAGATGAGTTGTGGATTTACGAATTAAAGTGTCCTGGCTTCTCGAACGCTTACTAACATGACTTCTGAATTATGTCGGCCCGAACGGTAGTAAACGATATACAAAACATACATGTTTCATGAATCATTTCTTTCAAAGACTTACATTATACATCATACTACATCATGGACTAAATGCAAGATATATATATAGGCACTACTTCATATTCTTTACTCCGATCCTAAGTCGCAACATTCGATTATAGGTTGCTCGTAGAAACCTTCACGATTCAACCGTTACATTCATTACTTGCTATCTTAACTTAAGGTGAGTTCATAGCCCCACTTTACATTACTTCAATGTTTTACAAACCCTTGGGGGGAATACATGCTATTTTTAACCGAGCACAATGTTTTTAAATTGTATGCTTGCCTGATTGTTTTATTATCACTAAGTACCAGCCTTGCTAAACCGAGATCCTTTATTATGAACCATTTAATCACTTGCGAGGGTTACTTGCAAGTGAGCGCGAATATTGTGAATAGGCCTATTGGGATTGACGAATCCCATTTGTATTGACTAAGTTCAAACAAATGCATTAATATTTGAGACATTAGGTATGACGGCAAAGTACCTACCGGGATAACTCCGCCGATCGATATTGGTACACGTTAACGTTTTGGTGTCATAAGCTTAGTATTTGATAATAACTGTTCCGGGCGTATAACAACGTGGCCCATCTTTGTTTTCCAAACATTGGTGTGAGTCTATAGCTCACACTACCAACATATTGTGTTCAAACGATTTAACTACAAACACTACGATTATTGTGTTCAACGATTTAACTACCAACACATTGTGTTCAAACATTAAACAAACTCTATGAATATCACTCAACCTTTGTGTTGACCTCTCAAGCATGTATTTCAGGTTCATGACGATCAAGGATGGCACGGAAGGACACGGATACTCAAGAGGGCTATACATTTTATTATCATTCAAAAACTCACTTAATGTGATTTGTAAACATGGAACCAATTGGGACCTTATTTTGTAATCTCTGATATTTATACAATTTGAATGATAAATCTTTTAAAACGACTCAATTGGAGTTCGTTTTCTATTATTGTGACTATTGTGCCGTCAAGTAACACCCAGTTCGAATTCCGCTGCAACCATGAATTGGGGGTGTTACAATCTCCTTCCTCTCAAACCAACCAAGTACTATTTGAGCGACAAACCAAGTTGCTCAACCAAACGCAAATGATGCATGAGGAGATGCGAGGAGGCTTCAAGTCTATTGCCAAGACGATTGAAAGATTGTTCCGAAAGAAAAAAAAAGTCACGAGGAGCGTGATATTAGCTTTGGATGCTTATGTTTGATGAAAAATTAGTATTATGTGTTATTTGAATATTTGTTGCTTATGTGCTATATTTCCGATGTGTATTCGGAAATGTTTATGTCTTGCTATGGATTATGGTACTTTAGAACTATAACTTTGGTGACTTATTATTATTACTTGTTCTACTAATATGTATGTAATTCTCTTTGAATTTAATATATGTTTGCATGATTAATATATGATTATATATATGAATTACTTGTTTTCTAATAGACCAAAACTAATATGAAATGTTCCAATAGAGCTTGCTGCAAACATAAAACAAAAATAAACCATTTTTAGAAATTTTTTGAAATTTGATTGCCTGGAAATTCACCAGATGGGCGCCCCCTATAATTATAAAGGGCGGCCCCCTTAAAATTAAAGGGCCGGCCATGAATTAAGGGGACCGGCCATCTGGAACAGTTTTGATGCGTGGAATTGCACCCTCGCAAAAGGTTTTACCTCTTAAGAGATCTTGAGAAGCTTGCAATCCCCACCAGGCAGTGTACTTGTTCGTTGTAGTATATTGTATAGTGACAAGTACTAGGGGATTGATCGTTCAACTCAGGAATAGTGTTCGCTAGGATTAAAAAGTCTACTAAACTAGGTATAAAGGTGAGGGATGATTCTTTTTGTATTTTTATATTTTTTATGAAAGCAAGTAAAATCTCGGGTTTTGAAGGAGTGGACGCAATTAGTTGCTAGTCAACTAACCCAATTAACTAAAAATGCAATCAAAATTAAATAAAATAAACTAAAACTAATTGTTGTGTAAACAATAATAAGAGAAAATGTGTTTACTTAGATTTATTACTCCCTAGATATCTTTTACCGGTTGATTAGCTTGTTACAATTGCATGGATGACGGGTTATATTCCTTAATATCAGTCGTAGGGCCGTGTACGAAATTCCCTAACTCTATAAGCTCCTACTTCACTCCTATGTCGAGCCGACTAAAAGCTCCTGACATGGGATCACTAGAATTCGCTCATGCATTAAATACAACCATAAATCGTAGTACACCTCTGATCATGTTTCTTAAGACGTTAAAGCAAGTTACCAATTGGCAGTCTGTCAGTTTTCTTAAGCCTAAAATCGAATACAATCATTCACAACAATTATAAACAAATCATCAACCAATAATCAACATCTAGGTTTCATTACATCTAAGCAAACACAATATAAACCTAGCCTAGCATGTTAAAGAGAAGAAAAACATAAGATAAAATCACACAACACATAGACATATTGTATGATTATTGGAAAACTTATCTTCAATTGAACATGGATGGAACAAGGGTTGAAACCCTTATTATCATAGAAAATTCGTCTAGAGTTTTTACAGTATTATTATTATATTTTTTTACAGAAAATTCTTCTTCATTAACAAATATCAGTTAAAATTAACATTGCAGTATTATTATTATATTATTTTTATTATTGTATTAGTATTATTATTATTTAATTAAATTCAATTACCTGGTAGTCATATATCATTAAGAAATTGGTCATAAAATTAATCAAGTTTCAAAATTTACCATAAAAAGTAAACCAATATGCCATATCGCCTGTATTCTAGACACAAATTTCAGCTTTTTGTTGCGAAATGCTTCCAACTTCTAAGTAAACTTTAAGCTAATATCTGTGAAAGTAGACCACATTGAAGTGCTTAGTATGCTTATGATTATGAGCATAACCTTCATGTAACTGGCATTATGGACATTAAACCCACATGTACGAGAGCAAAGGCCATTTGTATAAACATTCGATAACCAAAATTCTCTCAATTTCCTTGGGTAAAGGGGAGTAATCATGCACCCTGGTAAAATATATTATCCAAAAAATATTGAAGTAAAACGGATGAGAGTGAGTCCCTCATCTCAGTCCCTTAGAACACTTACAGACTCTCATATAAGAATGGCAAATCATTCCTATAACTTACCTACCAGAAACAACCAGTAACCACACTATAAGAGTGACAAGCCACTCTTATAACTAAAAATTGAACATAAACTACAACGACTATAAAAATATAACAACGATAAATGCTATGCAAGTAAACACTTGATTCTTTCCAAAGTCGTCATAGAAGTCCAAACATTCCACGAAGCAGCCTACGCCATGGTAAGAATAATCTCACGCTGCACCATCCTCACCAAAAGACTACAACGTACCCCAATCTTAACAATCGTTAGGAACTTCCACTATTGAAATCCATTTGCAACTGCTATTAATATTCCACATGAAGCAAAATGCTAATAACTAGATCCGAGTGTAATCCATAGCAAATTGAATTTGAAACATAAATAGGGTATAATCAACCCTAACTTCCAGAAGTTGTCTTCAACTTCAATAATACTAGTGATAAGAATGATCAAAGAAAGCCAATAAGAGCACAAGGTGTAGATGGCAAGGTTTGCCTCCCCATTCGGGTCCCACTACTGCCACATCACCCAACACCTCTTCACAACAAACCCTCTCCTCACCAAACAACAAACCTCAACTTCTTCATTAGGGCCCCACATCTTACACATTTATTTATTTTATTCATTTCATTAAATAAATTAAATTCATTTCACAAATACTTAAAAATAACACAACATACTCATTTTATTTCATCAAATAAAAAAGTTACAATACGGAAAAAAAATACAACACATACGATACTAAAAAAAACGAACCTAATTATTCCTATTTCGTTGAATTTCTTCCCATTGTTGTTGTTGCCAAACATGCTCGATGAGACATCGTTGAAGCCTTGTGTGTATGCGTTTATCGTGTAGTTCTTTGGTTTTTCTTCTTTGCGTTGCGCAACGTTCGACCCATGACTGTTGCATATTTGGTGTCGGAGGAATATACATTTCGGCAGCTTCAGATATCGCAAAATTTTGATCTTTCAAAATCATGTTATACATTATGATGCACGAGTACATGATTCTCCGTAACTTGCCCACAGTAAATGCACGCGCCGGTTGGGCAATAATATGCCAACGTCCTTGGAGGACACCAAAAGCTCTTTCGATATCTTATCGAGCACTTTCTTGTTTCGCTTTCCATGCGGCGTTTTTTTGGGTTGGTTGCAACAGTAAAGGATTTGACAAATGATGCCCACTGTGGGTAAATTCCATCTGCTAGATAGTACCCATTGTTAAATGTACGTCCGTATACTTCAAACGGAACTTGAGGGCCAATATCATCAATCAGGTCGTCGAATAACGGAGAATTATATAAAACGGTCAGATTGTTATTCGCACCTGCCACACCAAAAAATGCATGCCAAATCCACAAATCATACGATGCAACAACTTCAAGCATTATAGTTGGATACTTTTTATCACCTATGTGAAATTGCCCTTGCCATTCTTTTGGACAATTCTTCCATTCCCAGTGCATACAATCGATGCTTCCCAACATTCCCGGAATCTTATGAACCATGCTATGTGCTTGGTATAAGTTACGAACATCATACTCAGTTGGTTTTCTTAAAAACTCCTTCCCAAACAAATGGATTATGCACATAGTAAAAAAATCTAGACAATCGCGTGTACAGTGTTCACCTATTTGTAAATACTCATCTAATAAATCAGGTGATATCCCGTACGCCAATTGGCGTAGGGCACATGTGCATTTCATAATCACACTAAAACTCATTAGACCCGTAGCATTGGGCCGTTGTCTAAAGAAATCAAAATGCGCAGGAAGAGGATGATGAGTTTCAATATATGTTTCAATACCTTCGACTATTTCTAAAAATAGTTTACGGCTCATACGGTAACGACGTCGAAAATTTTCTTCAAGATATTTTGGTTGGTCACCAAAATAGTCGGCCCGTAGGCGTGCTTCAGCAACTTCACGTTCACGCCTAATGTATCTACGGCGATGTGAAGGACCGGCTTCTTGATTTTGCAACGCTTGCTCTTGTTCAAACTCTTGGATAATCAGGTCTAGCTCCTCTAACTCTTCAAAGTCACTAACTTCGGAATAAGATGATTCACTCATGTTTTTTGCTTTTATATGATTAAGTTTTTTTGAATGAAATGTGTGAAATATGTGTAGTATATATAGGGGTAAATATGTTATGGTTTAGGAAGTAAAAAAAAAAAAAAAAAAAAAAAAGGACCAACGTTTATTTTATAAACGTTATACAACGTTTATATTTCTGAAAAAACTACTTCCCATCTCCTTTTCATCCTCGCCGTGACCACGAGGAGATACCCAACAACGAGCAACGGCCAGGCACTCGTGGTGTAGCAACGAGCTTCGGCTCGCAGTTGGCTCGTACACGTCGGACGGCGAAGTTTTACAACGAGGCTGCACCGGTGCTCTAAGGCTGCATCATGGTGAAAAACTAGTAACGTCCAAGCAACACCCCTTACCATCGTATTCAAACCAATGAAAAGCAACCAACCCAAATCCACCAGATCTAAGAATACGATGAACCCCCAACACAGGTCATGAATAGACACACGTGCTTGTAGTAATAGCAGAAAAGCCTAATCAAACTTAAAAGTAAGATTGATGCATAACATAAATCAGCAATCGACTACCCAACACGACTTCCAAATCATCTGCAACAACAATAGTAGACCATGAATAACTAGCAAATTGGGACGGAAACCCTAGCCAGACTTGTTGCATTACAGCGATGCTCCAAACAAAACAAAACCTAGGGTTACAAAACCCTAACTTGCACAATGAACAACCAATGCGATCTGCTGGAAGAAAACAAAAACGCAGTAGCAGAATTCAATACCCATCATCCAGCACGATCAGGAACACACATCTCTCTCACTTAAACCCACGTACAAATCATTCCTAATCCATACATGAACATACATAAAAATCGTAACAAAACCCAACAAGGGGTACTTCCACAACAAAAGAGATCATACCCTAATAAAGGGTATCGTTAAGCACCAGTACCACAACAAATCGTACCATGTTCTGAAAGATCGATTTAAATCAATAAACCGACAGGAAAAACAGGAACAGGCAACGATCCCCAACACACCACCGATCGAACCAAGATAAATAGGATCTATCAGAAAACCCAAATAAAGAATAATCGCAACCCTAAGTTCACCAAGCAATCAAAGGACAAACGAATCACAGAAACAGTTAGGGTTTCGAACAATCACCAAGCAATCAAACAACAACCCAACAACCCGAGCAAATCTGATTCTAGATCACTAATTAAATAATCCCAATGAAGGATTAAAGAAAAACGAATAAGATAGGAAGAATTAGGCCGGATTTGTTTGGGTTGTGGAGGCTGAAAAAATCGCCCTTAGAGAGAGAAACGAGTTTAACAACTCCAGCAAACGATGTCTTATGAGCTCCTTGTACTTGACGTACCTTTTGTTGAAAAGCAACGCAACATAAACTTATTGTTACTAGGAAATGAAATCTTTTGTAATAGATCCTTAATAAGAGAATTTAAACTAAAGTTTCAACTCATTATTTAGTTGGAAGGGGCATTTCAACTTTTTTGTGCAAGTTTGATGTAGAAATTATGTAGATTGATTATTTCACGGAAAAAGAAAAAAGCATCATCATTTGAAGCATTTGGAGCGGGGGTGTATAAAAGGGTAAAAGCCATATATTAGCAACGTACTTTCACAAAATTTCAAATATAGGTAACAAACTTTGTTTATTACTAATCTAGTCATTGAAACCAGCTAATTTGTGACGATATAGTAAATATGACCTGCTGAATATGGAAAATGACTGACACGTCATCAATTAACGACCGTTAGTGGCATATTTTTTCATCGTTAGTCCTTTTTACTAACGACCGTTAGTCCTTTAACGGAAATTCGAAATTAGAAAGTTTTTTTTTTTTTTTTTTTTTTTTTTTTTTCATTTTCGTTTTAATTAGAAAGTTTTTTTTTTTTTTTTTTTTTTTTTTTTTTTTTTTTTCGTTTTCGTTTTCATCCATTTTTCTTCCGCTTTCGTCCGTTTTTATTACGTTTTAGTCCGTTTTTATTACGTTTTAGTCCGTTTTTCTTCCGTTTTTATTACGGAAGAAAAACGGACTAAAACGTAATAAAAACGGACTAAAACGTAATAAAAACGGACGAAAACAGAAGAAAAATGGATGAAAACGAAAACGAAAAAAAAAAAAAAAAAAAAAAAAAAAAATTCTAATTAAAACGAAAAAAAAAAAAAAAAAAAAAAACTTTCTAATTTCGAATTTCCGTTAAAGGACTAACGGTCGTTAGTAAAAAGGACTAACGATGAAAAAATATGCCACTAACGGTCGTTAATTGATGACGTGTCAGTCATTTTCCATATTCAGCAGGTCATATTTACTATATCGTCACAAATTAGCCGGTTTCAATGACTAGATTAGTAATAAACAAAGTTTGTTACATATATTTGAAATTTTGTGAAAGTACGTTGCTAATATATGGCTTTTACCCTGTATAAAATGATGATAGTGCAACATTTGACCGCAGAATGGTTTCACTTTTTCATTGTTCAAATGCTGCGGGAATATAAATAAAGACATAACTGCTCATAAAGAGACCAAAACAGGCGTCTTTTTCAGACAGCCACATATTTAGTGAAAATACCTCCGGAATTTACAATAAAGGTTATAACTATATACCAAGAATCAAGAAGAAAGGAAACAAGCCCTGCATAAAAAATGGCTTTCTAGTTTCTACTCTCTGATGACTGGCACTTTCAGTACATCATTCCATTGATCCACATGTTTTGAGTCTTAGAGCGCACCATGATTTTCAGTTGGCTGTCAATCTCAATATCTCTTTGGCAGTCCTCTTTCTAAAATATGGCATATCATCCTACATTAAAATGTCAATAAGTATAAGATATATTCTTATATATGCTACACATTAAACGTGTTCAATATCTTGTCTCTGTAGTTAGGTTACTACTTTGACTAACAAGCTAGCCAGAGTAAAAAAGGTGGAACCAGTTACTATTCGATTATTGTTGTATTACACATAATTTTGAAATAATATCTAACACATTCATTATTTATGGTTCTTTTTAAAGACATGTATGTTCCAGGTAAACCGAAAAGGCGAAAAAGAGCTAAAACATTATCTGTATTCACACGAGCCCATTACCGAACTCGCCCGCCCACCCATTTACCTCTACTTGGATTTTTTACTACTATAACTTCGTAAAGACTTGAAAACAATGTAAACCTCTGATGGGTCGACAAAATTGTTCATTTAGGAACTCCCCTTTACCCAAAAAATAGAAAGAAGAGCTGTAACATTGTACCTGGCTGAAGCATAGTCCTACATCCCTGCTATAGAAGTCTATATATTTGATCATGAACATACCACAATCATACCTGCCCACAAAATAAATGACGATCAAAATTAGTACTATGTAAAAATATCATACAAATACTCAACACAGTAATTTCAATCATTCCTTTAAAATGTTTGAATTTTCTTAATTAGTAAAGCATTATAATTTTATACACACCCATTCTCTTGATTAGGAAGGTCAGTGACATATTCTTGCTCCCAAGAAGTAACATCAATGCTTTTTCCAGTCTTGTCTTTCACCTCATCCGTGAGATATTTAGCCTAAAGACATAAGGTTCTAGCAGATAAGAAACATCTACGCATATATAAAGTAATGTGCATCATATAAAACATAATGCTAGATTGAAACCTTTTTCATACATGCAGATAAGATAATGTTATGAATGCATCAAGAATGCTTTGACATACCAACGCTCTCAGTACTTTCTTATCAGTTCCTCCAAGTGAGTCGAGATACTGAAACTTTTTGTCCTTTTTGTTGATGACAGCCAAACACCAATGTATTTCTTTGTGAATAGGCACAAATATCTGATTAAAGCTCATATCATTAAACATGGAGAAAACATGTTTAAAAAAGTTCATGTAATACAAAAGCTAACCTTGTCACACTCATCAAGACCGTAGCCCAACTTTTTCTGCGCAGTCCATCTTTTAACGGACTCATAATCGTAGCCGGTCCTAGTCATTCCACCTACTAACTTCATATATAAATAATAAAAAGTAAATGATACACTGTTTTAGCTTGAGACTAAAAATAAGATGGAAAAATTACGGGGCTAACTACCTTCTTGTAAAAAAATGTGTTGAAGAAATGACATTTTAAAAACTTTTTGGGCTCCCTACGTTCCCTGTCTTTCAGCAACTCAAGATAAATGTTAATGACCTGCAATAAGGAAATCATCAGTGATATCTTGCATACATACATGTGGATTTGATCTGAAATTCAACAGTTAAGACTCACCTCATCATTTAACCACGCACGAGGTCTCAAACATTGCAAAGCTTCCCCTGTGATCATTATATTTGATTTTTCATGATTGACCAAAACCTTCTTCCTACAAAATCCAGACGACAAAACAAGTGAAACAACTTCGACTTGGATATGGTTTACTATACATATGAACGTAAGCACACACAAAAATTTAAATATACCGATTAGAATAAGATAGAGCAGTAGCAACCATTTTCTCTTCTTCTTCCGTAAGAGGAGTAAAAAGATCATGCACTACATCCTGAAAAAGACACCAAATTTTATATGAGAAACATCTGCCGCACATATAAACCAAGGTTCTTTTTTGCATACAATACAAACATACTCTTTCGTTCGTCCCCTTTTTGCCAATGTATTTTTGTACATTTGTCCCACGATGGTAGCTCAATGGTGGGGGACATGTAGCATAAAAAAGAGGCCGGGGGTTCATATCATATTCCTGTGTCCCTTTTATATGACCATGTATCCGGTGTGGTCATTTTCATTCCTAACACTTTTCTATAAAGTTTCACGCATTCACATTAGATATAATCCAGCATTTTATCAAAATCATTCATCATTGCAGTTCAAAAATAAAATTATAACTCATCATTTTTTTAGGCCAGCATATTTTAATCACTAAAACGGGATAAATGAAATAGAAGAGAACGTTTACCTCTTCTTCTTCCTCTTCTTTCTTAACAGGACACGGCTTTTGACACGACGCTCGTCTCAATTCTTTTAACTTAATCTCAAACCTTAACTTCCTTAAATTCGGACCACGTCTTTCAAACGACCCATCCAACTTCTTATGCAAAGGCGAACCCACATCAACATCCTTAAGATCACTCAACTGATTCAATTTCTTATATTTCGCTCTTATTTCTTCTACTTCCCCCGACCCATAACTCGGACCATATCTTTCAACCGACCCATCCAACTTCTTATGCAAAGGCGAACCCACATCAACATCGATAACATCAGTCAACTGATTCAATTTCTTATGTTTCGCTCTTCTTTCCTCTACTTCCTCATCAACATCGATAACATCAGTCAACTGATTCAATTTCTTATGTTTCGCTCTTTTTTCCTCTATTTCCTCATCAACATCGATAACATCAGTCAACTGATTCAATTTCTTATGTTTCGCTCTTCTTTCCTCTACTTCCTCATCAACATCAATCACTTCAACCACATTTCCATTATCAACCTCAATCACTTCAATATCATCATCACATTGTTCCACATTCTCAGACTTTACATGTCTGCAAGTCCCAACAGCCCATTCTTTCGCGCGATTGTAATTATTTACCAGACCTTTATCTACAAGACTCGATTTTTTTCGCATATTTTGACTGAATCTTTTCTGGGTCGAGTTAAAACCGGATATAATTGTACATGGAGCTTGGATTTGTCTTCTGATTGGTGCTTTGTGATCTGGGTATAAATGCAATCTTGAAACTGAGCTTTTTCTTGATGGTTTTGAAGATTCTGTTGATTTGGGTTTTTTTGCAATGTGATTGGATCCATGTGATGATGAAGTGGATTGTGATTGTGGGTTGCGTTTGTTTTTGCTGACTGATAATGTACCCATTTTTATCAACTAGAAGGGTACCCGCGCAATGCGGCGGCGGGTACCCGGTGACTATTTTTGTAGCGAGCAAATATTTTTCATTTTAAATTTCCTTATCTAGCATGTCCCAAATAGTATAAAGTATTAGAAATATGTTTTTCAAAAGTAGAACGTCTAAATTATTAATAGTGTAAATGGTTTACACTTTTATTTTTCAAATATTAGCATTAAATTGATGGTTAATAGTGAGTTTTTTTTTATAAACACTTTCATTAAAATGTATCATTATTGGAGGGGGTTACATATGGTTTAAATTAGACTTAAATTTTCATATTTTACATTAATTTTCTACTTTTCTTTTAATAGTAATGTTTTTGGTCTTAAAATTTTAAGACTTCCTTTTGTAGCAAGTCTCAAATGCTTTATAATGTAGTATAGATTTTGTGAAATGGGGTTTAGAGGGTTTGGGATAGAAAGAGGGATATTTGACTTGTTTTAATTTGAACTTTGAACCCACATTTGGCATGTTTGTTTTTGGGTTGCGGCGGTGGTGGTGTGGGATGGGTTTGATAGACGATTCACTTGTTTGTTTAGAAAAGTTGAAAGGTGGATCAAATCTCAGGGTGCGTTTGGTATCCTCTTATGGGAATGAAGGAATGAGGAATCATAGTGGTAATGATTCTAGGAGCCCGTTTGGTTTGTAGATGAGTTTAGGATTTGGATTTAGATTTGGATTTAGAATTTGAATTAAATTAAGAGAGAAAATTAATAATTGATAAGTTTATTTTATATATTTATTAAAATATAAAAGAAAAAATAAGAAGAAAAATAAATTTATTTGTGGCTAAGAGAAAAATATCAAATAAAGAAAAGGTTTTGATTGGTCCACAATTATCAAACCCATAAAAACCCACCACATTATTGTGGAATGAAATTTCATGTCAGAAAGTTTGTGTCAGAGGTGTCAACATGTACCAAACAATGTTTTTAAAGAAGATTTCATTCAATACCCAGTAAAGAGGGTGAACTAAACGGGCCCTAAGTGTTTGGTTAACATGAGGGGTCCACATTACATGGGAATGAAACATGTATATTATCCATACTCCATAGGAGTCCAAGAAGAGAGGAATGACTCTATCATAGGCGAGGGGCTCATCACTACTATCAAACTCATACCCATTGTGATTCACGGGATCATACCAAACGCACCCTCAAGGTTTTGAAAAACTGAATCGAACATCAAACCGGTCATGCTATTGGTTTTTGGTTCAATCAGTTCAACGGGTCACAACGATTTGGAGAACTTGATAGCATAATAGCACATTGTATCATACTAGTTGTGTGCTCGCGCATAGCGGCTGTTGATATAAATAATGCATAAAACCGTTATTAATATTTCTCGATATCCTTACGTTTTGACGATCACAAAATGTAAAATCATTAAATGTAAAATCATTACGTAAACAAGTATTTAGTTACAAATATCATTCCATCCAACTAAATTACTTAAGGTATGAATAAACAATTGCCTAATACATTTTATGATCAAATGGATTTTTATTTAAACACTACAAATTATATAAAATGATATAAACATTTTATATATTTAGAAAAACACTTTTGGTAATTAAAGGAAAATGTTTAATTTATAATAAATGTATGAATTCAAATTTTTAACCAAAATCAATTAGTTTTTCATCAAATAAACTTTCACTAGAAAAGGACAAAAGATCTGGCCATTATAGGAGGGCGGCCCCCTTAATTTTAAGGGGGCCGACCACCATTTAAGGGGGCCGGTACGCTCCTGTGGCTAGATTCTTTTGCCTATAAATACTGGTTCATTCCTGCAATTTTACCTCACCTTTTGCACTAAAATATTCAGTCCCAATCCTTTCCAAACATCTTTCTAAATCCATTGATCATAAGTTTATTAGTATTTGTTTCAATTGATTCATTCCTTCACCAATCAAAAGTGCAAGAGAAGAATACTCCTTCAATTTCAAATCAAGAAGTATTGAAAATTAGTTGTGTAGTTTGTGTAAATCACTTGTAAAGTTGTGTAGTATTTGTAATAAGTATATTTAGGTGGATTTGTTATTAAGTATAGTAGAAGTAGTGGTGTGAAGAAGAAGTAGTGAAGTAGTGTGAAGTCGTGAAGTAGTAGTGGTGTGTACAAGTTGTGACAAGTCGTGAAGAAGTTGTGAGATTGGTTCTAGCTACAATTAGAACTCAACATTTAGCTTAGTGTCGTAAATCGGTGTAAGCAAAAGTTGTGTAAGGTTTCTCCGCCACAAGGGAGTTTGTTGACATAGTGAAGAAAACTCTCGAGTAAGAGACTCGGGGAGTGGATTAGGGCGAAGAGGAGCTTCGTAGCCGAACCACTATAAATCCTTGTGTTGTGGTTTGATCTTTCTAACTCTATCTTTTCATTACTTTCATATTTACATTATATTTGCTTAGTTAATTAGATTAAATTGTTCATATAGTGCAAGTGTTGAATTTCACATAAACAAGAATCGAAGTTTTTGAAAACAAAGTTTTTATAATCTAAATCGACGTAAAACTATTCAACCCCCCTTCTAGTTTTCCACAATTGGCATCAAAGCTACGTTAAACAAGATTTTTAAAATAAACTGTATTTTAAAACTTGAAACGATCTATGGAATCTGATGAGTGCTTAATCACTCATCCTTTTTAGGCCTTATTTCAGACCAAATACACCAAATACTAACCAAAAATGCCAAGAGAATGCATGTTTTTGTATTTGTGTATGTGCAGGTACGGATATGAGAAAAATGGACAAAAACACAGCAAAACCGACAAAAACGAGCACGAGAATGGAAAGTGTCAAAAGCCGGAGCCGGGGAAGTCAAAAGGTCAAAGTCTAAGCTCAATATGACAAAATCAACCTCAGAGATTCATCATTTTCCAAGTTTAGTCCCTGGTGAAAGTTTGAAGAAATTACAAAATTAGTCCCTCAACTTTCAGAGTTTGGCATAAATGGTCCCTCAAAGATAATTTTAAGAAAAATCATCAAGTGGTCCTCCATGAATCTTAGAATGGCAACAAATACCCTTGGAAGTACTTTGAGCAAATTACAGTTCTGGTCCCTAAACTTTGAGATTGTACAAAAATGGTCCTTGTAAAATTTTTATTAATTCTAAATCACATCCGGATCCAAAAGTTGTTTTAATCCAAAATTAAACCATTCCCACTTACAACCCAAGCCCATAAGAAACCTAAGCCCAATCCAACCCTATTAGTTTTAACCCAGGCCTGCTAAAATTACCCCGGTCAACCCCTTAAAACCCAGTCAACCCTTAAATAAAAATAAAAAAACACCCCCAAAACAAACCCCGCCCAAATTACCCCCAAAAATCCCCAGAATTCACTGTTACCCCATGAACCCTAGAAATTAACCCTCTCCAATTACCCCATGTAACAATCAATTACCCAATGATTACATGCTTCTAGAAGGTCTGACAAGTCAGGGAGCGTCAGAGGGGAACACGTGGACCAATGAGGAGCATTCACGAGGATCAGTCACATCACATTAATTAATCCAAGGGTCACAAGTGATTGGAAGTATCTGGACACACATCTAATGGCTGATATGGACTCAAAGAAGCACAAATGACGCGGATAGATGACCTGGCAACACCCAAGCTCTCCTCAGCTCTCCTATATATACCCCCTCCATCTCATGTAATTAGGGTGCCTTTATTTTGTATTGTTATGCTGTTCAAATTAGTTTGTAATACTCTTTCAATATTAATGAAAAGTTATTTTAGTTTAATTCAATTGTCTTTTTAGTTTCATAATTAAAACTGCTTATTGCTTATTTCATTTCTGTTCTTGCTTATTGATTCTAGTTACTTATTGTTTTTACAATTCAGTATTACTTTTAATTCATTTACTTTTAGTTGTTTCAAGTATTACATAAAAAGAAGAAAAAAATAAAAATAATAAAATAAAATAAAATAAAAAAATATATATATATATCAAATTCTTATTTACATAAGCTTCAAATAGCTTGTTAGTTGTTTCATGAGTGTCATATCAGCTTAAAATAGCTTTTGTGATACTCACTTTGGCACCTCAATCAGTCATACTTTAATTCGCACAAAGAGGGGTAAACTGCACTATTAGCTTATTGTAATAAGCTTATGCTTATTGGAGTTTAGACAGCCATTTGGAGCTCTTTGGCCTGTCATAAAGACAGGCAAGCAAAGTGAACCCCCTCTTTTCATGCTGAGGGGGAATAGGAGTTGTAAGTTTATTCCATTTTTTTTACTGTTTCATTATTTAGCTTAATAGTAGTTTGTATTTGAATTTGTTTGTTTGCTTATTGCTTATTATAGCTATTATCATCTATATATTACTTGTTATTTGCTGTTTAGTCTTATTTAGTTAATTGACTGTTTCATTTATTCCATCTATTACATTTGTAATTTGTGGTTTCTGAGTCATATTGCTCTTTGAGATCTGTGTTTCTGATTCAGTTTGTGTTTATTTCTTCTGAATTGATACTATTGTGGTTCTGAGATTTTGATGTGGTGTTGGATTTGAGGTGTAGTAGCTTATTTAGGATTTGACAGTCATTGAAGAGGGTGTTTGGATTAGGTTAGTACACTAAGTAATTGGAGTTTTCTAGTTGTTGTTTCCACTTAAGTAAGTCACAATAGGTATATTATAGTAGTAGTAGCATAAAATTCATAGGTCTCATAGCATAAAGTCAATAATAGCTTGATACTTGATTCCTACTTGTTTCATTTCATATCTGTTCTTGCTATCTTAGTAATTAGTTGCATTTTGTGTTTACTTAAGTAGTATTAGTGGTTAAACATCATTAGAATACACCTTAGGTTAGATCTCAGCTGCTCAATTTGGGTTTAGTCAAACTTAGGTTTTAAATTAAAAAGTCAAAAGCAGTTATGAATTCTGATTTAGTATGATTTTTAAGAGCACTCATAGGGTTTAATTTTCATTAGAAATAAGTTTGGATTGATGTTTTAGATAGCTTAGCAGTAGGTTAACCAGTATCAAAAAGAATTTTTAGAATTAGAGCTTCTCAGCTTATCTAATAAGCTCATTGTAGTTGCCTGTTTAGCCTTGTTCATCCCCTGCACCTCAGGTTGTTGACACAATTTCTAGGTACCTTTTAGGTTAGAAGATTAGATTAGAGGATTGTTTTCTAAGTTGTTTTGAGATCTCTGGTTGGTAGTAAGTAATTTGCACCCATAGGTTTCCTCTTGAAAGCTTATTGCAACTGCTTATTTGCCTCATCAAGTAGGGTAGTTCACCATAGTTTCTGATTTCTCAAGTAGGGCTGCTATTGTGCTTATTTGATCCACAGTTGAATTTTATTGTTCATTTTAGTCTACTTGTGCTTATAGTTGATGTTTCCATTGCTTCTGAGCTTATTGCTAAATCTGTTTTGGTTATTAGCTTTTTCATTAGTGCTTATTTGACCTGTTTTGCCTATATCTGAGTCTCTGAGTATTATTTGGCTTAAATACTGTTCACTTGAGCTCATTTCAGTCATAAAATCATCTGGTCAAAGTTTTGGGTCAATTTTGGTCAAAGTGCTTAACAATAAGCACTTCAATATAAGCAGTTTTGAGCTAAACAGCACTTCCAGTGTTTATTTTTCCATTTTTATATTTTTCCTAGATTTAGAATAATATTTTAGAATTTCCCTGAAAGTTTCATATTTTTCTGAGTTCATTTGCTATTTTTCTTATTTAATTTTCAATTTTAATCATTTTTAATTACTTTTTAATTACCAAAAATTCCAAAAAAATCAGAAAAACCCCAGAAAAATCCAAAAAAATATTAGAAAATTATTTTCATTTATTTTAGAATTTTAGAAATTTATTTTGTATTTTTCTCATTTATTTTGAATTAATTTTGAATTTTTAATTAGTTTTAATACTTTTTAATTTCCAAAAATTCCATAAAAAGCCAAAAAAATTAGTTTTTAGTTTTAAAATTACTTTTTAGTTATTTTATAATTTTCAAAATTTAATTTTTATTTTTCTCACTTTATTTTCATTTTCTTTTAATTTTTAATTAGTTAAAATAGTGTTTAATTCATAAAAAATAAATAAAAAGTCAAAAAAATATTTTTCTTTTTCTCAAAATTTTCTTTTATCATTTTTGATTTTTAGAAATTATTTTCAAGTCCGTAGGAGTCGCGTAGCTTAAAAGTCGCGTTTTATTTTGCGCGTTGACGTTTATTTCACGTTTAACTTTACGGTTTTCGATTCTACGTTACGTTTTAAGCTTGTTTAGTTGATTTACGTGTTTAGTTGATTATTTGTGCTTCATTTAATATTTCATTAGTGTAATCTCATTAAAATAACTTTTTACCACTTTCACGACACGTTTCACGAATCGGGAATTCGAAATTCCATTCACACCTTCGCACGGACTACGACCTCGGGTTATCCGTATTTCTTTGCGGATCTCTTGAGCTTATATCTATACTATAATATTGATATTGTGTTTTTCACGAATCAATTTTGGCGCCGCTGCCGGGGAAGGTTGAAGTGAATTTTTGAATATTCGTTTTTCGAAATTGTGTTTTGAAACCTTCCTTGTATATATTTTCTATAAAAACCAAAAAAAATTGAAAAATCAAAAACACTTTTCCTAAAGTGTTTTCAAAAATACCAAAAATATCATAAAGTTATAGCCTCGTTCCGATCGAAAGAAAGGGCGTTGTAAACCAAAAAAAAGTCTCCCAATATAATTACGCGTGAAATTAATTGCTAATCGGATTACTTTTGATTCTACGACCGAATAAGCGGAAAATACGGATAGCTTTGACATTAAATTGCAAGCTGAAGAGAGATCCAATCTTCTCTCCCATTCCGTCGCGAGTAGGTTTAAAGGAAATGGTTTACGATTAACGTAACGTTTAAAAAAGAAAAAAAACAAAAGTTTAAGTTTTTGAATTTTGCTTTATAAAAACAAAAATAAAAAAAGATTTTTCTTTTCAAATTTGATTTTCCTTTTATTTTTCAAAATTTGAGTTTTTGTGGTGTATGAACACCCGGTCATCTTCTAAACGTCTTATTTCTCCATTATCGAACCCCGAGAGTTTGATACGTCACACACACAAAGTTCGTTTC
Organism: Artemisia argyi; assembly: GCA_030686995.1. Taxonomy (NCBI): domain Eukaryota; kingdom Viridiplantae; phylum Streptophyta; class Magnoliopsida; order Asterales; family Asteraceae; genus Artemisia; species Artemisia argyi. Next base: position 187,779,506 of record CM060684.1, read on the forward strand.
CCTAACATCACGGAAATGGAACAAAACAACCACAACAATCAACACCCTCCGGTGGGTGTTGTTCAAAATGCACCAGCTCCCGATCTCCGAACGATGGAGGAGCTGTGTCAACCGACAATGCACGGTAGAGGCGGTCCGATTGCCCCTCTAAATATTGAGGCTACAGATTTTGGACTTAAGCACCACATGATTCAACAAGTCCAGAATTCGTGCCAATTTCACGGTTTACCGGGTGACGATGCTAACAAGCATCTCGACAAATTTTTAACCGTCACCCAAAGTATGAAACAACATGGGGTCTCCGATGACGCCCTTCGTCTTTCTCTCTTCCCCTATTCTTTGACGCATCATGCTACCGCTTGGTTTGATCGTCTTCCCAAGAACTCAATTCATACCTTCGAAGAGATGGTATCGAAGTTCTTGGCGAAATATTTTCCACCATCGATGGTGACGAAACTTCGAAACGATATTAGCAATTTCCGTCAGCTTCCCGACGAATCTTTATTCGAAGCTTGGGAACGTTATAAGCTTGCTATTGATCGGTGTCCAAACCATAACATGCTTCTTGTTACGATAATTGATACGTTTTACAATGGTTTGACTTTGCGACATCGGGACACGATCAATGCAGCTGCGGGTGGAACTTTTATGAAACGACGTCCTGAAGATTGCTACGAACTTATTGAGAATATGACGGCTCATTACAATTACTGGGATTCCTCTGCCGAGAGGAATGAGTCAAGAACAACCGTTGCTCACAATTCTTCTACGTCTAATTCTGAAATAGCCGCAATTACTAAGAAACTCGATGATTTGTCGACTGCTGTTTTACGAATGCACCAAACGTCTCAGAATCAAAATCAAGTCAAAAACCATCAAGTTAACATGATCAACAATGTTTGTGAGACTTGTGGTGGTCCTCATTCGTATTTTGAGTGCCCAGCCACCGGTGGCTACACTCACGAGAATGTGTATGCTGCTTCGGGAACCTACAATATGGGCGGTAACGGATACCAACCACAAGGTGACCGAAATCTTCTTAGCTACCGTTCGAACCATTATGTTGGACCACCCGGTTTTAATCAACCGTCCCAAGTTAATCAAGTCAATCAAGTTAATCAAAATGTGCAAAACCGAAATCATCAATTCAATCACAATGCTAATCAAAATCGGATGAATAATGGTTTTCAGAATCAAAACAATGGTTTTCAAAATCAAAATCGGGGAAATTACAATCAAGGCCCAAATCAAGGGAACTTTCATGGAAATTTTCAAAATGCTAATTATAATCATGGAAATCAGAATTTTCAGAATCAAGGTTTCAATAACAACAATCGTGGTCAAAATTTTCAAAATCCAGTTGTGAATCAGTCTTCTTCGGATGAATTACTTAAGCAGTTTATGAAAAGTCAAGAGGAAATGAATAAAATGTTAATCAATCAAATGGCCGAATTGAAGAAGTCTTTAAATGATCGACCCTCGGGCTCGGGTACTCTTCCAAGCAACACGATCGCTAACCCGAGGGGCGATGCTAAGGCGATCACGACTAGGAGTGGTATTGTTATCGATGGACCAACGGCTCCGACTACTCCTTCTTCTTCTTCGTCTCCCAAGGTAGTCGTCCGTGAAACCGAGGCGACAACGGATACGGGAATTCCTAGTAATAATGGAAGGACCGAAAACATCCAACCTCCGGTGGTTCCAACGTCTAAAGGAAAAGATAAAGTTGTTAATGAAACTGAAAGTCCCGTGAAAGTTAATTTGCCTTATCCGTCACGCTTAAACGAACAAACGCACCGTGAGAGAGATAAAATTCAGATGGAAAAGTTTTACCAAGTTTTTCAAGAGCTACATTTTGACATAACTCTCGCGGATGCTATACTTTTAATGCCTAAATTTGCTTCTATGCTAAAAGGTCTTTTGAATAACAAAGAGAAATTATTTGAAAAATCTCGAACCCAGATGAATGAGAATTGTTCGGCGGTTATCCTCAAAAAGCTCCCCGAAAAGCTTGAAGACCCCGGTCGATTTCTCATTCCGTGTAATTTTCCTGGGATGGTTCAATGCTTCGCCTTGGCCGATCTCGGCGCTAGCATTAACCTAATGCCGTTATCAATTTGGAAGAAGTTGTCTTTACCCAGTTTAACTCCGACTTGTATGACCCTCGAGCTAGCCGACCGATCTACTTCCCGCCCGATGGGAATAGCCGAGGATGTCTTTGTTAATGTGGGAAAATTCCATTTCCCTGCTGATTTTGTCGTTGTTGATTTTGATGCTGATCCGCGGGTACCTCTCATTCTCAGAAGAGGTTTCCTAAGGACTGGCCGTGCTTTGATTGATGTTTTCGATGTAGAAATTACCTTACGCGTTGGTACCGAAGCCGTAACTTTTAACTTGGAACAAACCGCGAGGTACTCCTCCGAGTTTGACAAATATTCCGTTAACCGAATCGACGTTATCGATGAAGTTACGGAGGAGTATGCTCAAGAGTTACTTGGTTTTACCGAACATGCTTCGAGTGGCAATCCCACTCATTCTTCTGAACCGATAATTTCCGATCCTTCCCCTTCCCTTACTCCGTTTGAGGGAAGTGATTTCATTTTGGAAGAGATCGAGGCCTTTCTTGCTAATGATTCGATTTCACCGGAAATTGATCATTCCGATTGTGACCCGGAGGGGGATGTACTTTTGATTGAGAAATTGTTAAATGAAGATCCCAACCCGTCCCTCCCTCCGCTTGACCTTAAAATGGCCGACGTTAAAGAAGTTAAGCCGTCTACTGAGAATCCTCCGGAGCCCGAGCTCAAGGATTTACCTCCTCATCTCGAATACGCATTTTTGGAAGGAACCGACAAACTTCCCGTCATAATTTCTAAAGATCTTAAAGATGAGGAGAAGAAACGTCTCTTAGATGTGCTCAGGAAGCATAAGAGTGCCATCGCTTGGCAAATTTCTGATATTAAGGGTATCGACCCTCGTTTTTGCACGCATAAGATCTTACTTGAAGACAATTTCAAACCGTCCGTTCAGCAACAACGACGGGTTAACCCGAAAATTCATGAGGTTATCAAAAAGGAAGTTATCAAACTCCTCGATGCCGGAATGATTTATCCAATCTCGGATAGCTCTTGGGTTAGCCCGGTCCACTGCGTACCGAAGAAAGGTGGAATGACCGTCGTTACAAATGAAGATAATGAATTGATTCCGACACGTCTTGTTACCGGATGGAGAGTTTGTATTGATTATCGTAAATTGAATGATGCGACTCGTAAGGACCATTTCCCACTTCCATTTATGGATCAAATGCTAGAACGCCTAGCGGGAAATGAGTTCTATTGTTTTCTTGATGGATTTTCCGGCTATTTTCAAATACCTATTGACCCTCCGGACCAGGAAAAGACTACCTTTACTTGCCCTTATGGAACGTTTGCCTATCGTCGTATGCCTTTTGGCTTATGCAATGCTCCAGGCACGTTCCAAAGATGTATGATGTCGATATTCTCGGATATGATCGAGAAAACCATGGAAGTTTTCATGGATGATTTCTCGGTTTATGGAGATTCTTTCACTTCGTGTCTCTCCCATTTAGAAAATATGCTGAAACGGTGTGAAGACACCAACTTAGTTCTAAATTGGGAGAAATGCCATTTCATGGTCAAAGAGGGCATTGTCCTCGGCCACAAGATTTCGAAATCTGGGATTGAGGTCGATAGAGCTAAAGTCGACGTTATTGCGAAATTACCTCATCCCACGACCGTTAAAGGAATTAGATGTTTTTTAGGTCATGCCGGCTTTTACCGACGTTTCATTCAAGACTTTTCTAAGATAGCCCGGCCTCTGACACACTTGCTTGAAAAAGATGCTCCGTTTATCTTCTCAAATGAATGCATCGAAGCATTTAATGTTCTTAAAAAGAAGTTAACGGAGGCTCCCGTCTTAATTGCCCCCGACTGGGACTTGCCCTTCGAGCTAATGTGCGATGCTAGCGATTATGCCATTGGTGCAGTCCTGGGGCAACGCAAGTCTAAACATTTTCAGCCGATACACTATGCCAGTAAAACAATGACCGACGCTCAATACCATTATACGACTACTGAGAAAGAAATGTTAGCCGTCATTTACGCTTTTGAAAAGTTTCGATCTTATTTGCTTTTAAAGAAATGCATAGTGTACACGGATCATTCGGCTCTTAAGTACCTTATGGCGAAGCAAGATGCTAAGCCACGCTTGATGCGGAGGGTTCTCCTCCTTCAAGAATTTAAAGTTGAAATTCGAGATAAAAAGGGAGCTGAGAACCTTGCTGCTGATCACTTATCGCGTTTAGAGAATCCCCACCAAAGTGTTTTCGAGAACAAGGAGATTAACGACGTTTTTCCTCTCGAGACACTGGGGAGTTTATCACATAGTGATTCTAGTACCCCATGGTTCGCCGACTTTGCGAATTACCATGCGGGGAATTTTATCCGGAAAGGGATGTCGTTCCAGCAGAAGAAAAAATTCTTCAAAGATGTTAAGCATTATTTCTGGGACGATCCCTATTTGTTTAAGATTTGTGCGGATCAAGTGATCCGGCGGTGCGTTCACGGCAAAGAAGCCGCTGAAATTCTTATGGCATGCCACAATGGACCCACGGGGGGACATCATGGTGCCAACTTCACCGCTAAGAAAGTTTTTGATTCCGGCTTCTACTGGCCGACGATTTACCGGGATGCTCATGAGTTGGTTAAATCATGTGATTCTTGCCAGCGTCAAGGAAAAATTACTCAGAAGGACGAGATGCCTCAAAATGCCATCCAAGTCTGTGAGATTTTTGACGTCTGGGGTATCGATTTCATGGGTCCATTCCCGTCTTCTCGTGGTAACAAATATATACTCGTGGCCGTCGACTACTTGTCTAAATGGGTCGAAGCGAAGGCGCTACCCACCAATGACGCCCGAGTTGTTGTGAAATTTCTTAAAAGTCTCTTCGCCCGATTTGGTGCACCTCGTGCTATTATAAGCGATCGTGGGACCCATTTCTGTAACGACCAATTCGCTAAAGTTATGCTCAAATATGGTGTCACACATCGTCTTTCTACGGCATATCATCCACAAACGAGTGGTCAAGTTGAGGTCTCCAATCATGGCTTGAAACGTATTTTAGAAAGGACCGTAGGTGAACATCGTGCTTCATGGGCCGATAAGTTAGATGATGCACTTTGGGCCTTCCGTACAGCTTACAAAACACCCATTGGGTGTACCCCTTACAAGCTGGTTTACGGGAAGGCCTGCCATTTGCCCTTTGAACTTGAGCACAAGGCCTACTGGGCCTTGAAACATGCTAATTTTGACCTTCAAACCGCGGGTGATCACCGAAAAGTTCAATTGAATGAATTAGTCGAGCTTCGTGATCAGGCCTATGAGAATTCTTTGATCTACAAAGAGAAGACAAAGAGGATTCACGATGCTAAAATTAAAGATCGCGTCTTCAATGTTGGTGACCGAGTCCTTCTTTTCAATTCTCGGTTAAAGATTTTCTCGGGCAAGTTAAAAACCCGTTGGTCTGGACCATTCACCATTACCCAAGTATTTCCTTATGGGACCGTTGAACTTGCTCAACCTAATGGTCCCAATTTTAAGGTGAATGGTCATCGTGTTAAACATTACTTTGGAGGGGACATACCACCCATGGTTGTCCCGGATCTCCAGACTTTCCCCAAGGACGATTAAATTCGGGGATCGAGTCAAGCTCATGTGACTCGGTGAACAAAAACAAGCGTTTCGTGGGAGGCACCCCATGCTTATCCATTTTCATTTTCTTTATTTCTATTTTCTTTAATAACGTGATGTGAGGGGGGCGACCCTTTCCAAACTTGTGTTTTCGTGGTTGTTGTTTTTGAATGTTCAGGAATTTCCCCGAAGTTTGAGGACTCTCGTGCTCGTGGTTTGTCGTTCTCTCCACTCGAGTCTCATCCTTCGCTGCTCTTTCGGAAATTCACCATATCCAAAATCTTATCGACTAACATTTATCTCTTGGCATACTTAATAAACGGCCTTAGATTTTACGTAGGATTTCCCGTACCCTTAAAACATTGAGGACAATGTTTCACTTTAGTCTGGGGGGGTGAATCTTCGATTCGACTTGACCTGTACCATCGTCTGAGCTGTTAACTTACGCAACTCCGTTTTCCACCAAAAATTTTAATTTTTGTCACCGCTTTATCATTTACTTAAAAAAAAAAAAAAAAAAAAAAAAAAAAATGAAAAAATGAAATAATATATATGATATGAATAATAAGTTTTGACACCTTGTTTTGACTTTCCTACCGGCGAGAGTAGAAATAAATGTTCCGACTTGACCGGGCGTGTTGAGCCCTAGCTTGTTTCCCTTAACCAAAATAATCAAAAGATTATGGCTAAGCATCCGCGGATCTCATTATTTGGGATTTTAAATTTGCGGAGATCGAGGAATGATAGAGTTTATTTGGAAGTTTCGTGCTATACACGGATCGCATTACTTGGATTTAAAAAACCCACGAGAGGTACTTGTGGCCTCCTTGTTCCCACCAGCTTGCACACCAATATATAAAAATAGATGTCTAGGATTAATTAAGGGTATACGGTTTGGGCAATACTTAGTTTTTTCTCGTTCCCAACAAAATCTCTGCATATGGGGGTTTGGTACACATTGAGGTACTGCCAGTGTTATGGTGAAATAGACTATTGCATCTTGCCGGTTCACAGCCGATGTTGTGATCTTAGTAAAGGCCGTAGGACTTGGGGTTTGGCATATAGTTATGAATATCAATAATAATAGTCCAAAGCCAAATAAAAAGGCAGAGGAATCCAAAGCTACAAAAAGCAGCGGATAGAAATCCAAAGTCATAATAAAGCTCTTACATCTTGGCGGCTCATAAACCGTTGACTGTAAAAGAATAAAGGACTAAGGACAAAAGTATTATTAAAGTGCTTATGATTATGCAAAAATGCCAAGCTTCGACTCCGGGGGTTTCCCTAATAAAAAGCTTCCGTTTCGGGTATCAAACATGGTATGTCTCGGTCGTAAATAAAAAGGGGGCCTCCACAAATCGTGTTAAATCAGAGACCTTCATGTGGACCCGATTTCTGTATGCAGGGGTTTTCGAGGGAAAGTTTGGAAACTACTTAGCGTTCAAATTTTGTGCTCTTATCGGACTAACAAATATCGAAACGAGAAAATATGAAGCAATTCATTTTTCACAAATTAAAATCTTTAGATACAACTAAGGATCTGGGGACAAGAGGTAATACACAAGTAACTTTTGTGGGCAGTGTTAGCATCTAACTTCTGGTAAACAATGATTTCGATTTTACGCTTAGTTTGGGAGCTTGTGAAAAATCAAGGATGACGATTTTTATCCGTATGGTCTTTTCTCTGTGAGAAGTGTTTCTACTCGTAGACCCTGAAAGTTATCAACAGATAAGAATTGATAATGAAAGTCAAGGCAAACCGTCACTTATATGAAAATGAAAAAAATACAAAAATAGTAGTTGTAGTTGTTATTCATGAAAATCGGAAAACGGAGCGTTTTTTAGAATAAATGATTTTACTATCTCTTTTGAACATCATTGCTACTTTACAACGTCAGTAAAGAGAGGTTTTGAAAATTATTTATCTTTTAAGCATGAGGTGATGACATTGCGTGAGGGCACGGCAATACCTTAGTCTGGGGGATTTTGATGAGTGCTTAATCACTCATCCTTTTTAGGCCTTATTTCAGACCAAATACACCAAATACTAACCAAAAATGCCAAGAGAATGCATGTTTTTGTATTTGTGTATGTGCAGGTACGGATATGAGAAAAATGAACAAAAACACAGCAAAACCGACAAAAACGAGCACGAGAATGGAAAGTGTCAAAAGCCGGAGCCGGGGAAGTCAAAAGGTCAAAGTCTAAGCTCAATATGACAAAATCAACCTCAGAGATTCATCATTTTCCAAGTTTAGTCCCTGGTGAAAGTTTGAAGAAATTACAAAATTAGTCCCTCAACTTTCAGAGTTTGGCATAAATGGTCCCTCAAAGATAATTTTAAGAAAAATCATCAAGTGGTCCTCCATGAATCTTAGAATGGCAACAAATACCCTTGGAAGTACTTTGAGCAAATTACAGTTCTGGTCCCTAAACTTTGAGATTGTACAAAAATGGTCCTTGTAAAATTTTTATTAATTCTAAATCACATCCGGATCCAAAAGTTGTTTTAATCCAAAATTAAACCATTCCCACTTACAACCCAAGCCCATAAGAAACCTAAGCCCAATCCAACCCTATTAGTTTTAACCCAGGCCTGCTAAAATTACCCCGGTCAACCCCTTAAAACCCAGTCAACCCTTAAATAAAAATAAAAAAACACCCCCAAAACAAACCCCGCCCAAATTACCCCCAAAAATCCCCAGAATTCACTGTTACCCCATGAACCCTAGAAATTAACCCTCTCCAATTACCCCATGTAACAATCAATTACCCAATGATTACATGCTTCTAGAAGGTCTGACAAGTCAGGGAGCGTCAGAGGGGAACACGTGGACCAATGAGGAGCATTCACGAGGATCAGTCACATCACATTAATTAATCCAAGGGTCACAAGTGATTGGAAGTATCTGGACACGCATCTAATGGCTGATATGGACTCAAAGAAGCACAAATGACGCGGATAGATGACCTGGCAACACCCAAGCTCTCCTCAGCTCTCCTATATATACCCCCTCCATCTCATGTAATTAGGGTGCCTTTATTTTGTATTGTTATGCTGTTCAAATTAGTTTGTAATACTCTTTCAATATTAATGAAAAGTTATTTCAGTTTAATTCAATTGTCTTTTTAGTTTCATAATTAAAACTGCTTATTGCTTATTTCATTTCTGTTCTAGCTTATTGATTCTAGTTACTTATTGTTTTTACAATTCAGTATTACTTTTAATTCATTTACTTTTAGTTGTTTCAAGTATTACATAAAAAGAAGAAAAAAAAAAGAAAAAAAAAAGAAAAAAAATATATATATATCAAATTCTTATTTACATAAGCTTCAAATAGCTTGTTAGTTGTTTCATGAGTGTCATATCAGCTTAAAATAGCTTTTGTGATACTCACTTTGGCACCTCAATCAGTCATACTTTAATTCGCACAAAGAGGGGTAAACTGCACTATTAGCTTATTGTAATAAGCTTATGCTTATTGGAGTTTAGACAGCCATTTGGAGCTCTTTGGCCTGTCATAAAGACAGGCAAGCAAAGTGAACCCCCTCTTTTCATGCTGAGGGGGAATAGGAGTTGTAAGTTTATTCCATTTTTTTTTACTGTTTCATTATTTAGCTTAATAGTAGTTTGTATTTGAATTTGTTTGTTTGCTTATTGCTTATTATAGCTATTATCATCTATATATTACTTGTTATTTGCTGTTTAGTCTTATTTAGTTAATTGACTGTTTCATTTATTCCATCTATTACATTTGTAATTTGTGGTTTCTGAGTCATATTGCTCTTTGAGATCTGTGTTTCTGATTCAGTTTGTGTTTATTTCTTCTGAATTGATACTATTGTGGTTCTGAGATTTTGATGTGGTGTTGGATTTGAGGTGTAGTAGCTTATTTAGGATTTGACAGTCATTGAAGAGGGTGTTTGGATTAGGTTAGTACACTAAGTAATTGGAGTTTTCTAGTTGTTGTTTCCACTTAAGTAAGTCACAATAGGTATATTATAGTAGTAGTAGCATAAAATTCATAGGTCTCATAGCATAAAGTCAATAATAGCTTGATACTTGATTCCTACTTGTTTCATTTCATATCTGTTCTTGCTATCTTAGTAATTAGTTGCATTTTGTGTTTACTTAAGTAGTATTAGTGGTTAAACATCATTAGAATACACCTTAGGTTAGATCTCAGCTGCTCAATTTGGGTTTAGTCAAACTTAGGTTTTAAATTAAAAAGTCAAAAGCAGTTATGAATTCTGATTTAGTATGATTTTTAAGAGCACTCATAGGGTTTAATTTTCATTAGAAATAAGTTTGGATTGATGTTTTAGATAGCTTAGCAGTAGGTTAACCAGTATCAAAAAGAATTTTTAGAATTAGAGCTTCTCAGCTTATCTAATAAGCTCATTGTAGTTGCCTGTTTAGCCTTGTTCATCCCCTGCACCTCAGGTTGTTGACACAATTTCTAGGTACCTTTTAGGTTAGAAGATTAGATTAGAGGATTGTTTTCTAAGTTGTTTTGAGATCTCTGGTTGGTAGTAAGTAATTTGCACCCATAGGTTTCCTCTTGAAAGCTTATTGCAACTGCTTATTTGCCTCATCAAGTAGGGTAGTTCACCATAGTTTCTGATTTCTCAAGTAGGGCTGCTATTGTGCTTATTTGATCCACAGTTGAATTTTATTGTTCATTTTAGTCTACTTGTGCTTATAGTTGATGTTTCCATTGCTTCTGAGCTTATTGCTAAATCTGTTTTGGTTATTAGCTTTTTCATTAGTGCTTATTTGACCTGTTTTGCCTATATCTGAGTCTCTGAGTATTATTTGGCTTAAATACTGTTCACTTGAGCTCATTTCAGTCATAAAATCATCTGGTCAAAGTTTTGGGTCAATTTTGGTCAAAGTGCTTAACAATAAGCACTTCAATATAAGCAGTTTTGAGCTAAACAGCACTTCCAGTGTTTATTTTTCCATTTTTATATTTTTCCTAGATTTAGAATAATATTTTAGAATTTCCCTGAAAGTTTCATATTTTTCTGAGTTCATTTGCTATTTTTCTTATTTAATTTTCAATTTTAATCATTTTTAATTACTTTTTAATTACCAAAAATTCCAAAAAAATCAGAAAAACCCCAGAAAAATCCAAAAAAATATTAGAAAATTATTTTCATTATATATATATATATATATATATATATATATACATACATACATACATACATATACTTAACATACTATATCTATACTACTTATAAAACATATTGCACATTCTCTCCTATTTAATTTTTAAGGTTTTCATATTTAGATTTTAAGTAATTTACAAGTGATAAAACATAAAACACAAGTATGTAAAGCACAAAGTAAACTAAAAAAACACTATGTCTTATATACAATTAATACATAATTTAAAACACCCCTTCACTAATATGTACAACTACCTAAGCACAATGTACAAAACAATTATGCTTTTGGCACCACAACACACAACAACAATCTCGATCTAAACACCATTTTGTCCCAAACTCCATGTTCGTTCAAGCAACAATCCAAACACCATTTAATTAGTGCAAAACAACCGGAGTCCAAACACCCCGTTCGTCTGAAAACCCAAACGTCCCGACTCTTGTTTCGTAAAAAAAAAAAAAAAAAAAAAAAAAAAAAAAAAAAAAAAAAACCACTTTCGTCTAAAACAACTTCAATCCAAACCCAATCTTTCGTTTAGAAACACAAAAAAAGGGACATGAATGGTGTTCGGGTTTGTTGATATTCGTGTGGTGGTGTTCTTGTGGTTGACAGAAACACAACGAAAATAGTTTGTTGTTGTTGGTGTGGCGTTCTTGTGGTTGACACAAATGACATTTATTTAGTGTTTGGGTTTGTGGGCGTCGTTTAGGTGTTTGAGGGAGGGAGAAAGAGTAGTTTAATGGAGTGTGTTAGATTTATGGTGAAAATGGTGGCTGTAGAAAGGTTTGAGAGAGAGTAGTTTGAGGGAGTGTGTTAGATTTAGGGTTTGTATAGTCCAATTAGGTTTAAACAGTGATGGGTTTTTGTTAGTACTGGGCTTTTACTAATTTTAAAATTTTTATTAAAAAAATATAAATAAATAAGATAGTGATCACGCAACCTTTTAGTTAGTTTGGGCTTTTATAGTTTTACATTATAAATGATATGCATAAGTATGTGATTACGCAACCTTTTATTTATTTGCATTTACCCGTTAATGTCGACAACCACGACCTCCTACATCGTCATGCAACCAATATCCGCCTCCTTGTGATGTCGTCGCAACAACACGTTGACGATTACATAACATTTTAACTATTCGCAATTATACTAATGTCTTAACTAAAGTTATTTATTCGTAAATTAATTGTTAAAACAAAGTATGGCCTAATAACATTACATTCCAAGAAAATTTAGTCACATGGTACCCGCCGCCGCATCGCGCGGGTACCCTGCTAGTGTATTTATAACCTAGACAACTCATTAGTTGATTTTCTAGAACAGAAATTTTCGTTTATGAACCTTTTCTTTCCCCCTCTTTTGGCCTCTTTGAACTTTAACATTCAACATGAAAATCTTCGATGATCACAAGACACATGTTGATGTAGAGAAATGAGTTGATCAATCTATGGATGAAATAAACTCCCGTCGTTATTTGTACTCGTCTCCTTCTCATATTATCGTCTTATAAATCCATATTATTTTTAATACATACATATTTAATATATATATATATATATATATATATATATATATATATATATATATATATATATATATATATATATATATATATATATACCTTCCTTAATTCCCTTATCAACTTGACGGCTTGATTAACTTTATCCAAAGTTATCAAGAAAATTTTAGTTGACGAAATGTCAAATAAAAGTGCCAAGTAATTCCTTTCGTACGAATATTATCCAACTTATTTTTGATATTATATTAATATACATACATACATACATACATACATACATACATACATACATACATATATATATATATATATATATATATATATATATATATATATATATATATATATATTGTTTTTTCCAAAAACAACGCTGCGAAAAATAAAAATTTTGGCGGGGGCCCTTTATAATTAAGTGGGCCGGCAGCCAAATAAAGGGCGGCCCCTTAATGTTTAAGGGGTCCGACCATCTGATTCTCTCTCCCCGCTTTTCCTTTTGTTCTCCTATACCAAACACCCCATTTTTTCTCTCTTCCTCCTACTACTGCTATTGTTAACGAAAACCAAACCCAAAAACATCAAAAATCCACGTCCAAATCACCAAATTAAGCTTGATTGGCAAAGGGCAAATACTTATAACACGATTAGCAACAAGTATTGTAAGTTTTTCATAATACATTTCATCTAATTTCATTAAATTTTGGTCATAATCATAATTAGGCATTTTATATCAAATTTTCATTTTCATATTCTTCTTTCAATTGAGTCTAGGATTTCCATTACTAAATGCTCCCCATAGGATTAGAATGCGTAATTAACACTAAAACCCAATAATCACAAACCCTCTTATTAAAAATTTTGAAAAAATTCATACTCATTTTCGAAATTTTTCTTAAATACATTGTTGAATAATGCTATAAAAACTTGTTAAAACTAATCACATTGTGTTTTTACAACTTATTAATCATGAATATATATGTTTCAATGCATTGAAAATAATTTTATATACGATAAGAGGGTGTTTGAATTATGTCGAAAATTGGATAAAATTTAGCCGATATAATTTTTAAAACAAATTGTCATGTTAATTAACACAAAACTAGTAATTTAGAGTCGTCAAGATATATATATATATATATATATATATATATATATATATATATATATATATATATATATATATATATATATATATTGACATTTTAGTCGCAAGTTTTCTAGAAAAGGGAGCGTTTGGTTTAACTTACAAAACGATACTTTTTAAGTCAAAATCTAAAAATATTTTCTCAAAACAAATCACTTGCATAAGAAACTCGTAAGAAATAACAAGTTATACAATCTAATGTATATCTAGCAAAGTTTCAAGATATATTAAGATGTTTAAAGGGGCGTTTGGATTATCCCATAACTACCTTCTAAACTTCGTAAAATATATCTAAAATGAGTTTAAAATAAAAATAAGGAACATAGTAAACTATTTCTTGGGTTTAAGGTCGTAGAGTCGAAGTATGTTTACGTTCCACATACGTCATAACAATATATGCATTATTTTTTTTACCTTTTTTTTAATTTTAATTTTATTGTTATCGTGTTTAGGTAAAAATGCCCAAAGTCATTACCGAAGATATTTCCCAAACCAAAAACTATATTCCCAAAGTTTCTCAACTTCCCACCACCTCTCCTTCCATTGCTCGTATCTATCGTCAAATTGAGGATAGAAACATTCATGAAGGTCGTGTCGTAGATCAAGATTACTATCAATCCGAGTGCATTGAACGATTATTTACAAATGTCCGCTTCGAATGTCTTTACCAAATCAATGAACCCATCATTCCCCATTTCATTCTCGACTTCTATAACCAAGTCACAGTCCAAACCGATGAATTTGGTTCCATTCTCATCTCATTCATGATCCAACATGAATTCATTACTCTAACTCTTGCACAATTTGGTCAAATCCTCCAAATTCCTTTTACCGGTCATTCCGTATTCAACAACGAATGGGATCTTAGTGCTCTTCAACGTTCTCGACCAACTTATGGTCCTTATTTCTCCGAAATTCCTTCTCCCGGAGAAATTCGTCAAATGCTCGGGTTGGGTCGTGAAATCACTACCCGAAAAATCAAGTCCAAAAATGTCCAAATTTTTGAAAATCAATTCCTCCTCAAAGAACTACGCCCCGACATGAAGCGTTGGGAAGAACTCATTCGAGAGAATGTGTTTGGTACCGGAGGCCACCGTGACCATCTCCCGGCTAGCCTCGCTCACATGTTGTATTGTATTGTTGCCGAACAACATTACAATTTGGCTTATTTCTTTATCAAGCATATCGAATGTGCAAGAGCCATTCCTAAAACTAATCTTCCATATGGTATGTTCCTCACTCGTCTATATCGTCATGTCATCAAAAATTATCCCGATCTTGATGATAGTATCTATCAACCTATCTATCCGACTTTGCGTCCTCTCGTCCTTAAACAAACCCGTAAACCTCGTAGTTATAAGGGTAAATCTCGTCGTCATAGCTTCCATGGCTCATCCTCTCGTCAAGAGGATGACGAGGAGGATGAATACATTCATCGTGCCTATCCTCCCACTACATTTTTTGATGATTTAGAGGACTTAGACTTAGGGGTGTAAACGAGCCGAGTCGAGTCGAGTATTGACAAGCTCGAGCTCGGCTCGACATATAATACTCGAGCTCGAAGCTCGGCTTGAGCTCGACCGAGCCTCAAAATTCAAGCTCGAGCTCGGCTCGATCACTAAAACTCGAGCTCGAGGCTCGGCTCGGCTCGGCTCGTATATATTAAATAAAATCAAGTTTTTGAAAAAGTCACTATCAAAACACAAAAATAGCAAACTAACTTATATTGCAACTTAATCACTAAACTTGTAGTAAAACTTGTAGACACAATCTTGATTCTTGAAGGGCATATATGTAATTATAGAAAAGCTCGTTAAGGCTCGCGAGCTTCACGAGCCGAGTAACATAGAACTCGAACTCGACTCGACATCTTACACGAGTAGCTCGAGCTCGAGCTCGACTCGTTTAAAATCGAGTCGAATCGAGTATTTTTCGAGTCGATCTCGAGTTACTCGCGAGTTGTCTCGGCTCGATTACACCCCTACTTAGACTACTCCGAATACCAAGTGCCATCTCATTCTTCTCAAACCAACCAAGTACTATTTGAGCGACAAACCAAGTTGCTCAACCAAACGCAATTGATGCATGAAGAGATGCGAGGAGGCTTCAAGTCTATTTCCAAGACGATTGGAGGATTGTTTTGAAAGAAAAAAAAGTGATGAGGAGCGTGAAATTAGCTTTGGATGCTTATGTTTGTTGAAAAATTAGTATTATGTGTTATTTGAATAATTGTTGCTTATGTGCTATATTTCCGATGTGTATTCGGAAATGTTTATGTCTTGCTATGGATTATGGTACTTTAGAACTATAACTTTGGTGACTTATTATTATTACTTGTTCTACTAATATGCATGTAATTCTCTTTGAATTTAATATATGTTTGCTTGATTATTATATGATTATATATATGAATTACTTGTTTTCTAATAAACCAAAACTAATATGAAATGTTCCAATAGAGCTTGCTGCAAATATAAAACAAAAATAAACCATTTTTAGAAAATTTTTAAAATTTGATTGCCTGGAAATTCACCAGATGGGAGCCCCCCATAATTATAAAAGGCGGCCCCCTTAAAATTAAAGGGTCGGCCATGAATTAAGGGGACCGGCCATCAGGAACAGTTTTGATGCGTGGAATTGCACCCTCGCAAAAGGTTTTACCTCTCAATGGATCTTGAAAAGCTTGCAATCCCCACCAGGCAGTGTACTTGTCCGTTGTAGTATAGTATAGTGACAAGTACCAGATGATTGATCGTTCAACTCAGGAATAGTGTTCGCTAGGATTAAAAAGTCTACTAAACTAGGTCTAAAGGTATGGGATGATTCTTTTTGTATTTTTATATTTTTTATAAAAGCAAGTAAAATCTCGGGTTTTGAAGGAGTGGGTGGAATTAGTTGCTAGTCAACTAACCCAATTAACTAAAGATGCAATCAAAATAAAATAAAATAAACTAAAACTAATTGTGGTGTAAATAATAATAAGAGAAAATGTGTTTACTTAGATTTCATTACTCCCTAGATATCTTTTACCGGTTGATTAGCTTGTTACAATTGCATGGATGACGAGTTATATGCCTTAATATCAGTCGTAGGGCCGTGTACGAAATTCCCTAACTCTATAAGCTCCTACTTCAGTCCTATGTCGAGCCGACTAAAAGCTCCTAACATAGGATCACTAGAATTCGCTCATGCATTAAATACAACCATAAATCGTAGTACACCTCCGATCATGTTTTTTAAGACGTTAAAGCAAGTTACCAATTGGCAGTCTGCCAGTTTTCTTAAGCCTAACATCGAATACAATCATTCACAACAATTATAAACAAACCATCAACCAATAATCAACATCTAGGTTTCATTACATCTAAGCAAACACAATATAAGCCTAGCCTAGCATGTTAAAGAGAAGAAAAGCATAAGATAGAATCACACAACACATAGACATATTGTATGATTATTGGAAAACTTATCTTCAATTGAACATGGATGGAACAAAGGTTGAAACCCTTATTATCACAGAAAATTCGTCTAGGGTTTTTACAGTATTATTATTATATTATTTTTACAGAAAATTCTTTTTCATTAACAAATGTCAGTTAAAATTATTATTGCAGTATTATTATTATATTATTTTTATTATTGTATTAGTATTATTATTATTTAATTAAATTCAATTACCTGGTAGTCATATATCATTAAGAAATTGGTCATAAAACTAATCAAGTTTTAAAATTTACCATAAAAAGTAAACCAATATGCCATATCGCCTGTATTCTAGACACAAATTTCATGCCCATCAGCTTTTTGTTGCGAAATGCTTCCAACTTCTAATTAAACTTTAAGCTAATAACTGTGAAAGTAGACCACATTGAAGTGCTTAGTATGCTTATGATTATGAGCATAACCTTCATTGATCATGTATAGTACCCCCGGACCCAAGAGTAATAGACCGAGTCCGGCCCAAACTAAACCACGACCCCTAAGGCACAACCGCGGAACATATTCCGCAACCAGGGACAACCTAACCCACTAAGACAGGTACCAAACCATGAGTGCCGGGCCAGATCCGACTATTTGAAGCCCGGTGACCCACATCCAAATACAACAGGTCGTGGGTATAACTTATCAAAGAGTAACCCATGACGCTGCCCAATCCAATAGTACTGCCAGCTACCATATTACCATATAGCTGCCCAGAGACAAAAAGGACACAGGGTACAAGATAGTGGGATGAACCGAACATCAAGGGAGGTGCACCACTCCGAGAAATACGTGCAAACGGTCGAAAAGGACGAGTATACCTCACCTATATAAAGAGGAAAGATCCTCGCCTTGAGGGTAACATACAACTCTCTCTCTCTCTCTCTCACTTACTTAAATATTTGATCTCTCTACATTATACTTACTCTCACACCCGAGGTTGACCGCGGAAGTCCCTCTTCCGTGGTGAGACTAACGGTGCTTCTTTCTTAGCAGTTTAAACTCAAGATCTTCGTAGTCTGAAACCCAACCTCTCAAGAGTTACTCCAAGCTAAATCTTGAATCGTGTCCAGGTTTTGTGGGATGAACCGAACATCAAGGGAGGTGCACCACTCCGAGAAATACGTGCAAATGGTCGAAAAGGACGAGTATACCTCACCTATATAAAGAGGAAAGATCCTCACCTTGAGGGTAACATACAACTCTCTCTCTCTCTCACTTACTTAAATATTTGATCTCTCTACATTATACTTACTCTCACACCCGAGGTTGACCGCGGAAGTCCCTCTTCCGTGGTGAGACTAACGGTGCTTCTTTCTTAGCAGTTTAAACTCAAGATCTTCGTAGTCTGAAACCCAACCTCTCAAGAGTTAGTCCAAGCTAAATCTTGAATCGTGTCCAGGTTTTGTATTAACAAGTGGCGCCATCCGTGGGACTCGAACCCACGACCACGTGGTGGAAGAGGGACATCAACAACAAACATGGTCCCAGAACCATGATGAGAAGACTCCTCAACAGCCGGGGCGGAGCTCTCAGCAGGCTTCTCCCCCGAGGGAGGGGGAAGAGGGACATTAGAATCAGAAGAGATCACGGTAACAGTCTTCATAATATTGGCATCAGTATGAGGACCGGTGCGCTCCAACCCCTCAGTGGACTCATCTTGCAATTCCTGGAGCGCAGGAGAAACGTCCTCTGATGCAGCACCTAAAAAAAAAGAGGAGAAAGGGATATACAAAGATGAGACTTCATTTAAAAAAAAAAAAAAAAAAAGGCTTACCAGAACCAGCCGCGGCCTCCTTCAGAGCCAATGAAGAAATTCTTTTTCTGGCAACCTTCTCCGGAGCATCAATAGTAACTTTCCTCTTCCCAGCCTTCTTCTTTGCTTTCGCGTCTCCCACCTCCTGAACCACGGTATGCTCCACCAGCCGGACAATATTCTCTGAAGGCTGAACGACTCGGGAAATTGTTTCTTCCCTTAGAGTCTTCTCCCCCTCTAGAAGGGTTCTTTCCCCGGTAACAACTTTGAAGGGATCAGGCTGATTGATAAACGAAAATAAATCCATCTCTGTGGAAAATAAGAACAAAAGATCAGACGCGGCTACACATTAAAATTGCATATATCAACGCACACAAAAAAGATAACGACAAAAAACTCTCCAAGACACCCACCCGTTTCATCATCCCACAGAAAGGTTGGACGACTGGTGTCATCATCCCAGGTCTGACTTAGCCCAATAACATTAAAAAAAACATCAGGATACTTCTGGAAAGGGGCCCTGTTGGTGTTCAGGAGCCGTAAAAGCTCCTGGTCCACATCCGCGTCCGACGGCGGAGGGTCACGATCCACGAAAACCTTATCAAACCAAGAAACCACTATAGGAAAAATGGTCCACTTAACAAAAAAGAAACGGTCCTTCCAGTGCTTCACCGAGTCTAAAACCGGGGTATAGCAAACAGGAACCTGCAACGACTTGGGACCACGTCGCTTTTCCAAAGTCATCCAACCGTTATGAACACCGGCATAATAAAACTTACTAAACAAGGACACGGTAGGGGTTCCCCCATGAACACGACAGAGTATTTCAAAGTGACTAATCCTACATGCCGCTAAAACTGACAACTGGGAAAGATGAATCTGATAATACTCTAGAACGTGGAGCAGAAACACCGAAAGAGGAATCCTAAAATTACCCAGTTCAAAAAACCTAGTATATACACCAATTTTCCCCTCCGGAGCATTCCTAATTGTATCATTCACCCCTGGAGCCTCCGGCAACAGATGCCCAAGAATGTTATATTTTTTACAAAAATCATTCACGTCTTCTTGGGTAAGCTTAGACCTAAAGGAGTCTATATGATCAATGGTACCCATCCTAGCGTTATCTATGGAAAGCAAGGATAAAAGACTTCTCGCCTAGAGGAAAGAAAAAGCCTAACCTGAAACACTAGACCGTAGATCAAGATGGAAAGAAAGGCAAAGACGGCAAAACCCACGAAGCAGTAAATTTTTAGAGAGATGTAAAATTGCGAAGAACGTGTGAAAAAGTGGTAAAATGGGAGAACGTTGGCTATTTATAGCCACCAACTCACACAGATCTAAAGGATGACGAGGTGACACGTGCCCACCATGCGTATCAAACGGTGGAGATCATCCCAAATGAACGGTCGTGATCGTCGCAGAAAACGAACGGCCAGCCGTCAAACAGTCACATCAGTCAGTACACGAGTGGGTAAAAAGCGTTTTGCGAATACCAACGTCAGCTGACATAAAGTGGAATATCTAGTCAGCAGCACGGCATATGGGTACGTCGGACCCCTACAGCCGTGGTACAATGAAAAAGTCTAGACACTCGTTTTCTCAGATAACAAGTATACTAGACTGGGGGGACTTGATCATGTATAGTACCCCGGACCCAAGACTAATAGACCGGGTCCGGCCCAAACTAAACCACGGCCCCCAAGGCACAACCGCGGAACATATTCCGCAACCAGGGACAACCTAACCCACTAAGACTAGTACCAAACCATGAGTGTCGGGCCAGATCCGACTATTTGAAGCCCGGTGACCCACATCCAAATACAACAGGCCGCGGGTATAACTTATCAAAGACTAACCCATGACGCGGCCCAATCCAATAGTACTGCCAGCTACCATATTACCATATAGCTGCCCAGAGACAAAAAGGACACAGGGTACAAGATAGTGGGATGAACCGAACATCAAGGGAGGTGCACCACTCCGAGAAATACGTGCAAACGGTCAAAAAGGACGAGTATACCTCACCTATATAAAGAGGAAAGATCCTCACCTTGAGGGTAACATACAACTCTCTCTCTCTCTCTCTCTCTCTCTCTCTCTCTCTCTCTCTCTCTCTCTCTCTCTCTCTCACTTACTTAAATATTTGATCTCTCTACATTATACTTATTCTCACACCCGAGGTTGACCGCGGAAGTCCCTCTTCCGTGGTGAGACTAACGGTGCTTCTTTCTTAGCAGTTTAAACTCAAGATCTTCGTAGTCTGAAACCCAACCTCTCAAGAGTTAGTCCAAGCTAAATCTTGAATCGTGTCCAGGTTTTGTACTAACATTCATGTAACTGGCGTTATGGACATTAAACCCACATGTACGAGAGCAAAGGCCATTTGTATAAAGATTCGATAACCAAAATTCTCTCAATTTCTTGAACAAACTGATAACTTAAAATTGATGTTCCTACTTTAACAACTCCAGCAAACGATGTCTTATGAGTTCCTTGTACTTGACGTACCTTTTGTTGAAAAGCAACGCAACACAAACTTATTGTTACTAGGAAATGAAATCTTTTGTAATAGATCCTTAATAAGAGAATTTAAACTAAAGTTTCAACTCATTATTTAGTTGGAAGGTTTTGTGCAAGTTTGATGTAGAAATTATGTAGATTGATTATTTCACGGAAAAAGAAACAATCATCATCATTTGAAGCATTTGGAGCGGGAGTGTATAAAATGATGATAGTGCAACATTTGACCGCAGAATGGTTTCACTTTTTCATTGTTCAAATGCTGCGGGAATATAAATAAAGACAGAACTGCTCATAAAGAGAACAAAACAGGCGTCTTTTTACAGACAGCCACATATTTAGTGAAAATACCTCCAGAATTTACAATAAAGGTTATAACTATATACCAAGAATCAAGAAGAAAGGAAACAAGCCCTGCATAAAAAATGGATTTCTAGTTTCTACTCTCTGATGACTGGCACTTTCAGTACAACTCATTCCATTGATCCACATGTTTCGAGTCTTAGAGCGCACCATGATTTTCAGTTGGCTGTCAATCTCAATATCTCTTTGGCGGTCCTCTTTCTAAAATATGGCATATCATCCTACATTAAAATGTCAATAAGTATAAGATATATTCTTATATATGCTACACATTAAACGTGTTCAATATCTTGTCTCTATAGTTAGGTTACTACTCTGACTAACAAGCTAGCCAGAGTAAAAAAGGTGGAACCAGTTACAATTCGATTATTGTTGTATTACACATAATTTTGAAATAACATCTAACACATTCATTATTTATGGTTCTTTTTAAAGACATGTATGTTCCAGGTGAACCGAAAAGGCGAAAAAGACCTAAAACATTATCT
Organism: Artemisia argyi; assembly: GCA_030686995.1. Classification (NCBI taxonomy): domain Eukaryota; kingdom Viridiplantae; phylum Streptophyta; class Magnoliopsida; order Asterales; family Asteraceae; genus Artemisia; species Artemisia argyi. The sequence continues at coordinate 187,801,661 of CM060684.1, forward strand.
GTATTCACACGAGCCCATTACCGAACTCGCCCGCCCACCCATTTACCTCTACTTGGATTTTTTACTACTATAACTTCGTAAAGACTTGAAAACAATGTAAACCTCTGATGGGTCGACAAAAATTGTTCATTTAGGAACTCCCCTTTAGCCAAAAAATAGAAAGAAGAGTTGTAACATTGTACCTGGCTGAAGCATAGTCCTACATCCCTGCTATAGAAGTCTATATATTTGATCATGAACATACCACAATCATACCTGCCCACAAAATAAATGACGATCAAAATTAGTGATATGTAAAAATATCATACAAATACTCAACACAGTAATTTCAATCATTCCTTTAATATGTTTGAATTTTCTGAATTAGTAAAGCATTAAAATTTTACACACCCATTCTCTTGATTAGGGAGGTCAGTGGCATATTCTTGCTCCCAAGAAGTAACATCAATGCTTTTTCCAGTCTTGTCTTTCACCTCATCCGTGAGATATTTAGCCTAAAGACATAAGGTTCTAGCAGATAAGAAACATTTACGCATATATAAACTAATGTGCATCATGTAAAACATAATGCAAGATTGAAACCTTTTTCATACATGCAGATAAGTTATGAATGTATCAAGAATGCTTTGACATACCAACGCTCTCAGTACTTTCTTATCAGTTCCTCCAAGTGAATCGAGATACTGAAACTTTTTGTCCTTTTTGTTGATGACAGCCAAACACCAATGTATTTCTTTGTGAACAGGCACAAATATCTGATAAAAGCTGATATCATTAAACATGGAGAAAACATGAGTACAAAAAGATGATGCAATACAAAAGCTAACCTTGTCACAGTCATCAAGACCGTAGCCCAACTTTTTCTGCGCAGTCCATCTTTTAACGGACTCATAATCGTAGCCGGTCCTAGTCATTCCACCTACTAACTTCATATATAAATAATAAAAAAGTAAATGATACACTGTTTTAGCTTGAGACTAAAAATAAGATGGAAAAATAACGGGGCTAACTACCTTCTTGTAAAAAAATGTGTTGAAGAAATGACATTTTAAAAACTTTTTGGGCTCCCTACGTTCCCTGTCTTTCAGCAACTCAAGATAAATGTTAATGACCTGCAATAAGGAAATCATCAGTGATATCTTGCATGCATGTGGATTTGATCTGAAATTCAACAGTTAAGACTCACCTCATCATTTAACCACGCACGAGGTCTCAAACATTGCAAAGCTTCCCCTGTGATCATCATATTTGAGTTTTCATGATTGACCAAAACCTTCTTCCTACAAAATCCAGACGACCAAACAAGTAAAACAACCTCGACTTAGATATGGTTTACTATACAGACAAATGTAAACACACACAAACATAAAAATATACCGATTAGAATAAGATAGAGCATTAGCAACCATTTCCTCTTCTTCTTCCGTAAGAGGACTAAAAAGATCATGCACTACATCCTGAAAAAGGAAATCAATTTCTTATGAGAAACATCCACCAAACATATAAATCAAGGTTCTTTTTTTGCAAACAATACAACATACTTTTTCATTCGTCCCCTTTATGTATTTTTGTACATTTGTCGCATGATGGTAGCTCAATGGTGGGGGACATGTGTGGTCATTTTCTTTCCTAACACTTTTCTATAGAGCTTCACGCATTCACACTACATATAATCCAGCATTTTTATCAAAATCATTCATCATTGCAGTTCAAAAATAAAATTATAACTCATCATTTTTTTAGGCCAGCATATTTTAATCACTAAAACGGGATAAATGAAATAGAAGAGAACGTTTACCTCTTCTTCTTCCTCTTCTTTATTAACAGGACACGGCTTTTGACACGACGCTCGTCTCAATTCTTTTAACTTAATCTCAAACCTTAACTTCCTTAAATTCGGACCACGTCTTTCAACCGACCCATCCAACTTCTTATGCAAAGGCGAACCCACATCAACATCCTTAAGATCACTCAACTGATTCAATTTCTTATATTTCGCTCTTATTTCTTCTACTTCCCCCGACCCATAACTTGGACCATATCTTTCAACCGACCCATCCAACTTCTTATGCAAAGGCGAACCCACACCAACATCCATAACATCACTCAACTGATTCAATTTCTTATGTTTCGCTCTTTTTTCCTCTACTTCCTCATCAACATCGATAACATCAGTCAACTGATTCAATTTCTTATGTTTCGCCCTTCTTTCCTCTACTTCCTCATCAACATCGATAACGTCAGTCAACTGATTCAATTTCTTATGTTTCACTCTTCTTTCCTCTACTTCCTCATCAACAACAATCACTTCAACCACATTTCCATTATCAACCTCAATCACTTCAATATCATCATCACATTGTTCCACATTCTCAAACTTTACATGTCTGCAAGTCCCAACAGCCCATTCTTTCGCGCGATTGTAATTATTTACCAGACCTTTATCTACAAGACTCGATTTTTTTCGCATATTTTGACTGAATCTTTTCTGGGTCGAGTTAAAATCGGATATAATTGTACATGGAGCTTGGATTTGTCTTCTGATTGGTGCTTTGTGATCTGGGTATAAATGCAATCTTGAAACTGAGCTTTTTCTTGATGGTTTTGAAGATGACGATGATTTGGGTTTTTTTGCAATGTGATTAGATCCATTTGATGACGAAGTAGATTGTGATTGTGGGTTGCGTTTGTTTTTGCTGATTGATAATGTACCCATTTTTATCAATTTTGTGAAAATGGGGTTTAGGGTTTGGGATAGAAAGAGGGATACATTGTGAAGGTCCTAAAACCCTGTTGACTTGGGGAGTTGGGTAAATATTTGACATGTTTTTTATGGGGAGTAAATGGGAGGAAACAAACGAAAGTGATTTGTGTTCTTTAGAAATGAAAGTGAAAAATGGGTATTTTGCTTTTAATTTTAATTGCATTTTCACTTGAGAACAGAGTGTTAGTTTGAATCCACATTTGGCATGTTTGTTTTTGGTTGTGACAGTGGTAATGTGGGATGGGTTTGATAGAAAATTCATGAGTTTGTTTTGAAAATTAAAAGTTGAAAGGTGGGTCAAATCCCATATACATTATACATTCTTACATTCAGTGAGCTTTGCTAACCCATATGCTTTTGCAACCCGACCCATTTAACAATTAGTATACTCGACATGTTCCGGACTGTTCACCCACATTCACAACTCCTTCATCTCTTTGAGATCTGATCGGTGTAGCACCCACCCCAATTGATCCGATCCAATGGGTTATGTGGTTACTACAGTTGCCTGTGAGGGGGTGAACAGTAACTCGCTTATTTTATTCGTTTTGTGGCTGTCGTTGAGCCATATGTTGTGGCTGCAGCATATCTTTTGTAATAAAGAGCCTTCTTCTGGATTCTTCAAAACGACACATAGAAGGTGAGTTCTGATGACCCAAATCTAGGGTTCACCATTTTTCTGATTACAGTTAATTTTTATGTGCTTTCTTTTCTTTTTCTTTTTATTTTTTTTATAAGAATGATGATGAAGTTAATGATAAGAGGGTGTGTGTATTTTTTTGGTTTTTTTGTTGGTGGAGTTGCTTGGATGGTTTATCAGTTTCGATTGTTAAATTTTTCTAGGTAAGTTTTTGTGTTATTTTTTTTTTTTTTTTTTTTTTTTTTTTTTTTTTTTTTTTTTTTTTTTTTGATGTATAGGTGGTCAATAATTTGTTGATCAAAGAAGCTGTGGCTAGGTTATTGTGTAAAGGAACTATTTTGAAGAATTGATAGTAAGTATGTTGTTTTTTAATCTGTTTTTGCATGTTTGAGATTTGGGTGTTTGTATTAAGTGTTATGATTTTCTATTTTTTTTTCTATTTTCGTTTGCAGCCATGGTGGGCGTATCCTCTTTCTTTGATCCTTACCAGACTTATTTGGTATCCACACCTTGGCAGGGCGACTTATAATAGTTGCAGCCATGCCGGGCACCTCCGTATCTTGGCGTAGCAGCCACACTACAGATGTGGTTGCAGCCATGGCAGGAGTTTTGTGCTGGTGGTGAATTTGTATATCTGACCCTATTGCATAACCTGCGGCTACAGCTATACCTGGCATTTGCCTTTGCTACTATATTTGCAGACATGAAACATTGTTTTATGGTAATCTGATTTTGGTATATGTATGTGTGTGTAATGCGTATTGCGTAAGGCCATATAAACAAAAAACGAAACACACTAATCAGTTGTTTATTTATCGAGGCAATGATGATGATTAGCTGCATTTTTTTACCATAATTTACCGAGACTGATAGCTTGGCAGGGCAACCTGAGTTGAATTATGGTTGCAGCCATGGCCAATATCTTGGTTTGGGATACTGTACTGAGGCCCATACCTTGGCAAGGCATCCACACTCAGATGGTGGTTGCAGCCATTGCGAGTATTGGCCACTGATTCACCATTCGCAGCTCTGAGCCTCATTTGTTCCATTTTTAGCCGCATTTACTTGACGCCCATTTTGTTTTATTTAATTATTCTTTGCTTATCTGTTATGGTAATAGTTGTGTATTTAGGTTTACATCAGGTCCGTTTACTTATTTTGGCTCAGATATTCGAGTGCGGAGCAGCTAGAAGGTCATTTGACCCGCCATTAAAGTATGTATCTCTTCTGAATGAACTATGATGATGATTTTATGTTACTGATGTTAAGCATTGTAAATTGCCCTGTTATCTTTTGCTATCAGGTATTCTTGGATGTGATCGAAAGTATAGATAGATAATTCGATCAGAAGTCGTTGGAGCATTAAAGATGAAGACATGCTTGAGGTGCTTTAAAATACTGTTTGAATTTTATTATACTACCACAAAAGGCTTACTTAATTATTTAAAGAAAATGGCATTAACCATGAAAAGCGCCAACTATTAATATGGCCCCTTTTACCAATTAGAAGGTGTTTGGGATTGCTATTGCTCAAGTTCTTATCTACTTAAGAAGTATGGCGATCATATTTTAAAGTTAGATAACCAAATACATAGTTTTATCCAAACACTAAAAACTATTTATCTACTTCATAACAGATAAGCATATAAGCACTTAGATAAGCAATCTGGAACACCCTTAATCCTGAAAAGAGGCTTACAACTTCTTTTAAGGTACATAATTGCAAGTACGAAGCCAGGGTAAATCCCTTTTACCCAAAAAAAATAATTACAAGTACAATTGTTATTTTACAGGATTATGTAGCGACAAGATGGTATAGGTCTCCTGAGCTATGCAGATCGTTTTATTCAAAGGTATAGGCCGTTTACCATTTCTTAAACACGTGCTCATTTAAGATTGTTGGGTTATCAGTGGAACACGGGTGGTTAACTAGGTGAAATGGTGATTCTCAGTCGAAATGTTGTGGCGGCTTAGCGGTGGATGCTAATTGCAAGAAGGTGGTGTTACCGGTGATGAGCATTATAGCGACAAGTTTGATGGTTCTTATATACAAATGAAAGGAGAGTGGCTTAGTTTGGCATCATTAAGAAGCTAAACCTGATTGTGGAATGTCGCAAGAGAAAAAGGTGCTTGATCACCTAGAAAGCGTTTTAGCTGATGAGCCCTCGGTCGTCAAACGAGGGCAACAGATCGTTGCAGTCAACCCACACTCCCACAGGTAACCTAACGGTCAAATTTATATGGTACGCTGTTTTAGAAATGCAGTTTCATTAAGCAGAAGTTGTTTAAAAACATACACTGTTTTTATTATAGGTTATTAGGTGTACTGTTATGTTATTGCAAATTTTATTTTCTACACTAATTTGGTTACATGAATTGATGTTTGGCAGACGTGATGGCTATTTGACAGGCAGAAGTTTCGCTTTCGCTCTGTCTCACATGATGTGATGGCTGTTGCTCAGCAAAAAAATTGTAGTGTGTTTCATTAACAACTTTGGCACATCTCTATTCGCAGACTCCCGTTATTAGTTAATTGCATATGGTGATGTTCTCTTTCAGATAACCAGCAGGTTAGGTTTGAGGCGAAACCTGCTTTATATGGCTATTGGTGGCCACGAAAGCTGCTTTATATGCCTATTCATGGCCAACGATTTCGCTAGGAGGTCTGAATCAGGAAAAGCCATGGTCAGATGTTTTTTCTGAAAAATATCCCAATTTTTGCAGCCATCTAAAGCCAAGATGGGATGGCTAACCTGAGAAGTAAAGTAGGAGGAGAGGTGATTGCAAGTATCGACAAATTGAGACACTACCACCACGATAGTAATGACTACAACTACATGGGGTACATCATCTCAAGGGATGAGGTCACGTAGTAACCCATGTCCTTGAGTCTAGCTACAAGACTCGTAAATAAAGAAAAGTGCTTCTTGGGAGGCAACCCATGTTTTGTATGATTTTCATTTTTTGTTTGTTTGTTATTTACTTCCGTATGCATGCTTTAATTTTATTGTTGGTAGATCATGTTTCAAACTAAAATAGTAAAAATACTTTATTTTGTTGTTTGGCTTAGTCTTAACTTCATCCAAAGGTATTTTGCAAACGATAAGTGTAAGGGGAAACCCCAAATATGTTTTTAAGAAACAAAACCGATCATGATTCTCCACAATATTAAGTGAACATGTATATTCATATTTGTTAGAGTCAAATGCTTGTATCGAGTCATAATGATGTTTTGCAGGATTTTCCAGGAAGTAGGACGAAGTTTTTCCAAAATTTTTTTGGAAACTTAACATAAGAATTTCTGCAGATCACTTCTGACGGCTTCACGAGTTTACTCTTGACGGCGTCACGTGTAAAATTCTAGAAATGTTACCAGTTTTGTTTTTCTAACGGAGTCTTAAAGTTTTTGTTGAATCATTAGTTTTATAATCTCCAGGAAATCTGCAAACATCATTCTACAAGCATTATATCTTATTTTGTTTTCTAGGATTTGTTAGCATATATAGATTGCCGAGGATTTTATGCGAGGTTGTCTTGTCTGTTTTCTCAGGTTTTACAGGTTATGTATGACAAGAAGATGATTTATATTCTGGAAGGGAAGCTTTGATTGTTCATTTTCTTGGAGGAAGATCTAACCTGGCCACCTTATTATCCATACCGAGTGAATCAGTGGAGTATTTGATTTCATTCTTTTTACTTATTTCACTTTTACATTCTTTACTTGAACATTGGGGACAATGTTCATCCTAAGTGTAACGGGAGGGTAAAATGATGATACCTTACAGATACACTTTCGCTTGAGTTTGTTTGTTTGACAGTAGATGTGTAATAAAACTATGAGAAATACATGTTAGTGCAATTTTAGCACCAAATTTAAAATTTTTTACAACATTTAGGAGTGAAACATTAGCCATAGCAAGCGTCTCATGGATAGGAGATTGTATGACTAGCACAAAACCGTACTATTCAGAAAAATTTTCCACCCAAATATGTGAGGTTCGCCTTTAGATTTGATAGAAAAAGCATTTACTATTAGTGCTTATGAGTGTACTGGTAGCATTTAGATTCTAGAACTTGCGTTAGTAATGCATCCCGAGACCGGTAGTGAGACTACATTCGTGTAGTAGGATTTACTACATGATAAGAGGCATTAGGATCACCCTTGTGTTAAACCCGTATCATAATTACTTGACCATTTAAGTCATATTACTTGGCTAGTTAAGTCAATTAATTTTTCCCGCACCCTTAGCGTTGTACTCATTTTTAGTACATGAAACCCCTATACACCCCTCCGATCCTATCTTTTCGTTTCTAACTTTAAGCATCTTACTTAAAGGAAGAATTTGTTACACCCCACTTAAATGTACACCCAAATCGCCTTAGCCTTGTGTGTATGCACTCATCTTTAGTGCATTATTGTTATTTGTTAAACCCTAAGTTAATTATCTAATTGATTACATGGTTGCTAAGTCGAGTCATATCCTTGTACATATTGTTTTGGGACGATTGGGACTCATGGGTAAAGTACTAATTTATGGAGTAATGGGGAAGAACATCATATTATTACCCCCATATGTACGTTAATCTTAAAAGTACTCCAAGTGTTTTGATTATCTTAATTCGAGTCATTAGATTAGTTTATTGTAAAGTATGTAAAAATTCAAGTGTAAGAGGAATTTTCAATCCCTATGATGTATTATTTTGGATGGTAGGGTAAAAGTGTATGCAAAAAAAAAAAAAAAAAAAAAAAAAAAGAAAAAAAAAAGTAAAAGAAAAGAGAAAAAAACATACGGACTACCATCCCATTTCATTCTATGTTCATTTTATGTTTTTGTTATTTTTCATTTATTAGCTTAAGTCGAGTCTAGTCTTGGCTTAGCAACGCCACATTGTACATGTAATTGACCAAGATGATTAACTCGCCACCAGTAAAGACTGCCTATATCCAACAAAACCGTGTATTCCATATCCCTACACCTAACGTTACAACCCTTTGAAAGACCTCTTTGATAGTTTATCCTAGGAGCTTACGCCATGTGGTGGAGGTTTGATCCTTTCCCAGGCCTATGGTAATCTATTTTGCTATGACAGGTAGTGAGAGATGTTTTCCTTTTCCATAATGTGATATTACTTTATTACACCCGAGAGATGTGAGTACCTAAACACTATTTGTGAGGTGCTAGTATATGACCTCCATGCTTGTCTTTGGTCTTTAGTGGAACGATCATTTGTTGTAATTACTTTTATATTAGTGTTAAATGACCCCTAACTTGTATTTTGACTAGAATAAAAGCGCATTTGCTTGAGGACAAGCAAATCTCAAGTGTAAGGGTATATGATGAGGCGAAAAATGAACCATTTTTAGGGGGTCATTTAAGCCCAAAATTGAATTTATTTGGTCAAATATTGCCCTAAATCGTTCCTTTTGTGATTTTAGGTACGTTGGGAGTGAATTCTGGAAAAGGAAGCATTTTGGACGTTTTTGGAGCATAAAAGTGAAGAAAACGGCGAAGACTTAATTTTTCATGCTGAGAATAGTACCTGACGGCGTCAAGAGTAAAATCCATGACGACCCAGAGAAAACCTGAAGGCGTCAAGAGAAGGGCGTCAAGAGTTAATATTGTGAGGGCCTACAAAAGGAGTACACGTGACGGCGTCAAACCAAGATCTAGGCAGTCCGAGAATTTATTTGGCAGCGAGATGACGGCGTCAGATATTTGTTCTTGACGCCGTCACCTCATAAAATCTATATATACTTTTCTATTTTTCATTCATTAAGAGAGGAACTTGTGTGGAGAATCCTAGGGTCGAACCTAATAAACCCTAGGTTGTTTTTTACGGTATTATCAAGGGTTTTTACCCCTTCAAACCTTTCATGTTCAATTAAGATAAGTCCTCTTTCAATTCATTCAATATGTCTATGTGTTGTTTGAATATATCTTATGCTTGTCTTGATTTCAACATGCTAGGCTAGATCTTTCATGTGTTTGTTTAGATGTAATAAAACCTAGATGTTAATTATATGTTGATTACTTGTTTATAGTTGTAATGGATGAATGATTTCAATGTTAGGCTTAAGAAAACTGGCAGATCTCCATTGTGTAACATGCTTGAACGTCTTAAGAAACATGAATCGATATGTACTAGGTTTTATTGGTTGTATTTAATGCATGAGCAAATTCTAGTGATCCCATGTTAGGAGCTTCTTAGCCGGCTCGATATAGGAGTGAAGTAGGCGCTTATAGGATCGGGGAAGTAAGTACGCCACCCCATGAATGGTAGTAAGGAATACAATCCGTCATCCACGCAACTGTAACAAGTAACTAACCTGTAAAAGATATCTAGGGAGTAGTGAAATCTAAGTAAACACAATTCTCCCATATATTGCTCACACCACTAGTATAATTTAGTTTATTTTCATTTTTAGTATTTTATTTTGATTGCATCTTAGTAATTGGGTTAGTTGACTAGCAACTAATTCTGCCCAACTCCTTCAAGAACCGAGATTTTTAATTGCTTTTTTAAAAACCTAAAAATACAAAAAGAATCATCCCTCATCTCTAGACCTAGTCTTTAGGTTTTCTAATCCTAGCGACACTCCTAGCTGAACGATCAATCCCCCGGTACTTGTCATTATACTATACTACATCGATCAGGTACACTGCCTGGTGGGGGTTGTAAGCTTCTCGAGATCCCTTGAGAGGTAAAGCCTGGTGCAATCCCTACGCATCATGGTTGTACCATTGTAAAAGAACTCGACATCTAGCTTTGTGTCGGTAATCTTGTGTAAGGGACGTGTAAGGTTTTCCCCGCCGGTGAAAGGAGCTTGTTAACTAGTGAAAGAAACTCTCGAGTTGGATTCTCGGGACGTGGAGTAGGGCAAGGAAAAAGAGTCCTTGTAGCCGAACCACGATAAACTATCGTGTTGTGGTTTGATCATTTCTTTCTTTATTCTTGCATATTACATATTGTCTTTTAGTTTAGATCTTTGATTAAATGTAAAGTTTCAAAAGATAATTAAGTTAAAAATTGGTAAACTATTCAACCCCCCATCTAGTTTTCCACAATTGGCATCAAGAGCTACGTTACTCAAGCTTTTAAAATATATTGTGTTTTAAAACTTGAAACGATCCATGAATTTTGAAAATTACAAAGAAGGGAAATCTATGCAAAGACCACCACTATTTGAAGCTAATGGTTTCATATATTGGAAAAATCGTTTTGAAACTTACGTGAAGTCAAAAGATATAGATCTATGGTATATAATTATTAGTGGTGATAACGTAGCTAATTTTAAAGATGGTACAAATGGTAAAGATGAGGATAGCTCCTTTACCAAACACAATGAAGATAAAAGAAAATTGATTGCTAAAAATAATGAGGCAAAAATGACGCTTTACAATGCTTTACCAAAGAAAGAATATGAAAGAGTCTTTATGTGTAAAACCGCTAAAGAAATTTGGCAATCTTTAATAGTCACTCATCAATTAACTCACAAGTTAAGGATAACAAAATTGATCTTCTTGTTCAACAATATGAACAATTTACTATTCCCGAAGATGAGATTATTGATTGTGCTTTTACTAGGTTTAACACTATTATTACTCACTTAAAGTACTTGATGAATCTTTTTGTAGCAAGAATTTTGTCAAGAAATTCCTTAGAGCACTCCACCCTTAGTGGAGAGCCAAATTGACGGCAATTGAAGAATCTAAGGATCTTTCAAGCGTGTCACTTGATGAGCTAATTGGAAACCTCAAAGTTCATGAAATGGTAATAGAAAAAGATTTGGAAATAGTTAAAGGCAAGAAAGAAAAAGTGAAATCTATTGCATTGAAAGCTGTAACACCCCCAATTCATGGTTGCAGCGGAATTCGAACTGGGTGTTACTCGACGGCACAATAGTCACAATAATAGAAAACGAACTCCAATTGAGTCGTTTTAAAAAGATTTATCATTCAAATTATATAAATATCAGAGGTTACAAAATGAGGTCCCAATTGGTTCCATGTTTACAATGTATAATAAATGTGTTTTTGAATGATAAGTAAATTTATAGCCCTCTTGAGTATCCGTGTCCTTCCGTGCCATCCTTGATCGTCATGAACCTGAAATACATGCTTGAGAGGTCAACACAAAGGTTGAGTGATATTCATAGAGTTTGTTAAATCGTTTGAACACAATGTGTTGGTAGTTAAATCGTTTGAACACCATAATCGTAGTGTTTGTAGGTAAATCGTTTGAACACAATAATCGTAGTGTGAGCTGTAGACTCACACCAATGTTTGGAAAACAAAACAGGTAGGCTACGTTATTATACGCCCATAAAATGTATTATACACTAAGCTTATGAAACCAATACGTTAACGTGTACCAATATCGATTGGCAGATTTATCCCGGTAGGTACTTTGCCGTCATACCTAATGTCTCAAATATTAATGCATTTGTTTGAACTAATCAAAACAAATGGGATTCGTCAATCCCAATAGGCCTATTCACAATATTCGCGCTCACTTGCAAGTAACCCTCGCAAGTGATTAAATGGTTCATACTAAGGGATCTTGGTTTGGCAAGGATGTTACTTAGTGATAATAAAACATAGTCGAATAGCATACAGTAGAAAGCATTGTGTTCGAGTAGAAAAATAATAGCATGTATTTCCCCCAAGGGTTTGTAAAACATTGAAGTAATGTAAAGTGGGGCTATGAACTCACCTTAAGTAAGATAGCAAGTAATGAATGTAATGGTCGAATCGTGAAGGTTTCTACGAGCAACCTATAATAGAATGTCGCGACTTAGGATCGGAGTAAAGAATATGAAGTAGTGCCTATATATATATCTTGCATTTAGTCCATGATGTGGTATGATGTATAATGTAAGTCTTTGAAAGAAATGATTCATGAAACATGTATGTTTTGTATATCGTTCACTACCGTTCGGGCCGACATAATTCAGAAGTCATGTTAGTAAGCGTTCAAGGAGCCAGGACACTTTAACTCGTAAATCCACAACTCAACTCGACGGCTTACATAATGAACTCCTCACATGAGGCTCCCTACTATTGTAGTAGTTGATGAAATATATAGATATAGGTTTTGATCCGAAAGGTTACATGTCCGATATTTGAATAAACTTAGGAAAGTTTATTTGTACATGAAGATTGTTATTAGGGGTAGCTTCATAAGCCTTAAATGACCATGTTCTCTTGATAAAATCTCATGGTTTCCTTTTAAGTGAAGTAGATCCAAATTGCTTGTTCAAGTTATCGCCTAACTCATTGTTTCATGTTTACGCCTATGTGAGTTGTTATGGTCATTTCGTCATGGCCTAGCCATGACCTTTGGTCCTTGTTCCAAGGTCATGAGACTCAACCTTGGTTCTAGTCATGTTTGTGGTCTTGATTATAGGTCATAAGACCTCTTGTTCCTTTTAAAGTATAACCATAATCTAGTGACTTTCGCCTAAAAATGGGCTGTTTAGAATTTGAAGAATTTTATCACTCGGAAAGCGTTTTTAGGGCTCGAGCTTCTTTGTTCCTGAACGAAAACGTCGTTTCGGACAACTTTCGTGTTTTAACTTTTTGATGAATCGGACCAGAAGTGGGACTTTCAAAACCCAAATTTGATCAGGAAGCTATTTGGCAGTTTTGCCGGAAATCTTGGTAATTTCAAATGGGCGTAACTTTTGACTCGTATACTCGTTTTGGGTGGTTCAAATTGCTATGGTTTCCTTGTTAGGTCCTCTACCACAATATGTAATAATCAAATATCATATTTTTACCATTTTGGTCATGGTTTTCCAAGAAAGTCACTAGTTTGCTTGTTTTAGTAACTTGTTGTAACAATCAATAACAATAACTTGTTTTGCTCACTTTTATACATCATGGACATAACTACAAGACATAATATAGCAAGAATAACATGTAAATAACATGAACATGATTATTTAACAAGAATCAAGTTAGGGTTTGGCTCACAACTTTTGGCTTTCAAAGATGAAAGGAAGTTAACATGTAAGGATAGGACATTGATAGACTTGCTTCAACCCTTTTTCACTTCATGCAATCTTTCTACCCTTGGTATTCTTGAAAGATGGATGATGAAGGTTTAGGTGAATTGAGTGGATTTAAACTCAAGAGAAATCACCAAAGTATATGAGGTTATGGAAGTGTTTGATGAATGATAACCTATCTAGGGTTTCTACCTTGAACTAGCACTTGAATCTTGCATGAAACTTGAAGAGAATGAGAAAATGAGATGGTGTGGGTGTGTGTGTGATGAGGGACGGCCAAGGAGGGGTAGGGGGGTATTTATATGGCTTGGAGGAGGTTAGAAATGTTGACTAGTCCAACCTTGGAGGCCAAGGTGAACACATGGATGAAATCTAAGGCCATTAAGCTTGAGATCAAGCCACCTAGTGTGAAAACCCCCCCCCATATGGCGGTTCATAAGCTTGGAGGACAAGGTGTGGACTTGTGATGATATTATCCAAGATATCTAGTGTGTTTTGACTCCGGGAAATGCCAATCGTAAATGATTAAGCCTCAAAACGTAAAACCGGGTGTCGTAAAATTATGGAATTTGAAAGTATGGTTAAACATGTCCATATAGTCCATAATAAAATATAAAATGAGTGGTAGGATCTATCGGGTGCTAAAACCCTGCTAAAAACTGGAAACACGGGTCTAAAACGCGTAATTCGCGTAAAACACTGAATATTGCGTAAAATTGAGAAAAGTAAAATGTTACTTTTCTAATGTTATAAAAATGATTTAAAATGACTTATAATGTCTAGACTGGGCTCAGTCTAGTGTCGGTTGGTATTAAATGTCTTTTAGACATCAAACCGTAAGCCTAAAAATCACGAAATGACTTATAACATCAAGGGATCATTTTTTGGTCAATGGAGGAGGGAAAGAATATGTTGACTTTTTCTAATAAGTTGAAAACTCAAAAAGTCTTAGAAACGCGTTATGTGGTCTCACGGTTAATCGCCCAAATGGTTAAGCGTGCTCATGCGAGAGTAGTACAGGCATGGGTGACCTGCTGGGAAGTTTTTGGTCATATTTTTCTCAGTCACGATTAATTCTCAAATAAATCATGAGTGTGTAAAATATTTTACTGATGTGGGGTCACCTGACGGGGTTGAATTTCGTTGTGCGTAGAATTTCTGATTGACGTTTTACCCTAAAACGTGTAATTCCGTGTAATTCCTTAATAACTTTCACGAAAATGAGCTTATGAAAGTTAAACTTTTAATTTGCCATGGAAATGATTTATCACTCGATAAAATCAAATAAAAATCAACTTTCGGGAAAGTTTCGGGAAAAAATGAATAGTAAAAGTGAATAGTGAAATTTTCCGGGAATGGTAATTAACCTGAAATTGTGAATTGTTACAGTCTCTACCCCTTACGGGGAACTTCGTCCCGAAGTTCTATGTTTCATATGTTGGAGTGGTGTCGATAAAGATGTGTGGTTACTTATGAGGACCAAAGTCTGGGATTTCCGGTAATGTAATTTGATTTGTCATTTCAGTGTATGGTGTAGGATGAGGCTTCCTTTTATGTAGGAAAGGTATGGTAATAGTCGAATATCAAAGGAAATTGATATAGCAGTCGAATATTAATAGGAATCGATATAGTAGTTGAATATCAAATAGAACTTGATATAGTTAAATATCAAAATGGAAATTGATATAGTTGTCAAGTATCAATAGCAATTGATATAACAGTTGAACAACAATAGCAATTTACATAGGAATCCAATAAATGGAAATTGATATAAGAATCGAATCATGGAATAAGCGTTGAACATGCGGTTGGACCAAGTCATGTTTGAATTGTACGCCTGCCCATGCATATGGCTACATGGCTTCACAATAAGTTTGGTATGACTGCCCATGCATATGGCTACATGGCCCCGTAATGAGTTTGGTACGACTGCACATGCATATGGTTACATGGCCTCGCAACGAGTTTGTTTGTTATTGCACTATCATTATGAAAACCAAAGTGTAAACCTCGTACTAATGGAAATTGGGATAGTCGTTGCAATCATAGCCTAGTAGGTAATCGGTTGTTGTACCTAGTGTTTATGTCATGGTTTGAAGCGATGTTGGTGAAAAGATAGGATTTCTTGTGGCGAATAAAATGTAGGTATCATGCCATACCCGAGCAATGTAATGTAGGTATCAAGCCATACCCGAGCAATGTAATGTAGGTATCAAGCCATACCCGAGCAATGTAATGTAGGTATCAAGCCATACCCGAGCAATGTAATGTAGGTTGACTTCATACTTATGTTATTTCGGATATAATTAAGCCCACTTGTTTATAATTCTTTATTTACATAGAGAGGCATCCCAAACAATGTAACTAAAGGAATATAAACGTATGGTTCGATGATTTATAATTTCTTTATTTAAATGAAAAGGCATCCCAATCCATTCAAATAAGGATATTATAAATCATCCTACTCAAGAATTCCCGACACAACATTCATACTTAGCCGGTGAGTTACAAGGTAGTGTATTACGAGATGATACTGGTGTTCCAAAGGTACAAGATGAATATTCAAACTTGTAAAGCTGATGAGGGTACTTGTGGTGTAACTAAGGATGATTTGAGCTTTAAAAGTGCATCAAAATCTGTTAATGAGCTTGTGGTTCCAACGGTTGTGAAGATAATGTTATGATATGTTGATGAACAAAAGTGTGTAGTGTATGCTTAACATTAATACTCTTAGGTATCGATGTTGAGTTTGCTTTAAAAATCTTAAGAGATTTTTAGAAGTTTATGACGGAATGGTATCCTAAACAGGATGGTACTTCTACGGGATGAAGAGAAGAATTGATAACTATCCCAAGATAGTCGTTCGGATTATCTCATAAATGAAAATTTTCAAAAATGAATTTAGATCATACAAATAAGGTGTTAAGATCTTGCTGAGTGGTAAGGCACTATCGTGTCTTTAGATTGTTTTAATGTATTCTGGTGGTTTATCGTGTTCATGTAGGAAATCAACCTAAACATAACCCTAGTACAACTATTCTCAGTATTTGAAAATTCTAAGTCGAATATAGTTAGTCAGACTATATTCCACTGTCCCTAGGTTAAATATAGGTGACTAGTCCATATTTAGCCAAGGTTCGATAAAATTTTCAAATACCTAAACTAGGTATACTTTTGATATGTCCGTTGCTTTCGGGAAACTGTCCACTAAACAAAGGCGATGTCAAACCCTTAAGTTGCAAGTCCCGTCCATACAAGACTTGTAACGTATGTTTTCATATTCCATTGCATAGAAGGTAGTAAGGGTAGATACGTATGGAAAGGAAGTTTTAAGTATTTCTAAAATAGAACATACTTGGCCAGGATCACGAACTTTTAATAATGAAGGTTTCATAAGAAAACTTTGATGAATGTAGAGAAAGTTCAGCTTTTGTCGATGATGGATTAGTTTGTCCTTTAGAAATCTCATATTTCTTGTTTTGAAATCGATAGATTGTGACGGGTTTTTGATATCATAAGAAATGATATTGATTATGTGATGGAATAATTCTAGAGACCATTTGCACAAAACACAAAGTCTCGGAAGTAGGTTAGACCATTGTGTAATTCACAATGTCTGGGAAGTAGGTTAAACCGTTGTGTGACTCAAAACATTTGGGAAATGATTAAGACCATTGTATCATACAATGTCTTGGAAAATGAATGAGACCATTGTATCTCACAATGTCTTGGAAAATGAATGAGACCATTGTATCTCACAATGTCTTGGAAAATGAATGAGACCATTGTATCTCACAATGTCTCGGAAAATGAATGAGACCATTGTATCTCACAATGTCTTGGAAAATGAATGAGACCATTGTATCTCACAATGTCTTGGAAAATGAATGAGACCATTGTATCCCACAATGTCTTGGAAAATGAATGTTGGGGTAGGAACATGATTGGGAGAATGTAGTTGTGCCGAAATGCCATAGAATAGGCATACGCAGATATGTTTAGATAAAATGATTGAAAATAAACCGAGTTTATATATCAATATACTAATATGTTCATGTAGCATAAAATGCCTAGTGTGTATATATCAATATACTTATATGTGTTCATGTAGCATAAGATGCTTAGTGTGTATATATCAATATACTTATATGTGTTCATGTAGCATAAAATGCTTACGGGGAAATGCTCAATTATGTTTAGGGTACATATATCAATATGCAATTATGTTTGTGTAGCATAAAAATGTCTTCGGGGAAATGCTCAAAATGGGTATATATGAATATACTAACATGTTTGTGTATCATAACATGCTTACTAAATCCATAATCGTCTGGAGGATGGAAGACACGGAGAGCGGAAGGCTATAAAATGTTTTTGCTTGTATGTGTGGTTATAGTTTAGGTCTCAATTAGACCCGTTTCTCTATAACCATGGCTCTGGTACCAATCTGTAACACCCCCAATTCATGGTTGCAGCGGAATTCGAACTGGGTGTTACTCGACGGCACAATAGTCACAATAATAGAAAACGAACTCCAATTGAGTCGTTTTAAAAAGATTTATCATTCAAATTATATAAATATCAGAGGTTACAAAATGAGGTCCCAATTGGTTCCATGTTTACAATGTATAATAAATGTGTTTTTGAATGATAAGTAAATTTATAGCCCTCTTGAGTATCCGTGTCCTTCCGTGCCATCCTTGATCGTCATGAACCTGAAATACATGCTTGAGAGGTCAACACAAAGGTTGAGTGATATTCATAGAGTTTGTTAAATCGTTTGAACACAATGTGTTGGTAGTTAAATCGTTTGAACACCATAATCGTAGTGTTTGTAGGTAAATCGTTTGAACACAATAATCGTAGTGTGAGCTGTAGACTCACACCAATGTTTGGAAAACAAAACAGGTAGGCTACGTTATTATACGCCCATAAAATGTATTATACACTAAGCTTATGAAACCAATACGTTAACGTGTACCAATATCGATTGGCAGATTTATCCCGGTAGGTACTTTGCCGTCATACCTAATGTCTCAAATATTAATGCATTTGTTTGAACTAATCAAAACAAATGGGATTCGTCAATCCCAATAGGCCTATTCACAATATTCGCGCTCACTTGCAAGTAACCCTCGCAAGTGATTAAATGGTTCATACTAAGGGATCTTGGTTTGGCAAGGATGTTACTTAGTGATAATAAAACATAGTCGAATAGCATACAGTAGAAAGCATTGTGTTCGAGTAGAAAAATAATAGCATGTATTTCCCCCAAGGGTTTGTAAAACATTGAAGTAATGTAAAGTGGGGCTATGAACTCACCTTAAGTAAGATAGCAAGTAATGAATGTAATGGTCGAATCGTGAAGGTTTCTACGAGCAACCTATAATAGAATGTCGCGACTTAGGATCGGAGTAAAGAATATGAAGTAGTGCCTATATATATATCTTGCATTTAGTCCATGATGTGGTATGATGTATAATGTAAGTCTTTGAAAGAAATGATTCATGAAACATGTATGTTTTGTATATCGTTCACTACCGTTCGGGCCGACATAATTCAGAAGTCATGTTAGTAAGCGTTCGAGGAGCCAGGACACTTTAACTCGTAAATCCACAACTCAACTCGACGGCTTACATAATGAACTCCTCACATGAGGCTCCCTACTATTGTAGTAGTTGATGAAATATATAGATATAGGTTTTGATCCGAAAGGTTACATGTCCGATATTTGAATAAACTTAGGAAAGTTTATTTGTACATGAAGATTGTTATTAGGGGTAGCTTCATAAGCCTTAAATGACCATGTTCTCTTGGTAAAATCTCATGGTTTCCTTTTAAGTGAAGTAGATCCAAATTGCTTGTTCAAGTTATCGCCTAACTCATTGTTTCATGTTTACGCCTATGTGAGTTGTTATGGTCATTTCGTCATGGCCTAGCCATGACCTTTGGTCCTTGTTCCAAGGTCATGAGACTCAACCTTGGTTCTAGTCATGTTTGTGGTCTTGATTATAGGTCATAAGACCTCTTGTTCCTTTTAAAGTATAACCATAATCTAGTGACTTTCGCCTAAAAATGGGCTGTTTAGAATTTGAAGAATTTTATCACTCGGAAAGCGTTTTTAGGGCTCGAGCTTCTTTCTCCCTGAACGAAAACGTCGTTTCGGACAACTTTCGTGTTTTAACTTTTTGATGAATCGGACCAGAAGTGGGACTTTCAAAACCCAAATTTGATCAGGAAGCTATTTGGCAGTTTTGCCGGAAATCTTGGTAATTTCAAATGGGCGTAACTTTTGACTCGTATACTCGTTTTGGGTGGTTCAAATTGCTATGGTTTCCTTGTTAGGTCCTCTACCACAATATGTAATAATCAAATATCATATTTTTACCATTTTGGTCGTGGTTTTCCAAGAAAGTCACTCGTTTGCTTGTTTTAGTAACTTGTTGTAACAATCAATAACAATAACTTGTTTTGCTCACTTTTATACATCATGGACATAACTACAAGACATAATATAGCAAGAATAACATGTAAATAACATGAACATGATTATTTAACAAGAATCAAGTTAGGGTTTGGCTCACAACTTTTGGCTTTCAAAGATGAAAGGAAGTTAACATGTAAGGATAGGACATTGATAGACTTGCTTCAACCCTTTTTCACTTCATGCAATCTTTCTACCCTTGGTATTCTTGAAAGATGGATGATGAAGGTTTAGGTGAATTGAGTGGATTTAAACTCAAGAGAAATCACCAAAGTATATGAGGTTATGGAAGTGTTTGATGAATGATAACCTATCTAGGGTTTCTACCTTGAACTAGCACTTGAATCTTGCATGAAACTTGAAGAGAATGAGAAAATGAGATGGTGTGGGTGTGTGTGTGATGAGGGACGGCCAAGGAGGGGTAGGGGGGTATTTATATGGCTTGGAGGAGGTTAGAAATGTTGACTAGTCCAACCTTGGAGGCCAAGGTGAACACATGGATGAAATCTAAGGCCATTAAGCTTGAGATCAAGCCACCTAGTGTGAAAACCCCCCCCATATGGCGGTTCATAAGCTTGGAGGACAAGGTGTGGACTTGTGATGATATTATCCAAGATATCTAGTGTGTTTTGACTCCGGGAAATGCCAATCGTAAATGATTAAGCCTCAAAACGTAAAACCGGGTGTCGTAAAATTATGGAATTTGAAAGTATGGTTAAACATGTCCATATAGTCCATAATAAAATATAAAATGAGTGGTAGGATCTATCGGGTGCTAAAACCCTGCTAAAAACTGGAAACACGGGTCTAAAACGCGTAATTCGCGTAAAACGCTGAATATTGCGTAAAATTGAGAAAAGTAAAATGTTACTTTTCTAATGTTATAAAAATGATTTAAAATGACTTATAATGTCTAGACTGGGCTCAGTCTAGTGTCGGTTGGTATTAAATGTCTTTTAGACATCAAACCGTAAGCCTAAAAATCACGAAATGACTTATAACATCAAGGGATCATTTTTTGGTCAATGGAGGAGGGAAAGAATATGTTGACTTTTTCTAATAAGTTGAAAACTCAAAAAGTTTTAGAAACGCGTTATGTGGTCTCACGGTTAATCGCCCAAATGGTTAAGCGTGCTCATGCGAGAGTAGTACAGGCATGGGTGACCTGCTGGGAAGTTTTTGGTTATATTTTTCTCAGTCACGATTAATTCTCAAATAAATCATGAGTGTGTAAAATATTTTACTGATGTGGGGTCACCTGACGGGGTTGAATTTCGTTGTGCGTAGAATTTCTGATTGACGTTTTACCCTAAAACGTGTAATTCCGTGTAATCCTTAATAACTTTCACGAAAATGAGCTTATGAAAGTTAAACTTTTAATTTGCCATGGAAATGATTTATCACTCGATAAAATCAAATAAAAATCAACTTTCGGGAAAGTTTCGGGAAAAAATGAATAGTAAAAGTGAATAGTGAAATTTTCCGGGAATGGTAATTAACCTGAAATTGTGAATTGTTACAAAAGCTAGAGTTCAATCAAACAATGATGAAGAATCTAGCTCGGATAGTGATGATGAAGAATATGCAATGGCCGTTAGAGACTTCAAGAAGTTCTTTCGAAGACGAGGGAAGTTTGTGAGGCAACCTAGAGATGATAAGAAAGCTTCCCGAAAAGATCGTGATGACAAGAAAGAAAAGGGAAAAAGAAAGTGCTTTATGTGCGGAGACACAAGTCATCTCATAGGAGAATGTCCAAAACTACCCAAAAGTAAAACTCAACGAGCTTTTGTAAGTGGTGCTTGGAGCGATAGTGAAGATGATGACGAAGAGCCAAAGAATGAAGAAATTGCTCTCATGGCTCAAGACTCAAATGAGGTACAATCCGACTCATCTTGTTCTTCTATTGATGATGATACATTGCAAAAAGAATATAACAAACTTTGTAAACTAAGCCTAAAAATCATAAACAAAAACAAATTTTTGAAAACTAAAAAGGAATTTTTGGAAAATGAAGTTTATGAATTAAAAAAAAGCTAAGAGGTTAGAAAAGAGTAAAAGTATTGACACATTGTGTAAATCATGTGAAGAGTTTAAACTCGAAATTGAGAAACTTAAAACTACTCAAAACGATCTAATCAAACAAACCTCAAAGTTTAAAAGGTTCGATAAAAGTATTTCTTGTGCGGATGAAATAATGAAACTCCAAAAGTCACCATTTGATATAACAGGATTAGGTTTCATGAAATTATAAACTTCAATGAGTCAAACGAAACAAGACAAGAAAGCACAAGAAACTAACAAAGCTTCTACATGCACCAACGGACCAGACGGAACCCAAAACAAGGTTTCGCCCGTTCAACCCAAAGGTTCCGCGGGGTCTGCAGCAAAAAAGCTAGTTTCTACGTCGGACCGTACTAAATTCATTAAAGTCATAAATAAGTCCAAATTTAGTATAAATGATACAAAACTATAACTAGCTATTAAAGTTGGAGTAGGACTTGGTGAAAACAAATTTAGAACTAAAACCACTCAACCGAGACCTAAAACTCCTATTCCCAAACACCCCTTTCCAAAGAGCAACTACAACATGCAACCAAACTACCAACATGGTTGGAACCAAAACATACCTAGACATTACCAAACTCTAAATTACATGTCATGGAACCCATATCTTCCATTTCCATACATGGATCAAGTTAATGGTATGTTTAACCAAAATGGACCCATGAGATATTGGGGACCAAATGTTTGAATGTTTTCCATAAAATAGGTATGCTTCAAAGTTAGTTTGGAACCGGATGAATGGATTAAAGATAGTGGTTGCTCAAGGAACATGACGGGTAACAAAAGCCTCTTTTCAACATATCAAAAATGTGATGTAGGTAATGTTACATTTAGTAGCAAGGCTAAATGCAAAATCATCGGAAAAGGTACAATCTCTCATGACTCTCTCTCTATAGATGATGTAGCTCATGTTGATAACCTAGGTTTTAATCTCCTTAGTATTAGTCAACTTTGCCAGAAAAAGTATAACGTCCTTTTCAGTGAAAATGGAAGTAAAATACTTAAAGATGTCATAACTATAGCTAAAGGTGTTCTTAAGAACAATGTATATGTCATGAAGATGGATCAAACATCTAGAGACAAACTTTGTCTCACCTCATTAGATGAATCTTCAGCTTTATGGCATAGACGTTTAGGACACGCTAATATGAGACTTATTCAAAACCTCTCCTCTAAAGTCCTAGTTCGAAACCTACCCAAGTTGAAATACGACCAACACTTTTGTGATGCTTGTAAAGTTGGTAAACAAGTTCATAGTAGCCATAAGGCTAAAAATGTAATGTCTACATCTATGTGTCTAGAACTTTTACATATGGATTTGTTTGGTCCATCCGCTATACAAAGTTATGGAGGTAACTTCTATACCTTAGTTATAGTAGATGACTACTCAAGATATACTTGGACAAAATTTTTGAAAAGTAAAAACAAAGCTTTTGACCAATTTGAAATTCTAAATAAGAAAATTTAAAATCAATTAGGAACATGCATTGTGTCTATTAGAACGGACCACGGTCGTTCGTTCGACAATGAAATACAATTTGGAAACTTTTGTCATAAAAATGGTGTAACACATAACTTCTCGGCACCATGCACTCCTCAATCTAACGGTGTAGTAGATCGTAAAAACTGGACTCTACAAGAGATGAGTAGAATAATGCTTAATGAACAAAACATTCCACAAAAGTTTTGTTGTAACGCCGTTGACACGTCAACCTACATTTTAAATCGTGTCTTAATTAGACCATTTTTGAACAAAACTCCATATGAACTATATAAAGGTAAAAAGCCTACATTAGGATATTTTAGAGTGTTTGGGAGTAAATGCTTTATTCTTAACACCAATGATTATCTCACCAAATTTGACCCAAAGTCTTATGAAGGTGTGTTTCTTGGATATTCACAAAGTAGTAAAGCTTACAATGTCTTAAATAAAGAAACCTTAAGAGTCGAGGAATCATTGAACGTAACATTTGACGAAAGTCCACCTCCCTAACATCACCTTTAGATGACGACTTAGTTGAAAGTCAAGTAATGGAAAGTCAAGAAATCCTAAATAATGACAAAGAAGAAGAACCATCAAACCAAGAAATTGACAATGTTAAAAAATCTAAAAGTCATCCATTAGATAGTGTCATAGGAAAAATTAATGAAAGAACGCTAAGATCAAAAGTCCAAAATGAAAGTAACTTCTTTTGTTTCGTGTCAACCATTGAACCAAAAAATATAAACGAAGCTATAAAAGATGAATCATGGGTAATAGCTATGCAAGAAGAATTAAACCAATTTGTTAGAAATGATTTTTGGACATTAGTTCCTCAACCAAAAAGTCAAACAATAATTGGATCAAAATGGGTTTTTCATAATAAAATGGATGAAAACGGTGTAGTGTCTAGAAACAAATCTAGGCTAGTAGCACAAGGATATAATC
This sequence comes from Artemisia argyi, assembly GCA_030686995.1. Classification (NCBI taxonomy): domain Eukaryota; kingdom Viridiplantae; phylum Streptophyta; class Magnoliopsida; order Asterales; family Asteraceae; genus Artemisia; species Artemisia argyi. Next base: position 187,826,053 of record CM060684.1, read on the forward strand.
AACAAGAAGGCATTGACTACGATGAAACTTTCGCTCCAGTTGCTAGGCTCGAGTCAATAAGAATTTTAATTGCATATTCATGTTTAGTGTTTGTCTATGTGCTCGTTTTCAAGAAGATCCTAAAACAATTCATCTTGAAGCCGTAAAAAGGATCTTTATATACATTAAGGGTACTACACATTTAGGATTATGGTATTTTAAAGGAACGGGAGTAGACACCATAGTGTATGCCGACTCGGACCATGCCGGTGACTATGTTGATAGAAAAAGTATAAGTGGTTTTTGTACTTTTATTGGACATTGTCTCACATCATGGTTTTCTAAGAAGCAAACGGCTCTCGCTATCTCAACAACTGAAGCCGAATACGTATTGGCCGGAAAAGCATGTCAACAAGCTCTTTGGATGAAGCAAGCTCTTGTCGACTACAGAATTCAACTTAACGACATTTCCATTCTTTGTGACAACAAATGAGCCATAGACCTCAGCAAGAATCCAGTTCAACATGCTCGTACTAAACATATTGAAATCCGTCATCATTTCCTTCGTGACAATGTTCAAAAAGGAAACATCTCAATCGAGAAAGTTTCTTCCGAAAACAACATTGCCGACATTCTCACAAAACCTCTTAAAAGAGAACCATTTAACCTTCTTAGGATTGGCTTAGGACTTATGGAACCTACATTGTAGTTCTGAACGTTAGAATAAAATCACAAAAATCAAAACTTTTTTCTTCTCTACTGATGCGGCGGAACCCCATTTTTGGTTCCGCCGTATCCGCTGACCTGCAGGAACTTTTTCTTATTTTATATTAAACCAAACACTCCTTATCTTATTCCACCACTTCAAAACTGCTACTATTCACTTCACCACTCATCCACACCAATGAAAATTTGGTCCTCTCTTCATACACATTGTTCTCTTATCATCATTGTATGTATTCCAAACATAATTATACTCCTGATCTGCGTCTAGGAATTCTATTTTTGCACAAAATCTAAAACATGGGGTTATGCATTAACTTGAGAAATTCATGTAGAACATTAGTGCTTAAACTAAACTAATCATGTTTCCCATAGTTAGGAATTGCATCCTTGAAAGATATTAGCATGTTTTACTAAAACACCCCATGTCAAATTCTTGCAAAAAGCTCTCACAAATAGGAAAAATATTTTTTCGTCTTATATTGTAAATATAAAATAAAAACGTTATGTTTAAACATCACTTGAATAATGTCTCTTGAATGCTAAAGGAAATACATAACTAATATGTATTTTCGGGTACATTCAAACGAAGCTACATTGAATTAGGAGTGTTTTGGTTATCTTTTGCTTACAACAAAAACTTGCATCATAAAACGTTTTAAGCATCAAAATGAGTCAAGATAACCGCACCTCCACATTGTTTTCATATAGGCACACACTAGAAAATCCGCATTGTAGAAATCATTACTTTGAACTAAAAATGTGAAATTTTGTGTTTTCTAGGAATCATCATGCCTCCCGCAACTCATTATGACCATAAGGAAACCATTCACTACCTACCCAAACATCACAAAACCAAAGGCCTTGCCGAAAATCAAAGGGACATTTTCAAAGCCTTAGAAAAACGCTATGTCTATGAGGGTAGAACCATTGACCCATCCTTCCTAAACGGAACCAATCTGCATAGGAAACTTGCGACCATCAACTTTGATTGTCTCTTAGAAATCGGAGAGCCTATTTGTCCTAGGTTTATTCTAGAGTTCTATGCATCCGTCACTCTTTCTTCGGATGATTATGGTTTCGTGTCTATCAACTTCATGGCTAGTAGCAACCAATACACCTTCATTCTCAATGAATTTGCTCAAATCTTAGGAATTCCAAACCATGGTACTCGCATCTACACCAACAAGCATTCACTCTCAACCCTTAACACTCTTATGGATAGGATCCATCCTTATGACACTCCTCTTGTGTCCAAGGATGTACTTCGTGAGCATCTCTTTGTTAGGACTTCCGACACTAGGAGAACCCATACCAGGAATGAGGTCAACAAGGACCCATATGGTATGGAACTCAATGAACTCAAGCCTCAATTCAAGAAATGGGAAGAAATTCTTAAAGCTAATGTCATTAGCACCATAGGAAACCGGGATTATATCAATGTTTGCCTTTGCTACATGCTCTTCTCTTTGTCCGTTAGGCAACCTTTCAACTTGGCCTACTACATGGCCAAAAGGATGGCTGACATTACCGTGCAAGGCACAACGGCTATGCCATATGGAATGCTCTTGCCCATCTCTTTAGGCACATTGCTCCAATTCCTCCGACCCTAAGAGGACTTTGCCTAGACTACTCTCTCATTCCACACACATTTGTACCACTTAGTGATAAGAGAGTCTCCAAAGCCTAAGGGAAACGCCCTCATCCTTCTACTTCCTCATCTTCATCATCGATGAGTGAAGAGGACAGGTTAACCAACTCTAGGCTTCCACCTCTTGAATACCTTTCACAACTTCCCAATATACCAAATGAGTCCGAGGAGTTCAAGCAAACTAAGGGGATGTTCAAATGGTTTGGAAGTTTTCTTGGCAAGCTCAACAAGAAGATGGATCGCCAATGAGAGCGAGTGGAGGGGGTGTTTGGCACTAGGTGTTATTTGAACAATTTGAATGTTTAACTCTTTGTTCTATGGATTTATGTATTTGTAAGGATATTTGATGTTGTTTTTAACATATTTTTACTAACAATTATTCAGGAAGACGACATTTGAGATATTGTCAAATTTTCAAGTTTATGAAAATTTCACTAAGTATAGGAGCCTCCGGTCAATGTCTATCGGTAAGAGTGTGTCTACATTCATTTTTTGCATTTCCTAATCGGATATACCTTAATTTATGTTCCAAGAATTTTCGGAAAATTTGGATTTCGTCTGGACCCCCGTGCACCTGTTATGTCTACTTTTTGACCCCTGGCGGATATGACAGAACCAAAAATAGGGTTCCACCAGTGCATTTTCTGGGTAAACCTAGTTTTTGCTGAACGGACCAGACAGAACCCAAAATAGGGTTCCGCCCTTGTTGTCGTTTGGTTCCGTCAGTCACCTGAAGAAAATTTTTCAATTTTTCAAATTTCAACTTTCACACAACTCCAAATCATCCTTTTCAGTTCAAAACTCATTTCTCATTAGTTGTTAAGTGTATTAGGATCATTCTTAGCCATAAAAACTGTTGGTAATTATTGTAACCATACTTAAGTCTGGAATATTTTAGTTAAGTCGAGTAGATAGTTAAGTCTGCCAGTACTAAGTTAAGTCTGGTAGACACTAGTTAAGTTTGTTTATGTTTAGACTGTTAAGTCTGTTTTGCTTAACAAGTTAGATATCTTAGGAGATATTCTAGGAAATGATATGCATATGGTTAGATATCTTAGGAGAAGATATGCATATATCCTTTCACACGTTTTGTAGAATTAGGGTTTCCTTGTAGTATAATAGGAACCCTACAGCATTGAGTTCTATGCCAAGTTTTATAAAGTTAATAGAAGTAAAAGTTGGTAATCTCTGTGTTATTCTTACTATTTGTGTTAATATTCCGTGTTAACTTCAAGCACACATTGTTCTTAAGAGTTTCTCGTATAAATTCTTTGGATTTATTCAAGGTGTTTATTGTCTTACAAAGGCAACTTAGATCCAGAACTTTGGACCTACAAGTGGTATCAGAGCCTGTAGAGGGACTCTGAGTAAGAAGAAATACAAAAAACTATAACCCCAAACACTCAACCATTCAATAATCCCAAACGATGGTTGGTGGTTCTGCTGTTGATGAATTCTCTTCACATGGTGACTCTGAAGAATCACAACACATTGATGATACATCAGAAAATAACAAACCTAAGTAGCAACAACAGTTGGTGTCTACATCCACCACCATATCCAATATCAAACTCCCAATTCTCAAGAAGGAGGAGTATGATATTTGGGCCATGGAGATGGAACACTATCTGGAATACATTGATAATGATGTATGGGAGGTGATTCAGAATGGTAACTCGAAGAAGAGAAACTCTGTAGGCAAGGATGGTACTGTTAGGGTACTTCTACTTATGTCTGCTGCAGAAATCCATGCTATGGAGAAAGAGAGAAAGGCTAGAACCATCTTACTGATGGCCATTCCAAAGGAATACCTCAGAAGATTCCATGGGATGGATTATGCTAAAGATATTTGGGAGGCTATTAGAACATGTTTTGGGGGGAATGTAAACTCTAAAAAGATGCAGAAGGCTATTCTAAAGCAGCAATTTGAAACATTCACCATTGCTAGTTCTGAAGGCTTGGAGAAAGGTTATGATAGATTCCAACATTTGTTCTCTCAATTGGAAGCACATGGTTCTCCTGTATCAACATAAGATGCTAATCACAAGTTTCTTAGATCCCTGCCTGCGAAATTGTCTACTGTGGCCATGTCTATGAGACTAATAGAAGGTGTAGATGCTTGGTCAATTGATGACCTATTCAATAACTTTAAGGTGTTTGAACAGGACATCAAAGGAGGGTTGAAGACATCCACCAGTGCATCAAATGTTGTCTTCGTTGGACTAGGCAAAACCAGTACTAACAAGGTTAATACTGGTGGGTTTAATTTTGGCAGTTATGCTTCTTCTTCAAGGGACTCAAGAGAAAGAGATGCTTTTTGTGGCTTTGCTAATGAAGTCCTCTATTCTCTCTTTGCTAAGAGGTCTGAAGACAAAGATCTGATCCATGATGATCTTGATCAGATCAATGATGTTGACATTGAAGAAATGGACATAAATTGGCAGCTAGCTATGATTGCATTAAGGATGAAAAGATTCTTCAAGAAGACTGGAAGAAACATCAGATACAATGGGAACAAACCTGTTTGATTTGATAAGTCAAAGCTTCTATGTTACAAGTGCAACAACACTAGTCACTTTTCTAGGGAGTGTACAGCAAAGGTGACATCTGAAGAAAATAAGAGGGAAATTCTATGCAGTCAGAAGAAGGGCAAAAGAAGGAGACAAGTCAAGTTGGCCTGCTAACAATGGATGATGGAGTGATCAACTGGGTGGAGCATACTGATGAGGAGGATTCTACAAAACATGCACTCATGGATATAAGCTCCAACTCTGAGGTATCATTGTGCTCTAAACTATGTATTGAATCTTACAATAGTGTTAAAGCTAGGCATGATGAACAATTAAACCAAATAGAAGAGCTAGATGTAAAAATACTTGCTTATGAAAATGCAGTCAAAACATTAGAGGATCATGTTAAAAGTTATCAAAAACAGCAAGCCAATTTGGATGAAAAACTTACTTTTCAAGCAAATGAGATCTATGAAAAGGATGAGAAATTAAAGAAATATAGGAGAATTGGCTTAAAAGCTATAAAAGACAAAGAAAATATACAGTGTATAATAGATAAATGGGAGAACTCTAATAAAAACCTATTCAAACTTATTGACTCAGGAATGAGTTCAAATAGCAAAGTGGGTTTAGGGTATGCAATAAAGTCAAACAGTGAAGTCCTAAGTTATGAAGAGGAAATGAATAATATTGTTTTTATGTGAAAAGAAGAGGAATCTATAGATAAGCCAGTTTACAACAGATTTGCTAAGACCAATGACTTTAAAGGAGTTCCACCACCTTCAAGTAGGGACTACACTCCTAATCCAGGGCCTGAAATTGATGATTCTTTATTTGTCTATGGAAAAAGAGGGCCACAAGTGCCTGAAACAAGTGTTTCAGATGATAAAGTCAATGAATACTCTACCTGTCAATCTGATGATAGTGCAGGGTCCATTGTTAACATCTCTGAACATTCTGATTCAGAAACTGAAAGTAGTCCTAATGTAGAGTCAAAACCAGTGACAAGTTTGAAGCTAAATTTGTTAAGCCCAAATGTGAATCTCCTAGGGAAGAAGGAAATAAACCAGAAACACCTAAAAAAAATAAAAGAATGTAAAAAGGGAAAGGGTGTTAGGAGGAGGTTATGTATTTGCTCAAAAGAGATGTTTTGTTTGTCATAGTCCTAGTCATTTGATTAAAGATTGTGATTTTCATGAAAAAAGGATGGCTAAGGAAAATGAACTAAAGAAACAAAAGATGGCAAAACCTAGTAATGTTGAGGTCAAACCTGTGTGGAATGCTGTAAATAGAATTAACTATGCTAATCAGTTTGTGCCTAGAAAAGTGCAGCTAAATGCTAGAAAAACAAATGTTAGTTCTGTTGGGTTAAGCGTTAATACGGGTCATTCCACAGTTAATTCTGGTAGGCTAATTGTTTATGCTAGTAAAAACATTGTTAAACCTGTTGGGCTAAGGGTTAATTCTGCTCAACATATGGGTACAAATTGGTGTTACAGACCTAAACAACCAGTCAAACCACAGGTGAATCAAACAAATACCAGAAGCTATTTTGCTAAATCTCATTCACCTGTAAGGAGGTGTATTCCGCAAGTGAATCAATTTAATCAAAGAAGAAACTTCTCAAAATCAAAATCACCTGTGAGAAGACCCATTAATAATAATGCAGCAAAAATGTCAAACTCTTTTGCTGCAACGGGTAAAGGGGGGTCTCCTACCAAGGATTCAGACTACTGGAAATGGGATCCATTCAAAAATCAACTGACCTATAAATCCATTTGCAGTCAAAGTGGATCTTGTTCTTACAAGACATACAAGTATGTGAATCCACAAAATGGACCCAAGCCTGCACAGGCCAGGGTCATTAAGCGAAACTAATATCTTATCTTTATGTGCCGGATCATCCACTCAAGAACATGGGAAATAGAGGTATCTTTTATAGTGGATGCTCAGGGCATATGTCTGGCAACAAGGAGCACATACAAGATTTTGAAGTATTCAAAGGAGGTTCTGTCACTTTTGGAGGTAGCAAAGGCTACATTACTGGTAAAGGTAGAATTATTGTTGTCAATCTAGAATTTGACAATGTGTCTTTTGTGAAAGAACTTGGGCAATTTAGTCTTTTCTCAATATCACAAATCTGTGATAAGCAACATAAGGTTCTTTTTACTGAAACTGAATGTTTTGTGTTGACTTCTGATTTTAAGATCCCTGATGAAAGTCAAATACTCTTAAAAGTCCCAAGACAACATAATATGTACTATTTTGATATGAAGACACCTACTCCTGCAAAACGTTTTGCTTGTTTGATTGCAAAAGCTACATTAGATGAATCTAAATTGTGGCACAGAAGATTGGGTCATCTAAACTTTAAAAATCGTAATAAACTTGTGAAGGGAAACCTTGTAAGAGGTTTACCTTCCAAGGTTTTCAAAAATGACCATGCTTGTGTGGCTTGTCATAAGGGGAAACAACATAGAGCCTCTTGTAAAGCCAAACTGGAAAGATCCATCACTGAACCATTACATACTTTGCATACGGATCTCTTTGGGCCTACTTCTGTGAAGAGCATCAACTATTCTCTATATTGTCTTGTTATTAATGATGATTGTTCCAGGTTTTGTTGCGTCTTCTTTTTATCCTCCAATGATGAAACTCCTGGCATTATTCAAACTTTCATTAGACAGATTGAAAATCAACTTGATCATAAGGTCAAAATCATAAGATCAGATAATGGGACAGTATTTAAGAATAGAAGTATGCTTGAATTTTGTGGGAACAAGGGCATAAAACAAGAATATAGTAATGCTAGGACTCTATAACAAAATGGAGTTGCTAAAAAAAAATGAATAGGACACTCATTGAGGCTGCAAAAACTATGCTTGCAGACTCTCAGTTACCCACTACTTTTTAGGCTGAAGCAGTTAATACTGCCTCCTACATTTTCAATAGGGTAAGGGTAACTAAACCTCAAAATAAAACCCCATATGAGCTCTTATTTGGTCAAAATCCAATTATCAGCTACATAAGACCATTTGGGTGTCATGTGACCATTCTTGATACACTTTGTGCTCTTGGAAAGTTTGATGGAAAGTCTTATGAGGGTTTTCTAGTTGGGTACTCTACTACCAGTAAAGCCTTTAGGGTATACAATTTAGTGACCAAAAGGGTAGTAGAAAATCTTCATGTTGATTTCCTTGAAGAGAAACCTAATGTACAGGGACTAGGGTATAGGTGGATGTTTGATATTGATTATCTAACTAATTTTATGAACTATGTTCCTGTCTCTTTGGAGAATCAAGCTAACCCTGATGCAGGTACCTCAGAAGACACTGACAATGCAGGTATCACAAATAAGGAAGATGACTCACCAGAGAATCTTATTGTACCTACATCTGTTAGGGGCAATTCCATATTTACCCAACTTAAACCTCATAATTCCATATTTCCCCAACACATGCTTTAAAAGCATTATACATATGCACTGAAAACTTGTGTTTTGGGGAAATATGGAATTATGGGGTTTAAGTTGGGTAAATATGAAATTATCCCCATCTGTTATACTATCTGCAGCTGACAAGGGTAGAAAGCAATCTTCCACTCAAGATGAGGTGCCAAATTCTGAAGCTCAAGCTAAAACTGCATCTCCTCCAGATGATTCAGATAATTCTCAAGGCCTCAGAAAGGAAGTAGAGTCTCATGATGAAACACAGGCTACCAGAACTAACTCTGTTAATTCTGGCAGTGAATCCGCAAAAGTTGACTTTTCTTCACAAGCTGATCTTAAGGATCCAGTTACACCTGAACCTGATATTGGTGATATCCCTGAGGATGGAATTTTTACTAAAGCCTCTTATGACATAAAAGGAGTGATTACTGAATTCAACAACTTACCACCAGAAACTGATGTAAGTCCAATTCCCACTCTAAGGATTCACAATGCTCATCCAAAAACCCAAATCCTTGGTAATCCTAAGTCAGCTATTCAAACAAGGAGACAAATACAACAACAACTTGGATCTCATGCTCTCATTAGCTTCATTCAAAAACAGCAAAGGAACAATCACAAAGATCAACAACATTGTCTCTTTGCATGTTTTCTATCTCAAAAGGAACCTGCCAAGGTCTCTGATGCTTTGGATGATGAAAGTTGGGTTGAGGCTATGCAAGAAGAGCTATTGCAGTTTCAATTGCAAAAGGTTTGGGTTCTTGTAGATCTTCCACATGGAGCTAAAGTCATTGGAACAAAATGGGTTTTCAGAAACAAGAGGGATGAAAGAGGTGTTGTTGTCAGAAATAAGGCTAGATTAGTGGCACAAGGATATAGGCAAGAAGAAGGCATAGATTATGACGATGTTTTTACTCCTATGGCTAGGATTGAAGCAATTAGATTATTCTTGGCCTATGCATCCTACATGGGGTTCATTGTGTACCAAATGGATGTAAAAAATGCTTTCTATATGGCACAATCATAGAAGAAGTCTATGTCGAACAGCCTCATGGTTTTATTGATCCTGTTCATCCTAGGAAAGTATACAAGGTGATCAAAGCACTCTATGGCTTGCATCAAGCTCCTAGAGCTTGGTATGAAACACTATCCTCCTTTCTTGAAGAAAATGGGTACAAAAGGGGGGTCATTGATAAAACCTTGTTTATTAAAAGAGACAAGAAGGATATCATACTTGTGCAAGTTTATGTTGATGACATCATCTTTGGCTCAACTAAAAAGGCTTGGTGTGATGAATTTGAAGCATTGATGAATGGAAAATATCAAATGAGCTCTATGGGGGAACTCACTTTCTTTCTTGGTCTACAAGTTAAACAACAGTCTGATGGACTATTTATATCACAAGAAAAGTATGTTGCTGATATGCTCAAAAAGTTTGACTTTGCAAATGTCAAAATTGCAGTCACACCAATGGAGACCAGAATGCCTTTGACAAAGATGAAGATGCTGAGGATGTGGATGTCCATCTATATAGATCCATGATTGGTTCTCTCATGTACTTAACAACATCTAGGCCAGATATCATGTTTGTTATATCTGCTTGTTCCAAGTTTCAGATCAATTCCAAGACTTCACATTTTCATGCTATGAAGAGAATCTTTAAGTACCTAAAAGGCAAACCAAATTTAGGCCTTTGGTATCCTAAAGAATCACCTTTTGACCTGGAAGCCTATTCAGACAGTGATTATGCTGGAGCAAGCCTTGATAGGAAGTCCACAACTGGAGGTTGTCAATTCCTAGGAAGAAGATTGATTTCATGGCAGTGCAAGAAACAGACCATAGTAGCTACCCCTACAACTAAAGCTGAATATGTAGCTGCTGCAAATAGCTGTGGTTAGGTATTATGGATTGAAAATCAAATGCTGGATTATGGTTTGAATTTCATGAATACCAAGATCTTTATTGATAATGAAAGCACAATATGCATTGTCAAGAATCCAGTTTACCACTCTAAAACCGAACACATAGAAATCAGGCATCACTTTATAAGAGATTGTTTTGAAAAGAAACTAATTAATGTGGAAAAGATTCATACTGATTTCAATGTAGCTGATTTGTTAACTAAAGCCTTTGATAGACCAAGGTTTAATTACTTGGTGGTCAACATTGGTATGGTAAACCCATAGCTACATTTAAGGGGAGGTTAAATGTATAGTTTGTATGTGGTTAAATCTGGTCATCCTAAGTTAATATGGGTATTGGGCTTATAGTTAATTCTGGCTATATGTATGTTTGTATTTTGGTTTTTCACTAATTTTTCACGGTATGCATGGACTAACACAACCAGTACAATTTTGGATTCCATCTATGGTTGTAAGTTTGATAAATTAATTGTCTATCTGTTAAGCCTGGTAGAAAATTTGTTAATACGGGTTGACTATTTTTAAGCCTGGTCGTGTAAATTGGTAATTAATACTTTACCATTAAGTCTGATCCCTCGCATAATTACTTTTACTATTTAAATCGGACCGTTACTATTTCATTAAGCCACTTAAAGAAAAAGTTTTTAGCAACATGAGAAGTGGTTTTATAGGTGTTGAAGAACCATTATCTGTGGCTATGTTTTTTGCATCTTCTAACCCTTGTGCAGGTCCTTCAGTCCAAGCTGAACCTCAATTTGCTCCAGTGCACACCCTTGACCTTAGTTCCTCTGCTTTACCACCATCCACTCATGAAGCTTCCACAACAATGTCTGTGGATGATTTGTTGGTGATCATTCCTTCTCTACTTACAAGACTAACTAGTCTGGAGCTTCAATCATCTCAGACTAATGACAAGATTCAAAAGTTGGAACATATAATGGAAGAATATGGCATTCAAATTCCTGTTTCTGAGGATGCTAAGTCCACTAATTCATCCAAACTAGGGGGTATTTGGCTCAAACAACAGAAAAGTAAATCCTCAGAGGATACAACTATTAGTTCTCCTGGACTTGAAGATGCAGAGTTGATTATAAATCTGAGTCAAAGTCAGAGGCAAAGGACAAAGTTAAGAGAAAGATCTGTGGCTGGAGAAACCATTAAGTCTGCTTCAGAGAATAAGTCTGCTCAACCAGAAGTTGGTCAAAGGGAAGGGAAACAAATTGCTCAGGAAACTACTCTACATAAAAGATCTAAGAAACAGGTCAGAGAGGATGAAGCAAGTTTTTTGGAAATAGAGAGAATTCAAAGGCAAGAAGCAAAAATGGTAAAACCTTGGAAAAAGCATAGAAGGGTCTAAAATAAATAACTTTAAGTTGTTATGAACCCTTAGCTATGTTTGAATGAATTTGGATAAATGGATATTTGAGAAGTAGCACTTGGTGAAGGTGCTTGGCACTAACACAACAAATGGTTATCAGTTTACCATGTCTAACCCACATAAGGACTGGCTAATCCAAGAGCAAATGACTCTAGGTAAAGATATCTCAAATCTGTTTATGGCTGACAATTTGCCAAAAATTGTATGGTATTCAACTCACCATATCTATGTTAATGAAGAGTTGGCTAGCCCACAAGATTATGGCTTGTGGTAAAGGCAGTAGAAAACCATAATTGGTAAACAACTCACCAAGATGATGACTGATTTTCATCAAAGAGTTGGCTAGTCCAAAAGCAAACGGCTTTTGGTAAAGACAAATCAAATCCGTTGATAGCTGGTGGTTTGCTAAATATCACATGGTTATCAGTGTACCATGGTATTATACTAAAACATTGGCTACTCCAGAGTTAATGGCTAATTGGTAAAGAGACATCAAATCTATTAAATGTTCAACGATTCACCTCTCTCATATGTTAACACATCTGGAAGTGATGAGAATAGTATGAAACTTTTTGAATTGATGTACATACAGTCAATGTTACTGCAAAGATCAGATGGTACAAGAGTTTGGCTGATAAAGGATGTTGCATGAAATAAAGATTCAACAACAGATTGCAGATCCACAATAATTCTAAGGAAGATCATGTTTAAAATCCTCAAAGCATTTGTGAAGAAAGGAACTTGAAGATCATAGAGCATGGAGATCAAGTTAGGGGAGGATTGTTGGGAATTATTGTAACCAGACTTGAAGTCTGGAATAGTTTAGTTAAGTCTGGTAGATAGTTAAGTCTGCCAGTACTAAGTTAAGTCTGGCATACCCTAGTTAAGTCTGTTTATGTTTTAACTCTTAAGTCTGTTTATGTTTAGACTGTTAAGTCTGTTTTGCTTAACAAGTTAGATATCTTAGGAGATATTCTAGGAAAGGATATGTAGACGGTTATATATATTAGGAGAAGATATGCGTATATCCTTTCACACGTTTTGTAGAATTAGGGTTTCCTTGTAGTATAAAAGGAACCCTACGGCATTGAGTTCTATGCCAAGTTTTATAAAGTTAATAGAAGTAAAAGTTAGTAATCCCAGTGTTATTCTTACTGCTTGTGTTAATATTCCGCGTTAACATCAAGTACACATTGTTCTTAAGAGTTTCTCTTATAAATACTTTGGATTAATTCAAGGTGTTTATTTTCTTACAAAGGCTACTTAGATCCTGAACTTTGGACCTAGAAAAACCAATAGAAACCAATTTCCTGCCAAAAATCAAATTTAACCATAACCAACCCAAGGAACCCTTTCTCATAAGGCAAGGACCCCTCCAAAAGGTTCCTTGGTATCCATGGGACATCTGATCCAAATCACTATGTCAAGAACACTAAGCATTTAGTGCATATCTTGGTCTTCTTACTCTACCATTTTCATTGGATTGACTTCCAATGATTTGACAACCTTCATAACTCTTCAAAATCATTAGAAACCTCAATTTTTGTATGGTAGAACATCACATCCAAACACTCCTTTCCATATTTATGCAACTCTATAAATTTGATCATCTTAGAACACTTTCAAATTACACCTTCATCATCTCAATCTATGAAACTAATTCTCTAAACCACCATTTTGACAATGACAAAGTCAACAATCACCTCTCCACCATCTCGACCAATTAGAAGAACCGCACGCATAAGTGTAAAACCCTTTTGTTACACCACCATCAATCTTAGCTCCTCATCTTCGGATGAATCACTACGAGTCATCTCCTCACCCATCAAAGACGAAAACTTCCTAAATCTTGCAACTCCCACACCATCACTAAAGTTCACCCATGTTATCACCACTCCACCACCGACCAAGACACCCATTGATCCAAATCCACCACCGGCTCCAAATCAACCATCGAAGTCTCCATAACCACCCAAATCACCAAAACTTGAACCAATGAAACTTTTTGGAACTCCACCAACATCACCAAATCCTTTTATAGAGGATCTTGAGGATCTTCCACCACGATCAACAAATCTACCACCATTGCCTTCGTTTGGTTCAATTGAACGAATGGCACATGAACACACCCGGGCATTCTTTGAGCCCAATGTACCATTTGAACAAGAACCACCACCACAAGAACAACCACAATCACAACCCAAACCATTGTTGTTTCACCCTATTTACAAAGACATTCATGGACCACTCTATGAAGAAGCCCACTTTGAACAAAACCAACCACCACAACCTCAAGTGTCACAACCACAATCACAATCCCAATACCAACAATTTGAGTCTCTCTTTCCTTCTTATGAGGAAATTGAGGCATCATTATGGAACAACCCTCCAAACTCCAACGAGGAAATCAACGACAGCCTTAACAACCTCTATTCCTTCAAAAGCATGGTGGACAATCATCTCCATCAAGCCATGGAGTTTCAAACCACTTTGCTTGCCTCCATTGCAAACCTATCCTCCACTCAAGAAACTGTCACCATTCCACCACCTCAACCATCATCAAATGATCCCATCCTACCCAATCCCCGCCATGGTTGCTCATATTGTGAGCGGGTGGCTAAAATAAGTGAGAGCATAAAAATCATGCTCCACCAAGTCCAAGATGAAACCCGCTTTGCACTACAACACATTCTTGAACGTTTAGATGCTCTCTCACACCCAAACGAATCTTAGAGCGTACTATGAAGGCTTTGCCCCATATAAGTATTTATTGGGAGACTTCCATTTATAGAAGTAGGACTTCTATTTTCTTATTTATTTTTCCTTTTCTTTTATTTTATTTTCTAGAAGTAGGATGGAATTTTTCATTTCTTGTCTTTTACTTTTTACAAAGTCAAATTTTACTTGGATATGACATCTTTTCTACTATCTTGTTTGCATTGTTGGTTGACCATATATGACTTGTGATTATGATATGGTTGCTTATATTCTCATATTGTGTTATAGCTACACAATTTATCGTGTGCTATTATCGCCAACTAACGTCTTTTGTTGTAGGTTCAAAATCCATGTTTCCTAACTTAGCACTCCATTTAGGGGGAGTATTGTCCAAGTGGGAGCACTTGCATTTCCGCTTCACAACTCTTCTTTTTGTTTTGACAAAAAGGGGGAGAAAATATATTTAAACTTATAAACTTAAAATGATTTTTCATCACTTGAGTAAAACATGTTTAAATACAAACTTTTAAAGACTTAACGTAGAATTAGTGATTTACTTAAAAATAAAGTTTATGTTTTGTCATCAACAAAAAGGGGTAGATTATTAATACAAATATCGCATAAAAACGTTATTTATATTTTACAATCTTTGCTAAGTTTTGTTAACGACAAAGTGTAAACTTTAGTTTTTAGTAAAACATGATTTTAGTTTTAGTCTTGCATAACTAGACTTTATTTGCTACATTTACATTTCATATTAAACATAACATTTTCATATTTCTAAATATAGAAAATGTAACATGACATCATGGCAAGCATCATGAACATTTATGAAAAGGTTATTAAATATAGTAGTTGACTTCCATAAGATCTCTTACACAATTTAGAAGTTTTGTTACTCTATCTATTGTGTGTTGATTTGAAGAAACTTGATTTGACATAGCTAGATATGGAAAGATTTCGTGGAGACTTTGACTGTCAGACCTGGCGGAACCCTAGGGTTACAAGGGCGAAACCCTTGTTTTGGTTCCGCCGGATCCGCCAGTCTGCTGGTTTGGTTGGCTATAAATACCAAGACACTTGCAAGAAATCTCTCATCACTTCTCATTATAATTTAAACATACATTCTCATGCATTCATCTAACTCATTAACATTTCATTTGTGTGAGATCTTTTGTAGCAAAGAAGATCACATGTTTATACCAAAAGTTACAAGTCACAACATAACGTTGCAAGTCTTGTTAGCTTAGTCTTGTGTAAACTAGTGTGGTTTATACATCTATTCATTGTGTACTTTCAGTAGTGATCAGTTAGTATTTTAGGCCTTAAAATACATAGTGTGACAGGAGTGGTTGCACCCTTGTAAAATAACTCGACATCTAGCTTTGGGTCGGTAATCTTGTGTAAGCGACATGTAAGGTTTTCTTCTCCGGTGAAAGGAGCTTGTTGACTAGTGAAAGAAACTCTCGAGTTGGATACTCGAGGCGTGGAGTAGGGCAAGGAAAAAGATTCCTTGTAGCCGAACCACGATAAACTATCGTGTTGTGGTTTGATCATTTCTTTCTTTATTCTTGCATATTACATATTGTCTTTTAGTTTAGATCTTTGATTAAACGTAAAGTTTCAAAAGATAATTAAGTTAAAAACCGGTAAACTATTCAACCCCCCTTCTAGTTTTCCACACACTACTTGAATTGAGGTCTAAGGTGAGGTACAATATTGTCAAGGTGATTGGGAATGGAGAGAAGACTAATATATGTGGTATGATCAATGAAGCGGTTTATGGGTGCTTATAGACACAGTTACCACAAGCATCCACAATGCTAGGCTTTCTGAAAACATGACAGTTAATATGATGATATCTAATAATGAATGGAGATGGCCACATGAGTGGAATGTTCGATATCCTATGCTTGTCAACCTAGCAGTCCCACAATTAGTACAAAGGGAAGATGTCACTAAGCGAAAAAGATATGATGGCAGCCTAAGTGACTTCTCATCAAAAGTTGACTGGGAGCATATCAGTCATCAACACAACATGGATTGGTTAGATGGAATAAGGTTGTTTGGTTCTCTCAATGCAATCCAAGAATGGCCTTTATTCTTTGGATGGTTATTAAAGAAAGACTGCAAACTCAGGACAGGATGAAGTGAAATAATGACCTTAATATGAAATGCGCATTACGCAAAAAATTAAATGATTATCATGGCCATTTGTTTTTTTAATGTGATTTTTCTAAGACTATTTGGGAAGAGCTTAAAATCAAAATGGAGAATGATATGCTTGGATGTAAAACTCATGGGGTGTTCTGATTGAGCAATGCACTAATGACCCTTGTTATAATTCTATTGGAAGTGTTCTTAACAGAATTGGATTGGCTTCAAGTGTTTATTACATTTGGAAGGAAATATATGCATGAATGTTCACTAGTGAACAAACAGATAAGTTAAGTCTATTAAAGATCATTGAAGGTAACATTAAACTGCTACTTATGTGTTTAAATGTAAAAAAGTCAGCTCAAGTAATGAGAATAGCACAAAGATGGAATGTGATGATGAATTATGCAAAGAATAAGTAGCAGTCCAATGTAACAGTTCCCTAAAGGGGTGTTTGGGTCAAGGAGATTAGACAGTTTTGCAACAAAGTTATCTCCTTGATTGGTGTAGTTGAGGGCCTTGTATTTTGTGGTTGTTGAAAGGGTGGTTGGATATCCAGCTCATTCACATTAGGGGTCCAGGAGTGGCAACTAATTTTGAGTGTGTTGCTCTGTCCAATTCAGCTTAGTAGACAGTTACATAAAGTAGGTTTCCATAACTTGGTGGAGTAACAGCCTGATGATGCATGTTCTTTGTTTTTCATGGTGATGGAGTTATGGGAAACATGAATGGGAAATGTAGTCAAGGTGGATGTATCCTTTGGCAACTCTGTGCATGTTCAGTGATGCCTGCATAACGAAATGTAGCTCTTTGCATGTGAGACCCAATGGAACAGGAGTTTTGATCTCTTCTCTTGATGATACCCTGGATAAGAGCCTTTAGTTTCATTTGTATGGGCTGCAACTGAGACTAAGTAAGATGTTTGTCTATTGGAAATGTAGTCAAGGAAGGATATTTCTCCATGGTTGCCTAGATGATAGCATCCAGTTGCTATGTCTAGAAGAATGGTAAATTTAGAATCAGTGTAATCCTAAATAGAGGTGTATTGTATCTTTTGAATATTATGTTTAACAAGTTGTATCAGCCATATGAGCATGTTCATGATAGACTACTTTGAATTCCATGTAAATTGCTCATTTGTTAATTAATATATTTAACAAAAAAAAAAAATGATGCCATAAAAATAACAGAATATGACATTGTAACATTTAATATCAAATGGTTCAGTCAATGTTAGCAAATCCCTATTTATATACATAATTAAGACATACTATCACCTAACGTTGAACTTACCATACAGGCCTGTTGATTTGTTCAACACCTTCTACGCATTTAGTGAAACAATTTTCGTGATTAGTTAGACAATCCTTTTATGGGTTTGTCTAACCAATGCCCTCAAGGCATTGATTAAGATGATTATTTAAGGAAAATTGTTTATACTTATTAAATTAAAAATCATAATTAAATAAGGTAATTTATAAGGTTAATAAATACTTAATTATTAAATGTAATTTTTAATTAAAAAAAAAATAGTTCAAAACTAATTAATGCACTCTAACCAATGTTCATGAGAGCACTTGTTAGACAATCCTTTTATTTATTGCGGAGTATTTCAACAAGTAAAATTAAACATGAGCAAAAAAAATTTAAATCAAGTGACATACGTATAGAGGGTTGACATGGCAAGTTGGCATGCATCACATCTTTAAATTTACAAAAATCTTCTATGCATTTATGTTATTGCTGCAAGTTTTTTATTTTTTTTTTATTTTTTTTTTTAATTTTTTTTTTTGTTTTGTTTTTTTTAAGGTATATTTCAGTAAACAAACAGCCCAACCCGAAGACCGGTATACTTCATTAATGAAAGTGAATTTTTTGATATTTGTTTGCATGCAAGAACCAAAACTAAGAATTGATGATGATATGCACAATATTTAGCTCATACTTACTTTTTAGCGTTAATTACGAGATGAGTACTTTTTCTTGATGCATTTCCCAACCGATGACAAAAGCAGCTAGTGTTCCCAATTTAGTCAAGTGCTAATATGCGATCGTGCGATCCCATTAGTATCTTGACACGTGTCTCACCCACTATCTCTTGTCCCCCACTATCACTTGTCACACCCACTATCTCTTGTCCCCCATGTGTCCAGATAAAAATTACTTATTTACCCTTAGTTCTATAACTCAAATAAATGTGCGATTTTGTACCCATTAAATGTGCTAATGTGCGAATTCGTTTTATTTCCAGATTCAAATGTGCGATTAATAAAACATTTAACATAAGTCAACTCTTAATTCTTGTTTTTTTTCTATCTGTACCAAAAAATATATACTAAATTAAGTAGATCCAAAGAGAATAATATTTACAACTTCAAGTACATCCAAAGAGAATAATATTTACACTTTACACATTTTCAAAGCTAAACAAGCCAGGGTTCATATCTCTCTCTCTCTCTCTACTCACCGGTAAATATTCAAAATTTCCGGCGAGCACTAGCAGATTCCGGCGCCGCCTACCGGAAAATTTTCCAGCGAAGTCTTTTGTTCACCGAATCAATAGATTGGTGTGTTTACATCCTTTCTGGAGGGGTTTAGCTCCTAGCTCTCACCTGAACACCCCTAACGGGCCACCACCGCCTTCTGTCACCACCACTGAGACGCCATATGTATTCGGTGGTCTGCCGGTAAAGTTCGATCGGAAGGATTTGATGTGAGTTGAGATAGATGAACACGATGGTTGTGTTGTGGTGGTGGTCGAGCAACGGATCTGATGGTGGTGGTGGAAGGTGGTGGCTGAGAGAGAAAATGTAGTGGTGACTATCTTTTGTTGCTCACTAACCACTACATCGTACCTTAACAAGGATTTGGAGGCGGTGGTGAGGGGTGGTAAATATGAGAGAAGAAGATGAAGGAAAATGAAAAAGATAAGGAGTGATATTTATTTATATTAATGAGGGGTAAATTAGTAATTTTATAATAATAGGAAAAAATATGTGGGAACACACCCACCTAACTATGTACCTTATTATTAAAAAAATAGGCACATTTAGTGAGATCGCACGATCGCACATTAGCGCTTGACTAAATTGAGAACACTAGCTGATTTTGTCATCCGTTGGGAAATGCATCAACAAGAAGTACTGATTTCGTAATTAACGCTACTTTTTATGATAGATATTAACACAAGTAGTTGAAGCAAAATTCAAAAGTTAGATAACAAAAATTCATAAAGTAGCACAAGAATCGAACATTATACCTCCACGATAACCACTTGACTATGATGCAACTATTGGATAAATTTTCACAGTTATACTATTTACCCATTTATGGGGGCAAAATGAAATTTTGTGATCAATCGACGTTACTCGAGTGAACTTTGTGGAGGCAGCTGCCCACACTGCCCCCATTGTGGTACCGCCCCTGCGTGTATTAAAGTTTTCCTTCTTCTTCTTTTTAACCATCTTATGTTGTGAGTTTTCCTTTCATTTGAGAGACAAACACCTGTTTTGTAATTGGAAACGTATATTGGTGATCAGTTGGTGCAAGCAATAGAGCTAGATAATTAATTCGGGTTCAACTAACTCATCAGTTTTTCTTTTCTTCTAACAGAATGTTATCTGGATTCAAATAATAGAATGATAGTAGTTGATGAGGGTGTCAACAAGTGTTCATTTGAATGATAGTGACAGGACCTGACAAGTAGCTTTGCAAACGAACCAGACGAACAGGGATGGAGCCATTTCATGTTTGTTTGTTTAAGTTTAACCGTAAAAGTAAATGGACACAAACACTTAAATGGACGGATTTTATTCTTCATGTTCGTTCATTAACAAAAAGAGGTTGTTCGTGTTCATTTATGTTTGTTCCTTATTGGAACTAAACAAGTGTAAACGAACAAACATAAATGAATGTACAAAACAAGCATAAAATGTTCAAAATATACAAATAGAATTGATTTTGTGTGTGTCCATTCCTTTAAGCATACACATTTCTAATAAGATACATATTTGAATAAAAGCAAAAAAGTAGAAATAAATGAATATTAGCGAACACATAATCAAATATCTATGAATTTAAAAAATAATAAAAAAAAAATGCTAGTTCAAGTTTATTTGTTTAACTAAACGAATGCAAAATTTTGTTCATGTTTTTTCATTTAAAGAAAAAACGAATCTAAACAAACATTTTACCGGACGATTTATAAAGTGTTCAATGAACATTTGATTCATTTATACAACCCAACTAACAAGCGTCAGTTGTGCCATGTTCACACTTTACATACAGCCCATTTGCCAATTAATAATTAAAAAATTCTTAGTCAAAGCGTCACGTTCAACAAAAAAATAATGGGTTAAATTCATATAATAGCAATTAATTTTAAAAAAATATACAAATATCATATTTAAACATAAGAAACTACTAATACCATGTAGTTACTTTCAAATTGCATTCTATTATTATGACAAACTTATCTTTTTGCATACAAAAGTCCATGGCATTTGTTATGTGTACATGTCAAGTCATATCATTCACGCCAGGTTTTTGTTCAATATATATTTAGATTCTTTAAATTGGTCCATCATCTACTTGTTCTAATATTGAAAGAGCGTTATTTTTTTTCTCTTTTTTATATACCGGAAGTGCGTGTAATTTCTGATGTAGTGGAAGACATTTTCTATTTTAAAGTAATAATAGTTACTAAACAAATGAAATAAGAAAGAAAAAAAATATATTGTCACCTGAACAAATAAACAACAAACTATGGATATCGATTTCAGTAGTATCAATATTAATATCATAAATGTTTATATCTTTAAATATGTTGTAAGCAATTAGTCACTAATTATCAAACTAAAACAGCAATATATATCAGTATAATCAAATACATTAAATCAATTAAGTGGTATAGTATAGTGCTTTAAGATACCAGTGCATGATCAATTGCTAGCTGATCAATTAATGAGTATTTTATTCGTGTTTAATGAATGTAAAGAACAAGTCTTCGACGACTCATCCCCATGTTATACATTGACATATAAATAGTTTCTCCGGTCCATACCTATATGAAAAATAATTTTTGTCCTGAAACATCCTCTCGGAAAACTTTTCTTCAGGATCAGGATGAGTTCAGGAGCTCCAGACATTCCAACCAGGGCGAATATGAGCAACTCGGGTGAAGATCAACCACTCGTGTATCAGAATCATCCTCAATCACTCTCATCGATCGCTCAGGCTCGGCTTGTGAGGTCAGGCGACCCTGGGTTGGTTACCGCTGATGGTCATCGCGTTAATGGAGCACCGAGTGAAGATCAACTACACGTGTATCAGAGTGGTCCTCAGTCAATCTCATCGATGGCTCAGGATCGGATAGTGAGATCAGATTTTACTGGCGACCGTGGTGGCCAAAGTGTTGAAGAAGCCCCGGGTTTTGAAGCCATGGGAGCACCTAAAAACCCATCTTTAATTGATGAGTCGGGTGCTAATACTAGTGACAACGCTGCAGCTGCTCTCTCACTAAGCCAAATTCGCCCAGCAGCTCATTCTCAAGAAAATGATCAAGCATCTACTATGAACAATAAAGTAAACTTTGCTGGAAAAAGTTTAGCTGGAAGGACGGATAAAACTGTCAACATAGTGATAGAGGACGCCTGAAAGAATGAGGATTGATTTGATGACCGATGTTCCATTTGTACTTGTATTGGTTTCGAGTTTAATGTTTATATTTGTACTTGTATTGATTGATTATGAAATTCCATCTGTTTAATAATTTGTTGTTAAACTTCTAATAGTTCAATAAAGTGCTTCTGATTTCATCCTGCTTATGAGACATTATTAAGTCAAAATGTGATTAGTATTAGGTTCACGAGAAGCTATCAAATCAAAATATGTTGTTGTGATTAACGTACTTTCAAGACAAGTAATTAAATAGAACAATTGCGCAATAAATAAAGACACCGGGATTTAACGTGGTTCGCTAATCACCTACGTCCACGGGCGGAAGCAAGACTGGAATTTCACTAGCAAATATGGAGTACCGAGGTTACACAGTGTATCGCTCAAAATCTAGACTCCAAGAAATACTCTTGAAAGTATTTTGGACTCTCACTAGATTTTAAACACTCCCCTCATAAGCTCACTCGTATAGAATTTATATAACAATTCTATACCACTCTTTTTCTCTCTACAAAATACTCTCACTAACTCTATCAAACAAACAAGTATGTTTGATGAATTTGGGATGATCGAATGAAGCTCAGGTCTTTTATAGTGAAAGATATAGTGTGAAAACCCATGTGTGAAAAAGATCAATAGTTACGAGCCACTTAGCCACTTTCTCTGCCACAATTTTTGACTAGCCACTTTTTGACTAACATAGCAGGCAAAGATGTAATTGAGTCAACAATCTCAATAGTTGGGCTACGCACCTATTGTGAGCTACTTGCATGACTATTGTTCAACAAATCTCCACCTTAACGGACATTCCATTCTTTGCTATCTATTCTCAATCTCCGCTTCCTTGCAGCCCTCTTGGGCTCATCACTTTATATGTCGTGAATACCAACCAAGTCCAAGCAATGCTCAAACTTGTTAGTAGTAACCGGCTTAGTCAACATATATGCTGGATTATCTGCGCTACGAATCTTTCTCACATTAATAACCCCTTCAGACATGACTTCTCGAATAAAGTGATACCGCACATCAATATGCTTGGTTCTTTCATGATACACTTGGTTTTTGGACAAGTGTATGGCGCTCTGACTATCACAATGCACCACAGTCTGATCCTGGTGCATTCCTAGATCACTAACCAAGCCTTTCAACCAAATTGCTTCTTTTATACCCTCTGCCATTGCCATGTACTCTACTTCAGTGGTAGATAAAGCAACTGTTGACTGTAATGTTGCTTTCCAACTGATAGCACATTCGCCGAGGGTGAAAACATACCCCGTCAAAGACCTTCTTAAATCCAAATCACCTCAGTAACATAATTGTTACCACCACTATCATATACAAGGCTGAAATCTGTTGTTCCCCCTGAGGTACCTAAGAAGCCATTGCACTGCTTCCCAATGAGCTTTCCCAGGACAATCTTGTTAGCATTAAATAAATGTATTTAGAAGTGATGGTCATTCTCATAATTAATATATGTTGTGTCGTCAATTAGAATAGGTATTTGATTATTAAATGGGCAATGGACTTGGTAATATAGCATGTTATAAGTTTCATAAGCCTAATATATAAGTTTGTAAACCAAGTCCATAAAGAAAAGCCCATGAAAGTCCATCCATTATGTAAACACAATAAATACCCCCACACCTCTTCACTTGAGAGGTTGGTTGCTTAGGGGATAGCTAAGAGTGTGTAAGGTTATGTTTCATTAATAAAGTTCTCTTTCTCTCACTACTCTCTCTCTCTCTCTCTCTCTAAGTGATACCCAATATTCAGAAGTGAAATGGTTAGTTCTATGGTCCTACAAGTGGTATCAATCGCCTAGGGATAATATTAGGTTGTTTTAGATAGTTTTTGGGTGAAAAAACTCGGATTTTGAGTGTTTTTAGGAAGCTGTCGAAAAAAAACCCTAGGTTATCGAGTAAGCAAGGGTTTTATCAAGTAAGGTTAGCGTTTATCGAGTAACGAACTGGACTATCGAGTAAGGGTATCGAGTTACAAGCTTCAGTATCGAGTGTGCCTAAGTTTCTTCGAGTAAAGGTTTTTTATTGAGTAAGTGTCACAACTCGTAATTTCATTTCCTTTTTCAAACGTCGAAATTTCATTTTTATTTCAGAAAGTTACTATTCATTTCTAATATTCACTATTACTATTCATTTTCACTATTCATTTCCGAAATTTTTATTTCATATTCTCGTAAGATAAACTATTTTAACGATAATCCGAGAGTTTGGCACTCGTCGGATCATTTCTGCAAATATCACGAAGCCGTGTCCGAGATTTACATTTGGGTTTAAACGTCATTCCAGTATCCCGATATGTCCATAAAACACTATAAACGATAGAAATATGATTTTCTCTCATTTTACGACAATTATAAAAGTTTTGGAATTTTACGTTTTCCAGTTCAGCGTTTTAAGTGAATTGCGCATTTTAGACCCGCGTTTCCAGTTTTAACAGCGTTTATGCAACCCGATGGAACTTACCATTCATTTTATATTTATTTATGGATTATTTTGACAAGTCTAGTCATTCTTTCAAGTTTCATATTTTTACAATACCCGAATTTACGTTTCGCGGTTTAACACTTTACGTTTAGCAATTAACGGAACCAAAACTAACTCCGTGAACTAGATATTACCAAGTTTCTCACATACTCATCCTAGCCTTGCACATGCTTTCATCCAACAAATATCTAGATATTTTCTTAACCAATAAAATTACCAAAATACCCTTGGACTATATAATGTAATAACTAGCTCATTTTTAGAAAAAAAATCACAAAAATATTCTCTCTTTCTCTTTGGAACTCACGGAAACAAGAAGAACACCAAGAAGAATCCATGGCTTTTTCAAGATCAAGTAATAAACAAGACTCCTTTGTACTCCTAGTTAGGGTTTTGAAATAAAAACCTAGGATTATTAATCAAATCATCTCCAAACTCCATATATATCAAGTAAGCTTCAAGTGTATATTTTTCATCATATAATACTTTCATTTCACTAGTTACATGATGTATTTTCAAGTTATATTGGCAAAACATGCATATATGTTATGTTTCATACCACTTATTACTCATTTTTTTTTCTTTATAAACATAGATCTATAATTTTTATTAGCAATCTCATGAGATCCACCATTTTTGGTGAATACTAGGAACCCATGACACCCTAAGAAGGTGTATGGTAGGTTTTGGGATATTTGGTTGTTATTTGGATGGATTTGGACAAGTTACAAACTAGGAAATCGATTTTTGAAACTATATATTACCTACTGTCCTTATTTTTAAAACATGGGAAAATCAGTTGGTTGTGTGTAACTTTGGACCAAAGATTTAGAAAATACTTTCAAAAACGAAGCCGTGGGCAAAAGAACGGATTAAAACGAGTTTGTAACGAAGGAGATATGATATTGCAAGTTTAACGACGAAAACTATTTTCTGAAAATTGTACGTGTTGTTGCACGATTTTCAATAGACAAAAAGAGGCGTTAGACGTGTTTTATAAGAGCCGATTTACTAAAAATATATTATTATATATTAATACGATTCTGGGGATATTAAGAACATAGAAAACGAGATTATAACGACCAAGATACAAGCGTTTGGATTTTAGACGATTTTAATATTTTCCTTCAGCCCAACACTTAGAAAATTTTCCAAGTATTATCCATTTCGCCAAGTGACCATGTTCGGCACCACTTTTCTCATTGATAAACTCATATATGGAAAATTTATGTCAATGACAAAAAGTTAGATCACCCATCCTAGTTTTCAAAACATTCAACCATTTGCAAAAAGATTTATAACAAATAACTTATGGCCTTCCAAACTTTCCCGAAAATTGCCCAGAATCTGTAAAAACAGCCTAAACACCTCGCTTCGCGGCTATTTTTCTTTATGATAGAGACCCGTATAGACAAACTTCAGTTCTATGACTTTTTAGATAAGGTGAAAATCTTCCTAGAACTACTAAGTTTCTTTCCTAACTCTTAATACGCATTATTTCGCAACTAGTTTTGCGAGACTATTTTGGTCATATTTTCAAGTAATGAAAAGTGTCATTTTACGACGAAAACACTATATTTGCCGATAGAATACCAAACAAGGATCGTGGAGTATCGTTTCATCATCATTACTTGGAAAGTAGTTTTATAACTAAATGAGACATCAAAATGTATTTTTCAACGATAAACGTTATTTTCAAATTTCACGAGTAGTATCGATAACATACGTATTTGCATGTGTGGCATCATTTCATTTCTTACATTAGATAATATCATTCATATTAGGTTGCGGTTAGAGATCGTGCCTCATTTCTGTGTATTCACTTTTGTCATCGTAGCTAGCGCACCAGGTGAGTCATAGCCCCACTTTTACTTGTTTAATTACTTTATAAACTCTTTGAGGGAGATAGATGCTTAAATACTTGTTTTATAATTTTACAAGTCTTCTCAACTGCCTTCTCATTTCTGTGAGTTTTCATAGCCCCGTTTTTAATTCCATATTTTGATTACAAATCCCACGGGGGAGAATAAATTGCTTTAATTATTTTTGTGCATGCCAAAGTATAAATTCCTTACATTGCTTAAGTTGCCTTATTACCACGTCATGACAAGTCCCCTTTATTATCGTGGACCGTTAATTAATCTACAAGCGAGAGTGAGTGAATAGATCTATTGAGGGTGACTCCTCCATCCGTGTTTGGGTTGCTCCAACAGAATTACGGATGCATTTCATTTCTAATATCTTTAGAGTGCCTGGTAACCACTCCTTTGGGGCTAATTTAAGTAACGTCTAGCTTCGGGGTCATGAGCTTAAGAGCCAATGTAAATTTTATTACTGAAATCTCATTACTTTACTTTTTACTTATGGCTATTGTACATACGATTAAAGTTTTATACTGATGGTTTTTATCAACCTTATTACTGATTTATTACTGATTTACGATGCCTTTGCATCAACCTTATTACCGATTTATTACTGATTTATGATGCCTTTGCATCAACCTTATTACTGATTTATTACTGATTTACGATGCCTTTGCATAAACCTTATTACGGATTTACGATGCATTTGAAATGTTTTACATTACATACTTGTTCACTAAACTCTATGAACTCACCAACCTCGTGTTGACACTTTAGCATGTATTTTCAGGTATTAAGCATTGGCACACTACTGGAGGTTTTGGCAGGGCATGGCATGGTCATAGAAGACTCTGATATTCATTTGGGGATCGTTTTAAACTATTTTAAGGGCTTACTTCTGCCCTACTTTTAACGATGTAAATTCAATACTTTTGGTTAAACAATTTTATTCTAAATGATTGAAGTGAAAACCATTTTTGTACTTGTGTTGTGATACCGATTGAGTTACACCCCAGCTGCATGTATGCTTCCGCTGGACCCGATTTTGGGGGTGTGACAGTAAGGATTGATCTTGATGGCGAGTTAGCCTTTTTCCTTATCGTATATCGAGTAAGGATATTACTAGGTCACTTATAAACAAAACTATACTTCGTTCACCTTAGGCTATCGAGTAAGGAAAGCTACCGAGTAAGCTTATGGAGTAACACTTATCGAGTAAAGGTTATTGAGTAATGCAAGTATCGAGTAACCTAAACCTTATCGAGTAAGCAGCAAACCTCACCGCGTAATCACAATTCTATCGAGTAAGGAATTTATCAAGTTATTAACTTTTTCCAAAATAGAATATTAAACTTCACCAAAACTATCTAATCTACAACAACAACCTTTGTTATCCTTCAAAAGATCCTCAGAAAAACTTTTCACTTAGAATTCAATCCATGGCGACTCAACAAGTATTCATGCTGCCGGTGCCAAAAACCGACCTCCCATGCTATCAAAGGCTGGTTATTCACAATGGGCTAGTCGAATGTTACGCTACCTTAAGAGCAAAACAAATGGAAAACCCCTTGTTAAATCCATTTTGGAAGGACCGTTCATACCACGCCAAATACTAGACCCTGGTGATCCTAATGGAACCCCCCCCCCCCCAGTACAACCTTTCTACAGAGATCAGACTGAGGCTGACTACACTGAGGAAGACAGACAAGAAATTGCAGCTAATGATCAAGCATTTCATCTCATTGTTCTTGGTCTACCTGAAACGACTTATGCTACTATGGATAGAGAAGAAACTGCTCATGATGTCTGGGAGAGAGTCAAAAGGTTAATGTACGGAACAGACATAGGGAAACAGGAAATGGAAACACAATTGCTCAAGGAACTATGCAAGTTTACTTCAATTCCTGGTGAATCCATATAGTCGTATTATCTCAGGTTCTGTAAGATCATGAATGACTTATCTAGGCACAATCTCTCATAGAAAAATATTGCGAACAACACCAATTTTCTGAATGAGTTACAACCAGAATGGGGAAGATACGTCACTATCGTTTATCAGACAAAGAACTTGCATGAAGTTACCTACGATCAGTTGTATGACTTCTTGAAACAGAATCAAGCTAAGGCAAATGAAGTAAGGTCTGAATTACTATCTAAAAAGCATGATCCTCTCGCATTCATTGCTCAAACACCAACACCTCTACTAGTGAACACACAACAACAACCATCATCATCTTCCATTCACAACTACGTGCAACAACAATACATTCCACAACAACAAACTGTTGTAATCCCACAACAACAATTCTACCCACAACAACAACAAGTTACTCCACAACAACAACAATATCCAAAATTTCAATAACCAGAGTTCACTGGCAATGATGAATCTACTGCAACTTTGACACAAGCATTTGCTCTTCTGACAAAGGCATTCCAAGGACGCTATTCAACACCAACCAACAACAACCAAAGGATTTCATCGAACACTCGCAACAGGCAGATCGCTCAGCCAAGTTTCAATATAGGTAACGGAGGCCAAATGGTTGGAGTTATGGGGAATCAGCAAGGATATGCTACTGGATTTCACATGGGTAATCAGAATATGCAGAATCAGTTGGGTCAGTATGCAGGGAATTAGATGGGTTAGTATGCAGGGAATCAGATGGGTCAGTTTGTTGGGAATCAGAGGGGTCAAAATGTTGGTAATCAGGCAGTGGGTAATCAGGTTAGAAATGTTGGTGGGAATTATGGAAATGTGAATGGGAATCAGGGAAATTTGGTTAAGTGTTTCAACCGTCAAGGTGTAGGTCATATGGCAAGGAACTGTCCTACTAAGCCGAAAAAGAAAGATACAGCATATCTGCAGAAAGCATTGATGCTTGCACAAAAGGAAGAGGCAGGATTCCAATTGAATGTTGAGGAGAATGATTTCATGGCTCTCATGGATGACATGGAAGACAGAGAGGATGTGAATGCGAACTGCATCTTTATGGCAAATCTTAAGGAGCCTAAGTACGACACAGATTCTGACACACCTCCTGTTTATGACATCAACGCAGTATCTGAGGTACCAATCGATAATACATGCCTCAATAATGATATACTTGATATGTCCCCTCATGAGGAACATCATTATGAGACTCCAGCAACCACTTATGATACATACCTGGACACGCCGAGTTGTAGCAATATTTATTCTGCAACTCTCGATATGAATCATAGTGGTGGCTCAGTTCCACAACATGCTAAGAATGAAGAGGAAACACGTGCTTTATTTGAATCTATTGAATAATTGTAGTATTGAAATTGAGAAAGTGAAAAAGGTCAATCGCGAAGTTAAGGCCGCGAATGAGAAATTGACCACTGAGCTTGAGAGATGCAAGGAAATTGAAAAAAACTTTCAAAGTGATAAAACACGTGAGTCTGAATTTGAAATTGGTTATCAGAAGTGACTTTTTAAAGATAGGGAATTGCAAAACAAATTTGATACTCTTCAAATTAGTTCAACAAAAACCATTAATTCTTTAAAACAGGAAATTTCTGATTTAACAAACCAGTTTTCAAAACAAAAATCAGCTTATACCAATCTTGAAAAAGAAAGGGATGAGTTGAAAAAGGACTTTACAAAGAAAGAAGATAAACTTTTGGAAGAACTCAGAGAGTGAGAACATATGATAGCAAAACTAGAAAACTTGTTGGTTAAAACAAGTCATTTGAGTCAAACAATTCACATGATTACTAATCAAACTGATCCGATTTACCATAGAAAAAATTAAATGGCTCTAGTGTAACACCCCGATTTTTAAAAAAAATAGTAATGGAATTAATAATATAAGTAGTTGGGACTTGGCAACTAATATGAGATATATAGTTCGGATTCAGTTTGCAACACGATTTTACTACGAGGGCTAAATGTGACAAATAGCCACACTATAAAAAAAAGATCAAGATATATTTTATACTTAATAAAAGTCGGTTAAGGGGATGATTATCCCTCCATCCCTCATTCACGATTCACAAAAAAAAGAGCAGGAAGAAAATACTTTCTTCACTTTGAAGACTTCTTTACATATCATGATCTCTACCAATTTCTGTCAAGGATTAAGCCTAATTAAGCAAGGGTTATAAGGTTTAACATGGTATGAAGGATTAAGGAGCTTCAAGTGATTTCATGTTCTTCCTTAATTCAAGGTAAGTAGTGAATTATATATTTAAACATGAATATAAGCTATGAGGTTATGGTTAGCAAGTGTTATACATGATTATGTGATGAATTCAAGAATTCATGGTTTATGATTCAAGGGTTATACATATGATCATTAGGGTTTATGATGGGATTATGTTAATGATCATGTTAGAGTGTTTAGGAGGTGTTTATGTTGATTATTTAGTTGAACCAAACACCCATTTATATGATATATGATGTTAAACAAGTTGCTGATCGTGTTTGGAAAATCGTATAAAATCAATAGTAGCTCATATTGAAACATGGCTGGACTTCCTGGAAAGCCTAATGAGTATACTTCAGTTGTTATGTTTTAAGTTTTTCCTCATTTAGAGGTTAAATGGGTGAAAAGCGCGATTTAGTACAGCAAAGTCTGATCTTGAAATGTGCAGCAAACCGAACTTTAAAAATTCATACCGGATAAACCGTAGCTCCGTTTAGAGCGTGCCATACCTTTTCGGAAGGGAAAAATAGTATACTTTCAAGGATAATTAGCCTCATGACCTGGTTATGTAGTTAAATCGGCCAAAATGATGCAATTGTATGCTGCTACAGAAATTCAGCAAACACTTTGTTTAGTGTTTTGATAATTATGACATAATATGATGTTTTTGCAAGTCCCGGGTGATTATATGCTATGATAGCTTATGTTCTCAGCCTATATGATTATAATTCATGTTATGGAAGTGTAGAACCAAGTGACAAGACTTGGTTAGCTTAGCTCGAGTTCGCAAGCATAGTAATTCATGTTTGGCGAGATTTATGCCATAACTAGTTTATGAGTTCATGCATTATAGTTAGTTTATGTGTGCTTAGTTGCACTTATATTTGGACTATCATGTTATATTCATGCCTAGTTGTTACATGTTAACATTATACTTGTGCATCTATCATGATATAGGTGTTCGAGGCATATTCAGAATCATTCATCTTGCATTATACGGCCCAGGTAAGTAACGGATTTTCAGTTAACATGTTTAATAGATTAAGCATGTTTAGTATATATATATATATATATATATATATATATATATATATATATATATATATATATATATATATATATATATATATATATATATATATATATATATATATATATGCCTTGCTATATCTCAAGTATTATGTAAGTTATGTATCATGTTGACCTGTTTGGTCATATTAGTATCATCTTGACCCGTGTGGTCATATTTAGTAACATGTCGACCCGTAAGGTCATATTAGTCTCATGTTGACCCGTCTGGTCATATTTAGTATCATGTCGACCCGTGAGGTCATATTAGTATCATGTTGACCCGTGAGGTCATATTAGTATCAAGTTTGACCCGTTGGGTTATATCAAGTATCATGTTGACCTTTTTGGTCATATAAAGTATCAAGTTGACCCGTTGGTTTATATTAAGTATCATGTTGACCTTTTGGGTTATATTAAGTATCATGTTGACCTTTTTAGTCATATAAAGTATAAAGTTGACCCGTTGGGTCATATTAACTATCATGTTGACCTGTTGGTCAAATTAAGTATCAAGTTGACCCGTTGGATCATATTCAGTATCATGTTGACATGTTTGGTCATATTAAGCATCAAGTTGACCCAAGTTGACCCGTTTGGTCATATTAAGCACAAGTTGACCCGTTTGGTCATATTAAGCATCAAGTTGACCTGTTTGGTCATATTAAATGTCATGTTGATCAATTTGGTCATATTCAACTGTCATGTTGATCTGTTTGTCATATTAACTGGCATGTTGACCTGTTTGGTCATATTCATTATCATGTTGACCTGTTTGGCCATATTCAGTATAAAGTATACCTGATTAGTCTTATTTTGTAGTATGTCGTGGCTCAACCTCAGTATACGCCATAGCGATAGCGATCTCAAAATTATACTTATAGTACTTCAACTTTATATTTTAGTAAAGCTGTAGTATATTAAGTTACATCTCAGCCTTGTTTTATGTTATAGTACAATTTTAGTAATTAATTCAGTTTTAGTATCATGTCTTAGTTTAACCTCATGACCATATTATTGCTCAGTTTCTATATTCAGCTTGGTCTCAGCTCCAGCTCAGCTTAGTATCATGTTGTAGTCAAGCACAAGTATTTAGCTTAATCTTAATTTATATATGAATGTTTATGCGTTTAGTAATGTGTGCAAGGTGCTTTATGCACTTTTGGCCTGCGATGCGTTTATATATGCATGTCATTCTATAAGTATATAGTCAGTTATGTGATCACACATGTGTTCCAGACAAAGTTGGAACTTAGACCTCCTTAGTGGAGAATCGAGCCTTAGAATAGTAAATGTTCCAAAATCGGAACTCAGACATCCTATATGGATGATTTAACATATTTATATGGCTCGTCAGCTATGTATTCAGTCAGTAAGTGCTTATGCACTCAGCCAGTATAGTACTATAAGTACTCAGCCAGTATGTGCTTATGCACTCAGCCAATATAGTACTATAAGTACTCAGCCAGTATATGCTTATGCACTCAGTTAGTATGTGTTTTACACACTCAGTATGCTTATGTACTCAGTCAGTAACATGGTGTATCATGTATTTAATCAGTTAGTGTCGTGCTTATGCACTTAGTCAATATTATGATTCATGTAGTCAGAATAGTACTATATATACTTATTCAGCATCATGCTTATGTTCAGTTTATGATTTAATACTGTTCCGTTATCTCACTAAGTCTTATAGACTTACTGTTCTCAGTTTATATTTTTGTAGGTATGCAAGATGAGACCATGTACATGCTAAATGGGGCCTAATGGGTTAAAATTGTGTAGCTCGTGGGTTAGGTAACGAGCTTCTAATTTCCATCATTTGTTATCAGTTTGGAATACCCCTAAATCAAGGACCAACTTCTTTACCAAATTTAAAGAGTCATTGTTATGTATTTTTCAAAGTTTAGTATTTTAACGGGATGTTTGGAATAAGCCCGTATGATGTAGAAAATACGCTTCCGCTAGTTTTATCAATGTATACAATTTACAGATTTATAAAAAAAATAAAATAAAAAAAAAATCTGGGCGTACCAAGTTGGTATCAGAGCGATGGTTTGAGAGATTTAAGTATCCACCATTAGTTTGGGATGCTTAGACTTGAACCTATGCTCGGTAATTGCTTTTAGAATTAAATTGCATCACACGTTTATACGTTTATCAGTTATTCAACCATGTTATTCAGTATGTTGTTCATATTATCAGATTATCAGTACATGTATAGCGATGCATACCAGTTTATGTGATTAGCATAGATTATATGAACTTACATGTATAGTCATGTAGTGCATAATGCATTTTCAGATATCAGATAAAGTTGCAGACCGTGAATCAGATATTCACGATATAGTAAGTATATAGAATTAGTATGCATTATTAGTATAGCAGTATATAGTTAGCATTCGCATCAGATTATGTGCAGTAGATGATATGTTTTGCTTCAGTAACTTGGGGTAGATTGTGGTAGCGATGAGTTCATGATTATATGGTGTGACTATTATGACGCCTGATCAACGTGATAATATCCACATGATATGGCATGAACTTATCGAGATCACGAGATACCTCGGGGAGCTCGCTAAATGGTTATGTGTTAAATGCATCATGAATATTGCATTAGATCATGTACAGTAGCATTTTCAAACATAGTCATTATAAAGGGGCATAATTTACATACTCCAGCACGTTCAGAATAGATTCAACTCTCAGAAAAAGATTACGATTTAGAAATGCTACATAATATGACAGAATAGATATGAAAAATGGGTTTCAGCATTTGTGGATTTGAGCAATTTAAAGAAAAAAGGGCAAAAGAATTGAAATGAAAACGTGTCAGAACAGATCCGGATCATTCAATAAGAGATATTCCAGACCAGAGTTATGAAATAGAATTTCAAGATATGACATTTTAGCGAATATTATGCGAATTCAGGTAAATAGATCCTTTCTTTTTACGCCAGCTTATGAAATTTTTAGATATTTTCTGGAAATAGTCAAGATGAACTCTAAGAATACAGATAATTATGAACCTATCAAGTTATTTTAGAGGGTAATCAAGAAAATCTTCGGGTTCATATGATCAGGAGAAAGGATTTTAACATGGATAACAGGTACCTATTATAAACATGTTGATAAATTTAATTCATATATAAATAAAATGAATCATAGTTTGATCCTTATCAGTGGAGTATCAGTCTAATGTTAGAATACATACATGATACAAACCCAAGTGGGGGAGCACATACATGTGATACTGAGTAATTTAGAGGATAATTTTAGTTATAACAACAGTAGTTCGTGAGGACACGAACAGTCCAAGCGGGGGAGAGTTGTAACAACACGATTTTACTACAAGGGCTAAATGTGACAAATAGCCAAACTATAAAAAAAAGATCAAGATATATTTTATACTTAATAAAATGTTAGATTATGGACTTTATTTTAGTATTTGTATGTTAGGATCGAACTCGAGATCACGGGATGGCACACTTTGCGTATGAAAAGTAAATGAATAATAATTATATATAAATGTTATATTAATTATTAGAACGTAAACACGTAATGATCGTTAACATTTAAGGGAAAAGGCTAACGATCATTAGACGAATAAAAGGAAAGGGACTATAGATGAAAATTGGAATGTCAAGAATGCTCTAGAACCCTTGTGGGTTGGTTAGGGTCAATTGGCTAAAGGTATCCCACATCGCTTGGTGAAGCTTTTGTTCCAAGTTTTCTATCCTATATAAACACACAAGGTTTCATTGTTTTCTAATAACTTGAACACATAATCTTGTGTGTTTCCTCTTCTCTTCTCCTTGCAATTTTTCGACACCCCATTAAAGTTTAAGGTAGTCGAAACTTTGTATTCTCTAGTGTTTGTGCTCGCTTTACTTGCATAAACGTTTACTTGAAGTAGAACGTGTGTACAAGATCGTGAATCAAACGCATCATTGTTTGTTTCTTGGATTTGTTCACATAAACCAAAATTAGGGTTCTTGAGCTGAAGACTGCATTTGATTCTTGTTCGGGCTAGAATCACTACGGTACGTTTACTATTTATATTTGATTAATTAATTACATATTATATGGTCTTGTTATTATTGCTTCTGCTATGCTTACTTGATGTGTTTGGTTTATTTATATGATTGTCATGATATTATAATTCCAACAGTGGCATCTAGAGCCGTTATAATGTGTAATTAATTATCAAAACGCATAAAAATTGAATATTGATTCGTTTAATTACATGTTTTTTAGGGTTTTTCGATTCCTAACCCTAGTTTTTTTTGTTAGGTCAATTGACCTATTAGGGTTTTGTTTTTAAATTTTTAATATGATTAGAAACCCTAGGATGTCATGTAATTGGTTATGCGTTTTAGTAAACGATCTTTGTGCAATATGTTAATTGTTAAGCATAATCCATGAAAAGTGCATGTTTGCATGGATTTTATTGTGTGATAATTTAAATGGTTTAAATTGGATATATGAATTAATTGTTAAGTTATATCGAAACATGTAAATTTATTAATAGATATCGAATTGAGGAAGACTCCAATATTAAGTAATTAATTATGTGCTATGTGGTATTTGTTTAGTTTTGGCTTACGCAATCGATTTATCGATGTATGTGGCTCTTTTTCCTTTGAAGAAGAAAGCCTTAATTGAATAAATACATAATACACCTAGACTTGATTATTAATAGGACTATTGAATAAATTTGCATGTGGCTACATGTTTTATACATATTTAATTGTTATGTTATGTATATGTTTATTTGGTTGTTTATTTTTTATTATATATTACTTGTTTTTGTTTATTATTATGTTAGACATGTTTATAAACGAAAAGGGTAATTTTTGAATAGAAAAATAATATGGACTAAATAAATGGCGAAATTGTTTTGGTTTTAAGAGTCAAAATTTCAAAGGTTTGTTGATTGATGTTTTTGTACGTAATGGTTAACTAGGCTCGACCGAAGTTTACACACTATAAGATGGGTATAAGGTTGGCTTCGCATTAAATTGTGGCCCTAGATAGACAACATTCTGTCTTAATGCTCGTTTGTGTTTAAAGTAGACTTACCGAACAACCATTACATGTACACTGTAATCTTAAGGGTGAATTGACCACAATTCCACAATGATTATCCGAAACACTAAGCTTTAGGGCTTATGCAAAAGTACGATATAAGTGGACGATAATTGTTGGTAATTCTTTAATTGGTGAACCCGATACCTCAATCAAAACTTTGCTATTTTATTCTTAGTGAATTGGTAATAAAATTGTTTTATAAAACCAATGATATGAAGTTGTATGCATGCTTCTTCATACATTATTTTGATTACACGTCAAAATTTAATACCCTTATAAAATTAAGTCGAATGTCATCTAATTAAGAACACTTGAAGTTGTAGTTTACGTCATGTGAGAGCTTGGCTAGATTGCAATGGAGAGGTAAATTTATAATGATCTAGGAATTGCAATATGATATTGGCAATTATTGTTCAACAATTACCTTGTTGAATACTATGGTTTATATGAATATATTTACCAATGGGTATTTTATTTTCTTAAAGATCTAATTATCAAAAATACTAAAATTGAATTTTGAAATTCGTTTTAATGTATTAATGCAATGTTCAAACCGTAAACGCACTTTGGGCTTTGGTAAATTGATCTAGTTCTGTTTTCAAACAAATGTTTGATTAAGAATAATTTACTTAAAAGACAAAAGAAGTCTCCTTTCTATGAAAGAAGTATGAGACATAATCCTATTTCTTTTTATAAAGGATAATAGGAATATTAGATATGTCTAAATTCTAATATAACTCATAGCAAATTTTTAATAGTTAAGAAAATTGCGAATATTTTCCATAGGGATTTCATCATCCTCAATCGGTGATTAAATTCTTAGTAACAAATATGATATTTGGTTAATAGAAAATTATGTATGACATTTTATGAATTATTATAATTAGAATCTAGACTAATTACCGTAAAATGTTTAAAGACAAACTAGTTGTTTTGACTATTTTAAAGGTGCTACATACATTGTAGGATGGTAGACCTATTAAGGAAGAAATTGCATGCCTAATTTTTCAAGTTAACAGCATTTGGTGGATAGTCCATCATTTACGTAGTAGAATACACTCTTTAGTGCATAAGTAATTGTTACGTATGGGCATTCAAAGGTGTAGGAAAGTTAAAAGCACACTATTTTCTTTCACTGGATATGAAACATTTACAATGTTGTCATATTTAGTGGGAGTATTGTGTACTTATTACTGAATAAGGAATTATTGTAATGATCTTTAATTCAGTGGGAGTTACAAACTTTGACACCTTGGTAGCTAAAGATAATTACTTTCCAAGTGTAGACACTCATACTTTTAAGGATAGTCTTGTACGTTTCCTTACTAGACATTGTTGTTCTACATCTACTTGTTATGCTAAAATCTATGACATAATCATATTGATCACATAAACAAATGCATGACGTGTTGTTTATCAACTATATGAGGTTGTTCCATGCACAAGTGGGAGAAATGTTATCTTTAATGTGTGCAAGAAACAACTCATAAAGATATGATTTAATGGATTCTCTTGACTGCAAGGTAAGAGAATAAAGTTCTAATATGAATTATACTAATCTAATTCAAGAAACACTTGGTGTTACAATTTTTGTTATGTGAGAGCTTAGCTAGATTGCAACAACAAGGTGAATTTCATATGTTGATCACTAGCAGATCAACTGATGTAATTGAACTATGAGAATTTGCAGTTTCTAAATTAGATACCTATTAGAACATGTGTCAATATGATATCAAGACTACTTTAAACAGTATATTTATGTTCATGGAATGACATACATTAATTAAGTAATCTAATGCTGCTTCAATCTGAATATTTATGCGTTCTTGGAATGGCATAAATAAATAAAGAAATAATGTTATTTACATTATTATGAAGTAATAAATTAACTTGGAATTACTATTGAAACCAAGATATGGTGTTCATAATTACTTTAGTTAAACATGTTTATGTTTCATTGTAAAGATATAAACATAAAGTCTTTTAATTGTTACAAGACTTATAATAAAGTAACATGTTATCTTGTTATGTTTTTTTAATTAAGACATATACATGTAGTCATTAAATTGTTAAATGACTTATAACGTATAGTGGGATTATAACAATTTATGTTTTCTTTTAAATACATGGACATGAAGTGACTTTGTAAAAAGTACTTGTGTTATAAAGCATGTAATTGGCTTGAAAATTATTATACCATTAAAATGCATTAGTTGGTAAATAGACAAGTCAAAAGAAAATATGGTTATCTTAAATATTGTTAGATTGTCTTACAATATTAATACTAATGAAATACCAAATGTTTATGGTATGTTCAATTAGAAAAATCAAACTCTTGTTATATTGTTTGATTAAAGATAACTATGACTTCTTTTCTTTCAAAAGTTATCAAGGTTAAAATATTGAGTATGACTTGGACATATTTAATAAAACTCCAACCTAGAAGATTAATAAGACATTATCATATGATGGAATGTGATGAATTACATTAAGTCTTAAATTGAAGTTCTAAATTTGTTTAACTGCTTATGAAGAGGTTATTAACAAAGTAAAGTCATGAACAGTCAATAAGTATTTGTAATATCCCAAAAGAGAACAT
Source organism: Artemisia argyi (assembly GCA_030686995.1). Classification (NCBI taxonomy): domain Eukaryota; kingdom Viridiplantae; phylum Streptophyta; class Magnoliopsida; order Asterales; family Asteraceae; genus Artemisia; species Artemisia argyi. Next base: position 187,865,511 of record CM060684.1, read on the forward strand.
TGTATTGTTACTTTATTTGCTAAGTATTTAAAGATAGTCTTTAAATTACTAAAAGCAAGTGGGAGTTTTGATCTTTAAAATATAAAATTACAATATACATAATCTTCTAAAAATACACTAGTAAATATCATGATGAAGTTTGACATTTGAATGTTAAATCTCAACATGATAATAAAGTTTGACATTTAAATGTTAAATCTCAAGATGATGGAATTATCATTCATAGAATAGTAATATATCTCATATATTTGATCAATATGCTGAGGGCTATGATTTACAGGATTATTGTAAACCTGATAATCATTGTGATACATTACCAAATATGTAATTGGGTAAAGTCAGTGTTCTAAAAGGCGCGCCAAGGCGCGAGGCGTGGCCTCGCCGCCACGAAATAGACCATGGCGGCTGCTCTAGGCGTGGCGTGGGAAAAGGCGTGACAAGGCGTGAAAAGGCGCGCCTTTTGGTAAGGCGTGGCGCGCCTTTTTGAAACAGTTTTGGTTTTTTTTGTTTTTTTTTAATTATTATTATTATTTTAATAACTATTTGAACGATCATTTGAAATTTGGTCTATTTGTTATTTGGGTCTGATAATTATATAATAAGTAGTAGTTAAATGTCTAATATAGTAGTCCAAGTGTATATGAAATATGATATTATAACGTAAATGATAAATATATAAATATTTTTTCGCCGCCTTAGTCACGCCGCAAAAAACGCCATGGCTTCGCCATGGCGCGTAAGGCTTGAGGCGTGGCCTTGCCGCCACGCCACGCCTCACGCCATTTATAACATTGGGTAAAGTATACATGATATGAATGATTAAGATGCTGTCCATAAAGATAATTAATTTTAGAAATGTGGTTTATCTTAATAGTTAGACTACAAAATAAAGACGAGTTTCTTCAAAGATTAGGTAACCCTTGTGGTTTAAATCTTTGTATAGAAATCATATGGACAATATTGTGCACGTATTTAATGCATGTCTTATGACAAAATTATTAATCACACTTAAGCAATTGACTGTGCTTGAATATTTTTTTCTAAACACATTAAATATATAAAGATTATGATCGATTGTCATATTTATGAAATTGACAATAGAATATCAAAACTCTTTCTTGAGTGATTACTTGAGCGAGGACGATAAGTAATCAAAAGGAGTTTATGAATTCAAATAAATCTTTGGAAGTGTACAAATTGCAATAATCCATGGATGGATAAATGTGTGCATCTAGAAGATTACTCTTATTTTTAATTATTAAATTCATGTTTTGATTTATAATTGAAATAAGATAATTTTTAAGTATTCCTAAAAGCTAGTGGGAGTATTGTGTTTAATTTCATAAATCATATATGTTGTGGAACATATAAAAGTAACATTCCATATAAGTTAAAGGTTAACTCTTAGTTTGGAATGAAACTTTACTTGAAAGATTTAGAAAATAAGACATACAACCTTGGAATGAATGTTTATTGTTGAAACATGAGCGGTAAATGAATCTAATATAACATGATATATCATTTAGAAATCTAAATGGATATGAATAACATGAATAAAATCTAAGTATGACTCAAAGATTTTTCATGAACATCATGTTTTGTTGTATCATGCTTGATTACAAGATGATTTGGCAATATTAATATCTAAAAGATTATTAGATAACTTGTGTAATATTCTAAAAAGAATATGTTTGATTATAGAATCACATCCTAAAATCTGGAACAACTTCTAAATTCTATAGATGAACAATTTTTCAATTTTTGTGAAAATTGTTTTAGCTTACAAACTTGAACGTTTGAAGGGCATCAAACATTACACAATAGATATTAATGTTTACAGGAAGTTTTTAAGAGCATATTGTTGTTTGCATACAATGATGCTAATGAAATTGAGATGACACTCGATACTAGTTATGGTAAAGATTTCATCTTTGGCTATATGTACTAGTTGTGCTTAATAAGAGTATAGTTGCATTATACATTAAGAGAATTAGAATACTTCAAACTTTAAAATGTTTAGAAGTTTGATTATCATAAAATGGTGGTTAAGGATGTCACACATTTATGAAATATTGTATGGCATTATCAAAATAGTTGAGTATGCACATTTAAGAATTTCAATAGTTGAATTCTTGAAACAAGTATTCTTAAAATTCTGATAGATTAAAGTTGAATGATTTATGTTTTGTCTACAAGTATGAATGTCATTACTTGAGATATAATTCATCAACATGAGTTATCATGCATTGATCTATTTAGTTTTTGGATAAGGGATGTTAAACAATTATAATAAATTTAAATACATGGTATGTTTAATTTATAATATATTGTATCCTGTTTTTACATGTTTAATCGATGAATAAATGTTATTTTAAATTGTCCGTTGTCAGTTAATAATATGGGAATATTATTAAATCAACACAAATATGAAGGTTGGTATAATATACTTAAGTATATTGATGCGTAGTCATGCTATTTCAGATGATATTCAATGATACCGAATATAGGACTTATCCCAACTACATGATGTTACTTTATGGATTCTGTTATTAAGTAAATCATGAGAAGTTATCCTCAGACTTGAGATGCAAGATAAGTGTCATGAATGTAGTACATTTTTGTGGAACAACATAACGCTATACGTAACTGGTAGTCATAAGTGTTGTTTTCGGAAATGTTACAAGGTTTATAGGTTTTGCTTGTAGTCAAGATAGAATTTGTTCATTCAAATTTATTTTTGGAGTTTAATACTGCAGGGCCCCTCGTAGGGTTGGTAAGATGCATGTGCGGCCGCACCCAAGATCTTCCCTGAATATGTTCAGAAGATTTGGTAATCTTTATCAATCATAAACAACGAGAAACAGAATGGTTAATTAAGGAATGACTTTAATCCATATCCTTATTAACGTGGTATTAGAAACAAAAGGATAATAATAATGAGAAATCATTAAAAGGTTTTTCCAGGAGCCTTACTCGAGATCGTACTAGAGGCATCGGCGTGTTGCAAGACGCTAACCGATGTGATTACACTATTAAAATATGTCCAAGTGGGAGCTGTTAGATTATGGACATTATTTTAGTAGTTGTATGTTAGGATCGAATTCGAGATCACGGGATTGCACACTTTACGTATGAAAAGTAAATGAATAATAATTATATATAAATGTTATATAAATTATTAGAACGTAAACACGTAATGATCGTTAACATTTAATGGAAAAGGCTAACGGCCATTAGACAAATAAAAGGAAATGGACTATAGATGAAAATTGAAATGTCAAGAAGGCTCTAGAACCCTTATGGGTTGGTTAGGGTCAATTGACTAAAGGTATCCCACATCGCTTGGTGAAGCTTTTGTTCCAAGTTTTCTATCCTATATAAACACACAAGGTTTCATTGTTTTCTGATAACTTGAACACATAATCTTGTGTGTTTTCTCTTCTCTTCTCCTTGCAATTTTTTGACACCCCATTAAAGTTTAAGGGAGTCGAAACTTTGTATTCTCTAGTGTTTGTGCTCGCTTCACTTGTATAAACGTTTACTTGAAGTAGTACGTGTGTACAAGATCGTGAATCAAACACATCATTGTTTGTTTCTTGGATTTGTTCACATAAACCCAAATTAGGGTTCTTGAGCTGAATATTGCATTTGATTCTTGTTCGGGCTAGAATCACTACGGTACGTTTACTATTTATATTTGATTAATTAATTACATATTATATGGTCTTGTTATTATTGCTTCCGCTATGCTTACTTGATGTGTTTGGTTTATTTATATGATTGTCATGATATTATAATTCCAACATAAAAATCGGTTCAGGGGATGATTATCCCTCCATCCCTCATTCACGATTCACAAAAAAAAAAAAAAAAAAAAAAAAAAAAAAAAAAAAAAAAAAGGAAGAAAATACTTTCTTCACTTTGAAGAATTCTTTACATATCATGATCTCTACCAATTTCTGTCAAGGATTAAGCCTGATTAAGCAAGGGTTATATGGGTTTAACATGGTATGAATGATTAAGGAGCTTCAAGTGATTTCATGTTCTTCCTTAATTCAAGGTAAGTAGTGAATTATATGTTTAAACATGAATATAAGCTATGAGGTTATGGTTAGCAAGTGTTATACATGATTATGTGATGAATTCAAGAATTCATGGTTTATGATTCAAGGGTTATACATATGATCATTAGGGGTTATGATGGGATTATGTTAATGATCATGTTAGAGTGTTTATGAGGTGTTTATGTTGATTATTTAGTTGAGCCAAACACCCCTTTATATGATATATGATGTTAAACAAGTTGCTGAAATTTTCAGCAATGATTAGTCGTGTTTGGAAAATCGTATAAAATCAGTAGTAGCTCATATTGAAACATGGCTGGACTTTCTGGAAAGCCTAATGAGTATACTTCAGTTGTTATGTTTTAAGTTTTTGCTCATTTAGAGGTTAAATGGGTGAAAAGCGCGATTTAGTACAGCAAAGTCTGATCTTGAAATGTGCGGCAAACCGAACTTTAAAAATTCATACCGGATAAACCGTAGCTCCGTTTAGAGCGTGCCATACCTTTTCGGAAAGGAAAAATAGTATACTTTCAAGGAAAATTAGCCTCATGACTTGGTTATGTAGCTAAATCGGCCAAAATGATGCAATTGTACGCTGCTACAGAAATTCAGCAAACACTTTGTTTAGTGTTTTGATAATTATGACATAATATGATGTTTTTGCAAGTCCCGGGGTGATTATATGCTATGATAGCTTATGTTCTCAGCCTATATGATTATAATTCATGTTATGAAAGTGTAGAACCAAGTGACAAGACTTGGTTAGCTTAGCTCGAGTTCGCGAGCATAGTAATTCATGTTTGGCGAGATTTATGCCATAACTAGTTTATGAGTTCATGCATTATAGTTGGTTTATGTGTGCTTAGTTGCACTTATATTTGGACTATCATGTTATATTCATGCCTAGTTGTTACGTGTTAACATTATACTTGTGCATCTATCATGATATAGGTGTTCGAGGCATATTCAGAATCATTCATCTTGCATTATACGGCCCAGGTGAGTAACGGATTTTCAGTTAACATGTTTAATAGATTAAGCATGTTTAGTATATATATATATATATATATATATATATATATATATATATATATATATATATATATATATATATATATATATATATATGCCTTGCTATATCTCAAGTATTATGTAAGTTATGTATCATGTTGACCTGTTTGGTCATATTAGTATCATGTTGACCCGTGTGGTCATATTAGTATCATCTTGACCCGTGTGGTCATATTTAGTATCATGTCGACCTGTAAGGTCATATTAGTATCATGTTGACCCGTCTGGTCATATTTAGTATCATGTCGACCCGTGAGGTCATATTAGTATCATGTTGACCCGTGAGGTCATATTAGTATCAAGTTGACCCGTTGGGTTATATCAAGTATCATGTTGACCTTTTTGGTCATATAAAGTATCAAGTTGACCCGTTGGGTTATATTAAGTATCATGTTGACCTTTTTGGTCGTATAAAGTATCAAGTTGACCCGTTGGGTTATATTAAGTATCATGTCGACCTTTTTAGTCATATAAAGTATCAAGTTGACCCGTTGGGTCATATTAACTATCATGTTGACCTGTTGGTCAAATTAAGTATCAAGTTGACCCGTTGGATCATATTCAGTATCATGTTGACATGTTTGGTCATATTAAGCATCAAGTTGACCCAAGTTGACCCGTTTGGTCATATTAAGCACAAGTTGACCCGTTTGGTCATACTAAGCATCAAGTTGACCTGTTTGGTCATATTAAATGTCATGGTGATCCGTTTGGTCATATTCAACTGTCATGTTGATTTGTTTGTCATATTAACTGTCATGTTGACCTGTTTGGTCATATTCATTATCATGTTGACCTGTTTGGCCATATTAAGTATAAAGTAGACCTGATTGGTCTTATTCAGTAGTATGTCGTGGCTCAACCTCAGTATACGCCATAGCGATAGCGATCTCAAAATTATACTTATAGTAGTTCAGCTTTATATTATAGTACAGCTGTAGTATATTAAGTTACATCTCAGCCTTGTTTTATGTTACAGTACAATTTTAGTAATTAATTCAGTTTTAGTATCATGTCTTAGTTTAACCTCATGACCATATTATTGCTCAGTTTCTATATTCAGCTTGGTCTCAGCTCCAGCTCAGCTTAGTATCATGTTGTAGTCAAGCACATGTATTTAGCTTAATCTTAATTTATATATAAATGTTATATGCGTTTAGTAATGTGTGCTATGTGCTTTATGCACTTTTGGCCTGCGATGCGTTTATATATGCATGTCATTCTGTAAGTATATAGTCAGTTATGTGATCACACATGTGTTCCAGACAAAGTTGGAATTTAGACCTCCTTAGTGGAGAATCGAGCCTTAGAATAGTAAATGTTCCAAAATCGGAACTCAGACATCCTGTATGGATGATTTAACATGTTTATATGGCTCGTCAGCTATGTATTCAGTCAGTTATGCATTCAGTCAGTAAGTGCTTATGCACTCAGCCAGTATAGTACTATAAGTACTCAGCTAGTATGTGCTTATGCACTCAGCCAATATAGTACTATAAGTACTCAGCCAGTATGTGCTTATGCACTCAGTTAGTATGTGTTTTACACACTCAGTACGCTTATGTACTCAGTCAGTAACATGGTGTATCATGTATTTAATCAGTTAGGGTCGTGCTTATTCACTTAGTCAATATTATGATTCATGTAGTCAGAATAGTACTATATATACTTATTCAACATCATGCGTATGTTCATTTTATGATTTAATACAGTTCCGTTATCTCACTAAGTCTTATAAACTTACCGTTCTCAGTTTATATTTTTGTAGGTATGCAAGATGAGACCATGTACATGCTAAATGGGGCATAATGGGTTAAAATGGTGTAGCTCGCGGGTTAGGTAACGAGCTTCTCATTTCCATCATTTGTTATCAGTTTGGAATGCCCCTAAATCAAGGACCAACTTCTTTACCAAATTTAAAGAGTCATTGTTATGTATTTTGCAAAGTTTAGTATTTTAACGGGACGTTTGGAATAAGCCCATATGATGTAGAAAATACGCTTCCGCTAGTTTTATCAATGTATACAGTTTACAGATTTATATAAAAAAAAATAAAAAAAATATATATGGGCGTTTCATCTAGGTAACAAAACTCCTTTTAATCTCAAGAAAGCTCAGGAAGAACAGAATACTTTGTACAATGGAAATGTTTTGTTTACTAAGCATGATCCTCCTATTGTTCGTGATTATGTGGATACGATAGAACTTTCTAAGGAGAGTCAAAACAAAATGTAACAAAAGAATCCAGATTTGAAACCAATTGATTACAACAAACTGAACAAACTTTCTGGAATTACTTTTGTTCTACAAAAACACGCATATGAGCTTTCCAAAAGCCCAGGAATTTCAAAACATGTTTCTAAACCCGAAGTTGTATCTAAATCTCTTTCAAAAATGGAAAGATGTCTTCAAACAACACTTTTAACACAAGTGCTGCCAGAGGATATCTTGATGATCTTAAAACCAGAATCAGGCAACTTCAAACGACTTTAGAATCTAAAACAAAAATAAATGAGATTAATTGGAATTCCACGGTTCATTTACAACTGAAAAAGATTCTTGAAAATGATTTTGCTCCACAAATCAACGCCATTAATGCTAGAATAATTCATTTTGAACAAGCGTTTTTGAAAGAAACATCTGACTTTGTTAAGGACCACAAATCCCTAATAAAGAAGGGAAATGAATCTTTTAAGCATATAAATGTGTTGGAAAAGTTAAATGATTCTTTCTTAGAAGCAGTTATGTCTATCATTTTACAAACATATTCTGTTGAAGACGATGAAAGACTCCGAGCTGAGACCTCCGCCATTGTTTCAAAATATGAAAATGCTCTTATTAGACTTGAAAAAGAAAACGTGTCATATTTTAAACAACTTGATCGGAAAAATGAAGAATGCAAGTATGACAAATTGTCGTATGAGCGTGCCTTCAAAAACATGAAAGTGCTAAAAGATCTTTTGAGGTCTCAGCTAGAAAGTCAAAAAGGAAAGGGTGTGCTCCAACAGTCGATGAGAAAAAGGATTTGACAAAACCAGTCACTCCACAACCCTTGCCCAAGAATAATGAAAAAGAAAAGATTGTTGAAAATGGAAAAGCGGTTGCCGAAACACAAAAAGTAATAGCACCTGGTCTTTATAGGATTAGTCCCACTATTGCGTCTGCCTCTACATCTAGGACAAATGAAAAGTGCATAAAGGATTGTTCTAAAGAGTCTAGGGATGCTAAAAATGACAATAATATAAATCCTAATGCGTGTGCCTTATCTTCTAAAGGATTAGCAAGCACCTCTAGGAGCAGCAGACTAAAGCCTAGGAGAAATACAAGGAACAATAGAGTCTCGCCTGTCTCTAAGAGCAGTAGCATGAATAAAGTTGAAGAAGTAGAAGAATACCCTAGGAATTTATCGCTTTGTAATAAAAGACATACTTCATCTGAATGTAATGTCAAAAGTACTTTTTCTAATGCATGTAATGACTCTGTTTGTTTAATGCGCAAGGAATGTCTATCTAATGATGTTTGTGATGAAAATGTTCTTCTAAATGTCAATGCTTTGCCTGCACAGAAGAACGTTTCGAAAGGACCTAGTGCAAAATCTAGATATGTTGGTAGACTAATTAAAACAATTAGGAACACCACTAATAGTCGCATGCCTAGGAACTATCTTAAGTATTGTGTATGGATACCAACGGGTAGAGAATTCATACTCCAGGACGGAAAATTAAAAATTGTTCAAAATAAACAAGTAGGAACCTTCTATGAGTGTGATTCAGATTGTACCCCTAACCCCATGGAACCAAATTCAAAACAGTTTCCAAATACAAACTCTTCTGTTCTTGGCAGGTTATCGAAATATATCTTTGGATCGTCGACTCGGGTTGCTCCAAGCACATGACCGGGAACTTAAAGCTGCTGATCAATTTCGTCTAGAAATTCATGGGAACTGTACGCTTTGGAAATGATCATGTAGCAGCTATTTTGGGTTATGGAGATCTTCAGTTTGGGAATTATTTAATCACTCGAGTTTACTACGTCGAAGGGTTGGGACACAATTTGTTTTCAGTTGGCCAGTTTTGTGATGCAGATTTAGAGGTTGCCTTTCGGAGAAATAAGGTTTTTGTTAGAAAATTGGTTGGAGATGATCTCTTAACTGGAAATCACGGCACTAAACTATATGCTATCGACATCAATCAAATGGCCTAACATCACCAATCTGTCTTATGACAAGAGCTTCTGACACAAAGTCTTGGCTGTGGCATAGAATATTATCCCATCTCAATTTCGACACCATCAACAAATTAGCCGAAGACAACATCGTCAACGGACTTCCTAAGTTCAAATACACCAAGGAATACCATTGTCCATCATGCGAACAAGGAAAAAGCAAACAAGCATCATATAAACCCAAAGCCGTACCTAGTTCGGAAGCAGGGTTACATCTATTGCACATGGACTTATGTGGCCTAATGAGAGTTGAAAGCATCAATGGAAAGAGGTATATTCTTGTTATTGTCGATGATTATTCAAGATATACTTGGGTAAAGTCTTTGAGATCAAAAAACGAAGCACCCGGCAGCATCATCACCTTTCTGAAGCGCATTCAAGTTCTACTTCAAGCTCCAGTAAGGATTGTAAGAACAGACAATGGCACATAATTCACTAATCAGGAGTTAAGAACCTATTTTGAAGATGTTGGAACACATCAGACATCAGTTGTTAGAACTCTACAGCAGAATGGGGTAGTTGAAAGAAGAAATAGAACTCTTGTGGAAGCTGCTCGCACAATGCTAATTTATTCTAGTGCACCACTATTCTTATGGGCTGATGCTGTAACCACTGCTTGTTTTACTCAAAACCCATCCCTAATCCATCCAAGATTCAACGAAACACCATATGAGCTTGTGAACAATCAGAAACAGGATATCTCTTATCTTCACATGTTTAGCGCTTTGTACTATCCGACGAACGACAGACAAGATCTAGGAAAGTTAAAAGCTAAGGGTAATATTGAAATCTTCGTTGGATATTCAGAAAACTCGAGGGCATTTAGGGTGTATAATAGGAGAACAAAAAGGATAATGGAGATGATGAATGTGAAGTATGATGAGATTTCACAAATGGATTCTGAGAGACTCGCTCTAGAACCCGAGCTTAACCCAACGGCTTCTAATCAAACCTGATTAGGACCTGTACCAAACATGTAGACTTCTGGACACATTAGTTCAGGAATCGTACCTAAAGGAGCTCAATCAACAACACCCGACAAACCTTCAGAACAAGAACTGGAAAACTTCTTTGAGTTAATGTTTGATGAATACTATGGTGGATCTTCGACAAATGTATCTCAACATCATTCCGCTGCACCCGCTCAAAATCATCAACCACCACTACAATCGAAGTTGAAGCACCAACTCCCTCAACATCATCAACATCTACTCCAGCAACTCCGGTTATTGAAATTGTTCTACCAAGAGTTGATGAGAAAAACCAAAACAATTTTGCGTTAGAAGAAGAAGAAGTATTTGAAACCCGTTTGCAACTGACTCTGCTGAATCTCCTTCATGGTTACAAGAACCATCTAACACGCATATGTTAAACCCAAGGTACCCTTCTACACTCCAATGGACAAAAGACCATCCAATTGAACACATTATTGGTGAACCTTCAAGGCCAGTTTAGACAAGAAGACAACTTGCCACACATCTCGAATTGTGTATCTACATTTGCTCTATAAGCCTGAAAGAACGAAAGAACATTCAGGAAGAAATGGCAGAAAACCCATGGATAGAAGCGATGCGGGAAGAAATTCTTCAATACCAGTTACATGATAGTTGGGAACTTGTTGAACGACCACTTGATAAACGTGTTCTTGATCTTAAATGGTTGTAGAAGAACAAAATGGATGAAGAAATGACTATAATTCGCAACAAACCTCGTCTCGTGGCTAAAGGATATCCACAAGAAGAAGGGATAGACTTCGAGAAATCATTCGCGCCAGTAGCTAGACTTGAGGCAGTTCGGATTTTCTTAGCCTATGCAGCTCACAAAAACATCACAGTCTATCAGATGGATATTAAGACAACTTTCTTGAATGGACTCTGAAAGAAGAAGTATATGTGAGTCAGCCAGAGGGATTCATTGACAAAGATCATCCAGACTACGTCTACAAGCTTAAGAAAGCCATTTAGGGTTTAAAAGAAGCCCCAAGAGCGTGGTATGATGAACTATCATCTTTCTTGCTCAAAAATAATTTCACCAAAGGAACGGTTGATGACACCTTGTTTACCAAAAAATACAAAGATGACATTTGGATCGTTCAAATTTACATGGACGACATGATTTTTGGATCAACCAATCCTAACCATTCAAAACATTTTTAAAATCTCATGAAAAGTAAATTTGAAATGTCTACGATGGGGGAACTAAAATTCTTTCTTGGTTTACAAATACATCAATCCCCTAGTGGTATTTTTAACAATCAAGCTAAATATACAATAGAGATTTTGAAAAAACATGGAATGGGAAACTGTGATTCTGTTGGTACAGCAATGGTCACTTCACCAAAAATCGGTGCTGATTTGTTTGGGAAACCCATCGATCCGAAGAAATATCGGAGGATGATCGGTTCTCTCATATACCTAACTACTAGTCAACCTAATATTCAATTTTTTGTTTGTTTGTTAGAACGGTTTCAGGCAAAGCCTATCGAACTTCACCTCAAAGAGGTAAAATGGATCTTTCGGTACCTACGAAGCACCATTAAAATGGGACTTTGGTATCCGAAGGATTCGGAGTTTAAACTAATAGCATTTTCAGATGCCGACCATACAGGTGATCAAGTTAGAGCAAAGAGTACATCAGGTGGAGCACAATTTTTGGGTGAAAAACTAGTAAGCTAGTCGTTTCAAAGAAACAGGATTGTACTGCACTTTCAACCACAGAAGCCGAGTATGTGTCTCTATCTGCGTGTTGTGCCACAGCTCACAGTTTATGGCTTTACTTTCGATAGAATACCTTTTTATTGTTACTCAAAAAGCGCCATAGCCATCTCGTACAATCTTGTTCATCATTCAAAGACGAAGCATATTAGAGTCCGCTACCACTTCATCAAAGAGCACGTAGAAGAGGGTACTATTGAATTATTTTTCGTTAAGACTGAATACCAACTCGCTGATCTATCTACTAAAGCCCTTCCAAAAGATCGGTTTGACGATTTAGTTCGGCGAATTGGCATGCGAAGCCTAACCCCTGAGGAGTTAGAACGTCTTCTCAAATCTTCTTGAAAAATGTTTTCAAAACTACTTCGCTGTAAATATTTTGGAAAACAAAATACAAAAACAATATACAACCCAAAAATACAAAAATATTCTTCTCACGACATGTCTCTCGTATAATCGATATTATGTACGTTTCTAGAAATGTTATTCAAAAATGACACGGATATGTACATATGCTTGAGCGGGAGTTCAATAAATGTTTTCTAAAACATGTCGTTTCTTTTTTTCTTAAAATATGGCTTCCGTATACTTCAGTACGAAACCCGGGCCCGAATGATGACTTCTGACTATTTCAGATCAGGACTCGGACGTTCAAAACCGAAATATTTTTCAAAAAGTTCGAGTATAAACAAACGAAAAGATTTCAAGCAAAAACTCGTTTTCACAAAATGACTTGTGCACATTTTAGTACATAACTCGGATTTCAAAAAAGATAACTCCCTCCAAACCCTTAAAATTGATTTTAAACTCTATGTTTAATATGCTCTCTTTAAGGGGAAGTATCAAAATAAAAAATGTTCCAATTTCATGCAAAAAAAAATCCGTCTATCTCTCCAAAAGCTTTTTCTACTTATCAGTTGATATAAAAAATATCACGATATGCTATTTTTGAGGGGGAGAAGACGTGATTACAATGTGATAAAAAATGATTAAAGATTGTGGCAAGATCTCGAAAGAGCTCGACTCAGATTTAACCCTCGAATTAACGAAACAAATAGTTAGTATTCGACAGAATTTCTCCGAGTAGAATGTACCATTTCGAGAAACTCTTCTTAGATGTATACTATGACGGGTCTAACTTCCTTTGTAAGGAATTTTAACAACTTCAAGTTAATTATTAGGGCTAGTTATCACGTAAAAGCTGACAATGGATCCCTTTAACTAAGCAACATAAACGTGTTCCTCGGGTATATGTCTATTAAGAATGGATCAATTCAAAAAGTGATTACTCCTCCCGCATGTGCAAATTTCCAAATTTATACATGAGCACATGTGAAGGGGGAGTCCCTCAAATGAATCAAAACTCTCAAAGTGTTAACAAAAATGTTTCATTATCATAAACACTTTGAGAAGATTTTCAAATGTTTGGTTTAATGGCAACAATAGGATTGTCATGAAGTTATAAGGTGACAAAGGTTAGGAAAAACCGTCCTATGATCCGCCAGAGCCAGAAGGATCTACCCAAGGACAATTCCAATAGATTAGAATTAGAAGTCCTTAGGTATGATTTGAAAAAAGGAGAAAAGAATGAAAGGAGAAAGAAGGGGTTGAAGAATTAAAAAGAAAAGTATTGAAAAGGGTGAAAAGAAATAGCCCTCCATATGTTCAACCTTAGGGCAGACACCGGGTTCAACTCATATGCTACTGGTTGTTACTAAGGTGACACCGGTATTGAAGATAAAGACATCATGGACCCAGTGACGCACTGCACTTAACCTTCTAGCCACTCAAGTTCTCTTAAAAGAGCTTTTCATTCTCACAGGGAACTGCTGTAATCTATCGATTTGTCTCTTAGAGATGGTTGATATTGAAACAGGAGACCTCTCCCTAATCTCTGCATAGGAAACCAAATGTGCACTTATTGAGTCTAGAGCTCCGAGATTCATCAAAAGATCTCATAGGAACACTTAATGTTTCTACACTGGTGATTCTATATCATTGGACACCAGTTGTAAACTATCGAGTCCTACGCAGATCTTAGCCATCTGCCGAGAACATTTATGAGAGGATTTACTTATGTATTTCTCAATGATTGAATGGAAATCCTGCCAGGGTCAACATCAAACAGCCCTGACAGCAGGTCACTTCAGTAATCTCTTTTGAGTTACGCTTAGTGTTTGCAGTAGTTTCAAACGGTCTACAGTCGTGGGGTGATCTCCAGCGACTCACCTAATTGTTGGTGTACTTCGGTATGTTAGTGTAAGCGCTTTCGGGGTAATCCGATTAGGAACGACCTTGGTAAGGGTTAGAAGGAGTCTTCACACTATGCTGTTGACAATCTCTAATTTCGAACCTATAAGTACTAGATATTTGGTACTAACCATTTTCATGCAGCTACCCTTAACTCATTATCATCATCACCATGACACTAGTTTCCATATGCTCATACATACATCACTAAGTCAAAGGAAAGTTCTGACAAAGATCAAAGGATAGCAACAGTCAAAGAAAGATGATACGCCAAAAAAAAGAATCCACAAAGTAAAGTGACAAAGATCAAAGTGAATGAACGGGAACAACAAATGTATGTATGACAAAGACTAAAGATGTATGAGCATGTTGGAAAGGCGCATAATCATCAAAGACAAAGAAGTGACAAAAGGCATATGACATCATATCACAACAACAAAGAACAAAGAAAATTCAGTTATCAAAGATCACAAACCATGAAGGAACAAAGACTAATGACTATTCTACAATGACACACAAAGTTCAAAGACAAAGAAGAAAAAGACCTAATCACATGGAGCATCATTCGAATGACCACCCCTTAGGGGGAGATTGTTACCATTAAATAAATGTATTTAGAAGTGATGGTCATTCTCATAATTAATATATGTTGTGTCGTCAATTAGAATAGGTATTTGATTATTAAATGGGCAATGGACTTGGTAATATAGCATGTTATAAGTTTCATAATCCTAATATAAAAGTATGTTAACCAAGCCTACAAAGAAAAGCCCATGATAGTCTATTCATTATGTAAACACCATAAATACCCCCACACATCCTCACTTGAGAGGTTGGTTGCTTAGGGGATAGCTAAGAGTGTGTAAGGTTATGTTTCATTAATAAAGTTCTCTTTCTCTCACTACTCTCTCTCTCTCTCCCTCTCTCTCTCTCTCTCTCTCTCTCTCTCTCTCTCTCTCTCTCTCTCTCTCTCTCTCTCTCTCTCTCTCTCTCTCTCTAAGTAGTACCCAAGATTCATAAGTGAAATGGTTAGTTCTATGGTCCTACAAATCCATATATCTACTCACTACACTTACGGCCTGTATAATATCTGGTCTAGTACATACCATAGCATACATGATGCTACCAACAGCACTAGCATATGGAACACGTGAAATGTACTCCACCCCCTCCTCTATATCGGCTGACAACGCTGATGAAAGTTTAAAATGTGCAGCAAGTGGAACACTAATCGGTTTGGAGTTATTCATCCCAAAGCGCTGAAGTACCTTTTCTATGTATTACTTTTGCGAAAAATACAATCTTCCTTCGCGTCTATCTCTTATAATCTCCATTCCCAGTATCTTCTTAGCTGCACCCAAATCTTTCATCTCAAACTCACTTTTGAGTTGAAATTTTAGTTGATCGATATCTGACATGTTTTTAGAAGAAATTAACATATCATCCGCATATAACAAGTAAACATACGACCCATCTGGAAACTTCTTATGATAAACACAACTATCATAATCACTCCTTGAGTAACCTTTGCTAGTCATGAATATGTCAAACCTTTTATACCATTGTTGAGGTGATTGCTTTAAGCCGTATAATGACTTCTTCAATAGACATGCATGGTCTTCTTTTCCTTGAATCACGAACCCCTTTGGTTGGCGCATATAGATCTGCTCTTCCAACTCACCATGCAAGAATGCCGTCTTGACGTCTAGTTGCTGAAACTCCATATCGAGTAAAGCAAGCATGGCAAGTAACACACGAATAGGGCTATGCTTTACTACTGGTGAAAAAGCTTCATTGAAGTCAAATCCCTATCTCTGAGTAAAGCCTTTAGCAACAAGACGTGCTTTGAACCTTTCACCTTCAACGCCTGGGATACCTTCCTTCTTCTTGAATACCCATTTGCATATAACAAACTTCTGACCTTTTGGCGGTTTTACAAGTTCCCACGTCTTGTTCTTATAAAGAGACACCACCTCTTCATTCATGGCTAGGGACCATTGCTTCGATTCCCGACTGCTAATAGCTACACGATATGTAATAGGTTCTTGAACATCAATATCTTTAGCCATGTTGAAGGCATAAGCTACTAGATCTTCATGCCCAAATCGTTGCGGTGCTCGTACATTTCCTCTTTTCCTATCTCGTGCTAGGCTATAATTAAGGAGATCATGTTTCTCCTCTGGATGAACTTCTTCTGGTGTTGTATTATCATCACCAGACTCATGTGCGTCTTGCATAACGGGCTCATCAGGAGTAGCTCGTACTACTCCTTGTGGAACTTGTATTTCTAGCTCCAGCTGCTCTTCAAATTCTCGTTTTTCTCCGGCATTGACTTGTTCCTCTTCTTTCTTCTTCAAAATAGCAGACTCATCAAATGCACATCCCTATTGATAAGAAACCGAGATGATTTACCATCAGGGCACCACAACCTGTAACCCTTCGTCCCATCTGCATATCCTAGAAATATGCATTTCTTTGCCCTCGGCTCAAGTTTACCATCATTAACATGAGCATAAGCAGGACAACCAAAAATTTTCAAATCAGTATAGTTTGCAGGGGTACCTGGCCATTTTTCAAGAGGATTTTTACAATTGATCATAGTTGATGGTGACCGGTTTACCAAATAACAATCTGTGTTGACAGCCTCAGCCCAAAATATATTTGGTAACCCAGCATTTGAAAGCATACACCGCACTCTCTCTAAGAGAGTCATGTTCATCCGTTTTGCAACTCCATTCTGTTGTGGTGTGTATCACACTATGTGGTGTCTCATAATGCCCTCATTCTTGCAGAACTCGTTGAATTCTCCTTGACAGAATTTCAAACCATTATCAGTTCTCAAGCGTTTGACGGACTTTCCAGTCTGCTTCTCTATCATCGTCTTCCACTGCTTGAAATTGACAAATACTTCATCCTTTCGTTTCAAGATGTACACCTGATGCGTGGTTTTGCAACCTTGCAAAAGGTTTTACCTCTTAAGGGATCTTGAGAAGCTTACAATCCCCACTAGGCAGTGTATCTGACCGTTGTAGTATAGTATAGTGGCAAGTACCGGGGGATCGATTGTTCAACTTAAAGAATTGTGTTTGCTAGGGTTAAAACTCAATTAAACTAGGTCTATAGGTGAGAGATGATTCTTTTTGTATTTTATATTTTATGGAAAGCAAGTAAAAATCTCGGTTTTGGAAGGATGGGCGGAATTAGTTGCTAGTCAACTAACCCAAATAACTACAAATGCAAATAAAATAAAATAAAATGACACTAAATAAATTTGGCGAAAACAGTAATAAGAGAAAATATGTTTACTTAGATTTCACTACTCCCTAGCTATCTTTTACCGGTTGATTAGTTTGTTACAATTGCATGGATGGCGGGTTATATTCCTTAATACCATTCGTAGGGCCGTGTACGATCTTCCCTAACTCTATAAGCTTCTACCTCTTCCAACGTCGAGCCAACTACTAGCTCCTAACATGGCCTCATTAGTAGTTACCTATGCATTAAATATAACCAATTTATCGTAGTACACATCCGATCATGTTTCTTAAGATGTTGAAGCAAGTTACCAATTGGAAGTCTACCAGTTCTCTTAAGCCTAACATCGAAATCATTCATCTAGAAAAATTGTAGACAAACAACCAACCAATAATCAATACCTAAGTTTCATTACATCTAAGCAAACACAAAGAAAACCTAGCCTAGCATGTTAAAGAGAAGACAAGAATAAAATAAAATCAAATAACACATAGACATATTGAATGATTATTGGAAAACTTATCTTCAATTAAGCATGGATGAAACAAGGGTTTGAAACCCTTAAAAATACTGTAAAATTCGTCTAGGGTTTCTCTTCTCAAAGCTGCACACTATGAATGAAAAATCAAAAACTATATATAGATTATTGGGTCTGACGACGTCAAGAGTAAATTTTGACGCTGTCAACTCGCCGCCATAACTATCATCATATTGCCTAGATCCAATTCTGACGCCGTCATGTGTAAACTTGATCCTGGCAGTCACATGTAATTTGCTCTTGACGGCCTTGGTGACGCCGTCACGTATAATTCCTCTAAAAACTCTCTGGCGCATCACGTGTAACTTGATGATCCACCTCTTTGTCAAAGGGTGACGGCGTCATAAGCAAATCCTGACGCCGTCAGGTACTATTTTCAACATGAATTTGAGACTTTGTCATTTTCTTCAATTTTTCGCTCCAAAAAAGTCCAAAATGTTTCCTTTTCTAGATTTCTCCTCAAAAGTACCTAAAACGACAAAATAAACAATTTAGGGCAATATTTGATCAAATAATCTCGACTTTGGGCTTAAATGACCCCCTAAAAGCGGTACACTTTTCATCTCATCAACACCCATACCCTTCTCGAGTAATCATCGATGAAGGTTAACATGTATCTTGCACCACCTTTAGAAGGAACACGAGATGGACCCCACAAATCTGAATGTATATAGTCCAACGTACCTTTAGTCCGATGAACCGCTGTGCCAAACTTTACTCGGTGTTTTTTACCGAATACACAGTGCTCACAGAACTCCAACTTTCCTGTATTCTGACCACACAACAAACCTTGTTACTAACTCCATCATCCCTATCTCGCTCATGTGCCCTAGGCGCATGTACCACAACTTGGTAGTGTTTAAATTTGTTGACGATGAAGAAACCCCTGCAGCACCAGTAATCATGCTACCTTTTAACAAGTAAAGGCCATTAATCTTTTCACCTTTCATCACAACAAGTGCACCTTTTCAGACCTTCAATACTCCACCTCGACCTCGATAGTCGCAGCCAATGGAATCCAATGTACCCAAGGAAATGAGGTTCTTCTTCAATTCTGGAACATGCCTGACATCTGTCAATGTCCTCACTATGCCATCGAGCATCTTGATTTGAAATGTGCCTATTCCAACAACCTTACAAGGTGCATCGTTTCCCATAAGGACTTTACCACCATCTGTTTCTCAATATGTGGAAAACCATTTCCTATTACGACACATATGGTAGGAACAACCCGAATCAAGAATTGACTCGTCACCTTAGCAGTCATCGGTAACACTAAAAACATTCGCGCCATCAGAATCTCCTTTTTCAACTGCAGCGACTTTTTCTATTTCTATTGCACCCCTTTTGCCTTTTAACTCTGGACAGTCTCTTCGCATGTGTCCTTCCATACGACAGTTACAACATTTGAATTTCCTAGATCTTGGCTTAGATCTAGAATGGACTCTGCTACTAGACGCTTTGTCGTTACGTCTTCCTCTTACCATCAAACCATTGGCACTTTCTTCAACATAATCTGCTTAGACTTTCTTCCTTAACTCGCTAGAATTTAGGGTAGATTTAACATCCTCCATTGAAATGGTTTCTCTACTGATGAGGTGAAAAGTGTTACGCTTTTAGCAGGTCATTTAAGCCCTAACCTGTAATTATTTGATCAAATATTGCCTTAAGTCGTTCCTTTTATCATTTTAGGTACTTTGGAGAGGAAATCTAGAAAAGGGAGCATTTTGGACGTTTTCTGAGCATAAAAGTGAAGAAAATGACAAAGTCCCAAAACATGCTGGAAATTGTACCTAACGGCGTCACTCTTTACGAGGTGACGGCGTCACGCTTTGACTAAGAAGTGGATATGAAATTACACGAGACGCTCTAGAAAGTTTTGATGAATTAACACATGATGGCGTCACGCTTTGTGACGCCTAGTCCGTCACGTTATAAGCCAAAGGGAGACGGCCCAGAACGAAATAGAAGGGGACGGCGTCAGAAATGAATCTGAGCAATCCGAAAAGTGTTTTGGCGGCGTGGTGACGGCATCAAGAGCTATAACGTGACGCCGTCAAGTTGTAAAATCTATATATAGCTTTATCATTTTCATTCATTAGTGTGCCACTTTTGGGAGAACTTTAGGGATAAACCCTAGGTCGAATTTTATTGTATTTTCAAGGGTTTTTCACCCTTGTTTCATCCATGCTTATTAAAAGATAAGTCTTCCATTAATCATTCAACATTTCTATGTGTTGTTTGATTTTATTTTATGATTTTCTTTACATTAACACGCTAGGCTAGGATTATCTTGTGTTTGCTTAGATGTAATGAAACCTAGCTATTGATTATTGGTTGATGGTTGGTTATTAATTGTTGTGGGTGGGTGATTTCAATGTTAGGCTTAAGAAAACTGGCTAACTTCCAATTGATAAAATGCTTGAACTTCTTAAGAAACATGAACCGGATGTGTACTACGATTAATTGGTTGTATTTAATGCATAAGTAACTATTAGTGATTCCATGGTTAGGATACTAAACGTGTCGCCATAGGGTGAAGTAGGAGCTTATAGAGTTGGGGAAGGACATACATGCCCCATGAATGGTAGTAAGGAATACAACGCGTCATCCACACAACTGTAACAAACTAATCAGCCGGTAAAAGATAGATACGGAGTAATAAAATCTAAGTAAACACGCTTTTCTCCATATAAGTTTTACAACCTTTTATTTTATTGTCATTTTATTTTATTTGAATTTGTAGTTAATTGGGTTAGTTGACTAGCAACTAATTCTGCCACTCCTTCAAAACCCGAGATTTTTACTTGCTTTCCATAAAATATAAAAATACAAAAAGAAACATCTGTCACCCTTAGACCTAATTAGAGTTGCTTTCAATCCTAACGAACACTATTCCCCAAGTAGAACAATCAATTCTCCGGTACTTGCCACTACACTATACCAATGTTCTGAAAGGCTCAAGGCGCACTAAGGCGCAAAGGGGGTCAAAGAGCCTCGAGTCGAGGCGCAAACCAAGGTGCGGGATTCATAAATATGAGGCGCACTATACATTTAAGTGTTTTTATAACATATGTGAAACTTATGCAGCTTAAATAACACAAAAATATCAATATTTATTGCATAATGCCACTTAATAGTTATTACATCTAACAAATGTTGCATTTAAACCCAAAATATTAAGCAGGCAACATATCAGAATCCTGAACTACCCTAAATTCCTGAATATACATTACAATATATGAGTTTATAACTTATAAAATTTAACAAATTACCATGTATCAAACTATCAACTATCAACAACAAAAAATCTATAGTTGTTAGGTAACACTTAACACTAAAGAAACAACATTTGTATATGTTAATAAGCTACTATTCTTAGACATTAGATTACAAAAAAACATAGTTCTTTGTTGATTGTGTGTTTTAGTTATTTTTTAAAATACTGGGGTTATTAGATACTTTATAACTTAAAGGGCCAAATGTATATAACATGTAAGCCCAAAATGTATCTTACTATTAAGAAAAAAAAGGCCAAAACCCCGTTACATCTTCTAGGCGCACAAATCCCCAAGTCGCTAAAGCGCAAAAATCCCCAAGGCGCTGCGATTTTTACGGGATTCATGCATGTCATGAGCCTCGATCTAAAAAAATCCCAAAGGCTGGTGCCTCGTGGGATTTAGGGAGTAGTCGCGCCTGAGGCGCGATTTTTAAAACATTGCACTATACTATATCAGTCAGGTACACTGCCTGGTGGGGATTGCAAGCTTCTCAAGATCCCTTGAGAATTAAAACCTCTTGCAAGGTTGCAAAACAACGCATCAAGTTTTTGGCGCCGCTGCCGGGGAATAGTTATTGTTTTGGGTTGAAATTTATTTTTATTTAGGTCTACTCATTAGATTCCTATTGATTGAGATTTTATTTTTCTTTTTAGTAGCTTTCTTGTAGTCTATCATTTTCTTTGTGCTTTCGTTTGTAAAACCTTTCCATTGACTCTTCCGTTCACCATTATGGAGAACGCGAATTCGCCATACTACCGACCACGAAATCCATTCAACCCTAATGACATCTTGATGTTTACACAATATCGAGATGAACCCGTATATGATGCATGGAACGATCATTTGTTGTAATTACTTTTATGTTAGTGTTAAAGGATCCCTAGCTTGTATTTTGAATAGAATAAAAGCGCATTTGCTTGAGGACTAGCAAATCTCAAGTGTAAGGGTATTTGATGAGGCGAAAAGTGTTACGCTTTTAGGGGGTCATTTACGCCCTAATCCGTAATTATTTGATCAAATATTGCCTTAAATCGTTCCTTTTGTCATTTTAGGTATTTTGGAGAGGAAATCTGGAAAAGGGAGCATTTTGGACGTTTTTGGAGCATAAAAGTGAAGAAAACGACAAAGTCCCAAAACATGCTGGAAATTATACCTGACGGCGTCACTCTTTACGAGGTGACGGCGTCACGCTTTGACTAAGAAGTGGATATGAAATTACACGAGAAGCTCCTGAAAGTTTTGATGAATTAATACGTGACGGCGTCACGCTTTGTGATGCCTAGGCCGTCACGTTATAAGCCAAAGGGAGACGTCCCAGAACGAAATAGAAGGGGACGGCGTCAGAAGTGGATCTGAGCAATCCGAGAAGTGTTTTGGCGGCGAGGTAACGGCGTCAAGAGCTATAACGTGACGCCATCAAGTTGTAAAATCTATATATAGTTTTATAATATTCATTCATTAGTGTGCAGGGAGAACTTTATGGATAAATCCTAGGACGAATTTTACTGTATTTTCAAGGGTTTTTCACCCTTGTTTCATCCATGCTTAATTAAAGATATGTCTTCCATTAATCATTCAATATGTCTATGTGTTGTTTGATTTTATCTTATGCCTGTCTTTACGTTAACATGCTAGGCTAGGTTTTTCTTACGTTTGCTTAGATGTAATGAAACCTAGCTATTGATTATTGGTTGATGGTTGGTTATTAATTGTTGTGGGTGGGTGATTTCAATGTTAGGCTTAAGAAAACTGGCTAACTTCCAATTGGTAACATGCTTGAACGTCTTAAGAAACATGAATCGGATGTGTACTATGATTAATTGGTTGTATTTATTGAATAAGTAACTATTAGTGATTCCATGGTAATGATACTAAACGTGTCGCCATAGGGTGAAGTAGGAGTTTATAGAGTTGGGGAAGGACGTACATGCCCATGAATGGTATTAAGGAATACAACCAGTCACCCACACAATTGTAACAAACTAATCAACTGGTAAAAGATAGCTAGGAAGTAATGAAATCTAAGTAAACACGCTTTTCTCCATATAAGTTTCATAACCTTTTATTTTATTGTCATTTTATTTTATTTGCATTTGTAGTTAATTGGGTTAGTTGACTAGCAACTAATTCTGCCTACTCCTTCAAAAACCGAGATTTTTACTTGCTTTCCATAAAATATAAAAATACAAAAATAATCATCCCTCACCCTTAGACCTAATTAGAGTAGCTTTCAATCCTAACGAACACTATTCCCCAAGTAGAACGATCAATCCCCCAGTACTTGCCACTACACTATACTACATCGGTCAGGTACACTGCCTGGTGGGGATTGCAAGCTTCTCAAGATCCCTTGAGAAGTAAAACCTCTTGCAAAGTTGCAAAACCACGCATCAAGTTTTTGGCGCCGCTGCCGGGGAATAGTTATTGTTTAGGTTGAAATTTATTTTTATTTAGGTCTACTCATTAGATTCCTATTGAGTGAGATTTTATTTATCTTTTTAGTAGCTTTCTTGTTGTCTATCTTTTTCTTTGTGCTTTTGTTTGTAAAACCTTTCCATTGACTCTTCCGTTCACCATTATGGAGAACGCGAATTCGCCATACTACCGACCACTAAATCCATTCAACCCTAATGACATCTTGATGTTTACACAATATCGAGATGAACCCATATATGATGCATGGACTCGTTTTAAAATTTTACTCCGAATAGTCCCTCATCATATTTTTAATTTACGGTCCGTAGCTAAAAAAATTTACGATTGTGTCGACCGATGTGACCAAAGGTGCATTGAAGACTTTGCCAATGGGGACCTTAGGGAATTAAATTCTAAAAAAGCATGGGGAACCATAGAAGAGTGTGCCCAATATTATTATAGAGTAGACAACCCAACAAACAACATTACAGATCAATTAATAATAAGTTTGAAGGAGCAAAATGAAGTTTGTCTGGGGATGACTATTCAGCGATACCTAAGTGGATGCCGCCTAACATCATAGTACAAAACAAACACATAGGTAATCTAGATACAATAGAGGATAAGGTGGATAATCCAAGCCCACAAAGTACCCCACGAATCCTACCATCATTTGAGGTACACACACCACCCATGACTTACCCGGAAGAAGTAGAAGAGACTATAGGAATCCTAATGAAGGTAGAACCCTTGGACCAAGTACCACTAGAGGATATAGGTTTGAATACTTGTAATGATAACCTTGCTCTTAGTTCTAGGGAATTTCCTATTGTTGATGAACCGGAACCTCAACCTTTACCCAACTTTCCATCCTTAGATATATTTCTAGGAGACAAAAGAGGAACCGACCCACCCTTCAACCTTTATTATCCGGGTAGTCTTAGGATGAAGGAAGCCATTCACTCACCCCCTTCACCTCACGTGGCATATTTCCACCCTAAGGGCGTGTATCGCTACTTTCACCCGCACTTAATCCTAAGTGTATGGAAAACCTCCCCTATTTCCATTAAATAAGGGTAGAGTCAGGCTCGTGACTCAAACAAAAACAAGCGCTTCTTGAGAGACAAACCAATCCTTTAATTATTTGTTTGTTTATTTGTTTGTTTGTTTGCTTTTATTTGATTTCATATATATATATATATATATATATATATATATATATATATATATATATATATATATGCTTTATCTTGTGTTCACTGTTCATGTACCAAATAAATTGTGATAATGCTTTATTTTACCTTTAACTTCGTCTTAACTACATATAAAGGTATTTTGCAAAAGATAAGTGTAAGGGAAATTCAAATTTATTTTGAAGAACAAATTGAACATGAAAAAAATCAATTAAAGATTGGCATATATAGTTGTGTTTGTTAGAGTCAAATGCTTGTATTGAGTCACAATGAATGTTTTACAGAAACCTGTAAAAATTTATTTTGCAAGCATTATATCCTTAATCGTTTTGTTTTTATTTCTAAGTCTGGAATTACATCGAGTTGTGATTTTTCTTTGTTCGGTTTGATGCTTTGGTTTTTGTGTTTGTTTTCTCAGGTTTAACAAGTTATATTGGACAAGAAGATGATTTATATTCTGGATGGTAAGCTTTTTACGTTCATTTTCTTGGAGGAGGATCTAACCATGTTACCGCATTATCCACACTGAACGAATCAGGAGAGTATTTGTTTTCATTCCTTTACCTTCTTTACTTCTACACTTCTACATCTTTTTATTTGAACATTAGATACTATGTTCATCTTAAGTGTAGGGGGGTTTAAATTATGATACCTTAGAGAATGCAATTACATTTGATTTTCGTTTGTCTAATAGTAGGTGTGTAATAAAACTACGAGAAATATTTGTTAGGGCGATTTTAGCGCCAAATTTAAAATATTTTGCAACATATAAAAGTAAAACTTTAGTCTTAATAAGCATCTCATGGATATGAGTTGTATGACTAGCACGAAAAAACGTATCACTCAAAAATTTCCACCCTAAATATGTGAGGTTCGCCCCTGGAT
This sequence comes from Artemisia argyi, assembly GCA_030686995.1. Classification (NCBI taxonomy): domain Eukaryota; kingdom Viridiplantae; phylum Streptophyta; class Magnoliopsida; order Asterales; family Asteraceae; genus Artemisia; species Artemisia argyi. The sequence continues at coordinate 187,891,401 of CM060684.1, forward strand.
CTTTAGGAAAAAGCATTCATTGTTAGTGCTTATGAGTGTATTGGTAGTACTTAGATTCTAGAACTTGCGTTAGTGATTCATCCCGAAACCGCTAGTGAGACTACATTCGTATAGCTAAGATTTACTACATGATAAGAGGCATTTGGATAACCCTTGTTTTATACCCATATTATAATTACATTGGCTTCATTACTAATACATTAGTTCCACTACTCATAATATGAAAAAACATCAATCAACTGATGTAATTTTAGATGATTTAGAGTGGTTTCGCATGTAAGCCTATATGTGAGACAACATCATATTCACTTTCTCATATATTATGGTCTTGTAAATATCTAATATAATTAGTTTGTGTTATACTAGACATACATAAACCAACATAGTAGCCTACTGAAATTGCTTACTTTTGTCTCTAAATGCATGTGTGTCCTTACTCCATACGAGGGTACATATAGGAGTAAGAATGAGTGAAGATGCATATTGCTGAGTAATTAACTTTGGTATGCCGTTTGATTCACTAGTTAACGACTGAGCCACTGCTAATCACATGACCCGTGATATAATTGTAACATGTCAAATGGACCATATGACCCCATGGATTGTGATGAGTTAAATGAATTTGCTCTAAACATGGTTTTCATGATGCATGATACTAAATACAATTATCCAATAGATATATATAAAACCCAAAAAACCCTAAACTTCTCTCTCTCTAGGGGCGATCAGCCGCCACCCACCCTTCTATTTTCCGACCATTAACAACCACTGAAATCGTCTCTCTACCTCTGAATCTCTGTTTATTGGTATGCAATCGGTTTCTTGGTTGTGTTTTCTTGTGGGTGGCGGCTGGAAGTGATCTTACTATCCATATTTGTGACTGATCGACTCTTTTCTGGTTAGGGTTGAGTCGGTTATCACAAATTTTATATATAAATCGTCCTTAGTTATTGCCGAAACCCTAATCTGTATCCTCAATCGTGAATCGTTATTATTTAGGGTTTTAATCGTTCCTTTTATCCTGATTGGTATATGTCGGTTTTAAACCGATTTGCTATATATATGGGACGATCTGTTTGTGGTTTGTGCATATGATTTATAAAACCTTAATTGGTTTTTACTTGTTATTGGTTCTGGTTTGATGATCCTTAATCGATTTTTTGTATCGATTTTGGGATTGTGCTTCATTGTCGAAACCCTTATTTAGGGTTTCTTATCTACTGATCGTTTTTTGGAAGTGGTATATACCTGCATGTTGGTCTTGTTGGATGAGGTCATGTTCGTTTAAGGAAGTGGGTTTAGAGAGAGTGGTGTTTATTAGGTCATGTATCATCATGGCTGCGCTTTGGTGGATCTGTTTGTTAGGGTTCACCATGTTATTCATTCAACGAGCTCCTTGGTTCGTCTTGTGTGCAGCTGGCTGATGATTAAGTATGTCTACCTGCATGATTTGTTGGACGGTGATGTTATCTGATTGATATGGTACATGCATTGGTAAGGATTGTTACTGTGGTTAGGATTGTTGGTGGTAAGGCATGGTGCGGCTAGGGTGGGGGGCGGTCCTCATGGGTGCGCTCTAGTCTAGTCGTGATGCATTGGTGACACAGTCGTGATGCTTTTGTGACCTTTGGCCATCGATTGTGTTGCTGGAAGTTGGTTGTGCACTCGCAGGTCAAGCAATAAAGAACATTGAAGACGGAGTCGCTCACTGTGGAAGTGGTTCAATGAACCTGGTTTTCTTACATTTAGATTGTTTATTTAAATGTAATTTGGTTTCTATTCTGTTTGTTTAGCAGTGTAGGGTTATTTTTGCGCTTAGCAGATGTTTGTAGCTTAGTTACATATGTTGAGTCATATCGCCTATGTAACGGGCAGAGGACATGGGATGTACGTCCATGTCAATTGTACTTTCATTGATTTTTGGATATATTTACCGGGGTTTAAGGCCTTTTACCAAAAAAAAATACAATTATCCCATACAATCATCGTTTGAAGTAAAACTAGGATCGAATCAAACAAATGTATCTTTTAATATTATTGTTCACAACCATACGTTTTTTTGTGATCTTTTTATATTCTTATTTGTTTTAAGTTTTATTAGTGGCAAATAAAACCCAATAAATAAGTAGTCTAAACACGTAGCCTGTAGATTTATATAGTTTCGTGTGTTTGATCTTGGACACGCCAGTACTGTAATGTACATTGTTAGTTCTTGTAAAAAAGTTGAAACTAGATTTTGCATATCAGGAATGAAAAATCGCTAAAAAAATGTTTTTCTAAGAAAAGAATTACGCTATTTGTTGATGAAAAAAGTGGTAAATAATGCATATGAAAAGAAATTGATGCACACTGAAAATTTAGTGAACCAAAAAGAATTACACAATTTATATTTTTCAATCACAAATTTCTTTCGGCGACTCTTAATCATTTTGTATCATCTTTGCATTTAAAAGTTTTCAGAATTTTTAGACATTATGGGTATGTTTGGCAAAATTAGTTGTAAGCTGTATGCTATAAGCTGTAAGCTATTAACTGTAAAGCTGTTAACACTAGCTGCAAGATGTATCATTTTTTAATAAAGTCACCTCTTCTGTCACTTTAGGCCAATGCTAATGGTAAGGTTGCCTCCCAACCAACTGATCGAGTAGATGACCAAGTTCTCCCTATTAACTCGACCAAATTGGTGACCGATCAACCACAGTCTTTGTAAAGTTATGGTTGGACTCACAACCGAAAGTTTCATTCTTTTTTGTGTGTATTTTTTTTATTTATTTATTATTTTTTTTGGTGCGGTCGCCTTATTAACAAATTATGGTTGGGTGTAGCCGTGGATAAAAAAAGCTGATGTGACAGAGTGTGACCATAATATTTATAGTTGCCATTAGCATTGGCCTTATATAATTCTTATGTCATATTTTAAGAGCACTTGTGAGGACATTGTATGGCATTTTTTGGACTTATGGTTGCCAACATACGCCTATTGGTGTTATAGGTTCTGGCGCCATCATCATTGCGCCATGTTATCTATATATTTTTTCGATATTTTGTGCATGTGACTCCACGTTATTAGTGAGAGTAGATTTTGGTGTTGAATTATAAGGTTGTGTTATAATGGTAATAGGTGATGTTACGCGCTTTTTAACATATTGTTATAAGCGCAATCCACATCTTGTGCTCTAATGTATAGACACAAATATATATGTTTTCTAGTCATGCCATCAAGATTGGGGTTGGCTTTGTGCATTTGATCCAAACTTGATTGGGTATATTAGCATGCACTTTTTAGAAAAAACTACATTTTCTAGTTAGAGCACACGCTAGGGCTGTAAACGAACCGGACGAACATGAATGGACCCTTATTCATGTTCGTTCATTTAATTTTAACCGGACAAATAAACGGACACGGACGATTAAACGAACGAATTTTCTTGTTCATGTTCGTTTATTTAGAAAATGAGTTGTTCATGTTCGTTTATGTTCATTATTAAGACATTAAACGAACGTTAAACGAACATAAATGATTAAACATAGATGAAAATAGACAAACAAAAATAAACTTTATTGAATTCTTCACAAAATATTATTTTATAAGTATTGTTTTGTTTAAACAAATCAATTTTTAAAATTATAAAATTTAAGGATATGATATACGAACATAAATAGGTAAATAAACATATATAAACGAACGTTAACGAACGCATAATCGGACGTTCACGAACACAAATGAACGGACAAGACTTTTGTTTATTCGTTCATTTAACTAAACGAACACAAAATATTGTTCATGTTCGTTCATTTAATAAATGAACGAAAATAAAGGAACTTTTTACCGAACGATGCATGAAATGTTCACTGAATGTTCAGTTCATTTAGAGCCCTAGCACACGCTATGTTAACATGGGAGGTGAGTGAAAGCTTAAATCTTTTGAGTTAAGGTTTAACTCGACTTACCACATCCTATACTCTTACAGCAATATAAATATATAAAAACTAGACTAGCAAGGATTTACGGTCCACTCAACCCAATTCTGCAATTTAACATTACAACTAAAGCTTGAATCTCATGTAAATGTTTTACCACGCAAGAAGATTTAGTGTGATCTCATATCTCTAGTTAACGCTGAGTCTTGAGCTGAGCTAACTATTGCAATCTTTGCGTGCATTTGACTACCACTAAACCCCTCGCAAAATGTCTAGCAATATTATTTCGTTTATGTAATTATATAATATATATATAAAAGGCAGGAATGTGGGCTGTCAAATTTGTGGCTCAAATTACGTGAGTCACTATTTTAAGCTATTTTAAGCACTGTTCATCAAATAATAAAATATATATATATATATATATATATATATATATATATATATATATATATATATATATATGTGATGAATAATGTGGGAGTCTACTGTTATTACAACTGTTCATTCCTCCCCCCCCCCCCCCCACCCCACCCTAATTTTCTCCCTGAATTTTCCTGAATCTTCTTCCTACCCATGATAAATCTGAACCCACCCTCCACCCCCAATCAACACAATACAATTATTAAAAAAAAGCTATGTGCATAAGTTACAACCAAATATACAAAAAAAATAATCCTGAAATAAATATGAATTTATAAACAATAATTTCCTATGATAGTAGCAGTTGACGGTGGTGGCATCAGCGAAGGCAGCTTAGCCGGCGGTGTTCGATCTTGGCAGTGATGTAAGTGGTGGCCGACTATGGCAGTTGTGCAAATGGCGGGGCTACAAATAAAATGGCAAAAATCATTAGATCAAGAAGGAAACAAAATACGCATGTATCTAAAAAAAATATTGATTTACAAAAAAACAATAAAAAAAAAAAAACATTTGGATCACTGACTAAATCTAAAGATCTAAAAAAAAATCAATAGATCTAGATTTTAAAAAAAAATATGGATTTACATAAAACAAATAGGTCTCGAAAAAAACATATCGATCTATAAAAATAGTTACATACTCGGTGACTCACCGAATCAAGACCGAGTCGACACCGAGTCGTGACCGACTCATTGATAAAACAATAGATACACACGGTTTACAAGTTTCAAAACAGTTTTACACAACATTTTAATTAAAAAACGGTTAAAATAAAAAGTTGTCAAATTAGGGTTTCGAATATATTAAATAAATAAGAGAAGGGGGCGCGTGAAGGGATTTACCGTCGAGAAAAGAGGATGAGGGGCTGAGGTGGCATCCATGGTGGTGTATGGTGAGGCTGTGGTGGCGGTGGTGGAGTTGTAGGGCGCGTCGAGGCTCAAAACCTTCAAGAAACAAAGAAAATGGACCGATCTATAAATTTGGGTGATAAAAAGTGTCGCCTGAAAATTTGGCCGGAAAAGTTTTCCGGTGTGGTGGGTGATGGTCGTCGGTGGCTGTCGCCGGAGAAGGGTACAGAGAGAGAGAAAGTATAGAATTGTGTGTGTGAGTGTGTGTGAAAAATGAGGAAAAATAAAAATGGGGCTTAAATATTAAAGGGGGGACCAAAGCCGGGCAAAAGGAAAAGTGTAAGGGTCAGAATGAAAAGCTGGGGCGGAGGGACTAAAAGTGACAACATGGCTAAACTTTTGATAGAATAACTACGGGAGTCATTTGATGTACCAAACGGACTCTAAAAATTACGAAACTTGAGTCATTCTTTCCAAAATGATTTTAATAAAATCAACTATAAATATGCAAAACTTTATCGAAATCAATTTATTTGGCAAATTCGGTTCATTTCATATCATTTCGAGTTTAGATTAAACACAACATTCCCGGAGCAAATCGCACGTTTACTGTTGATCAAATAAATTAGAACCAGGTCATGCATACCGAATCAAAAAGGCATAAATATATATATATATATATATATATATATATATATATATATATATATATATATATATATATATATATATATATATATATATATATATATATATATATATATAACATGCTGCAAAACACTCCCGTAGCAACGTGCGGGTTACCCCGCTCATTATATATATATACTAAATGTGAGGAGGATAATAGTGCCGACCACTGTAGCTGCAACAGTGGTTTGTACAGTATTTGCTACAGTGGTTTGTACAATAAACTTTTTTTTTAGTACTAACGGTCGTTAGTTATTTAACGGCCGTTAACTAACGACTGTTACTTTAACATTTTTAAAAAAAATTGTACGCACTTTGTCCTTTATCTCAGCGGTCAATTGCAAATTTAATCATCACATAATTTACATAAATGGTCATTCATGTTATACATCAATTATGAAGTCAGTCCTAGGTAACTAACTTCAAGTTAAGTAGTTAACGGCTACAAAAAAATTCTGCAGCAACGCGCGGGTACAAACACTCGTTAAGTGACTAATTATAAGTCAGTCGTACAAGTTAATAAGAGCGTTGACCTGGACGTCTTTTCCCAACTATGTGCTGTAACGTACAACACGTCAATGCATCCGGTTTAATGTTTGACCATGTTAGATATTTATATGCTTCAATTTAAGTATAATGTAACTTGTTATGATCCTAATTTCTCGCCTTTCTATTCCTATATAAAGGCTTCCCTTTTCATTACCCTAATCACAGCAAATTAATTATAATCCTTTTCAGTGCACATGCAATTAATTTTCTTCAAACCCTAGTTTCGATTTATCTTTTTTCATTTACAACAATGGAAGCAATGATGATGCAGTTTAAAGATCTTAAAATAATCCCTTTTGAAGAGATAACAACAGCCACCAACAACTTCCACGAAGACAACTATCTTGGAGGTGGTGGATTTGGAAATGTTTATAAGGGAGAACTTTCCCGGTTCAAGGAGCGATGTATGGTTGCTTTCAAGCGACTAGACCGTCAATACGGGCAAGGGGAAACTGAGTTCTTGAAAGAGATCAGTACGCTTTCCCAATACAAGCACGAAAATCTCATCGCTCTGCTGGGATATTGTATCAAAGAGAGGGAGATGATACTCGTATATGAGTATACAGCTCATGGAAGTCTTGACTTCCATCTAGGGTCCCGTGATCTCACGTGGACACAGCGCTTGATGATATGCCTTCAAGCCGCGGAGGGACTGAGGTACCTTCATGATCCCAAAGGAGCACTCCACAAACTTATCCACCGCGACATCAAAAGTGGTAATATACTGCTTGATGAAAAATGGAATGCTAAAATTGCCGACCTTGGGCTATCAAAAATTAGCCCTGAGAACGCAAATCTTGTTACTGTTGTCAGAGGTACCCCTGGATACACAGATCCAGAGTATCACGAGACATACATGCTTACAGAACACTTGGACGTATACTCTTTCGGGGTAACGTTATTTGAAGTTTTATGTGGAAGTTTGTGCTATGAAATTACTGGCGAGAATAATGTGCGGGTTTTCGTCCGTAAGTGGAAAGAAAGCTATCAAGAAAATAGACTTGAAGAGATCATATTTAAAGAACTGGACAAGAA